>CM041777.1:370683732-371883732 GCA_023374045.1 Limonium bicolor | reverse complement strand
CATTCCTACAAGCAGCAAAAACACCCACCAAACTCCGACAATCCAGCTCCACAAGGAAGCCGCAAACGGCTACCATATTAAGCCAATCCAAGAAAAAATAGCCGTAACCAGATATGTAATCACAACCACAAGAGATTGCCAATAGTATTGCCAAAAGATTATTTCCTCCAGAAATACACTGGCAGACCAGCGTGCAGCAAAAAACCCTCAAATACTATGAGCTTATCCTCATAGAAACCAGATCCATAGAATTGACCCATAGATCCAACCCAAATTCCTCACAAACCGACTATTCCAGATGTTTCATCAAGAAGGTAGTGTCAGCCAAAGAATGGGGACCAATCCATCAGCCCCGTGCTTTCTCTGTAACCTTCTATCCCAATACCTACAATTATGTCGATTACCAAGAAGCATGGTATCGATTCCTTTTACTACGACCAGGAACACACTCATGGTTCATTAATTTCCATGACCAGTGTGACAAAGATTTTCCAATATGGTTCTACGATTGGTGGCGCTATTTTGGAGGATCGTCAGACATTATCCCAAAACAAATCCAGCCCAATTATGCCTATTGGCTCCAACACAACAACAGCCCACAATACATGAAAGAACTCCATTTTTTCGCAGTCTTCTGCGTCCCATGGATTTTCTGTTGGACGTACAAGATTGATCAATTTTTGCCAGCACCATATCCATACTGTTTGGTTCGAGATTTTCGGATCAAATGGTGGCCAAAGTATTGGTCTAAGTTTTTACGAGAACATAAAGGCCTATACTACCACTGGCAAAAAACTCATCAATTTCAAAGATTTTCAAGAGTCACAAAAGGCCCTTTCAAGCCCCACAAAACCACTGGCCATCACTGGGCCGCCAAGCCCAAAACCAAATTCTCCCTCACCAGCACCATTGGCCATATGTCCAGCAAGCCAAAAGCCCAAATCTCCACAACAAAAGAAATGTTCAAGAAGTTCTTGGAATCCAACCCGGAACTATCACTGCAATATACCCAATTTACAATCAACCAAATACCTGACGTCAAAGTATGGGCCGATGACAAGGATGACTCATCCTCTGCGGGATCAGTCTCTAACGACCCATATGGCGGACCTTTTGCCCAAGATCCGCAAGAAGATTACGGGGATTTCATATAACCTAAAAAAAAAAGAGAGTATAAAAACGCGAAAACACAAAAGCAACACCATCGTCTTCCTCAAGCAAAACCATGACACCCTCTCAACAAAAGACACCAAAATGGCTACGAGCTTTTGGAAAGCTCAAATTCAAGATTCAAAAAGCAACCCCAACAACACGTTGCTCCACAAGATTTTAAAATACCATATCAACACAAAACTCACTCAAATTCCCATTGAATTCAAATTTCTACCAGAAAGTCCCAGAACTGGTCCTCAATGGCAACTGCGAGATCAGCAACAATATCTCCACACATTCACAACTCCATATCCTCCATATGACGGTCGTCAACGCCAAACGCTCCTCTGCGTTCAGCCCTATGATCATGGTTTCTACTCCATTGACCGTCCAATTTACCAAAAACTCCATATGTGGGTTCCTGTAAGGCACCTACAAGATAGTCTCCTTGTCGCCGCCGGCAAGGAACCTCCAGATTTCACCATTCGTAATCAAGAAATACAAGAATATGCGGAATACCGCACTTCCACATACTACATCACCAGAATAGATCCATTCTCGGAACTACCATGTACAACAGACTATGAGTGGCATCATCGCAAACTCGAAGTCGAGCTCGGGGTGGAAGAACTAGTCTACAATATACAATATGGAC
The DNA here is from genome assembly GCA_023374045.1 of Limonium bicolor. Lineage (NCBI taxonomy): Eukaryota > Viridiplantae > Streptophyta > Magnoliopsida > Caryophyllales > Plumbaginaceae > Limonium > Limonium bicolor. Next base: position 371,881,925 of record CM041777.1, on the reverse strand, counting down.
TCAATATCTCAACGATGGACCTGTTCGAGCATTTCGACAGTCCAGGAATTCTAGAAGAACTATGCTACAATCACAACATTGATGAAGATCCGTACCTCATCAACAATGATCAAGAGCAGTTCCACAACGACGACAATCAGACTCGACCCCAATAATGCAAGGAATCTCAATCATGAAGACTTTTACTTTTGTAAAAGTACTTTAATTAAAGTATTGAATTTTCTTTTCAAAAGGCAGCATTATTGCCAACATAATAATTTTACTTTTCAAAAAGAAAATAGTGCTTCAATAATTGTACCATACAAGACCCATCCCCGCCTATATAAGGGGACTCAAGGGCAACGAGTTAGGCAGAGGTTTTTTAAGTCTTAGAAACTTGAAACTAGAAAGAGAAACTCTGACCTCTCTCTTCAAGGATTCAATTCTTTGTATCCATCTTCTATCCTACTAAATCAATACAAGAAAACTCTTAAGTGAGTTTCAAGATTCATTATTTATGTTCATTTAATTTCAAGTTATTTATTTCCTTATCTGCACTTCCAATTTAAGTTTTCAATATTTGTTCTCTGAATCATGGCTAAAAGAGAGGATTTGTAGCGTTTGAGACGTTTATCCCGAAGCGCCATGAATATTGGGGCATCTATACCTTGTCTGAATAATGGTTTAACTGCTACTTGAATCATACCATAGTGGGCATATCTATACCCTTGCTGCAAATAACGAAATATTGATATTGATCTTTGATATTGATCTTTTGTTCTTCAACTCCTGCTATTTACTTTCTTTGATTGTTATTTTCGATTCTCTTTAATATCTTCACCGATCTCCCGCTCCCTTCTGGTATCAGAGCCAAATACGGTTCGTACCGGGTGAAAACTATAACAATTAGGGTGAAAATTAATTAAGCGTTGGTAAGACCCTGGTAACGTTGGTCAGCGGCGGAAGAAGCGTAAGTCCGTGGTCCCGTTTGGGTTGTTCCCGTTTAATTAACCTATCCTTAATTAGTATAGTCTATCCTGATATGCACCAATAATGGCTTCGAGACTTCGAAGTTGGCTAGATCGATCGAGATCTAGGAGAGAATCAATAGTGACATCACAAGAAAGTATACAACCAGTTGATTATTCAAACTGGTCAATACCTTCTCAAGATGTTCAACAAATATACCAAATGGGTCCTCTTGACTTCAAGACAGCTATGTCTGTCAAAACTCATGAGGAAACTTTAAGTATCCAAGATCAATATCAAACAATACCTTTACTTTCAAGATCTTCAATATTTCGTTATTTGCAGCAAGGGTATAGATATGCCCACTATGGTATGATTCAAGTAGCAGTAAAACCATTATTCAGACAAGGTATAGATGCCCCAATATTCATGGCGCTTCGAGATAAACGTCTCAAACGCTACAAATCCTCTCTTTTAGCCATGATTCAGACTAACGTCTGTAATGGCCCAATATATTTCAATTGCTGTCCCAATTTCTCAGTGGATCTCTCAGATCCTCTGATTCAAGATTCCTTAGTTCTTGATGTTCATCTTCAAGGAGATGAATTTGAAGAACTTTCAAAAAATTTTGCCATTATCTTTCGAGTCTATTACAGACTCATGTCTTCTCAATTAAACCCACGGCTCAATAGGACTTTGATTCCCCTTCGGGATGAGACCGTCCTTTTACAAATAGATGCAGAACGACCAACAGTTTTGTCCCTCGCAGTTTACGATGGGATGAAATCACATACCAGATCACTTTCAAATTTCTATCCCACAAGTTCCAAGAAACATCTCCCGTACTACGGTAGATGATATAATCGAACAAACGATGGAACAATTCTCCTTCGTTTCAATTCTTTAAGAGAAAGACCAAGCTCTTCTTCCAATAGGAGCTTCGTCGATGCAAGATCTTCCTTTTCCGGGATACCCTCTACATCCAGAAGTCAACAACCATCTCAACCAGAAATCAGGGTTGATTTTCAAGCACCTTACCGGCTTATGTCCCAGAGGACAATGAATCTATCAACACTGAAGATTTTATGGGTAATATTAATGTTATCCATAACGCAGATTTGAGCTCAGAGAAGAATATATCTCTGAACGAGAATCGAACCAGAATACGAACCACAAAGAAAATGGTTCGCAGATCTATCTCCAGATTGTCAACAAAGTCTCAGGCAATATTGGCGTAAAGATTGTCACAGGTTACGCTGTAACATGACAATTTACGATTGGTTGCCTTCATATACCTCCATTCAACTTTCTCAACCAGATCCCTTTGAAACCCTTCAATTAATGTCCAAACAAGTCTTACAAGAAATGGACATTGGAAGCCAATGATGAGCCAATCAGCTCAATTCATCCTCCCTTCAACACCATCAAACTAGCCAGAGATGTTATAGCTACGCCTCTCAAGAAAGGAAGCAACACTGATACTCCGGTGGTAGCTAGAGATCTTCAAAAGGTCCATCAGCAACAAAACTGGACTAACCAAACCTTAGCCACAATAGCTTCTCAATTAGATCGCGTCTCCATTAGCCTCCACTCAACTGAGAAACAAGTCAGATTTCCTTCTGACATTTCTCGACCTCACTTTCAACCATCCATTACCGATTTCGTACATCCAGAGACTGATTTGCTTTCACGCATATCACAAACCTTACAATTATTACCCTCTTCCTCTTCTACACAGCCAATACACAAATACTACACCTAACCCTAACGTGTCCACACTCTTGACACTTGTCAGTGCCAATCAAGTGATGATGATTCTTCTGCATCATCATTACAGCTATCCATATTGAAAACCAATTTACTGATCCAGAACCACATGCAATCTCCAGAATCACTACCAGAAACCCAAGACGTTCCTTCAGACGGAACAAACCCATGGATTCCTATTACCATACTACAAAAATTATTATCCTATCCTCGTCCTACTCCTCCAAATATCCAATATGAAGAACGCTCCAAGTTCTCATCAGCTCAATATGACGGTGCTTCTGTCTATGAATGGAACATAGATGGAAAATCAGAATACGAAATTCTGAACACCTTACAAGAAATGGGTATGGCAAAGAATGCTTATAAGATGCGAAAGCTCACTGAAAACAAGCTGCCGCTACCATTGTTTCAGGATTTACAGGCCAATTACGGCAATGGTGGGATCATGCCTTACCCTCGACAATAAACAAGAAATCATGAATCATCAAGTTGAAGTCTATGATGGCGAAGACAGGTCTTCCATGAAGGATGACGCTTGTGATTTCCTGATTATCACAATAAGTCTCCACTTTGTTGGAAATCCAAGAGAAGAATTAAATTCCAATAAGATTCTTCTCACCAACCTTCGATGTCCAACATTATCTGATTATCGATGGTACAAGGACATGTACCTTACCCAAGTCCTACAACGCGAAGATTGTATGGCTAATTTCTGGAAAGAAAGGTTCGTTTCAGGATTGCCTACATTATTCGCACAAATCATGACCAAACTTCAAGAAGAAGTTGGTCAAGAACCATACCTTGGGAAGCAATAGCCTATGGTCAACTTTTTGCCTTTGTCAAAAAGAGGCCCTGAACTTATGTCAGGATCTCAAAATCCAGTCCAAATACGGCAATGAAAAGGCCCAAGCACGAAGAGAAATGGGTTCTTTCTGCAAGATGTTTGGAATCGAGAAAATCACTCCTCCTTCCAAAAAACAATTCCACAAACGTTTTACCTCCAATCCAAACAACCTTATCAATCCAAACCACAATACCGTAAGCCTTATAAACCTTACCGTCAAAAGTACAGGTCAAATCCTAAACCTACAAGGTTTGCTCCCAAGAAATGACTCAGATCACATGTTGGAAATGTGGTCGCAAGGGTCACAAGCAGATCAATGTCGTGTTAAGCAGAAGATTAATGAGATCTTCGCAGACGACAAAGATCTTCAAGAAAAGCTCTCCAAGCTTTTGCTACAAGATACTCCCAGTTCTCCGAAGATGAGAATACATTCACCAGAGATGATGATGCTTCAAGTTCCAGTTATGAATCTACAGATGATTCTTCCGGATCTGTCAATGTCATAACCAATGACATAGATTCAGCAGAACTTCTGTATGAGCTCATTAACAAGATTTCCAATCCAGATGAGAAAAGGCAATACTACAACAACTAGCCAAGTTGCTTGCCTCAGGATTCCAAAAGACGCTCCCTGAACCATTCAGTATCTCCAAAACCCTTGACAAGTACCCAATAGCCTCAAGCAGTAATCTGTTTGGTAAGATTCCACTCAGGAATTACAAAAGGACATTAAGATCCTCAAGCAAGAAATTCAAGCGCTCAAAGCAGAACTCCATCAGATCAAATTCGACGGCTTAGGTGCAAGCTCGAATATCTCTTTTAGAAGCAGCAAAAGCTTCTACTTCAAAGAACCCTGAAGATGCTTCTCCAGAGAATGAATTACCAACCAACCTGGGTGTAATTTCCTTACCATCCCAAGTCCATCATCCAGAAACCCAGACCATAAATATCATTGAAAGGTTTCGCTTTCAGAAATGGTATTCCAACATCACGCTTGTAGTCGAAGGTACCGACTTCAGGATGACAATGGTTGCTCTCATTGATTCAGGAGCAGACCGAAACTGTATCCGAGAAGGATTAGTTCCTCACCATTATTGCTCTCCTACTCGAGAACGATTGGTAGGTGCAGGAATCCACTCAAATCATTGCCAAAACCTCCAAACTTTCAGTCCAAAACAAGAATCTTCTTGTTAAACTACAATTTGTAGTTATCAAGAATATTAGCCAAGATATCATCCTTGGCTCTCCTTTCATTATTCAGTTGTATCCCTTCTTTGTTGATCATAAGGGATTACATGTCAAGATCAATAAGAAAAGTATTCTTTTCTCTTTACAGAACCCATAATCCAAAAAGAACTTAATGTTCTTCAATCCAATACCCTTTACCAGCAGATCAATTCCATTACCAGAAAAGAAAGCCAGCTTCAGTTTTCTAAAAACCATCTCGCTCATATTCGAACAGCTGAGCGACTCCAATCCCAGAATTCAACAAGAAGTTTCTCAGATAGAGAAAACCTTTGAAGATGTTTGCGCAGATCTACCCAATGCATTTTGGAGTAGAAAGCGTCATATCATTCATCTTCCATATGAAAAGGATTTCGATGAGCGCAATATTCCAACTAAGGCTCGACCTATTCAAATGAATAGCGAGCATTTAGAGATTTGCAAGAAAGAGATTCAAACTCTTTTGGACAAAGGTTTGATTCGACCATCAAAATCACCATGGAGTTGCAGTGCATTCTACGTCATGAATGCTGCAGAGAAAGAGCGTGGAGTTCCACGGCTCGTTATAAACTACAAACCATTGAATAAGGTTCTTCAATGGATTCGATATCCAATCCCCAACAAAAGAGATCTATTAGGTCGCCTTTACAGGGCCAAGATCTTCTCTAAATTTGACATGAAGTCTGGATTCTGGCAAATTCAGATTTCAGAATCAGATCGATACAAGACTGCATTTGTTGTCCCATTTGGTCATTACGAATGGAACGTAATGCCATTTGGCCTCAAAAATGCTCCATCAGAATTCCAGAATGTCATGAACGACATTCTTACACCATATTCGACATTTATCATTGTTTACATTGATGATGTCTTGTCTTTTCAGATTCTATAGAACAACACTTCAAGCACCTCAAGACATTCCATTCGGTCATCAAGACCAATGGTCTAGTTGTTTCCAAACCCAAGATGAAGTTGTTTCAAGTTAACATTCGTTTTCTTGGACACAACATCTATCAAAATACCATTACTCCCATCCAAAGAAGCTTGGAATTTGTTTCCAAATTTCCCGATGAAATCAAGGAAAAGAATCAATTGCAAAGATTCTTAGGATGTCTGAATTATCTTTCAGATTTCTTTCCTAGGCTTTGTCAACATTGCAAGCTTCTTTATTTCAGATTACAAAAGAATCCTTCACCATGGACTCCAGAGCACACCAAAGTTGTGCAATCCCTAAAGCAATATACATATTCTTTACCATGCCTTACCATTCCACATCCCCAAGCCTTTCTCATTGTCGAAACTGACGCATCCAACATAGGCTATGGTGGAATTCTTAAACAAAGACCCCAAGGTTTTACTCAAGAGCAGTTGGTACGATTCCACTCCGGTATATGGATCGGACCACAGCTCAATTACTCCACCATCAAGAAAGAGATTCTCTCAATCGTTTTGTGCATTTCAAAATTTCAAGATGATTTATACAACAAATCCTTTTTATTACGTATTGATTGCAAATCTGCAAAAGACGTTTTACAAAAGGATGTTAAAAACCTAGTTTCAAAACAGATTTTTGCCCGTTGGCAGGCTATTTTATTTGTTTTCGATTTCCAAATCGAATTCATCCGCGGAGAGGATAACTCCTTACCAGATTTCCTTTCAAGAGAATTTTTACAAGGAAAAGTTTCAAAACATATATCACCAGATTCTCACAATATACAATATCTTCTTTCCACAGAAAATGAGTGACAAGAGCAAAGGCAAGCAGCCCAAGCGGGAAAAACCACAAACTTCTCAAGATTACCAGATGGTGCCTCAACAGCACCCAGCCTACAAAAATATACCAATTGCGCCTTCACCGGCGATTACCACACAAAATCCATATGCACCATTGTCACAAGATTTCCCAGCACCAACATTCCTACAAGCAGCAAAAACACCCACCAAACTCCGACAATCCAGCTCCACTCAGGAAGCCACAAACGGCTACCATATTAAGCCAATCCAAGAAAAAATAGCCGTAACCAGATATGTCCAATCACAACCACAAGAGATTGCCAATAGTATTGCCAAAAGATTATTTCCTCCAGAAATACACTGGCAGACCAGCGTACAGCAAAAAACCCTCAAATACTATGAGCTTATCCTCATAGAAACCAGATCCATAGAATTGACCCATAGATCCAACCCAAATTCCTCACAAACCGACTATTCCAGGTTTCATCAAGAAGGTAGTGTCAGCCAAAGAATGGGGACCAATCCATCAGCCCCGTGCTTTCTCTGTAACCTTCTATCCCAATACCTACAATTATGTCGATTACCAAGAAGCATGGTATCGATTCCTTTTACTACGACCAGGAACACACTCATGGTTCATTAATTTCCATGACCAGTGTGACAAAGATTTTCCAATATGGTTCTACGATTGGTGGCGCTATTTTGGAGGATCGTCAGACATTATCCCAAAACAAATCCAGCCCAATTATGCCTATTGGCTCCAACACAACAACAGCCCACAATACATGAAAGAACTCCATTTTTTCGCAGTCTTCTGCGTCCCATGGATTTTCTGTTGGACGTACAAGATTGATCAATTTTTGCCAGCACCATATCCATACTGTTTGGTTCGAGATTTTCGGATAAAATGGTGGCCAAAGTATTGGTCTAAGTTCTGTTCTTACGAGAACATAAAGGCCTATACTACCACTGGCAAAAAACTCATCAATTTCAAAGATTTTCAAGAGTCACAAAAGGCCCTTTCAAGCCCCACAAAACCACTGGCCATCACTGGGCCGCCAAGCCCAAAACCAAATTCTCCCTCACCAGCACCATTGGCCATATGTCCAGCAAGCCAAAAGCCCAAATCTCCACAACAAAAAGAAATGTTCAAGAAGTTCTTGGAATCCAACCCGGAACTATCACTGCAATATACCCAATTTACAATCAACCAAATACCTGACGTCAAAGTATGGGCCGATGACAAGGATGACTCATCCTCTGCGGGATCAGTCTCTAACGACCCATATGGCGGACCTTTTGCCCAAGATCCGCAAGAAGATTACGGGGATTTCATATAACCGTAAAAAAAAAAAGAGAGTATAAAAACGCGCAAAACACAAAAGCAACACCATCGTCTTCCTCAAGCAAAACTCCATGACACCCTCTCAACAAAAGACACCAAAATGGCTACGAGCTTTTGGAAAGCTCGAATTCAAGATTCAAAAAAGCAACCCCAACAACACGTTGCTCCACAAGATTTTAAAATACCATATCAACACAAAACTCACTCAAATTCCCATTGAATTCAAATTTCTACCAGAAAGTCCCAGAACTGGTCCTCAATGGCAACTGCGAGATCAGCAACAATATCTCCACACATTCACAACTCCATATCCTCCATATGACGGTCGTCAAGGCCAAACGCTCCTCTGCGTTCAGCCCTATGATCATGGTTTCTACTCCATTGACCGTCCAATTTACCAAAAACTCCATATGTGGGTTCCTGTAAGGCACCTACAAGATAGTCTCCTTGTCACCGCCGGCAAGGAACCTCCAAATTTCACCATTCGTAATCAAGAAATACAAGAATATGTGGAATACCGCACTTCCACATACTACATCACCAGAATAGATCCATTCTCGGAACTACCATGTACAACAGACTACGAGTGGCAACTAGTCTACAATATACAATATGGACTCAATATCTCAACGACGGACCTGTTCGAGCATTTCGACAGTCCAGGAATTCTAGAAGAACTATGCTACAATCACAACATTGATGAAGATCCGTACCTCATCAACAATGATCAAGAGCAGTTCCACAACGACGACAATCAGACTCGACCCCAATAATGCAAGGAATCTCAATCATGAAGACTTTTACTTTTGTAAAAGTACTTTAATTAAAGTATTGAATTTTCTTTTCAAAAGGCAACATTATTGCCAACATAATAATTTTACTTTTCAAAAAGCAAATAGTGCTTCAATAATTGTACCATACAAGACCCATCCCCGCCTATATAAGGGGACTCAAGGGCAACGAGTTAGGCAGAGGTTTTTCAAGTCTTAGAAACTTGAAACTAGAAAGAGAAACTCTGACCTCTCTCTTCAAGGATTCAATTCTTTGTATCCATCTTCTATCCTACTAAATCAATACAAGAAAACTCTTAAATGAGTTTCAAGATTCTTTATTTATGTTCATTTAATTTCAAGTTATTTATTTCCTTATCTGCACTTCCAATTTAAGTTTTCAATATTTGTTCTTCAACTCCTGTTATTTACTTTCTTTGATTGTTATTTTCGATTCTCTTCAATATCTTCACCGATCTCCCGCTCCCTTCTGGTATCATATATATATATATATATGTCATCATTTGTTGTTGTGTTGTAATCTTTAATGTAAATCCAATATTTTTCCTGCATTTTACACATAAAATGTATCAGTTCACATCGAAACATAAGTCAAAGTAAAAACATATGATAAGTGAGAAATACGACATGAATTGTTATGAAAATAGGAAGAATTAAAGCCCTAAAAATAGATGTATTTCACACTTATCACCATCCACTATAATACAATGTATTATATGATCCATTTATCTTTAGCAAATAATATTTGCATCCAAAGTTCATAACTTATAGCTCGTAACTATATTTTTTTAAATAACCACCACCATTAAATCATATGGTTTCCAACCATTTTATATATCCACCTTATATACATTATTCTTGTGTATGCATATATTTACCACGTAGGTAATTCCCATGAGTTTAATAAACTCTTATATTTTATGTTACCTTTTATCATCTTTTATTAGATGATCATTCCCGTTAGTTGTATTATATTATACAACTTATATTAAGATTATTATCCTAACATTATGTAACATTTTATGTTGTAATAATCACTACTCCTAAGGTTTATTCCTTAAGTACCTTTGTTTATAAATCCCATTTATTTGTAGTTTGTCACATTACTTCATGTGAATATCCTTACTTGTGTTAATTCCATTTAGAACCATACAATTGTTATAACATTATAACATTATAGACCTTAGTCTAAAATTCATTTTCCAACTCTTGTTAACTCGGTACCGCCCTTGAATTTATTTAAATTCTATTTGACCACATAACATCATGTAATGTTATACCATATTCTAATATCATATTATGATATTTTTATTTCCTTTACTTTATAACCTATAATTTTTATACGAAACTATTATAATTGCCACATAGGCACATATATTAAACCTTATTCTTTTTCATAAACCATAGTCTCTTTTATTTACAAAATCATCCCATAACTTATACCATGTTATATATTCCTTTTAATATAACATTCTAACCTTAATATAAATATAACCTATGGTCAGTATTTATAAAATACCGAACAGACCCAAAACTGTTCAATAATTGCCATTTGGCCCTATTTATACCATATAGTTTAATAATTCATTAAAACTATATATTATACTTATATCTTAATAAATACTCTTATATAATTCTAAAAATCACCAAATTTCTCCAAAGGGTTATAAATATCCTTATTAACCCATATATTCTCGGTTATCACTATTCCACCACATATATTTCTCCAAAGTGTCATAAGGACATACTAACTATATATTATACATATATAGTTCATTTTAATTCCAAAAATCAACCCAATAAATTCCTAAAAATTCCTAATAGCCCATGGGTGTTTATAATACCATTATACACCCTTAATTTTCGGAAATAACATATTCACCATATATGTTATAAAAAATATTACCATAAGATACTTAACTTTATTATGAAACCTTAAATAAGTTATTTAACTTATCTAATTTGGTCAAAACCTACCATATGGTCAAGGTTGACCTCCTTATAATTTCCTTGACCATTAATTCCTAATAATTACGGTTTCAACCCCTAAGTTTCCAAAATTCACCATTTAACCCCAAAACTTTATAAAACCTTATAAACTTTATTTTAAATCCTTTTAACCTCTAATTTCGGCCTTAATTTTATAAAGCCCCCAAATTTAATTTAATTACATCTAAGACCCCATTTCTTTTCAGTAATAATTATATATCACCTAAACTTAAAGAAAAGCTTGTAAATGCATAAATAAAATGGCCTAAAGTACATGGCCTTATTACAACCATTGGCTTACAAAATAAATTACACATAAATGTCCAAAAAATGCTTATAAATCTCGGCCTCACCATAGATTTTTCATTTAATTACCAAACTTCCACATAATGTCTTAAATTTGACAATTATGCTTGTTTAATTAGTTATAAAATTTATTAAACCATTCCTTAATCACCTAAGGTCAAAATAAGACCTTAATATACATGTTCACTCACGACATTTAATATACACAAGCTTAAACTTGTGTTAATGTATCAAGTTAAGGTTTTAAGTGATTTATACCTTGATTTAGCTTGGATAAATCCTTGTTTGGATTCGGCCAGCCTTAGATAAAACTCCCACAGCTTCTTTTACATGTTTTCAAACAGAAACCAAGGCATAGTTAGTCTCCAAGCAAGATCTAACCATAAGAAGTGTTTCAATGTATATTTCAAGGTAAGATTTACCTTAGATCTTCAAGTTTGTTGGAGATCTACCTCGGCCCTATTTTTTCCAGAAAGAAATAGTATCAAAACTCACTTAAAAACAAGGCATAAAACCGTGGGTAACTAGCTTGGAAGATGGCTTAGATTTACCTTGTTTAAGATGCCAAAAATGGTGTTTTTGGCTTGGATCTAGCTACACCTTGAAGCTCTTGATAGATCCACTGAATAAATATGTTAAGAAGAATATTATAAGGCTAAGAGAATAGGTTTTACAACCGGATCTAAAGAGAATCAAAAGATAAGTGCTTAAAGCACATTTTTGTACCTTAAGAACAAGTTTGGGTTTCTCTACCTTCCTCCCTTGTTATGGCCGAGATTCCTCCTTCATTTAACCTCCAAGAACAATCTAGATCCATGGATGGAAGTGGTTGATGTTTAGATCCACCGAAAGAAGAAAGATTGGTGAAGAAATTGAATATAAAATGACTAATTAAGCTCACCTAGGTACCAAAGTGTTCTTCAATGTTCTTGGTGACTTACCCACGACTTGGAGAAGCCAAAGAGAGAGGAGGGAGCCTTGGAATCGGTTGGAGCCAAGGCTAATGAGAGATTAGGTCAATTTTTGCCATAATACTCTCATTTTTCTTTGTTTAATGTTATTTAGTGTGTGATGACTCATCAAAGGGATAAGAATGGAGTGGAATCGGTTGAAGGAGGGGAAAGGTGAGGCTCACACGATTTGGGGCAGCTTGAATCAAATAATGGAGCCAAATGGTGTATTAATTAATCAAAAGGCAAAAGTAACCCTTAAAACATGGAAACATGTTGGAGGCTTGTCTTTTATTTTGAAAGTGGCGATTTTAAACCTCCCCAGCCTATGAATGTCGACCTCATGTGGTCCAAGGGGTCAAACTTTGACCTCTTGACCATTCTTAGTCAATGTTGACTCAAACGGGCCCCATTTTAGGGTTTTATTAATATTTTAATATTAAATTTGTAAAAATTCGTAAATTCTTGGAATTAAATTCCTAATATGATATAATATGATATATTATCATATTTAAAGGTAATTATAACCTTTTAGCCCATTTAAAACCAATTTAGAAGGCAATTACACAAAAATGTGTTTTAAGGAGTTTTAGTGCACATTTTGTGTCTCAAGGAGTTTCTGAGCTTGGTTTTCTTTTACAACGGTTTTGTTGTGTTCCTTACATTATATTAGATCATGGTATCCAATTTTATATCATTTAGAGGTCATTAGACCTTTAAGGTTTCTTAGAGCACATTTTTGCCCTTCTTGACCTTGAAGCATGTAAATGCTTGTTCTTTGTGTTGAAGTGTTGTCCAACAATTGTAATGTGTTTAGTAATGTGTTAATATGCTTAGGACAAATTTTTAGGTCCTAAGAAATTCATTTTGGGTATTTATTTACCCTAAACAGTCAAAGGGTGCAACATCATGCTTTGTGTTGACCACTGTTGTTCTCAGTTGACTTTTAAGGCATGTTTAGGCCTTAATTAATGTGATTAAATATTTAATCCTTATTTTATTAGTTTGGGGTATTTCAATCTACCCCCCATAAAAAGACTTCGTCCCGAAGTCTCTTAATCAAATAGGTAAGTATATAAATATATAACTACCCATTATTCCCATAATGTATATCTATGTGATATATCATTTACACACATCGTATTGTGCTTATACAGCACATAGCCATCACTTTGTGGCGTTAGTTCAATCATATATGGATATAGGTGATCCATCAGCACCATCATTTCCTACCAGTTCTACCAACTCTGACAACCTCCCAAAGGTGTCCATAACATTCCATTGTTCCACATTCCATATCTAATGATTCATTTCGTATCTAGGCGATACCATATGTAATCATTCTATAAAGCAATATGAATACAAATCACAAATAGCATAAGAAAGGTACTACACACATGGTGTAAATACAACATTCAAACAAGTATCTTATAAGATACATACATACATACAAGTGCACATTACACAAAAACAAACCAAACAACGTACGCCCTGCATACCAAACATAACCAACCAAACCAATTCACTGTATGCAATGCATACGAAACAATTCACTGTATGCCATGCATACTAAACAAACAAAAAAACCTCGTATGCCCCGCACACCACCAATTCTTTGTATGCAATGCATACCAAACAACCAAAACTTAGTGCACACATGTGCACAGCCAAGAGGCTCTACCCCCCTTAAAAAGGGTTATGCCCCCGTACCCCACAAGTATACAACAACCGCTCAACCAGGAGCGCTGGATACTTGGCTCTCAAAGAGTTCACCAACTCGTGGTTTATCCTCATATCAGAGAGACGGGTATGACTCTAGCCCTTCTGGGCTCCACAATACAAAAAGGTGAGGCACTGAATTGTTTGTGCTCTCTCCTAAGTTCGTTCTAATGGGCCCACTAGCTCCGTATGAGGTGCAGACCCATGAACATAGGCTCAGTTTGCCTCTTCCATTGCTGTGTATCCTCTCATTTGGATCACTAGCGTACATGCGTGTGTCTTCTCTCACTGATATTCAGCTTGAGGTATAATATGACATTGGCTACTCTTAGTACTTAGTGCTCTTTGCACTTGTCTTTGTAATACTAAGACGTACCAGCCTATATGTCCACAAAGATGATGATTGTCATCTATGTCTCCTGGTGGTTTTGTTCCGGAGTGACACACTGTTGTAGTTCTCTCTCTTTTTTTTACACACTCGTGTTGATATCCACTTTATCTTTCTGCATTCCCACTAGATTAATAACTGCACAAGTGCAATACCAAAACACTCAGTCATACAGAGTGCAGAGGCGTAAACTCTCAGCAGCTAATATCCAATGAGTCAAACAGATAAGATGTGCGAATTATCCTGTGAGTGGTACATTCCAAATCCACTGTTCCTTTCTTAAGGTATCTGCTAGTATATAGCTTTGTCTTTTATCCTCGCGTAGTCACGCGTTTATGTCCATTTCATCTAGTAAATTTCCTCTGGATTGCAAGCATTTGCTCGATCCTTATGAGGATTCTACATAATATTTTTCCATAATGGGTTTTTCCTGTTTCTATCCTTAGTGTTCACGTCCTTGAAAGGTTTCCTTGTCTTCTCTGTATACTATCTATTGTTCTGTGTGTTGAAAGTTCTTGATTTCTTTAGCCCGTTGGTTTAACTGCGGCTCTTCTCGTCCATCTTCGAGGTAATCCGTCTTACTGTCCGTAGTATGGAGTTGACTACTTCTCTTGTTCCTAACACTACTTGTCTACTTGCATGGGGTACCGTACTGATACATTACTACTTACCCGACTAACTCATAAATAAGTCTGTCAGGCCCACATGCTCCTAACGGAGTGCGGTCGTCCCATGTCTCGTTTAGTAAACTGGTAATGTCTGTCACACGGTTATTGTGAAGTATTCTGTTGTCAACCTCCCTCTGATGGATATCCTTTTTGTTGTTTATTAGTTCCTACCGTTGGTTATCTTGTAACAAGTGGTATTGCCTTAGTGGCATCAGTGGTAATTCATGTCATAAGTCGGCGTTATTCAGTTCGGTGTAAGTAAAATCTGTGCTATATTTAGCAAACTTGGTTCTCCTAATTCGATCTCATTGAGTATTACACATACTCCTTTCCTCCCTGTTTATCCTGATCATATCTCATCCATAATTCATATTCATCCCCTCATCCATGTAATTGGATGCATTGCAGATTGCCTAACAGCTTGAGCAACTTGGCTCTGCACTTCCCAACAATCCTCACTGACGGTGGTGCATCTACAAACGGTATGCTTGTCCATAAGGACTAAACATTCATCACTGGTAGTGATTAGCATTAAATGCTTATATACACTGATGGTATTTGGCTAATAAGCCCTGTCCGAAAGTTCTCGAACAATCAAACTGGTGTGGTTTACAATCACAGTGGATGTATAGTTCTTCCAGTTGCAGTGGTTGGACTAACGGTCCTTCCATAGTTGCATAAGTTTCTAATCTCAAGGTTTGTATGAAAACATTTGAAAAATATTTTTTTTTATACATATAATAAAAGACTAAAAAGTAGTAGTTGAAGTTGCAGTTGCAGCACTTGCTCTGTCAAGTGCGCAAGGCAGATGGAAATTTCAGTGGTTTACTTGTCATAGCGCTTGCAATAGCAAGTGCGCCATGCAGGTGGAAATTCTGGTTCAATAATTACCGGACTCATTGACTCTTTGTCATTTGAGTACTGCTACATGATAATGTAAGATTTAACATCCTGTTCATATATATAATCAATCAAGGTTTAAAGCTTATTGGTACCAAGTACACAAATCTAGTCTCCAAAGTCATACACAGAAAGGAGAGTGGTCAATGACACACTCCCACATATTCATAACATGCCTCTTCTGACATTCAAAGTAAGTACACAACATAGTAAGTAAAAGTCTTCCACCAGCGGTCTCTTGGAGTTAGGGTACTCATGCCCTATCTACTCCGTTGCCTCTCTAGGCTCCAGCATCAATAGATGTCTGGCCATCCTGACCGCCTCGTGGTACTCCAGATCCTCCAACTGATGTCTTCTGAGTATTTCTTGGTGGCCTATAGTTACGGCTCTCAGGGTTCATCCAGCACTCGAATTCCCTGTGGCCCTCTTTCTTGCAGCACCGACAGACAACTTTGCGGCCTTCGCAGTCGACCCCAGGATGGTCCTTCCCAAAACGCTTACAGTAAAAATGGCGTTGGGGCTGTCCGGTGCCTGATGATAGTATTTAGTTTAAGTCAAAATCTGATGATATAAAGGTTAAGGTCACAATTGAATTTAAGAGATAGGTGTTCTCACCCTTAGGAGGTGCAGATCTCAATGGCTGAGCATCTATTGCTGGGCCGGTCAACCGAAGGATGGGCTCTTTCCCCTTCGCTCCCTAGTGACCCTGCTTCCCTTTCTTCTTAAAGAATTTCCTGTTTAAGGTTTCAGGTCAGCATTCATAAGGTATTTAATATGATAACGATTTAGAGTGGGATAAGTCCTTACTTTCCCTTCTTTTGGCCATCGCTTGGAGGTACTCCTCCACCCTCAGACTCTCCCTCAGGGTTCTTCCTTTTCTTGGCCCCGAGAGTCTCTTCCCGAGTCTGGAGCATTAGCTCTGTCCTCGAGGCAGCCTCATAACATTCCTGGAATCTCATTGGTAAGTTCTCACAACGTTCATCTGTAATGTAGTAAGTAAAGAATTTATGGCTTTCATGTTAATACCTGGATGGTAGTGTAGAGGGTAGCACCCATTGCCATCTGGATGCAAAACAACAATCCCCCCCGAAACTTCTCGACCTTCACGGTCTCTGAGTAATCAACACCGGGGATAAAGTCCAGCAGGCCAATGAATCGAGCGTAGTACTCATCCACGGTCAGACTTCCCTGTGACAATGTCTCGAACTCCTGGCGCTTCTTCTGTTTGAGATGTGCTGGGTAGTACTTCCCTCTCAGTAACTCGACAAAAGCAGCCCACGAAAAGTCGGGCGTAGCCAGATGATGGTCCTTGACCAACATCCACCAAGTACTGGCTGCATCCTTTAGATGGAAAGCAGCAATGGCGACCTTCTTGTCGTCCGGTACCTGTAAAGCTTCATATGCTTTCTCATGTTCAACTATGAATCGCTCCAAAGCTACGGGGTCTAACTCCCCTGAATATGTAGGTGGTCGGGTCTCACTAACTGACTTCAGCCAGTTCGTTTCCCTGGGCTGTGGCAGGTGGGCTGGTGCTCCTCCTATTTGGGTACCCAGCTGTGCAAGAACGGCTGCAACCGTCTCAGCAACTCCTGGAATCGCGGGGGCACAACCTCCACCTCTACCAGTACCACGCCCTCTAGTTCTCCCAGACATCTGTAGTACAGTATGTCACAAAAATTCTCGGTAAATTACCGTATACAATCAATAGATATAGAATTGCCTTAAAGGCTACTATTTCACGCAATTTGCGTTACTAGACACAATCTCTTTCTAAGACGAATCGTCTCATACTTCCCAAATGTTTCCCGTAATTTCCCAAGTCCTAAGCTTACTCTCTTAACCTATTATCTCGTCATCAGAGCGGTACTCCGCTCTGATACCACTTTTGTAACACCCCTCTCCACAATCACGTAATAATCTCTCACGTAGCATTAAATAAAAGGTCTCGTAGCGGAAAATAAATAACAATTACAAAACTCACTCGGGTGTCACCGGCCATTACTCGCCCATGCGAGCAACGAAGCCAAACTACATCCAACTTCGAACATACACAAACTGCTAACCGCTGTGATAACGAGAAAACTCCTATACATCATACTAAGTCTATAAACCATTAACATCGACAAGCGAGCGTCTACCCAATCCTGAATATACATAACCTTACCATAATCCAATTCACCATCTTCATTGTTGTATAGACAAACTCCATGTGCAGTAATAATTAAGGTAAAACTCCAACTACCCTGTTCCCGCTCTTCGGCTTCGACAATAATCAACAACCTGAAATGGTGTAGTATCAGCGATAGACGCTGAGTATGCCGGGCCTGGACCCTAATGGTCACTTGTCATTTTAACCATCTTGTTATTAGATTGATTCCATGCTTTACCATTTTACAGTTATAATCAATACTGTAATATAAATGTATAATATACATAATCATCCATCCAAATATCCATAAACATTTAACCAGCCATCCAATCCAAACATTCATTTAATATCACAAATCACAATTGTATATCGACGTATCGAACAATAACAGTATAATGTACAATGTACAATCGCCGTAGCGTATGCCATCCTTTATTAATTAATTTGGCCTTCAAGGCCCCATCCATATGTATAATGTACATTCGCCGTAGTGTACAATTTTCATATTTAATTTACCTTAGCCTTGTAGGCTCCATCCAACCATGTTTAATTAATACCAGTTGGGCGTCATGTTAGGACAACCCGATATCCTCACCATGGACAGTAGTCCTCCCGTACACACAAAGGTGCTCATTTCGCCAGAGGTCCGGAGGCCCCTGACTCTCTTATGTCTCGTAAGACGTCCATATAAAGGCTGTAGCCACCTGATCCACGATCCAGTTTGGGCTCGTTGGATATAACCTGGAGCGGAATCCAATTAGGAAACCCCTCAATGATCACAAATGCGCAACCAAGTAGTTCGTAAACTACCGGGATTCCTCACCTCAACTCATACCATCTCTCTCTCATAATGTTTAAGATCTTCTCTTAGTCTTATGGAAAATATAATTATTAGTTAGCTACCCAATGGGTCTCACGCATACCTAGAAGTAATCTAGGTTATATTCATGTTCGAGATCTATGCTCTAGAGACCGACAATGTCGTGACTCATCCCTAAGTGTTTTACTTAGGTTATCATATACTTAATATTAATATCATGGTATTATATCAAGTAACCGTCATGTCATCCCAACGCATACGTATGTTTATATAGGTCGATCTATAGTCGACGTAGTGTTAGTCCCGTAGGACACTCGTGCATAAATAAATAATGCAGTAACACTTAACCACATACATGTATCCATAATCATAACACACAAGTTATATCAACCAAATCCGAGCCCAAGGAGCAACCTTAGGACAACTCGGATCAAACCCCTTTACATACCGTTCACCCTGATCGTATTACGGTGGAGTATGAATTAGCAAGATCCTACGCTCCGTGTAGTCCACTAGCTCGTCAAGCGTCTTCTCAGAAGTATAATCTAAACGGTATTAAAACTATAAGTCAGTCTCCATGACTAACTACATCCGGTATTTCCGAATAATAAGTAACCCCGACAGTTCACCCCTGTTTTCTACAGTTGTTTGTTACGGGTTTCTCTAAACCGGTCAGCTTTGTTACCTAAAACTCATACGTCATAATATTTCAATTGTTAAGTTTAATTCGTTGTATTTCTTTTTAATCTTATCCACCATCTAGTTTAGGTACGTAACCCATAGTTGCATGTAAGCATGCATGATTGTATTATATTATTTTTTTGTATTGTATCATTTATTATATTGTATCATTCTCCCACCATCCACTATAATACAATGTATTATATGATCCATTTATCTTTAGCAAATAATATTTGCATCCAAAGTTCATAACTTATAGCTCGTAACTATATTTTTTTAAATAACCACCACCATTAAATCATATGGTTTCCAACCATTTTATATATCGACCTTATATACATTATTCTTGTGTATGCATATATTTACAACGTAGGTAATTCCCATGAGTTTAATAAACTCTTATATTTTATGTTACCTTTTATCATCTTTTATTAGATGATCATTCCCGTTAGTTGTATTATATTATACAACTTATATTAAGATTATTATCCTAACATTATGTAACATTTTATGTTGTAATAATCACAACTCCTAAGGTTTATTCCTTAAGTACCTTAGTTTATAAATCCCATATATTTGTAGTTTGTCACATTACTTCATGTGAATATCCTTACTTGTGTTAATTCCATTTAGAACCATACAATTGTTATAACATTATAACATTATAGACCTTAGTCTAAAATTCATTTTCCAACTCTTGTTAACTCGGTACCGCCCTTGAATTTATTTAAATTCTATTTGACCACATAACATCATGTAATGTTATACCATATTATAATATCATATATTATGATATTTTTATTTCCTTTACTTTATAACCTATAATTTTTATACGAAACTATTATATATTGCCACATAGGCACATATATTAAACCTTATTCTTTTTCATAAACCATAGTCTCTTTTATTTACAAAATCATCCCATAACTTATACCATGTTATATATTCCTTTTAATATAACATTCTAACCTTAATATAAATATAACCTATGGTCAATATTTATAAAATGCCGAACAGACCCAAAACTGTTCAATAATTGCCATTTGGCCCTATTTATAACATATAGTTTAATAATTCATTAAAACTATATATTATACTTATATCTTAATAAATACTCTTATATAATTCTAAAAATCACCAAATTTCTCCAAAGGGTTATAAATATCCTTATTAACCCATATATTCTCGGTTATCACTATTCCACCACATATATTTCTCCAAAGTGTCATAATGACATACTAACTATATATTATACATATATAGTTCATTTATTTCCAAAAATCAGCCCAATAAATTCCTAAAAAATCCTAATAGCCCATGGGTGTTTATAATACCATTATACACCCTTAATTTTCGGAAATAACATATTCACCATATATGTTATAAAAAATATTACCATAAGATACTTATCTTTATTATGAAACCTTAAATAAGTTATTTAACTTATCTAATTTGGTCAAAACCTACCATATGGTCAAGGTTGACCTCCTTATAATTTCCCTGACCATTAATTCCTAATAATTACGGTTTCAACCCCTAAGTTTCCAAAATTCACCATTTAACCCCAAAACTTTATAGAACCTTATAAACTTTATTTTAAATCCTTTTAACCTCTAATTTTCGGCCTTAATTTTATAAAGCCCCCAAATTTAATTTAATTACATCTAAGACCCCATTTCTTTTCGGTAATAATTATATATCACCTAAACTTTAATAAAAGCTTGTAAATGCATAAATAAAATGGCCTAAAGTACATGGCCTTATTACAACCATTGGCTTACAAAATAAATTACACATAAATGTCCCAAAAATGCTTATAAATCTCGGCCTCACCATAGATTTTTCATTTAATTACCAAACTTCCACATAATGTCTTAAATTTGACAATTATGCTTGTTTAATTAGTTATAAAATTTATTAAACCATTCCTTAATCACCTAAGGTCAAAATAAGACCTTAATATACATGTTCACTCACGGCATTTAATATACACAAGCTTAAACTTGTGTTAATGTATCAAGTTAAGGTTTTAAGTGATTTATACCTTGATTTAGCTTGGATAAATCCTTGTTTGGATTCGGCCAGCCTTAGATAAAACTCCCACAGCTTCTTTTACATGTTTTCAAACAGAAACCAAGGCATAGTTAGTCTCCAAGCAAGATCTAACCATAAGAAGTGTTTTAATGTATATTTCAAGGTAAGATTTACCTTAGATCTTCAAGTTTGTTGAGATCTACCTCGGCCCTATTTTTTCCAGAAAGAAAGAGTATCAAAACTCACTTAAAAACAAGGCATAAAACCGTGGGTAACTAGCTTGGAAGATGGCTTAGATTTACCTTGTTTAAGATGCCAAAAATGGTGTTTTTGGCTTGGATCTAGCTACACCTTGAAGCTCTTGATAGATCCACTGAATAAATATGTTAAGAAGAAGATTATAAGGCTAGGAGAACAGGTTTTACAACCGGATCTAAAGAGAATCAAAAGATAAGTGCTTAAAGCACATTTTTGTACCGTAAGAACAAGTTTGGGTTTCTCCACCTTCCTCCCTTTGTTATGGCCGAGATTCCTCCTTCATTTAACCTCCAAGAACAACCTATATCCATGGATGGAAGTGGTTGATGTTTAGATCCACCAAAAGAAGAAAGATTGGTGAAGAAATTGAACATAAAATGACTAATTAAGCTCACCTAGGTACCAAAGTGTTCTTCAATGTTCTTGGTGACTTACCCACGATTTGGAGAAGCCAAAGATAGAGGAGGGAGCCTTGGAATCGGTTGGAGCCAAGGCTAATGAGAGATTAGGTCAATTTTTGCCTTAATACTCTCCTTTATCTTTGTTTAATGTTATTTAGTGTGTGATGACTCATCAAAGGGATAAGAATGGAGTGGCATCGGTTGAAGGAGGGGAAAGGTGAGGCTCACACGATTTGGGGCAGCTTGAATCAAATAATGGAGCCAAATGGTGTATTAATTAATCAAAAGGCAAAAGTAACCCTTAAAACATGGAAACATGTTGGAGGCTTGTCTTTTATCTTGCAAGTGGCGATTTTAAACCTCCCAAGCCTGTAAATGTCCACCTCATGTGGTCCAAGGGGTCAAACTTTGACCTCTTGACCATTCTTAGTCAATGTTGACTCAAACGGGCCCCATTTTCGGGTTTTATTAATATTTTAATATTAAATTTGTAAAAATTCGTAAATTCTTGGAATTAAATTCCTAATATGATATAATATGATATATTATCATATTTAAAGGTAATTACAACCTTTTAGCCAATTTAAAACCAATTTAGAAGGCAATTACACAAAAATGTGCTTTAAGGAGTTTTAGTGCACATTTTGTGTCTAAAGGAGTTTCTGAGCTTGGTTTTCTTTGACAACGGTTTTGTTGTGTTCCTTACATGATATTAGATCATGGTATCCAATTTTATATCATTTATAGGTCATTAGACCTTTATGGTTTCTTAGAGCACATTTTTGCCCTTCTTGACCTTGAAGCATGTAAATGCTTGTTCTTTGTGTTGAAGTGTTGTCCAACAATTGTAATGTGTTTAGTAATGCGTTAATATGCTTAGGAAAAATTTTTAGGTCCTAAGAAATTCATTTTGGGTATTTATTTACCCTAAACATTCAAAGGGTGCAACATCATGCTTTGTGTTGACCACTGTTGTTCTCAGTTGACTTTTAAGGCATGTTTAGGCCTTAATTAATGTGATTAAATATTTAATCCTTATTTTATTAGTTTGGGGTATTTCACTTTTACCGTGCTTGAACTCGATGAGTTTTAGATTGTAACCAGCTCTCTGGTAATCTATTGGACATACTATTCGTGCTTCCACGATTATTCATTAAGTTCCTCCAACTTACTATTGGGTGAGGTTAAGTCACTACTTAGTTGTAGTGCTTCCTCTGTTGTTAATAGCTTCTGAATTATACTAGTTATCCTGGTTCAGTACAAGTGTCCTTTACTTGTATGACCTTGCATTTCTATACGTCGGTCCTAGTGACTTTCTTACATCTCCTTTCACCTTTTATTCCAATGGAATTCACATCTTGTGATGGTTAGTGTATTTTACACTCTACGTGGTTCTTTGGCCTTAGGCCGCACGGTTTGTTGCTAAGCTGGGTTAACTGGCTTATGCCATGTTCGTTGGTGAAAAGAAGGATTTACTACCATTTACATTTATCATATTCCTAGCTATCCCACTAGGTTATCACTGCACAAGTGCAATACCAAAACACTCAGTCATACAGAGTGCAGAGGATTAAACGCTTGGCAGTAAGTCGCTTATGTGATAGGAATGAATATTTCTGTTTGTCATCTCATACTTACAACTTTGTGTCATTGTCTACTACTTCCTCATAGCGGTCGCTTGTTGCGCATCATACTCTTACTCATTATACAACATCATTCCTACTGATTCCGTTACTGCGGTAGTTTCTCTCTACTCATTGCTACTATCATTGGCACCATTTCTTTATGGTATGAATACCCTGGGGGTGTCCTGTGTTCGTGTGTATGACGGTTGTTGTAGCATACCGCGACGTTATCATCTTCCTGTTATGGAGGTGTTTTATTCAATTTAGATTTCATGTGTAGGTTACCTTACCTCACATTTCTTCACCATTTATGATACAACTTACCAAGTATCTTGGTTGACAATGGATGGAGTTACCGGTTTACAAGCTCTCCTAAGCGTTGGTCATTCATGGTGTGCATTGTGCATTCACATCGATTGTTTTTGACAATTACTGTCTCCCAGTGCTGAGCATTGATTATAGGCTCTAGCTGTGTAGTTTTACCTGTATGTACTTCACCAGGACATCCCAAGAAACTTAAAGGGTTTTCTGGTCCCGTTCTCCAATTGAAGAGTACTCTGTCATTGGTAAATGAAAGTTCTTGTTAGTATCTGTTTATGTACTGCATATGGAGTATACTTACTCCTTCGAGTCCTTATGCTCTTTGAGCGATGTGCTTCTACAGTCCACAACCTCTTGCAGGCGTAGTGGTTTGAAAATCTCATTTTCTTGTTCGATTGTCTCTTGACAATAACTACATGCGCAAGTTTGTTGTTATTATTGATGGAAGCCTTTTCTAAGGGTTCACATCTTCACCACGTTGGTGGTCTTCGGTTACCAAGAGGTGTCTTCCCTCGGGTTTCTCATAGTGTCAAGGTGTGGACTAGGCTAATGTTGGCATTATCAAAATTCTTATGCCTCTGTGCTACCATTGCCATAGAAGGCATTAAGGGAAATTAACAGCCTCCTCAACTGCATACTAGGCTGATGCTCTAGTGACAGTGACACTGAGGTAGCCATTACTCCAAGCCACTCATTATGCTGAGTTCATATTGGGTGGTTCAGTTGACACTCCACTTGTCATATGAAGCAATATCTCTTGCAAGTCTTGTTATTTAATGGTGTGGGTTTTGCAACCGTTTAAGTTTACATATTATAGTTGGGTAAGGGCTTTTAAGCCTTATTGCTGCAAGCCATGCTCTTGCAAGCTATTTATACATGTTTCCACTCCTTGTATACTCCGTAGGTTGGAGGTATTATTGGGCTCCATGGCAAGTCGTGGCATCACGCTTCCGTTCATAGGAGGCCCTTTAGGCAACCTGGTGCTAATCAGTGCCTTTTTGTAATTTAGGGTATTTCCTGTTAGGCGAAATCCCTTCAATGTCCTAACCAAGTGCTTGTTCTAGCTCCTATGCTCTCATCATGACGCTTGTTCAACTATTGTTAACTCAGACACCCTTCAAGGATTGCTCTTGGGTGTTGTTGGTTATGCCCTTACATCCGGCTAATGTCTATGGTATTTATGTCTACTATACCGCCTTGTGGTATCGTCCTTGAGCTAACTCTTTTAGGGTTATAACGTCTCCCATCCTTGGGTAGACTGTTTATACTTTCTCCTATTGTTTTAGACTAGGTTAAAATCCTCTCCAATGATGGATTATACTTTGTGGTAATCTTGAGATTGCTTTTCGGAGCTCTGTCCCGTTTGTTGTGCATCATTGTGTTCACGTTAGGCATTTGCCTTACTGTGTTCAGGCTGGGTATCCCTTCCAGCTGTCATGTATTTGTTTAACATCTTGAGACATGTCCAATGTCTACTACACTTACTAGTCTGTGCTCTTTGCACTTCCTAGTTCCATTCCTTATCTTCAGATGAATTCTCTGAGTTCTTTTATGCTTATTACTTAGTTGAGTTCTTTCTCCTTGATCGTCTGTGGTGTCCAGTTGTTCGGGTTTGAACTCACTAATGGTTCGTAGAACGGAGTTGACTACTTCCCGTGTTTCGGACACTACATGTATACATACGTGGGGTACCTTATTGATACGTTACCACTTACCCGACTATCTGTCAGGCCCACAAGCTCCTTCAGAGTGCGGTCGTCCCACATCCCGTATTTAGGTACACTCGTAGTGCTCGTCACAACGCCTAGGTGAAGTATTCTATTGTCAACTCCTCTTGTATCATTCTATGATCTCACCGTAATTCTGTTGGTTTGGTTTTAAAATCCAAGGTTTAAAAGAAAGGTTGTGGTTTTGAAAGAAAAATTTGGGTTTTGAAACAATGGTTCGGTGTTAAAAGAAGTTCCTCATGGCATAACCATGTTTGAGGTTCTGACCAAGTCCAGCTTCTTGCTGACTGGTATGTTCTATATATAGTGGTCGGGCCGTTAGGCCTTCCCAAGGTTCCATTCTTCCAGTTTTTAGGATGTGCGATCCTGTAGTTGTTCCATTGCTGTCACGGTACATTACTATGTACCTGTGACATGTTAGAGTTCCTCTTCATGTTATTGTTCTTGCTGCACTTGCCGTGACAAGTGCGTGGTACTGATGGGTTTTGGGTAAACCTATACCAGTCACGGTATGGTTTCCACTTGTTTTTGGTAGTCTTGCCGACTCTTCCTTTGATCTTCTTGATCTAGGGTTGGGATACTCGATCTTTTAAGTAGTCTCTCAGTGATCTGGTCATGGCTGTCGTCGATCTAGGTACTTCTCCAATCCTTGGAGATCCTTTTTGATTTGCCTTGTGTTTCTCTTTGTTGCTCGTTCCCACATGTTTACCGTGGTTATTGAGCCTTAGCTTGTTTACACTAGTAGAACGCGAGCCTTTAATGACGGTGCTTTAATCACGGATTTAACAGACACCGTGATTAATAGGAAGGCCGGAATTAATTAACGACGTTTATTAAATTAACCGTAAGCAATAATCGATTTTTAGGACGGACTTTAGATGATGGTTATTAGTGAAACCGTAATCTAAAGTCCCGTGTTGACGCGTAATCTAAATTACAGTTAACGATGTCATTTTACCAGTGTATTTTAGATTAAAAATAACTTTATATTAATGTGTTACATATGTTTGATCGAATAAGACTCATGGCTTAATGGCGTGGGTACATGAGTCAATACCATCGATCTGAGTTCGAAACCCAGCATAGGCCAAATAATTTTCGCGCTATTTTTTTAATTTCGTTCACTTTAGATTACGGTGGTTTAGAACCGTCATTTAAAGTGTGACTTTAGATTACGGTTTTCATGTAAACCGTATCTAAAGTCCTTTTAACATTGCCGGTTTACTTTGCACACTGTACTTACATAACTCTTCTTCCTTTCGCGCTATCTTCCTCACTGAAATCGCCCTCTCTCTCTCTCCCGTCACCTTAGTAACGGCCATCGCCGCTGTCGCTCCCACCACCTTTGTCACTCCCATCGCCGCCAGTCACCACCCATCTAAGTACACTGGTCATCAGCATTGACGTCTCTATCGTGTACTGGGTATGCGCGCGGTCGATCAATTGTCGTTTTTTTCTAACTTTGTTCATATGCATGTCGATTGCTAGTTCTAACCTCGTTTCTGTCGAATCCTGAGAGTGTAATGGCAAATGTTCTAACCTTGTTCATATATTTGTGCCCAGATTCACAGTTAATTGCGACCTAGTTCGTGGGCTGATTTCTGCACTACTTGCCCACTTCGGTGCAGTAACGGTAATTTTGCAAACCAAACTATAAACTGCTGTATTTACTTATTCTTAGCATTTAGTATTACAATTATAGTAGTGTAGTTTTCAAATATAAAACTAGTTGAGAGCCTTTGGTCTGGTAGATATATCTCTTAGCAGATTCGAAGTTGTGATTCTTGTTTGCTGATTCTTGTTGCAGTTGATTTCTTGTACTTGTAAATATTTCTTTATGGTTAATACAGCTTACCTTTCTTCTAGATAAATATAAAATTAGTGTATAAGTAATTTTGATGGTGCGTGCGAATTTGACGTTGATAAAACTGATTGGGAAACGTCAAAAATATAGGGGAGATGCTGTCGAATTTTTTCCGCGGTTTAGCTAGCATTTTAACCTTGATTTTTTGATGAATTCTAATGTTGTCGTTTTTCCTTTATGCATCAGGACTACGACATTATTTTGACTTCTGACCTCAACCGTCTTTGCATCGGCTAATCATCTACCAGAGGTAAGATTTACATATATACATACAGTATTTGACAAACTACCAAACATAGTTATCCGCCCAAGATATACCTAATAGAGGTATATCTTCGGCAGTCCCTGTCGGGACTGTCCATGATTGTTAAATCTCACACCTAGGGTGTGAATGTGTTTTTAATATGTACTTTATTGATTATTTCAGCAGTATCTTTTTATTGTTCTTTGAATGCATATATTATTGATTAATATCATAATATCGTGCATTTGAAGAACTGTAGGGAGATGCTGCCGAAATTTTCAATAATTTACATATTAAAAACACATTCACCGGTGGGATTTAATACTCATGGATGGATTTAGGTTGATAAGATACAAAAGTGTAAAGACACTGCCACGGGTGACGGTATGAAATGGCTGCCTTCATATAAATAGCTAGAAGGAGATGGAACGTTCGTGGATTTACAGCGGAAATTTGGATGACAAGTTTTTAGAAGGAGCTGATAAGTTATGCACGGTGTTGGCGAACAATCTGAAACCTATAGACAAGGGATACATATTTTGTCCGTGTGCAGTTTTACAAAAGATTTCCAAGACATAATCCGATGGCATGGTCAGAGTGCGTTCGATGTTATTAAGCCTGACGAAGGGGATAATGGTCAGGCAAACACAGAAAGAACTTGGAGATGATACAGTTGCGGTGATCCAGAAGACGTTACAGCGAACGTTGAGCCAGATTTCTGGGATGATGACATTGAGACTATGCTCGAAGATGTGGAACGACATTACTCTAACACGCCAGACAAGTATGAAAATTTGTTGGATTCATCCAAAACACCGTGTACCCCGGGTGTAACCCTACAATCTAAGCAAGTTGAGTGTCGTCCTCAAGCTATTCAACTTGAAGCGAAACATGGCTGGAGCGACGTAAGTTTCACTGACCTCCTGGAACTATTAAAATACGTTCTTCCGGTGGACAACATTTTACCAACGACTACGTACTCAGCCTAAAAACTGATGTGCCCAATGGGTATGGAGTACCAGAAAATTCATGCTTGTCCAAATGGTTGCATGCTGTTTTGGAAATCGGATGAATTTGCTGAAAGCTGTTCAGCATGTGGAGCGTCACGGTATAGGAAATAACAAACTCACATCAGCGGTAGTAAGAAAGGTTCACCGGCTAAGGTACTGTGGTACCTGCCCATCATTCCAAGGTTCAGACGTTTGTTCTCCATGAGAAAGACGCAAAGAATCTTCGGTGGCATTCAGTTCACAGGAAAAAGGATGGTAGATTAAGACATCCCGCTGATGCACCACAGTGGAGAAACATAGACATAAAATTTCCTGAGTTTGGTAACGAACCGAGAAACCTAAGGCTAGGCTTGTGCACGGATGGGATGAACCCTTACGGTACTTTGAGTAGCATACACAGTACCTGGTCTGTGCTTTTGGTTATTTACAATCTACCGCCGTGGTTATGCGTGAAACCAAGACACATCTTGTTGTCTTTGTTAATATTGGGTCCAAAGCAACCGGGCAACAAAATTGATGTATTCCTACAACCTTTGATAGAGGATCTACAACTCTTGTGGAATGAAGGGGCTACGGTTTACGACTCATTCAGCAAAGAGGACTTCAATTTGCGTGCTATGTTGTACTGCACAATCAATGATTTCCCCACCTACGGTAATCTTTCAGGCTATTCAATCAAGGGGGCATTGGTGTGTCCGATTTGTGGTGAAAACACTTGTAGCATTCGCTTGAAACATAGTGGAAAAAACATGTATATGGGCCACCGAAAAATGCTTCCAAAAGGACATAAGTATCGAAAGATGGCGAAATAGTTCAATGGGAAAACTGATCACAGCGTGGCGGGCCAGCCTTTGACAGGTACAGAGATTTACAAAAAGTTGGATAATATTGTCAACAACTTCGGGCCGCCAACCAAAAGTGGTGAAAAAAAGTGTCTAGAAAAGGAAATCAATATTTTGGGAACTCCAGTACTGGCAGCATCTGGAGGTTAGACATTGTATCGATGGGATGCATGTCGAGAAGAACGTGGGTGAAAGTATAACTAGCACCCTTTTGAACATAAAAGGAAAGACAAAGGATCATTTGAAAGGAAGAAAAGATTTAATTGAGTTGGGCATACACACAGAGCTTGGCCCGCAAGAACGTGGAAAACACACATTCTTGCCTCCTACCTGTCACACTCTATCTAAAGAAAAGAAACATAGTCTATGCAGTACCCTTTACAACATCAAGGTGCCATCAGGTTACTCCTCAAACATAAGAAACCTAGTTTCCATGTCAGATTTCAAATTAGTAGGAACGAAATCTCACGATTATCATGTCCTACTTCAAGAATTTTTGCCAATTGCATTACGTGGGATCTTGCCGGATGCTGTCAGACACACAATCACAAATGTCAGTGTCTTCCTCAAATCCATTTCGTCTAAGGTTCTTGATGTGGACACTGTGTCTAAATTACAAAAGGATCTTATTGTGACAATGTGCCAGTTAGAGATGTATTTTCCTCCATCATTCTTCGACATAATGATACATCTCTTCGTGCATCTTGTAAGAGAGATTCTGATGTGTGGTCCTTTGTACCTTCGCTACATGTATCCGTTCGAAAGGTACATGGGTGTCCTGAAGAAGAAAATGAAGAACCGTCATCACCCAGAGGGTAGTATTATAGAGGGCACTATCACAGAGGAAGTTGTAGACTTCTGTACCAATTACCTAGAAGGTGTCGATACCATTGGACTTCCACGTTCTAGACACGAGGGCAGATTGAAGGGTGTTGGCACGGTTGGACGGAAACTGAAAAGAATTGACATAGACACTCTTAACAAAGCTCATTTAGTTGTGCTAAGTCATCTTGAAGATGTCGAACCATACTTTGATGAACACTTGTGTGTTTTAAGATCACAATATCCAGACATGAGTGACGTTAGACTACAAAATGAGCAGAATAGAACATTTGTCAGATGGTTCAAAGACAGAGTCTTGTCTGATCAGTCCACGAATGTGCATGAACTGATTAAAGTAGTTGCATTTGGACCAAATCTGGACGTAATTTCTTATGAGGGGTACGATGTCAGCGGATTCACCTTTTTCACAGAACGTCAGGATCAGAAGTCAACGAATCAAAACAGTGGCGTAGAGCTTGAAGCTTATCAAAACTTATATGACATCGGTGTTGTGGGTCACACTTCAGTCTCAGTAAAACAATCATATTTCGGTGTTATACAAGACATATGGGTATTGGACTACAACAACTACGAAATGTGTGTTTTCCACTGTAACTGGGTTAACAACAATCATGGCTACCGTGAGGAGGAGCATGGTATGAAACTGGTTGATCTGTCTAGAGCTACTCCCACTGTTGAGCCATTTGTTGTTGGGACGAAGGTTAAGCAGATATTTTATGTAACTGATCCCTGTAATCCTAGATGGTCTGTTGTGCTTAAAGGGAGAAGAGGAATAGTTGGTGTGGATGGTGTGGTTGATGAGGATGAGTATGGTGCAGAAGATGAACCTCCAATTGTTCCTATTTCATTGGAAGAGGCTGAGGTCACAGGTCATCGTGAGTATATACGATCAGACCATAACGAGGGAATGTGGGTTGAGAGATAATGGTGTATGTAAGTTATTACTATTAAAATTTATATGAAATTAACACTATTTATTTCTTGATTGTATATAACCATTATGAAATGCTTAATTTAATTCAAATTTTATTTCAATCCTTGCAGGCATGGCTGATCAAGACATGGCTGATGAAGACTTCGATTTATATTGACGTGAGTTCGAAAGTGAGCAGCAAATGGTACCGGTTCCTTCTACCAATGCTGCTACTGCTGCTGGCCCATCTACATCTGCCGTTGCTGCTGCTGTTGGCCCTTCCATGAGTGCACCTTCTACGAGTGCAACTCAGAGACCCAGAGGTAGAGGTCCGACCCGTGGGTTGAAACTGCAGAAACCGGATAAGATCAGTCTTCTGTGGGACAAGTATGGGAGGGATTGTGGGGGCAGCAGGTCAGAGTTCGCTAGTATGCTAGGGACTCTGGCCATATCACATTGCTGCATCAACCACACATGGAAACAAGTCCCGAAAGAAGTTAAGGAGACCATCTGGAAGAAGGTGAAAGAACGATACAAGATCCCAGAAGAAGTGAAGAAGACCGTTCTTTCTTTGGTGTCCGGCAAAGCTAAACCATTCCGCCACTAATTGGTTGAGCACTGGATCAACAGGGTGCCCCCACGTGAGCCTCCGCCGTATGTTATGTACAACGGCATGATCACTGAAGAGGAGTGGAAGGTGTTCGTTGAGCAGCACTCCACCCCCGAGTTCAGGGTATGTTTGTGTGTACTCTTTTCTGAATTAATGCTCATAATGCTTTATCCCTGATTTTCTAATTAATTTTCTGTTGTAATTTCTTAACAGCAAAGACAAGAACAAGCACGGCAAAACCGTGAAGCTAATCTCTACCCCCACACCATGGGACGAAGGGGATATGTGGACAGCCTCGACATGTGGAAAGAAGTTGGTTTGCTGACACAGAGGAACGAGGATGGAAGTGAATGCCCGATCAAGGATGTCTCTGAGGCGAGGAGGGTGCAGATTTTCATTTTGGGACACCAGAAAACGACCAGCAAAGGTTAGAGGATATTTCCTCATGCTGCGACGGAACAACTGGCTAACCAAATTGTAAGTTTTTGAAATTAGCTGTTAAATAATTTACTTACATACTCAAGTGTTTGTTGATCTTAAATTTAGTGTTAACTTCTTTGACAATTGGACAGTATGAAGCGGCACAGAGAGGAGAAATAGGCATACGCGCTCCTCCTTCTCAAGTTGACGCTCTCAATCAAATACTTGGGAAGAAGGATCACTCGGGGCGTGTTAGAGGATTTGAGGGAGAAGTACGTCAGAAGCACGTATTCCCGCCATCTGCTAGGAAGGGTCAGATGAGTGTTGCTGAAGTCGAGGCGATGGTAGAGCGTAAGTTCACTGCTGAGCGCCAAGCTAATGAGGAGAAACAGGCTGCTAAGCGCCGGGCTATCGAGGAGAGGCTGCAGGAAGCGTTGAATTCGATTGCACATGCGACTACTCAGCAACAGCATGATCCTCCTCGACCGTCTTCCTCGTCTAGTTGTGCTCCGGCCGCTGACCCGTACCCGTTTTCCAACATCCAGGTTAGCTTTGTTTAACTATTTTTCTCCTTAAATAAAGTCATTTAAATAGTATTAGATTGGACACTTATTTATTTCACGTATTATCTCTGTTTATTAAAGGAGCATAAAAAATGTTGTCTCTAAATACCATTAGAAGGGCACCTTGTAGATGTGGCCTACGGGATGGTGTTGCCATCAGGTCCACTCACGCTCATCAATTTCGTACGTCTACCCCCATTCTACGAGCGTGTGACCTTGGACATGATAATTGATGGATTTGAGCATGCATACCTTCCAATGGCGTTTGACAACAAATGCACGCTGATTGATGTGAAGGGAGACATATTGCCCTGGCCAGCATGTTATATTGTTGTAACCGATGAGGTAAGACTGTTTGACAACCATTTAGTGTCTAATAAAATGCATTATTTAGCATTAAGTGTCTAATATAATCTATTATAGATCCCTGAGCTTCCTCGCCTCGTATCCTGACCCAGAGAAGAAGAGATCAGCGCACCGGAGAATCCTGAGATCCCTGAGCTTCCTCGCCGCGTATCCCGGCCTAGAGAAGAAGAGATCATCAGCGCGCTGGCGAATCCTGTCAGAAGTACAAGGGTATGTTCTAGATAAATGTTTAATGTCACTATAATAATCAATTAGTAATTATCTTTTCATTTATGCTTTACTGTTTATGTGTGAAGGGTAAGAATCCAGTGAGTCGGGGTGCGAAAAGTAAGAATCCAGCGCCCGTCCGGGGTCGCACCAACACTTCTCAGGCGCCAAAAAATAAGTTCTCACTGCCACAAAAACTTGTTGATGTTTTGGGGCCTCGTCAGATGAATCTCTACGACAAGATCATTGTGAAGTCACCTCAAACTATCAACTTCATGATGACGCTTCCAAAGTCGATGTTTCACTATGAAGAAGATATGACCACGGTGATCAACTTTGGGGACATCAGAGAGATGATGATTGGAGATTACCTGAACATTAACATTATTCAAGCTTATCTAAAGTAAGTGTTCTTTCCTCATACTGTAAAAAACATATAGAATAAGTATCTATGAAGTTGCATTGGCTAACTTTTTATAGTACATGTGATATAATAGAGGTCTGCTTGAGAGATGTGCTGAGAAGAGCATCACCTCCATTACTGCGGTGTGCCCAGAGCGTTTATCGTACGACTCAGTCAATAGGGACCCGGGGAGGTTTTGTGAATACATGACTCATTGCTTCGATGTTGCTGATCGACAAAATAAATTATTCATTCTAATGCCGTATCACCAAACATGAGTTCTGATATAAAATTACATACTAATTAGCTAACTTTTTTACCTTTATTTCTCATTTCATTTTGTATTTGACATTGTAGCCACCACTGGGCTTTGTTTATATTATGCGCTGCCACCGCTACTCTGCTCGTTCTCGATCCACTAGGGCAGTGGACACGATTCAACACAGAAGACTTAATCAAAGAGTAAGTTTTTCTAACTATTTAATTGTTTGTAAGTTTTTTGAACCAAAATTAATGTACTTGTTCATTTTGCTAAACGCTTTTGGTAATATATGCAACAGTTGTTACAGTAAAACCCCTGAGGGAGAGTTTGCGGATTTGACCGTCGATTACATCAAGGTTTGGTAATTCATGATTTCATTCGTGCTGCTATTATCTTTGTACAATTGTTTTACATTTGTGAATTTTGGTAATTTAGTGCCCTACCCAAAAAGATTCTAGGAGTTGCGGGTACTACGTGATGCGGTATATGTACGAGTTCTGCGGGTACTTCCCAGGATTTAAGAATGATAAAGACAAGGTAATACGAACGCTGTCTTGTATTTAATTCTTTCGGCGGATTTTTTGTGTCTTTATCTTAATCTCATTATGTGTTCCATTCCTTTTCTTGTTCTAGATTAAAGAGCATTTTGCTAAATTCTCGACTTACAGTCCAAACGACTTGTATCATGTCAGAGAGAGCATGTCAGCCATATTTATGAGAATGGAGTGGTAGACTAGCTAGCACTGATGCTGCTATGATAGATTTTATTTTTCATGTACAGTTTTCTGCACCGTTTTTGTACTGTTTTATGCTTCTATTTTTTGCTAGCTGCTGCTGCTGTAACAGATTCTAGCTGCTGTATTGAATATTTTTGTAATTAATTGCTAGCAGCTGTAATAGATTCTAGCTACTGTATTGAATATTTATTGTTGTTGTAACAGATTTTCGATCTAGGGTATATTATATGTTATCTCTGTTGCAATTGTGCGTAGAGAATGAATTTGTGTTGTTGGTATTTGGTTCAGGTGTTTCAATTGTGCAGTTTCTGCACATCTGTTGTTTTGATGCCCTCTGTTGCTTATCTGCTATAATTCTAGCTCTGTTGCAATTATGTAGATTTGTAAAAAATAAAAATAAAAAAAATTACACTTTAGATGACGGTTTTAACAATAACTGTAATCTAAAGTCCTTTGGGCGCACGCGCCAAAAGACTTTACATTGCGGTTATTGTTTAAACCGTCATCTAAAGTGTACACTTTACATTACGGTTATTGGTAAAACCGTAATGTAAAGTCAATGACACGCGGGACGGAAAAGGGCCTTTAATTACGATTTTAAACCGTAATTAAAGACGTCGCCATCTTTAATGACGCCCACGTAGATTACGGTCCAGATCCGTAATTATACACGGTTTTGGACCGAAATTAAAGGCTCGCGTTCCACCTGTGTTAGGCACTACTCTTGTAGTCGTATCGGATTATATCCTGCGGATGTTCTTGTAGCTGTGTAAGCTATGTCGGCCAGGTATTGTAACCTTTTGGCATTTTAGTTTCGGAGTTAACCACTCCTGACTATGTCCTTACAGCTAGCGTACCGTTGGTGGTATTTATTTAGATATTACTGTCCCGTAGACTTTTGTCTCGGGTTTTATTACTGTTCCTTTTTCCGCTCCGTTGCACGCTTAGTGCTTCTTTTCCAGCTGCTGGTTGGTTAGCTAGGTTCTGCGACTGCTAAGCATGTCTCCCTAAGCTGTTGTATGTTGTAGTCTCCTTATGGTTGTAGTGTTCATTCAACCGCTATTGAGGGCGGGTATTGTTGTTCAACCGGGATCCATCTTCGGGACTTCCATTTCTTGGAATCTACTGCTTGTCAAGTTCTTGTCTACAGTATGATCATTTCATAACTAGTAGATCGGGTTTTCCCGATTATGAGAGGACTTTCCTTCTCTCTGGCGTTCTTTCCCAAGTTATACAGTGGGTTTGCGGAGGGCGAGTCTGATATTGTAGGTATCCGGTACTCACCGGGAGTTCCTAACTAGCATATCTCTAATGCTAACACTCAGCCTATGCCCTAAGCTTCTAATTCCTAACTCGGTATTTCCTAAACTCGGTATTTCCAGTCATCAGAGCGAATCGCTCTGATACCACTTTTTGTAACACCCCTACCGCTAATACCATCATTACCGTCCAATCACCTCGTACTTACCTACCATCGCAGCGGATACGTACTTACACAACGGTGGGTGATACAATGCCGTCAGCCACCCACGTGACTAACAAGGCTACTACTACTACATACAGCATCGGTCTGATGGACCGGAATATCCGAGTGCTACACAGATACAATCCTTACTATAATTACAACCGGGTACTTTTACTTCCCATTCAACTCAATGCTCCATTACCGTACCATACAATACAATATACATAACCGAGTTTACTAAGTTCCAAATACAAATACAATACTTCTTCCAAGTTCACATCTACTCATTAAGAGTCTACATCTACCCATTCCTCACACTACATGCATTCTAAATACATCATAGTGTACCCCTTGGTACATTTCTACTTTCAAGGCTACAAGCCTTATACCATTTACTACAACCTATAATTTGTTCCTAGTAGTCTAGGCATGTCCACCGGTCTCTTCTGTGACCATAACTGCTTCGGGTACCTGCACACTAAAAACGTTGCCCCTAGGGGCTCAGCTTACGCTGAATATGACTTCCGCATACCCGGCCAGCGTACTAGCGAGGGTACGCCGACCACTTGGTCCAGTACATGCAGTTCATTTTACAATACATACATGCATACATGCTTTCATACATCATACTACAATACTTCACAAGGTATACATACTTACACACAGTACAATACATACAAGGAAGACAATACAAGTCAAACAATACTTACTTACCTTCTTCCGGAATACACATACACAATACATACACAATACTTGTTAGCTTCATTACGCACCCAGGTTAGAAATGGTTGCTCTTTACTCTTTTACTCAGGGTCAATGACTTACACCAGCCAAGACCATTACTCATACAATACTTACTTTACTTACTACTTAAGTCAAGTCGTCGGGACCTCCGGCCCGGGGACTACTCTGTCCCACCACCGGGATTTACTTGGTTCACTAATCCAGGATGCTACCCATTTAAGGGGTTTGGGCCGTGGACCTGTTTAAGAATCAGGAATCGGATCCAACCTCTTGTGTCTCCTCATCCTCACGCGTGGCCGAAACTATATCGGACTTCTACTCATTCCAATTTACTCAATACTTACATTAGGAGTTAGGTAGTTAAGAATTAGTAGAAGTCATTCATCCAAGCCACATACACAATTACATTGCTCAAATACACATCCATACGAAATACAATAAAATACACAAGTACAATACAAGGTACAAATACACTTCATCGTCATTCATTTATTTCATGAATTATACAAACTAGTGTTCAAGACAATATATATCAAGAACAACCTAAAGCAAGCACAAGTAAGTGCAAGATAGTCTAATTCATGCATTTATCTTATTTTGGTGATCAAATAAGCACACAAATCGGGGTGACCAGGTTAGGAGACAGAGCATGAAGAAATCATACCTTCTACCGGAATTTACTTTACCGGGTGTTCCCTTGTTCCTTGGTCCACTCTCGTTCCTCGATTCTCATCCTCGAACCAATGACTACATGCCAAATGGTTCAATTAATACTAAGTATTTCAATACATACATAGTTACTACTCCTGTACTTACCCCGTTGTCCCATTGTTTCAGTTTATCTTAATGTTCATATACTTACAACTTTCTTAATTACTTCTCAAACTTATTTACACTTCTTAGGGCCTTTAAAGGTCACCAAACAAGGCCTTAACAACTCCTAAAACCATATATCCATCAATCCCCCATGTTTAGAACCCTAAATATCACATTTTGCAAGCTTTTATGGGTGGTCCGGGACTTGGTCCGGACCCAAGGTCCCGGACCATGCATGGAAGATACTCTCGGCCTGTTTTTCATTGTGGTCCGGGACTTGGTCCTGGACCTAGGTCCCGGACCAATACCTGTTTTTTCTCTCGGGGTGTTTTTAAGTGCTGTCCGAGACTTGGTGCCTATCCTAGGTCCCGGACCCTGCTAAAAACTGCTACCAGGAGGATTTTTCAACCCCTAATCAACCTTTAATCCATCTCCAATCATTCCATAATCTTTCCACATGTTTTGTGCATGATTAAACACACTTAAACATTGCCTAAAACTCCTCAAGTCCATGGTCAATACCTACTCAACTTCTTGCTCATTTTCTACAAATTTCCATTCTCATTTTCATACTTTGCACACTTGTGCATTCCTACACTCCTCCTTGCATTTTGCATCTTGTCCCAACTTCATTTTACCATTCCAATTCATTTCCAATCAACTACACTATCAATACCCAAGTCCAACACTCATTTTACCAATTCTTGCACACTAATTTTCCTAACTTCTCCAATACATTTTAATACACTTTGCTACAGATTTTACACTCTTATATACATATACTACTACTACCATTCCATGATTACTAAATCTCCTTACTCAACCCAATACATGCCTTGGTTCTCCCATTCCCCAAGTCATCCCTAAATGTACATTTTTACCAAGAATTTGCCATAATTCACCTACTTTTCTTACTTAGCCACATACATACATTCTCATCAAATTCATTCCTAATCTACCCACACCCATTCAAGGGTCCTACCAAAAATCAAAGAAATCTTAATGTATTAATACTCCATTAAACAACAATACTAATACACTTACACAATCCATTTGGCTCTAAGGCCTCCTATTCAAATACTTAGCTCACAAATACTTAAACTTCCACATCTACAATACTAGTACAATATTTTGGGTTCTTTAATTTGTTCACCCATTCCCATTACTCTAATGCATTTAAAAATTAACATTAAGAAGGAGCTCTTACCTTAAGCCCTTAATTTCCTTCTTTATTTTCCAATTCTCCTCTTCCTCTCTTTCTTGCACAAAATCGGCCATATAGGGAATGTAGTTGCCAAACTCCATTCCCATCACCCAATGAACACAAAAAGGATTTAATTAACATACTAACCCTTAGTTTAATGCTAATTCATATAAATGTT
Organism: Limonium bicolor; assembly: GCA_023374045.1. Taxonomy (NCBI): domain Eukaryota; kingdom Viridiplantae; phylum Streptophyta; class Magnoliopsida; order Caryophyllales; family Plumbaginaceae; genus Limonium; species Limonium bicolor. The sequence continues at coordinate 371,842,642 of CM041777.1, read as the reverse complement.
TAGGACACTAATTTTAGGGTTTACCTTTGGTGTGTTTTAGGAGGGGTTTTAGCCTTTGGTTCAAGAAGGTGATTCCACCACCATTGCAAGGTTGAATTGATGCTCAAAAGAGAGAGAAAAATAAGGAATTACAAAGGGGTAAAAATCGGTTATTAAAGAAGGTGGAGAAAACATGAGTTTTTCATGAAGATTTTTACCTTAATGGAGAGAGGAGACTCCAAGCTACCCGTTGGTGCTATTTTCTCTTTGAATGGGGAAAACCCATGGAGATGAACTTCCTGACTTTTGGATTTTTGAAAAGAGAGAAGTGTAAAGGATGATGAGGGGAGTAAGAATATGTAATTATTTTTACATTTGGAGCTCACATGGAGGTAGAGCATGAAGGTAAAGTGAGGTTGCCATTGTTGTTGTTGAGAGCTTCAAAAATCGCCAGCCACAAGAGGAGAAGGAGAGATAATCGGTTGGGAAGGGAGGAAGAAGAAAGAGAAAAGAGAAATGAGAGTGTGAGGTGAGAGAATCCCCCCACTTTTGTACCTCTTTTGCTTTTTGATTTTTGCTTTATTTAGTTAGTGTGTGAGTATGTGAGAGGGGTTAATTAGCTTATTAAAACCGGCCCCCACATGTATTACTAGTTGGAGCGTTTTTCGTCTTTTACAGAAAATGCTTGTTATTTTACCCGGTTTCGGTACTATTCACTAACCGGGCCCGTTTTCCGGAATTTTCTCGTTCCTTTATTTTTATTGGTTATTAAGCTTCTGTTAATGCTTAATTATTGTTACATAATGATTTATAATTTTTTACAGGTTCGTTTGACCTCTTAAAGTCACGTTTTCGGGTTTTCTTAAAAAAACGTGCGCTAAAGCTCTATTAGCGTTTTAATACATTATTTGGATCTGTTTTCTTCGGGAGTAGTTCCCATACATTATTTTCGCCTTATTAAGCCTTAGGAATCCATATAATACGCTAACCGGGGTCTCATACCTCCTATGGTTATTTTATGCTTATTTAGCGTTTTTCACTTTTTAAGCGTTTCTTTATTTCTTTTGGATTTATTTTTCCTTACCAATATTACTTAGGCATTATTAGGCCCTTAAATACGTATTAGAATAATCTTAATCACTATATTTAAGTTCGGGGTATTTCAGAGTCATTTTAACCTAAGTGCACGCTTCTGATTTTTTTGTATTTTTAACATTTTTTGACAGAAAATGAAAGTGGAAATTAAAGTTACCTAAACTAGGGTTTCAGAGGAAGAATTAGGTAAAATTTTGTTTCTGTCCGTAGCCGCGGACCTAATGTCCGTACCCACGGACCCTAGTTAATCTATGTGAAGATAAAAGTCGAATTAAACAGAAAATGAAAAATTGAAAAGTCCGGGGCCACGGACAGGGTGTCCGTAGGCCCGAACATAGTTTGAAAAACTTAAAATTTTGAAAATTAAATTCTCGCCACGGTCCGGGGGTGTCCGTGCTTACGGACAGGGTGTTTGGGACCCCAGACATGGAGTCCGTGGGTGCGGACCGCCCTCGGACGGTGGCGTTGAGGCTGTTCCCGGCGGTGTTTTTGGCTTAATATTTATGTGTAGGTAGCCTGAAAGATTCTAAACATGTAAGTGATTAAAAGTTTTCAATTTGACTACGAATTAAGGACTAAACTTATTGAACAAGTTAGTGGACAAAAACGCAAACAAACATTAATTTAGAAGCAAATAAAAGTCAGTTTGAATAGGAATTTCAACCAGAAGTGTATTGAGATCAGTGGAGTTAAAGAATTCGAATTCTAACCTGTTTTGGCTTCGGGATTTGGTTGTTCCTTCACGTCGGGAAACTTTGAACGCGTCGTTGGTAGGCAATCCGGTTCAACTTCGACCCAAGCTTCAGATTTCTTCTTCCTTGTATGATTAAGGAAGGTTTGCTTCCGTTTTTGTGGAGTTTTGGTGTTTGGAAGTTTGATGGGGAAAGCTAGAACGTGCTTTTGGTGATTTCGGGATGATTTCAACAGGGTTTCGGTATTGATTTGAGGCTTGGGAGTGCAAAAATGTGGGAAGAAGGTTGACGGCCATGTTTTCTGACTTAGGGAATGTTCTCCCCTGCCCTAGGTCGTTTTTGGAAGGTCCTTTTATTGAAAGAGCAAGGCCATGTTGATAGAACAAGATTTTTATCTAAAACCATGATTTTGTGCTCTAAGGGAATCTGATTTTTTAGAATATGCTGCAGGCTGAGAAAAATTATGAAATTTTTACTGAAGATAAAAGATGATTTTAAAGAATTTTGAGAGTTGGAATCGGGTTATTTTGATAAATAACCGATTAGATATGTAACACCCCAACTCAATCCAAATGTGGTCTCGCAACTTAACAGTATATATATAAACATGTCACAGCGGAATTCTTTACAATCCAGGACCTTGCCACGGTCTGACTACAGAAAATACCGAACATTAGTACAACAATCTTACCATTTACATATCCTTCTTACAACCCCCTCACATCTTATACATCTTACTAACTCAAATTGCCATACGAGTGTACATGCAAACTCGTAGGCCACACTTAACCCGTAACACTTGTACCCCTTCTTACTCTCGCGACAGCCGCTTCCTGATGTACCTGTGTAGTAAAAACAGCCCCCAAAGGGGGTCAGCACGAATGCTGGTACGATCCCCTCATGGCCCCCAAGCTAACGTGGCTACGACGACTAATTGTCGATAGCATGGAGGTTGATTAAATGCACAACATAATAGTAAATGCTGTAAACAACAATCCATATATGAACAATCAAAGTTCACACACAATGAACGACTTAAATGCGTTCCCTTAATTAGAGAGTTAATTATTTAACTCCTTAAGTAATGTTCCCTCTTAATCTTAGTCCATCCTTATCTCACCTCAATCTTAGTCTTATCTTAATCTTAGAAACAACCATCCTTTAATAAGGAGTGGATGTAGCTTATCTTAATCTTAATATTACAAACCATCCTTTAAAAAGGAATGGTTGCAACTTATCTTAACCTTACCTTAATCTTAATCTTAATAATACAAACCATCCTTTAAAGAGGAATGGTTGCAACTTATCTTAACCTTACCTTAATCTTAATCTTAACTTATTCTCAATATACAAACCGTTCCTGGAAGGGAATGGTTGTAACTTAATTCGAACCTGGGATTTAGGTGATCCCACCGCACCATCTTAATGCCACCTACTCTGGACGGGAGTCCAGCGCAGCTGAGCCGGCAACCGGCCCTAGGCTACAAGTCCGAAGACAAGTCCTTAATCGGAGGTCGAATCTGCTATAGATAACGACCCCATTTCCTTAGCATGCATGACCGGAGATCGGTCCCGGGTTTCCTCACTCAAGTTCCAGTTAGTAGTTATCTCAAGACCATGTTTGTTGGTTAACCTCTTTCGGTTCATATCGTCCCTTATTAGGGGCGTTCCTTAGTCTCACTCAATTCCTTACTAAACATTGGTTAGTAAGTTCTCACGGTATGTTGTGTTAGTTTTAAACATCACACAACAATACAATAAATATAATATATTCCGGTTGCATGCTTTATCTTGTTTAGTGAGCACACAAAACAAATAGCACACAAGCCGAGGGACACCTCGTTAGCAAGCAGGTCACAAGAGAACTGTACCGTTCACCGTTGGTCGTTCGGCTGCTTACTCTCTTCCGGAGTCCAAACTCCCAAGTCCTAAAACATTCATTCAGTTTTAGGTTGTTAATCACTTAACTTAATCCAACTTACTTAACTTACTTAACTTACTTAATCCTTAATGATTCCCACCTAACACCTCTTAAGTCTTACAACTTAATCTTACAACTTAACCTTAAACATTAAAACTTACACTTTGCTTAACTTAGTTCCTTAAGTTCTTAGGGTCCCAATCATTATCACCCTACCAAGGTATACCTTATTACCTAGTACCATTCTTAGAATTTTAAAATTTCTTTTTTTTTAAGGGCCGTCCGACCCACCGTCCGACCCACCCTCTGGGTCGGACCATTCCAGTAACTTTCCGTCTTCTAAAACCTCTCATGTCCGACCCACGTCCGACCCAACCTTCTGGGTCGGACCATTCCAGAAACTTATTTGCCATTTAAAAATCACCCGTCCGACCCATGTCCGACCCAACCTTCTGGGTCGGACCATTCCAGAAACTTTCCCTAGCGTTAAATAGAGGCCGTCTGACCCAAACTTTGGTCGGTCCCCTAGGTCGGACGTCACTAAAACATGCCCAAACTTTGCCAAATCTTCACTAAACCTTTACTCAAGCCTCCCAATGTGTTCTAACATCATTTAGGCACTTAAACTCACCTTTAAACATCCACTAAACTCCTTAGCTACTTTCTCAATTCTTACTAGGAATTCATAACACTTGTTTACACCTCTTAAGGCCTTTACATGTCACCAAACAAGGCCTAAACATCATCTAAAACCATTACCATTCAATCCCCCAGAGGGGCGGTCCCAACCAGAAGCTAATTTCCTGCACGATTTGCCTGGACCTCCCCACAGGGGCGGTCCCTAGGGGTGGTCCACAGCAGAACCTATTTTCCAAAGTGCTTTTCTCCTCATTTTGAACTCCAAATTCACCCCAATCTTTTCCCACTCATTCCACAATCTTTCCACATGTTTCCTACATGTTTAAACACCTTAAAACATGCACTAAATCTACCTAAAAAAATCACCAAACTTGGCACTCAATTTCTTACGAAAATTCTTACACTTAACACTTGATTCCTTACACTTCCCTCTTGTGACTTTGCCTAAGACCTCAACTAATCATTATGTTTCTTTACCACCATCTTAACTACTCCTCAAGCATCATTTTGCACACCCATTTGCCTTACTCAAACTTCTCAAAGTCATATATAATCTAGCACATGCTTACATCCTTATAAGTCATTATACCTTATTTTTCCTTCAAACTTTGTACAAGTTTCCTAGCTTCCTTAACCATGGTTTTGGTGCATGAAACTCACCATTATAACCCCTAGTCCCTCTTATACATTCCTAGGTCTTCCTAGTACTCAAGAACTCCATGGTTTATCCATTTTCACCAAATCAACCCTTGTGATCACTAGAACATCCTTAGTCATAAAATCTCCTTAGAACACCCTAAACGCTTAGTTTCCTACTCAAATTTGCCATAGTTTCTCTAGTATATTATCATGCCCATATGCATTTTTTCCTCATTCAACCATCTCACATACATCAAGTCTTTTCTCATCATAGTTTCTCATCCAAATCAACTCATTCATAATAACTCAATATAGTGCAATAATCTTAAATTGCATAGCACTAAGGCTCTTAAATGACATGCTCTTAGGCCCTTAAATGACATGGCTCTTAGGCCCTTAAATGACATGGCTCTTAGGCCTTAAATGACATGAATTTAAACACTGAATTTCCCACAATAAAAGCTTTCCACCTGCAAATACACCCATCAATCTCATAGTAGTTATAATGCTCTTAAAACTCATCTTAAACTTATATCACTAACTCATTTCCTTTGGCTCCTTAGTCACAAGTTCTCAAGCTTATTTAAGTTCTTTTTCTTAGGTTATACAACCCATTACCTAATGTAAGCTTTAAGCTACACTAGTACTCATCTAAAACTCATTCCTTAAAACTTAAATCACCATTAGGTAAGCATTTTACCTTGGTTTCTCAAGCTTATCTTAACTTCCTCCTTAGACCTTCTTCTTGCATGAATCTCGGCCACCACTTAAATTCCCCTTGCCAATGTTCTAATCAATATTCAATGACTCATATGAGTACTAAACAATACACTAACCTCAAGGAATAAAAACCTAGGTTAGAAATGTGTTCTAAGGCATAAAAGTGGATGATTACCTTTGAAGTCTCAAAATAGACTTGGGCATTGAATGAAATAGGACCTCCACTAGTCCTTGGTGAATAAATCAAGCTAGAACAAGGCATAAAAACATAGCCCCATGAGAAGAAATTTTCGGCCATGTAGAAGAAATGATGGAAACATGGTTTTTCTTACATTTCTTTACCTTAAGAGAATGGAGAAGCTAATGAGTCTTCAAACTTGGTTTCCTCCATCAATGGAGTTTTCCCATGGCTCCAAAATAGAGCTTTGAAGGATTTGAAAAGATAGAAAGGTAGGTCTTGGTCTAACTAAGAATAATCTATGCTCACTTTTTGATTTGGAGCTAAAATGAACATTTGGTGAGCATTTGAAGATGGAGCATAAATGGAGACTTCACTCACGGTTTGGAGCAGGGAAGAAGAAGAAAAACCGTGGGAGAAGAGAATGAATGAAGGAGAGAGGAGAGAAGTGAGCTAATATGAGATATTTGCTTTATTAAAGCAAATAGTAACTTTCTTACTTACTCTTCTTTTCCTTTCTTATTTGATGACTCATGTGGTGACTCACCTCTCTTAGAAAACCGGCCACCCTCTTAAATAAGGCTAACATGGTCTTTGTTGACCAATTAATTGACTTATGTTGATTAAAACTTAAACTAGTCACTATTTGGCACTATTCACTAAACAAGGCACATAATCGGGAATTTTTGATTTCTCATTGATTTAGACCTCCTAATGTGATACTAATTAGTACACATGTTGATTAAAGAGTAATGATGGACATTTAGCCACTCAAAACTCAATTCTAAGACAATTTCTCAAAAATGTGCTTTAAGACTTCTTAAAGCACATTTTGTGTTTTAGCTTGTTTTGAAGCTTGGTTTTCTTTGCTAATTGATTTAAAATGACCATTAGAATATTACTAAGGTGTTATCATGATATTTGGGTACTCACCCAAGTCTCTCCAAGCTTAGAGCACATTTTTGCCCTAATTGCCCTTAAGGCATTTTCTTGTGTTTTCCTTGGTTTAAATTGTCTACCAATCTTTCTAAGGCATATTCTAGCCTTACTACATCATAATTTGATGTTTACTTAGCATACTTAGGTTTGGGGTATTTCAATCTACCCCCCTTAAAAGAACTTTGTCCCCAAAGTTCCCATGCATCTTATCTTATTAGAATACATGTCTTACCTCATTCCTTAGATCATATAGATCATACTTATGTACACTTAATCTCATTGGATCATTAGATCCGCCATATTCTTATACTTAAATATCACACAACATGCTTAAGCATGTATAGCACTCAAAATTCTCCTTGTTTCTTTTGATGATTAAAACGTTCACATAACTTCTAACGTATTCTCCCATGTCACCGGTCCGTAGACAATGGCTCATTCGTCCTCGTCACCATGGGCTAGAATACAAAACACGCTGCTCTCCCCATGTCACCGGTCCGAAGACAAAGGCTCGTGCGTCCTCGACTTCATGGGCGAGACTCAGTAAAAAGGTAATCCTTTTTACGAGGTCATGTGAGGAATAATTCCTCTAATTAAAAATACAAGCAACTCCAATTTCATTTTATCCTAAGGCCTCTATCCTTAGTGTGATTTAATTGTGACCACTGGTAGGGAGTTTCAGGAATCATCCAACCCTGATGTGATCAGCATCAGTGTAGAACTATCCTTCCACCCCATTTTGTGTTCGGTTTCCCTTGATCCCTAGAAAATCAAGTTCCACCCCCCACGTCATTTTCAAACATCCAAATAATTCACTCATATCCAATTTTTCTATCTTTTTAGTTCTTCTAATCATAATCAATACATCTCCAAGGTGTGGACTCAGTCCATCAAACATTCCCAATTCATCTCTTAGTAATTACCTCAAGACTTAAATTCCTACTAAATTCTATAACTGTCTCATAGCAATTCTCACCATCTTATATCTCATAGAATTACAATTTCCTTCCTCATACTCATATCAAATGATATCTCATAGTGTTATCTTATTCTTATCTCCCACATAGTCTCATATTGACTCATACCTCATATATTCTTATTTCTTAAGTCTCCTTAATCCTCTTCCTTAATTCTCTTAACTTGTACTCACACCGGAGTTAACAAGATAGGTACTTAATATGTATGGTATTCACATCTTCTGTGTGCAATAGCCATGATTTATCTTAAAATGTTTATGTAAAACATATTCTCAAATTATTTTGTGCTATGCACACCGTAGTTTATGTACTCAGTACACAAACATACGCTAAGCGGTTTTCGCTCTACCCCCCTTAAAATGGATTACGCCCACGTAATCAGCGTCACATCATCTTTGAACATAAGTTCAAGATGTCTAATTCTCACCAAGCATTCTAGCTTCCACGCCATCTATCTTACTTATAATTCGATCAGAAATGACTTAGTCTCTGTATCGAGGATTCTTAACGGTACTTATACCGTATTCTTAACTTAGTTTGGTCTAATCTCAAAGTAGTGGTCTGCTAGCTTCCGCTGCGCGACTCTGATAATCTTAGGCTTAATTGTCTCAATGGACACGTGTTATCTTTATATATACACGGCCTTAATGAGTTGTAACTCGTCTATCCATTCTCCTTGAAGATCTTACGCTCATACTCTTAGTATTTTCTCGAATGTCTAAATTGTTCTCCCCAACTGACCTTTGGTCTGAGGATGATTCTTAGTCTGAAACTACTGTTTAGTGCATAATGCGCTTTACAGTCTTAATCTCTTACATCTTAAGGCATGTTCAATGTCTGTACTTAACAATCCGTGCTCTTCGCACTTCATAGTCCTTAATTATTTGTTCTCTGGTTCCTCTGTGTTGCTGGTTCGACTGAATTCTTCTCTTCGACTGTTTGTGGTAGTAGCTGCTCTTGTCTGATCTTGCGTCGTTGTCGGTGGTACGGAGTCGACTACTTCCCGTGTTCCTTACACCACTCGTTCACATGCATGGGGTACCTTACTGGTACATTACTACTTACCCAACTAACTCATAAATGAGCGTGTCAGGCCTGCAAGCCCCTGTGGGGTGCAGTCGTCCCACGTCTCGTTTTAGTAAACTCATAGTGTCCGTCACACGTTTAGCTATTGCTAATTATGAAGTATTCTGTTGTTGATCTCCTATTTCATCGTTCCATAATAACATTTATTGTTCTTCTTGAAGTTAATCAAGGGAAGTCCATTTACTGTGTTCTTGGGTATTGTATGCTCTAGCTATTTCTGTATCCCGTACTGATTCGGTCTCTTAATAATTGAGGTCTCTTTCCGTAGAGCCTCTTATCTTGTTTCTCATATTTATGCTACTAGGAATGCACTTCTAGTTCCTTAAGGAATGGGTAGTGTGCTTCCTACGAAATCTTACCTAACCAGGTCCAGACTACTGGCACCAATGCTCAGTTTGTCTACCATCTTATTTTCTTACTTATACTGGTCTTAACTTATAAATCTAATTGCCTCAGTGTCAATATTTGACGGCTCATTCATAATGGTCGCCTTACCGCGCACCATGACTTAATCCACCTTTCTAACTATTGTACTCACGACCACTACTACCGTGGTAGTTGGCCCTTACCATGTTGCCCATTGATGGTGCAACCTCTTATTCACTTATTCTAATGTCTTACCTTATACTCAATCCCTTCTTGGTGTAAACACACTGGGAGTTCTTCCATTCTGGTATAGGCGGTTGTCGTACCGTGTTGTAAAATAGTTGGCTCTGGGTTTCGAGTCGACCTGATCAATCTCAGATGCTCCCGTAAGTAGGCTAATTTCTTTCGCTTTCTTTCATTAGTGATGTTATATACCCATGTAGTTTTAACGTTACTGAAGAAGTAATCCACTGAATCACAAGCTCTTCTGAGCATTGATTAATTGACGTGCCATAATGTGCAGTCACCATGTTTATCTCTGACCATTACATTACTTAATCCTGGGTGTTGGATATGGGGTCTATCTGTGCAACCTTCCTTATTACTCAAGTGTATCTAGTATGTTCTAAGGTAATCTCAAGGTTCATAGTTTCCATTTTCTAAATAAAGTGTATTTTATCTCTAATAGGTGAAAGCCCTTTTTGAGGGGTTCATTCCCACTCATGGCCTCACAACAAGGAGAGGTATCCCCACCTTAAAAGGCATGGTTCGTTCTCCGCTCCTGTCCTTAGCATTATCTCATATTCTCATTGATACCCTTTCTTGGTAATGTTCTTCCCAATCTAAGTTGTAGGTTTGGTAACCGTTCATATCTACAAATTGTAGTCCCTTCGTGGCTTAAACAAGCTCTCTTATAACTTACTGTGCCTCGGGCTCTGATGTGGTTAACATCCTTGGCTCGTAGGCTCTTAACGCTTAATGTCTCAGTTCATTATTTGTACTCTTACTCATCTGCATGTCATCCCTATAAGATTCTGGTTCTTTGAGCACTATCCACCGTTAGGTTACATACTAAATGTAGTATCGGATTTCATGGTAAGTTGCTGCATCCTGCTTCCTGCTATGGAAGTTTATTCAGGTGATCTGCGGTTACTTAGTGTCTTTGACAATACTGTCATTTTACAAGATTTATGTCTTTTAATAGTCAAGGTTAGGTTCGTATTAGGCGTTTGCCTTACGGTGTCCAAGTTGGATATCATCCTGTCGTCTTATACTTCCATCTCAACGCTTCGTTCAACTTCCGTTGACTATGCCACCCGTTGATGGTCAATCATACTTGGGTGTTAATGAGTTAAACAAACAGTGTTAACTGTCATTCATCAGTTGTTCGGCTCGACTATGCCCGCTCCTTTTTAGAAAACGTTATGTACGGTCTCAACGGTCTCAATGGTGTCTTATTGTACATTCCTAGTATGTTATTGCTTACATATTGTTTTGCTCGGATCACCGAGCGATCTCTTAGGTTTTCCTTGTGGAGTTTGAGGTTGGTGTTCTTACCGTACTGTCGGTTGTTGTTGTAGTGGGTTATACCGTTGCTAATATTTATATGGTTTAGTATTATGTCCAAGTTCCACTCCTGGCTGACTGGCGTGTCACCTTATCTCATTTTGGTCAGGCCGTCGGGCCTTCCAAGGTCTTATTTTCCTGTTCTTATGGTTTTACAATCCGGTGCTATTATGTGTTACAACTGTAGCGTTCTCCTATTTCGTCTTGATGGCTTTTCGTGTGGCTTAACCGTGGTAGCACTTGCTATGGCAAGTGCGCCATGCAGGATGGGCTATTGGTACAAGGTACATTGGTAGTGATACTTCCTTCTAATTTCCATGTACTTGGTAGTCCTCGGGACTCCTCCGATATTCTCTTATTTTGGATAACCGACCATCGGGCAGTTTCCTTGTTGTTTGACAGTACTGTCATCTATTAGGGCATTCCTCTTTCTGAGGGAATCCCTTAATATTTCCTTATGTCTTAATCCTCGCTCTTGTCTCCACACATCTTGTTGTGGTTACTAAGTAATGATTCTCCTTTAGGCACTACATCGTAGTCCTATTTCGGTATACAATTTATATGTGTTTCCACCGTTGTCCGCGTTATGTCGGGCAGGTTTGCACCCTTTTTCATTGTATGGGGTTTGGAGTTCCCGGTTCTTAACTGGACCTTCCAGTAATCTCAATCCTCATGCTTTGTATTTTTCCGCTGTTATGCTCACTCGGACCGCTGTCCGGTACTCATGTCTCTTATCATTTCCTTATCCATTGCACGCGTAGTGCTTTCCTTATCATTGGTATTGCGGGTTATTTCGGCTGCGTAGCATGTCGACCCATGTTGCCGGTAATTACCGTTCTTTTACTAGTAAGGTTCCATTGGTGGTGCCTGTTTCGCCGATGCGCTCCATTAAAAATCTCCCAGTTCTCCTTAACTGTTATGCAACAAGATGTTTCTCGTATTGCTTACTGTTAGCTAACTGCCAGATTGGGTTCCCCCGAGTAAGAGAAGGCTTTCTTCTCTCTGGCGTTTGTTCCACATATTCAGGGTTAGGGATGTGGAGGGCGGGTCTAGGTACTATGGATATCCGGTAAACACCGGGAAGTCCTGACTAACGCACCTCTCACTCTATCTCTCAACCCTTAGCCCATAACTCAATCTCAACCTCAATATTCCCCTAAGTTCGGTATTTCTTGTCTTCAGAGCGTAACTACGCTCTGATACCACTTTTTGTAACACCCCAACTCAATCCAAATGTGGTCTCGCAACTTAACAGTATATATAAACATGTCACAGCGGAATTCTTTACAATCCAGGACCTTGCCACGGTCTGACTACAGAATATACCGAACATTAGTACAACAATCTTACCATTTACATATCCTTCTTACAACCCCCTCACATCTTATACATCTTACTAACTCAAATTGCCATACGAGTGTACATGCACAACTCGTAGGCCACACTTAACCCGTAACACTTGTACCCCTTCTTACTCTCGCGACAGCCGCTTCCTGATGTACCTGTGTAGTAAAAACAGCCCCCAAAGGGGGTCAGCACGAATGCTGGTACGATCCCCTCATGGCCCCCAAGCTAACGTGGCTACGACGACTAATTGTCGATAGCATGGAGGTTGATTAAATGCACAACATAATAGTAAATGCTGTAAACAACAATCCATATATGAACAATCAAAGTTCACACACAATGAACGACTTAAATGCGTTCCCTTAATTAGAGAGTTAATTATTTAACTCCTTAAGTAATGTTCCCTCTTAATCTTAGTCCATCCTTATCTCACCTCAATCTTAGTCTTATCTTAATCTTAGAAACAACCATCCTTTAATAAGGAGTGGATGTAGCTTATCTTAATCTTAATATTACAAACCATCCTTTAAAAAGGAATGGTTGCAACTTATCTTAACCTTACCTTAATCTTAATCTTAATAATACAAACCATCCTTTAAAAAGGAATGGTTGCAACTTATCTTAACCTTACCTTAATCTTAATCTTAACTTATTCTCAATATACAAACCGTTCCTGGAAGGGAATGGTTGTAACTTAATTCGAACCTGGGATTTAGGTGATCCCACCGCACCATCTTAATGCCACCTACTCTGGACGGGAGTCCAGCGCAGCTGAGCCGGCAACCGGCCCTAGGCTACAAGTCCGAAGACAAGTCCTTAATCGGAGGTCGAATCTGCTATAGATAACGACCCCCTTTCCTTAGCATGCATGACCGGAGATCGGTCCCGGGTTTCCTCACTCAAGTTCCAGTTAGTAGTTATCTCAAGACCATGTTGTTGGTTAACCTCTTTCGGTTCATATCGTCCCTTATTAGGGGCGTTCCTTAGTCTCACTCAATTCCTTACTAAACATTGGTTAGTAAGTTCTCACGGTATGTGTTAGTTTTCAAACATCACACAACAATACAATAAATATAATATATTCCGATTGCATGCTTTATCTTGTTTAGTGAGCACACAAAACAAATAGCACACAAGCCGAGGGACACCTCGTTAGCAAGCAGGTCACAAGAGAACTGTACCGTTCACCGTTGGTCGTTCGGCTGCTTACTCTCTTCCGGAGTCCAAACTCCCAAGTCCTAAAACATTCATTCAGTTTTAGGTTGTTAATCACTTAACTTAATCCAACTTACTTAACTTACTTAAATCCCTTAATGATTCCCACCTAACACCTCTTAAGTCTTACAACTTAATCTTACAACTTAACCTTAAACATTAAAACTTACACTTTGCTTAACTTAGTTCCTTAAGTTCTTAGGGTCCCAATCATTATCACCCTACCAAGGTATACCTTATTACCTAGTACCATTCTTAGAATTTTAAAATTTTTTTTTTTAAGGGCCGTCCGACCCACCGTCCGACCCACCCTCTGGGTCGGACCATTCCAGTAACTTTCCGTCTTCTAAAACCTCTCATGTCCGACCCACGTCCGACCCAACCTTCTGGGTCGGACCATTCCAGAAACTTATTTGCCATTTAAAAATCACCCGTCCGACCCATGTCCGACCCAACCTTCTGGGTCGGACCATTCCAGAAACTTTCCCTAGCGTTAAATAGAGGCCGTCCGACCCAAACTTGGGTCGGACCCCTGGGTCGGACGCCACTAAAACATGCCCAAACTTTGCCAAATCTTCACTAAACCTTTACTCAAGCCTCCCAATGTGTTCTAACATCATTTAGGCACTTAAACTCACCTTTAAACATCCACTAAACTCCTTAGCTACTTTCTCAATTCTTACTAGGAATTCATAACACTTGTTTACACCTCTTAAGGCCTTTACATGTCACCAAACAAGGCCTAAACATCATCTAAAACCATTACCATTCAATCCCCCATCATTAGAAGCCAAAAACAAAAATTTTTCTTTTTCTCTGCACTGGACCGCCCCTCTGGGGCGGTCCCCAGGGGGGTCCCAACCAGAAGCTAATTTCCTGCACGATTTGCCTGGACCTCCCCACAGGGGCGGTCCCTAGGGGCGGTCCACAGCAGAACCTATTTTCCAAAGTGCTTTTCTCCTCATTTTGAACTCCAAATTCACCCCAATCTTTTCCCACTCATTCCACAATCTTTCCACATGTTTCCTACATGTTTAAACACCTTAAAACATGCACTAAATCTACCTAAAAAAATCACCAAACTTGGCACTCAATTTCTTACGAAAATTCTTACACTTAACACTTGATTCCTTACACTTCCCTCTTGTGACTTTGCCTAAGACCTCAACTAATCATTATGTTTCTTTACCACCATCTTAACTACTCCTCAAGCATCATTTTGCACACCATTTGCCTTACTCAAACTTCTCAAAGTCATATATAATCTAGCACATGCTTACATCCTTATAAGTCATTATACCTTATTTTTCCTTCAAACTTTGTACAAGTTTCCTAGCTTCCTTAACCATGGTTTTGGTGCATGAAACTCACCATTATAACCCCTAGTCCCTCTTATACATTCCTAGGTCTTCCTAGTACTCAAGAACTCCATGGTTTATCCATTTTCACCAAATCAACCCTTAGTGATCACTAGAACATCCTTAGTCATAAAATCTCCTTAGAACACCCTAAACGCTTAGTTTCCTACTCAAATTTCGCCATAGTTTCTCTAGTATATTATCATGCCCATATGCATTGTTTTCCTCATTCAACCATCTCACATACATCAAGTTTTTCTCATCATAGTTTCTCATCCAAATCAACTCATTCATAATAACTCAATATAGTGCAATAATCTTAAATTGCATAGCACTAAGGCTCTTAAATGACATGGCTCTTAGGCCCTTAAATGACATGGCTCTTAGGCCCTTAAATGACATGAATTTAAACACTGAATTTCCCACAATAAAAGCTTTCCACCTGCAAATACACCCATCAATCTCATAGTAGTTATAATGCTCTTAAAACTCATCTTAAACTTATATCACTAACTCATTTCCTTTGGCTCCTTAGTCACAAGTTCTCAAGCTTATTTAAGTTCTTTTTCTTAGGTTATACAACCCATTACCTAATGTAAGCTTTAAGCTACTAGTACTCATCTAAAACTCATTCCTTAAAACTTAAATCACCATTAGGTAAGCATTTTACCTTGGTTTCTCAAGCTTATCTTAACTTCCTCCTTAGACCTTCTTCTTGCATGAATCTCGGCCACCACTTAAATTCCCCTTGCCAATGTTCTAATCAATATTCAATGACTCATATGAGTACTAAACAATACACTAACCTCAAGGAATAAAAACCTAGGTTAGAAATGTGTTCTAAGGCATAAAAGTGGATGATTACCTTTGAAGTCTCAAAATAGACTTGGGCATTGAATGAAATAGGACCTCCACTAGTCCTTGGTGAATAAATCAAGCTAGAACAAGGCAAAAAACATAGCCCCATGAGAAGAAATTTTCGGCCATGTAGAAGAAATGATGGAAACATGGTTTTTCTTACATTTTCTTTACCTTAAGAAATGGAGAAGCTAATGAGGTTTCAAACTTGGGTTTCCTCCATCAATGAGTTTTCCCATGGCTCCAAAATAGAGCTTTGAAGGATTTGAAAAGATCTAAAGGTAGGTCTTGGCAACTAAGAACTAATCTATGCTCACTTTTTGATTTGGAGCTAAAATGAACATTGGTGAGCATTTGAATATGGAGCATAAATGGAGACTTCACTCACAGTTTGGAGCAGGGAATAAGAAGAAAAAAAAACCGTGGGAGAAGAGAATGATAAGAGAGGAGAGAAGTGGCTAATATGAATATTGCTTATTAAAGCAAATAGTAACTTTCTTACTTACTCTTCTTTTCCTTTCTTATTTGATGACTCATGTGGTGACTCACCTCTCTTAGAAAACCGGCCACCCTCTTAAATAAGGCTACATGGTCTTTGTTGACCATTATTGACTTATGTTGATTAAAACTTAAACTAGTCACTATTTGGCACTATTCACTAACAAGCACATAATCGGGAATTTTTGATTTCTCATTGATTTAGACCTCCTAATGTGATACTAATTAGTACACATGTTGATTAAAGAGTAATGATGGACATTAGCCACTCAAACTCAATTCTAAGACAATTTCTCAAAAATGTGCTTTAAAGACTTCTTAAAGCACATTTTGTGTTTTTAGCTTGTTTTGAAGCTTGGTTTTCTTTGCTAATTGATTTAAAATGACCATTAGAATATTACTAAGGTCTTATCATGATTTGGGTACTCACCAAGTCTCTCCAAGCTTAGAGCACTTTTTGCCCTAATTGCCCTTAAGGCATTTCTTGTGTTTCCTTGGTTTAAATTGTCTACCAATCTTTCTAAGGCATATTCTAGCCTTACTACATCATAATTTGATGTTTACTTAGCATACTTAGGTTTGGGGTATTTCAATCTACCCCCCTTAAAAGAACTTTGTCCTCAAAGTCCCATGCATCTTATCTTATTAGAATACATGTCTTACCTCATTCCTTAGATCATATAGATCATACTTATGTACCTTAACTCATTGGATCATTAGATCCGCCATATTCTTATACTTAAATATCACACAACATGCTTAAGCATGTATCACTCAAATTCTCCTTGTTTCTTTGATGATTAAAACGTTCACATAACTTCCAACGTATTCTCCCATGTCACCGGGTCCGTAGACAATGGCTCATTCGTCCTCGTCACCATGGGCTAGAATACAAAACACGCTGCTCTCCCTGTCACCGGTCCGAAGACAAAGGCTCGTGCGTCCTCGACTTCATGGCGAGACTCAGTAAAAAGGTAATCCTTTTACGAGGTCATGTGAGGAATATTCCTCTAATTAAAAATACAAGCAACTCCAATTTCATTTTATCCTAAGGCCTCTATCCTTATGTGATTTAATTGTGACCACTGGTAGGGAGTTTCAGGAATCATCCAACCCTGATGTTGATCAGCATCAGTGTAGAACTATCCTTCCACCCCATTTTGTTCGGTTTCCCTTGATCCCTAGAAAATCAAGTTCCACCCCCCCACGTCATTTTCAAACATCCAAATAATTCACTCATATCCATTTCTTTTTATCTTTTTTTTAGTCTTCTTAATCATAATCAATACATCTCCAAGGTGTGGACTCAGTCCATCAAACATTCCCAATTCATCTCTTAGTAATTACCTCAAGACTTAAATTCCTACTAAATTCTATAACTGTCTCATAGCAATTCTCACCATCTTATATCTCATAGATTACAATTTCCTTCCTCATACTCATATCAAATGATATCTCATAGTGTTATCTTATTCTTATCTCCCACATAGTCTCATATTGACTCATACCTCATATATTCTTATTTCTTAAGTCTCCTTAATCCTCTTCCTTAATTCTTAACTTGTACTCACACCGGAGTTAACAAGATAGGTACTTAATATGTATGGTATTCACATCTTCTGTGTGCAATAGCCATGATTTATCTTAAAATGTTTATGTAAAACATATTCTCAAATTATTTTGTGCTATGCACACCGTAGTTTATGTACTCAGTACACAAACATACGCTAAGCGGTTTTCGCTCTACCCCCCTTAAAATGGATTACGCCCACGTAATCAGCGTCACATCATCTTTGAACATAAGTTCAAGATGTCTAATTCTCACCAAGCATTCTAGCTTCCACGCCATCTATCTTACTTATAATTCGATCAGAAATGACTTAGTCTCTGTATCGAGGATTCTTAACGGTACTTATACCGTATTCTTAACTTAGTTTGGTCTAATCTCAAAGTAGTGGTCTGCTAGCTTCCGCTGCGCGACTCTGATAATCTTAGGCTTAATTGTCTCAATGGACACGTGTTATCTTTATATATACACGGCCTTAATGAGTTGTAACTCGTCTATCCATTCTCCTTGAAGATCTTACGCTCATACTCTTAGTATTTTCTCGAATGTCTAAATTGTTCTCCCCAACTGACCTTTGGTCTGAGGATGATTCTTAGTCTGAAACTACTGTTTAGTGCATAATGCGCTTTACAGTCTTAATCTCTTACATCTTAAGGCATGTTCAATGTCTGTACTTAACAATCCGTGCTCTTCGCACTTCATAGTCCTTAATTATTTGTTCTCTGGTTCCTCTGTGTTGCTGGTTCGACTGAATTCTTCTCTTCGACTGTTTGTGGTAGTAGCTGCTCTTGTCTGATCTTGCGTCGTTGTCGGTGGTACGGAGTCGACTACTTCCCGTGTTCCTTACACCACTCGTTCACATGCATGGGGTACCTTACTGGTACATTACTACTTACCCAACTAACTCATAAATGAGCGTGTCAGGCCTGCAAGCCCCTGTGGGGTGCAGTCGTCCCACGTCTCGTTTTAGTAAACTCATAGTGTCCATCACACGTTTAGCTATTGCTAATTATGAAGTATTCTGTTGTCGATCTCCTCTTTCATCGTTCCATAATAACATTTATTGTTCTTCTTGAAGTTAATCAAGGGTAGTCCATTTACTGTGTTCTTGGGTATTGTATGCTCTAGCTCTTTCTGTATCCCGTACTGATTCAGTCTCTTAATAATTGAGGTCTCTTTCCGTAGAGCCTCTTATCTTGTTTCTCATATTTATGCTACTAGGAATGCACTTCTAGTTCCTTAAGGAATGGGTAGTGTGCTTCCTACGAAATCTTACCTAACCAGGTCCAGACTACTGGCACCAATGCTCAGTTTGTCTACCATCTTATTTTCTTACTTATACTGGTCTTAATTTATAAATCTAATTGCCTCAGTGTCAATATTTGACGGCTCATTCATAATGGTCGCCTTACCGCGCACCATGACTTAATCCACCTTTCTAACTATTGTACTCACGACCACTACTACCGTGGTAGTTGGCCCTTACCATGTTGCCCATTGATGGTGCAACCTCTTATTCACTTATTCTAATGTCTTACCTTATACTCAATCCCTTCTTGGTGTAAACACACTGGGAGTTCTTCCATTCTGGTATAGGCGGTTGTCGTACCGTGTTGTAAAATAGTTGGCTCTTGATATGAAGATGTTCTGTTCCAATCTCAGATTCGTAAGTAGGCTAATTTCTTTCGCTTTCTTTCATCCTTAGTGATGTTATCTACCATGTAGTTTTAACTGGTTACTGAAGAAGTCATCCACTGAATCACAAGCTCTTCTGAGCATTGATTAATTGACGTGCCATAATGTGCAGTCACCATGTTTATCTCTGACCATTACTAATTCTTACATCCTGGGTGTTGGATATGGGGTCTATCTGTGCAACCTTCCTTATTACTCAAGTGTATCTAGTATGTTCTAAGGTAATCTCAAGGTTCATAGTTTCCATTTTCTAAATAAAGTGTATTTTATCTCTAATAGGTGAAAGCCCTTTTTGAGGGGTTCATTCCCACTCATGGCCTCACAACAAGGAGAGGTATCCCCACCTTAAAAGGCATGGTTCGTTCTCCGCTCCTGTCCTTAGCATTATCTCAATATTCTCATTGATACCCTTTCTTGGTAATGTTCTTCCCAATCTAAGTTGTAGGTTTGGTAACCGTTCATATCTACAAATTGTAGTCCCTTCGTGGCTTAAACAAGCTCTCTTATAACTTACTGTGCCTCGGGCTCTGATGTGGTTAACATCCTTGGCTCGTAGGCTCTTAACGCTTAATGTCTCAGTTATTTGTACTCTTACTCATCTGCATGTCATCCCTATAAGATTCTGGTTCTTTGAGCACTATCCACCGTTAGGTTACATACTAAATGTAGTATCGGATTTCATGGTAAGTTGCTGCATCCTGCTTCCTGCTATGGAAGTTTATTCAGGTGATCTGCGGTTACTTAGTGTCTTTGACAATACTGTCATTTTACAAGATTTATGTCTTTTAATAGTCAAGGTTAGGTTCGTATTAGGCGTTTGCCTTACGGTGTCCAAGTTGGATATCATCCTGTCGTCTTATACTTCCATCTCAACGCTTCGTTCAACTTCCGTTGACTATGCCACCCGTTGATGGTCAATCATACTTGGGTGTTAATGAGTTAAACAAACAGTGTTAACTGTCATTCATCAGTTGTTCGGCTCGACTATGCCCGCTCCTTTTTAGAAAACGTTATGTCAACGGTCTCAACGGTCTCAATGGTGTCTTATTGTACATTCCTAGTATGTTATTGCTTACATATTGTTTTGCTCGGATCACCGAGCGATCTCTTAGGTTTTCCTTGTGGAGTTTGAGGTTGGTGTTCTTACCGTACTGTCGGTTGTTGTTGTAGTGGGTTATACCGTTGCTAATATTTATATGGTTTAGTATTATGTCCAAGTTCCACTCCTGGCTGACTGGCGTGTCACCTTATCTCATTTTGGTCAGGCCGTCGGGCCTTCCAAGGTCTTATTTTCCTGTTCTTATGGTTTTACAATCCGGTGCTATTATGTGTTACAACTGTAGCGTTCTCCTATTTCGTCTTGATGGCTTTTCGTGTGGCTTAACCGTGGTAGCACTTGCTATGGCAAGTGCGCCATGCAGGATGGGCTATTGGTACAAGGTACATTGGTAGTGATACTTCCTTCTAATTTCCATGTACTTGGTAGTCCTCGGGACTCCTCCGATATTCTCTTATTTTGGATAACCGACCATCGGGCAGTTTCCTTGTTGTTTGACAGTACTGTCATCTATTAGGGCATTCCTCTTTCTGAGGGAATCCCTTAATATTTCCTTATGTCTTAATCCTCGCTCTTGTCTCCACACATCTTGTTGTGGTTACTAAGTAATGATTCTCCTTTAGGCACTACATCGTAGTCCTATTCGGTATACAATTTATATGTGTTTCCACCGTTGTCCGCGTTATGTCGGGCAGGTTTGCACCCTTTTTCATTGTATGGGGTTTGGAGTTCCCGGTTCTTAACTGGACCTTCCAGTAATCTCAATCCTCATGCTTTGTATTTTTCCGCTGTTATGCTCACTCGGACCGCTGTCCGGTACTCATGTCTCTTATCATTTCCTTATCCATTGCACGCGTAGTGCTTTCCTTATCATTGGTATTGCGGGTTATTTCGGCTGCGTAGCATGTCGACCCATGTTGCCGGTAATTACCGTTCTTTTACTGGTAAGGTTCCATTGGTAGTGCCTGTTTCGCCGATGCGCTCCATTAAAAATCTCCGAGTTCTCCTTAACTGTTATGCAACAAGATGTTTCTCGTATTGCTTACTGTTAGCTAACTGCCAGATCGGGTTCCCCCGAGTAAGAGAAGGCTTTCTTCTCTCTGGCGTTTGTTCCACATATTCAGGGTTAGGGATGTGGAGGGCGGGTCTAGGTACTATGGATATCCGGTAAACACCGGGAAGTCCTGACTAACGCACCTCTCACTCTATCTCTCAACCCTTAGCCCATAACTCAATCTCAACCTCAATATTCCCCTAAGTTCGGTATTTCTTGTCTTCAGAGCGTAACTACGCTCTGATACCACTTTTTGTAACACCCCAACTCAATCCAAATGTGGTCTCGCAACTTAACAGTATATATAAACATGTCACAGCGGAATTCTTTACAATCCAGGACCTTGCCACGGTCTGACTACAGAATATACCGAACATTAGTACAACAATCTTACCATTTACATATCCTTCTTACAACCCCCTCACATCTTATACATCTTACTAACTCAAATTGCCATACGAGTGTACATGCACAACTCGTAGGCCACACTTAACCCGTAACACTTGTACCCCTTCTTACTCTCGCGACAGCCGCTTCCTGATGTACCTGTGTAGTAAAAACAGCCCCCAAAGGGGGTCAGCACGAATGCTGGTACGATCCCCTCATGGCCCCCAAGCTAACGTGGCTACGACGACTAATTTGTCGATAGCATGGAGGTTGATTAAATGCACAACATAATAGTAAATGCTGTAAACAACAATCCATATATGAACAATCAAAGTTCACACACAATGAACGACTTAAATGCGTTCCCTTAATTAGAGAGTTAATTATTTAACTCCTTAAGTAATGTTCCCTCTTAATCTTAGTCCATCCTTATCTCACCTCAATCTTAGTCTTATCTTAATCTTAGAAACAACCATCCTTTAATAAGGAGTGGATGTAGCTTATCTTAATCTTAATATTACAAACCATCCTTTAAAAAGGAATGGTTGCAACTTATCTTAACCTTACCTTAATCTTAATAATACAAACCATCCTTTAAAGAGGAATGGTTGCAACTTATCTTAACCTTACCTTAATCTTAATCTTAACTTATTCTCAATATACAAACCGTTCCTGGAAGGGAATGGTTGTAACTTAATTCGAACCTGGGATTTAGGTGATCCCACCGCACCATCTTAATGCCACCTACTCTGGACGGGAGTCCAGCGCAGCTGAGCCGGCAACCGGCCCTAGGCTACAAGTCCGAAGACAAGTCCTTAATCGGAGGTCGAATCTGCTATAGATAACGACCCCCTTTCCTTAGCATGCATGACCGGAGATCGGTCCCGGGTTTCCTCACTCAAGTTCCAGTTAGTAGTTATCTCAAGACCATGTTTGTTGGTTAACCTCTTTCGGTTCATATCGTCCCTTATTAGGGGCGTTCCTTAGTCTCACTCAATTCCTTACTAAACATTGGTTAGTAAGTTCTCACGGTATGTTGTGTTAGTTTTCAAACATCACACAACAATACAATAAATAAATATATTCCGATTGCATGCTTTATCTTGTTTAGTGAGCACACAAAACAAATAGCACACAAGCCGAGGGACACCTCGTTAGCAAGCAGGTCAAGAGAACTGTACCGTTCACCGTTGGTCGTTCGGCTGCTTACTCTCTTCCGGAGTCCAAACTCCCAAGTCCTAAAACATTCATTCAGTTTTAGGTTGTTAATCACTTAACTTAATCCAACTTACTTAACTTACTTAACTTACTTAATCCCTTAATGATTCCCACCTAACACCTCTTAAGTCTTACAACTTAATCTTACAACTTAACCTTAAACATTAAAACTTACACTTTGCTTAACTTAGTTCCTTAAGTTCTTAGGGTCCCAATCATTATCACCCTACCAAGGTATACCTTATTACCTAGTACCATTCTTAGAATTTTAAAATTTCTTTTTTTTTAAGGGCCGTCCGACCCACCGTCCGACCCACCCTCTGGGTCGGACCATTCCAGTAACTTTCCGTCTTCTAAAACCTCTCATGTCCGACCCACGTCCGACCCAACCTTCTGGGTCGGACCATTCCAGAAACTTATTTGCCATTTAAAAATCACCCGTCCGACCCATGTCCGACCCAACCTTCTGGGTCGGACCATTCCAGAAACTTTCCCTAGCGTTAAATAGAGGCCGTCCGACCCAAACTTGGGTCGGACCCCTGGGTCGGACGCCACTAAAACATGCCCAAACTTTGCCAAATCTTCACTAAACCTTTACTCAAGCCTCCCAATGTGTTCTAACATCATTTAGGCACTTAAACTCACCTTTAAACATCCACTAAACTCCTTAGCTAATTTCTCAATTCTTACTAGGAATTCATAACACTTGTTTACACCTCTTAAGGCCTTTACATGTCACCAAACAAGGCCTAAACATCATCTAAAACCATTACCATTCAATCCCCCATCATTAGAAGCCAAAAACAAAAATTTTTCTTTTTCTCTGCACTGGACCGCCCCTCTGGGGCGGTCCCCAGGGGCGGTCCCAACCAGAAGCTAATTTCCTGCACGATTTGCCTGGACCTCCCCACAGGGGCGGTCCCTAGGGGCGGTCCACAGCAGAACCTATTTTCCAAAGTGCTTTTCTCCTCATTTTGAACTCCAAATTCACCCCAATCTTTTCCCACTCATTCCACAATCTTTCCACATGTTTCCTACATGTTTAAACACCTTAAAACATGCACTAAATCTACCAAAAAAATCACCAAACTTGGCACTCAATTTCTTACGAAAATTCTTACACTTAACACTTGATTCCTTACACTTCCCTCTTGTGACTTTGCCTAAGACCTCAACTAATCATTATGTTTCTTTACCACCATCTTAACTACTCCTCAAGCATCATTTTGCACCCATTTGCCTTACTCAAACTTCTCAAAGTCATATATAATCTAGCACATGCTTACATCCTTATAAGTCATTATACCTTATTTTTCCTTCAAACTTTGTACAAGTTTCCTAGCTTCCTTAACCATGGTTTTGGTGCATGAAACTCACCATTATAACCCCTAGTCCCTCTTATACATTCCTAGGTCTTCCTAGTACTCAAGAACTCCATGGTTTATCCATTTTCACCAAATCAACCCTTAGTGATCACTAGAACATCCTTAGTCATAAAATCTCCTTAGAACACCCTAAACGCTTAGTTTCCTACTCAAATTTCGCCATAGTTTCTCTAGTATATTATCATGCCCATATGCATTGTTTTCCTCATTCAACCATCTCACATACATCAAGTCTTTTCTCATCATAGTTTCTCATCCAAATCAACTCATTCATAATAACTCAATATAGTGCAATAATCTTAAATTGCATAGCACTAAGGCTCTTAAATGACATGGCTCTTAGGCCCTTAAATGACATGGCTCTTAGGCCCTTAAATGACATGAATTTAAACACTGAATTTCCCACAATAAAAGCTTTCCACCTGCAAATACACCCATCAATCTCATAGTAGTTATAATGCTCTTAAAACTCATCTTAAACTTATATCACTAACTCATTTCCTTTGGCTCCTTAGTCACAAGTTCTCAAGCTTATTTAAGTTCTTTTTCTTAGGTTATACAACCCATTACCAAATGTAAGCTTTAAGCTACACTAGTACTCATCTAAAACTCATTCCTTAAAACTTAAATCACCATTAGGTAAGCATTTTACCTTGGTTTCTCAAGCTTATCTTAACTTCCTCCTTAGACCTTCTTCTTGCATGAATCTCGGCCACCACTTAAATTCCCCTTGCCAATGTTCTAATCAATATTCAATGACTCATATGAGTACTAAACAATACACTAACCTCAAGGAATAAAAACCTAGGTTAGAAATGTGTTCTAAGGCATAAAAGTGGATGATTACCTTTGAAGTCTCAAAATAGACTTGGGCATTGAATGAAATAGGACCTCCACTAGTCCTTGGTGAATAAATCAAGCTAGAACAAGGCATAAAAACATAGCCCCATGAGAAGAAATTTTCGGCCATGTAGAAGAAATGATGGAAACATGGTTTTTCTTACATTTTCTTTACCTTAAGAGAATGGAGAAGCTAATGAGGTCTTCAAACTTGGTTTCCTCCATCAATGGAGTTTTCCCATGGCTCCAAAATAGAGCTTTGAAGGATTTGAAAAGATAGAAAGGTAGGTCTTGGTCTAACTAAGAATAATCTATGCTCACTTTTTGATTTGGAGCTAAAATGAACATTTGGTGAGCATTTGAAGATGGAGCATAAATGGAGACTTCACTCACGGTTTGGAGCAGGGAAGAAGAAGAAAAAAACCGTGGGGAGAAGAGAATGAATGGGAGAGAGGAGAGAAGTGAGCTAATATGAGATATTTGCTTTATTAAAGCAAATAGTAACTTTCTTACTTACTCTTCTTTTCCTTTCTTATTTGATGACTCATGTGGTGACTCACCTCTCTTAGAAAACCGGCCACCCTCTTAAATAAGGCTAACATGGTCTTTGTTGACCAATTAATTGACTTATGTTGATTAAAACTTAAACTAGTCACTATTTGGCACTATTCACTAAACAAGGCACATAATCGGGAAATTTTTGATTTCTCATTGATTTAGACCTCCTAATGTGATACTAATTAGTACACATGTTGATTAAAGAGTAATGATGGACATTTAGCCACTCAAAACTCAATTCTAAGACAATTTCTCAAAAATGTGCTTTAAGACTTCTTAAAGCACATTTTGTGTTTTAGCTTGTTTTGAAGCTTGGTTTTCTTTGCTAATTGATTTAAAATGACCATTAGAATATTACTAAGGTCTTATCATGATATTTGGGTACTCACCCAAGTCTCTCCAAGCTTAGAGCACATTTTTGCCCTAATTGCCCTTAAGGCATTTTCTTGTGTTTTCCTTGGTTTAAATTGTCTACCAATCTTTCTAAGGCATATTCTAGCCTTACTACATCATAATTTGATGTTTACTTAGCATACTTAGGTTTGGGGTATTTCAATCTACCCCCCTTAAAAGAACTTTGTCCCCAAAGTTCCCATGCATCTTATCTTATTAGAATACATGTCTTACCTCATTCCTTAGATCATATAGATCATACTTATGTACTTAATCTCATTGGATCATTAGATCCGCCATATTCTTATACTTAAATATCACACAACATGCTTAAGCATGTATAGCACTCAAAATTCTCCTTGTTTCTTTTGATGATTAAAACGTTCACATAACTTCAACGTATTCTCCCATGTCACCGGTCCGTAGACAATGGCTCATTCGTCCTCGTCACCATGGGCTAGAATACAAAACACGCTGCTCTCCCCATGTCACCGGTCCGAAGACAAAGGCTCGTGCGTCCTCGACTTCATGGGCGAGACTCAGTAAAAAGGTAATCCTTTTTACGAGGTCATGTGAGGAATAATTCCTCTAATTAAAAATACAAGCAACTCCAATTTCATTTTATCCTAAGGCCTCTATCCTTAGTGTGATTTAATTGTGACCACTGGTAGGGAGTTTCAGGAATCATCCAACCCTGATGTGATCAGCATCAGTGTAGAACTATCCTTCCACCCCATTTTGTGTTCGGTTTCCCTTGATCCCTAGAAAATCAAGTTCCACCCCCACGTCATTTTCAAACATCCAAATAATTCACTCATATCCAATTTTTCTATCTTTTTAGTTCTTCTAATCATAATCAATACATCTCCAAGTGTGGACTCAGTCCATCAAACATTCCCAATTCATCTCTTAGTAATTACCTCAAGACTTAAATTCCTACTAAATTCTATAACTGTCTCATAGCAATTCTCACCATCTTATATCTCATAGAATTACAATTTCCTTCCTCATACTCATATCAAATGATATCTCATAGTGTTATCTTATTCTTATCTCCCACATAGTCTCATATTGACTCATACCTCATATATTCTTATTCTTAGTCTTCCTTAATCCTTCCTTAATTCTCTTAACTTGTACTCACACCGGAGTTAACAAGATAGGTACTTAATATGTATGGTATTCACATCTTCTGTGTGCAATAGCCATGATTTATCTTAAAATGTTTATGTAAAACATATTCTCAAATTATTTTGTGCTATGCACACCGTAGTTTATGTACTCAGTACACAAACATACGCTAAGCGGTTTTCGCTCTACCCCCCTTAAAATGGATTACGCCCACGTAATCAGCGTCACATCATCTTTGAACATAAGTTCAAGATGTCTAATTCTCACCAAGCATTCTAGCTTCCACGCCATCTATCTTACTTATAATTCGATCAGAAATGACTTAGTCTCTGTATCGAGGATTCTTAACGGTACTTATACCGTATTCTTAACTTAGTTTGGTCTAATCTCAAAGTAGTGGTCTGCTAGCTTCCGCTGCGCGACTCTGATAATCTTAGGCTTAATTGTCTCAATGGACACGTGTTATCTTTATATATACACGGCCTTAATGAGTTGTAACTCGTCTATCCATTCTCCTTGAAGATCTTACGCTCATACTCTTAGTATTTTCTCGAATGTCTAAATTGTTCTCCCCAACTGACCTTTGGTCTGAGGATGATTCTTAGTCTGAAACTACTGTTTAGTGCATAATGCGCTTTACAGTCTTAATCTCTTACATCTTAAGGCATGTTCAATGTCTGTACTTAACAATCCGTGCTCTTCGCACTTCATAGTCCTTAATTATTTGTTCTCTGGTTCCTCTGTGTTGCTGGTTCGACTGAATTCTTCTCTTCGACTGTTGTGGTAGTAGTAGCTGCTCTTGTCTGATCTTGCGTCGTTGTCGGTGGTACGGAGTCGACTACTTCCCGTGTTCCTTACACCACTCGTTCACATGCATGGGGTACCTTACTGGTACATTACTACTTACCCAACTAACTCATAAATGAGCGTGTCAGGCCTGCAAGCCCCTGTGGGGTGCAGTCGTCCCACGTCTCGTTTTAGTAAACTCATAGTGTCCATCACACGTTTAGCTATTGCTAATTATGAAGTATTCTGTTGTCGATCTCCTCTTTCATCGTTCCATAATAACATTTATTGTTCTTCTTGAAGTTAATCAAGGGTAGTCCATTTACTGTGTTCTTGGGTATTGTATGCTCTAGCTCTTTCTGTATCCCGTACTGATTCGGTCTCTTAATAATTGAGGTCTCTTTCCGTAGAGCCTCTTATCTTGTTTCTCATATTTATGCTACTAGGAATGCACTTCTAGTTCCTTAAGGAATGGGTAGTGTGCTTCCTACGAAATCTTACCTAACCAGGTCCAGACTACTGGCACCAATGCTCAGTTTGTCTACCATCTTATTTTCTTACTTATACTGGTCTTAACTTATAAATCTAATTGCCTCAGTGTCAATATTTGACGGCTCATTCATAATGGTCGCCTTACGCGCACCATGACTTAATCCACCTTTCTAACTATTGTACTCACGACCACTACTACCGTGGTAGTTGGCCCTTACCATGTTGCCCATTGATGGTGCAACCTCTTATTCACTTATTCTAATGTCTTACCTTATACTCAATCCCTTCTTGGTGTAAACACACTGGGAGTTCTTCCATTCTGGTATAGGCGGTTGTCGTACCGTGTTGTAAAATAGTTGGCTCTTGATATGAAGATGTTCTGTTCCAATCTCAGATTCGTAAGTAGGCTAATTTCTTTCTTTCTTTCATCCTTAGTGATGTTATCTACCATGTAGTTTTAACTGGTTACTGAAGAAGTCATCCACTGAATCACAAGCTCTTCTGCTCATTGATTAATTGACGTGCCATAATGTGCAGTCACCATGTTTATCTCTGACCATTACTAATTCTTATCCTGGGTGTTGGATATGGGGTCTATCTGTGCAACCTTCCTTATTACTCAAGTGTATCTAGTATGTTCTAAGGTAATCTCAAGGTTCATAGTTTCCATTTTCTAAATAAAGTGTATTTTATCTCTAATAGGTGAAAGCCCTTTTTGAGGGGTTCATTCCCACTCATGGCCTCACAACAAGGAGAGGTATCCCCACCTTAAAAGGCTGGTTCGTTCTCCGCTCCTGTCCTTAGCATTATCTCAATATTCTCATTGATACCCTTTCTTGGTAATGTTCTTCCCAATCTAAGTTGTAGGTTTGGTAACCGTTCATATCTACAAATTGTAGTCCCTTCGTGGCTTAAACAAGCTCTCTTATAACTTACTGTGCCTCGGGCTCTGATGTGGTTAACATCCTTGGCTCGTAGGCTCTTAACGCTTAATGTCTCAGTTCATTATTTGTACTCTTACTCATCTGCATGTCATCCCTATAAGATTCTGGTTCTTTGAGCACTATCCACCGTTAGGTTACATACTAAATGTAGTATCGGATTTCATGGTAAGTTGCTGCATCCTGCTTCCTGCTATGGAAGTTTATTCAGGTGATCTGCGGTTACTTAGTGTCTTTGACAATACTGTCATTTTACAAGATTTATGTCTTTTAATAGTCAAGGTTAGGTTCGTATTAGGCGTTTGCCTTACGGTGTCCAAGTTGGATATCATCCTGTCGTCTTATACTTCCATCTCAACGCTTCGTTCAACTTCCGTTGACTATGCCACCCGTTGATGGTCAATCATACTTGGGTGTTAATGAGTTAAACAAACAGTGTTAACTGTCATTCATCAGTTGTTCGGCTCGACTATGCCCGCTCCTTTTTAGAAAACGTTATGTCAACGGTCTCAATGGTGTCTTATTGTACATTCCTAGTATGTTATTGCTTACATATTGTTTTGCTCGGATCACCGAGCGATCTCTTAGGTTTTCCTTGTGGAGTTTGAGGTTGGTGTTCTTACCGTACTGTCGGTTGTTGTTGTAGTGGGTTATACCGTTGCTAATATTTATATGGTTTAGTATTATGTCCAAGTTCCACTCCTGGCTGACTGGCGTGTCACCTTATCTCATTTTGGTCAGGCCGTCGGGCCTTCCAAGGTCTTATTTTCCTGTTCTTATGGTTTTACAATCCGGTGCTATTATGTGTTACAACTGTAGCGTTCTCCTATTTCGTCTTGATGGCTTTTCGTGTGGCTTAACCGTGGTAGCACTTGCTATGGCAAGTGCGCCATGCAGGATGGGCTATTGGTACAAGGTACATTGGTAGTGATACTTCCTTCTAATTTCCATGTACTTGGTAGTCCTCGGGACTCCTCCGATATCTCTTATTTTGGATAACCGACCATCGGGCAGTTTCCTTGTTGTTTGACAGTACTGTCATCTATTAGGGCATTCCTCTTTCTGAGGGAATCCCTTAATATTTCCTTATGTCTTAATCCTCGCTCTTGTCTCCACACATCTTGTTGTGGTTACTAAGTAATGATTCTCCTTTAGGCACTACATCGTAGTCCTATTTCGGTATACAATTTATATGTGTTTCCACCGTTGTCCGCGTTATGGTCGGGCAGGTTTGCACCCTTTTCATTGTATGGGGTTTGGAGTTCCCGGTTCTTAACTGGACCTTCAAGTAATCTCAATCCTCATGCTTTGTATTTTTCCGCTGTTATGCTCACTCGGACCGCTGTCCGGTACTCATGTCTCTTATCATTTCCTTATCCATTGCACGCGTAGTGCTTTCCTTATCATTGGTATTGCGGGTTATTTCGACTGCGTAGCATGTCGACCCATGTTGCCGGTAATTACCGTTCTTTTACTGGTAAGGTTCCATTGGTAGTGCCTGTTTCGCCGATGCGCTCCATTAAAAATCTCCCAGTTCTCCTTAACTGTTATGCAACAAGATGTTTCTCGTATTGCTTACTGTTAGCTAACTGCCAGATCGGGTTCCCCCGAGTAAGAGAAGGCTTTCTTCTCTCTGGCGTTTGTTCCACATATTCAGGGTTAGGGATGTGGAGGGCGGGTCTAGGTACTATGGATATCCGGTAAACACCGGGAAGTCCTGACTAACGCACCTCTCACTCTATCTCTCAACCCTTAGCCCATAACTCAATCTCAACCTCAATATTCCCCTAAGTTCGGTATTTCTTGTCTTCAGAGCGTAACTACGCTCTGATACCACTTTTTGTAACACCCCAACTCAATCCAAATGTGGTCTCGCAACTTAACATATATATAAACATGTCACAGCGGAATTCTTTACAATCCACGACCTTGCCACGGTCTGACTACAGAATATACCGAACATTAGTACAACAATCTTACCATTTACATATCCTTCTTACAACCCCCTCACATCTTATACATCTTACTAACTCAAATTGCCATACGAGTGTACATGCACAACTCGTAGGCCACACTTAACCCGTAACATTGTACCCCTTCTTACTCTCGCGACAGCCGCTTCCTGATGTACCTGTGTAGTAAAAACAGCCCCCAAAGGGGGTCAGCACGAATGCTGGTACGATCCCCTCATGGCCCCCAAGCTAACGTGGCTACGACGACTAATTGTCGATAGCATGGAGGTTGATTAAATGCACAACATAATAGTAAATGCTGTAAACAACAATCCATATATGAACAATCAAAGTTCACACACAATGAACGACTTAAATGCGTTCCCTTAATTAGAGAGTTAATTATTTAACTCCTTAAGTAATGTTCCCTCTTAATCTTAGTCCATCCTTATCTCACCTCAATCTTAGTCTTATCTTAATCTTAGAAACAACCATCCTTTAATAAGGAGTGGATGTAGCTTATCTTAATCTTAATATTACAAACCATCCTTTAAAAAGGAATGGTTGCAACTTATCTTAACCTTACCTTAATCTTAATCTTAATAATACAAACCATCCTTTAAAGAGGAATGGTTGCAACTTATCTTATCCTTACCTTAATCTTAATCTTAACTTATTCTCAATATACAAACCGTTCCTGGAAGGGAATGGTTGTAACTTAATTCGAACCTGGGATTTAGGTGATCCCACCGCACCATCTTAATGCCACCTACTCTGGACGGGAGTCCAGCGCAGCTGAGCCGGCAACCGGCCCTAGGCTACAAGTCCGAAGACAAGTCCTTAATCGGAGGTCGAATCTGCTATAGATAACGACCCCCTTTCCTTAGCATGCATGACCGGAGATCGGTCCCGGGTTTCCTCACTCAAGTTCCAGTTAGTAGTTATCTCAAGACCATGTTTGTTGGTTAACCTCTTTCGGTTCATATCGTCCCTTATTAGGGGCGTTCCTTAGTCTCACTCAATTCCTTACTAAACATTGGTTAGTAAGTTCTCACGGTATGTTGTGTCAGTTTTCAAACATCACACAACAATACAATAAATATAATATATTCCGGTTGCATGCTTTATCTTGTTTAGTGAGCACACAAAACAAATAGCACACAAGCCGAGGGACACCTCGTTAGCAAGCAGGTCACAAGAGAACTGTACCGTTCACCGTTGGTCGTTCGGCTGCTTACTCTCTTCCGGAGTCCAAACTCCCAAGTCCTAAAACATTCATTCAGTTTTAGGTTGTTAATCACTTAACTTAATCCAACTTACTTAACTTACTTAACTTACTTAATCCCTTAATGATTCCCACCTAACACCTCTTAAGTCTTACAACTTAATCTTACAACTTAACCTTAAACATTAAAACTTACACTTTGCTTAACTTAGTTCCTTAAGTTCTTAGGGTCCCAATCATTATCACCCTACCAAGGTATACCTTATTACCTAGTACCATTCTTAGAATTTTAAAATTTTTTTTTTTAAGGGCCGTCCGACCCACCGTCCGACCCACCCTCTGGGTCGGACCATTCCAGTAACTTTCCGTCTTCTAAAACCTCTCATGTCCGACCCACGTCCGACCCAACCTTCTGGGTCGGACCATTCCAGAAACTTATTTGCCATTTAAAAATCACCCGTCCGACCCATGTCCGACCCAACCTTCTGGGTCGGACCATTCCAGAAACTTTCCCTAGCGTTAAATAGAGGCCGTCCGACCCAAACTTGGGTCGGACCCCTGGGTCGGACGCCACTAAAACATGCCCAAACTTTGCCAAATCTTCACTAAACCTTTACTCAAGCCTCCCAATGTGTTCTAACATCATTTAGGCACTTAAACTCACCTTTAAACATCCACTAAACTCCTTAGCTACTTTCTCAATTCTTACTAGGAATTCATAACACTTGTTTACACCTCTTAAGGCCTTTACATGTCACCAAACAAGGCCTAAACATCATCTAAAATCATTACCGTTCAATCCCCCATCATTAGAAGCCAAAAACAAAAATTTTTCTTTTTCTCTGCACTGGACCGCCCCTCTGGGGCGGTCCCCAGGGGCGGTCCCAACCAGAAGCTAATTTCCTGCACGATTTGCCTGGACCCCCACAGGGGCGGTCCCTAGGGGCGGTCCACAGCAGAACCTATTTTCCAAAGTGCTTTTCTCCTCATTTTGAACTCCAAATTCACCCCAATCTTTTCCCACTCATTCCACAATCTTTCCACATGTTTCCTACATGTTTAAACACCTTAAAACATGCACTAAATCTACCTAAAAAAATCACCAAACTTGGCACTCAATTTCTTACGAAAATTCTTACACTTAACACTTGATTCCTTACACTTCCCTCTTGTGACTTTGCCTAAGTCCTCAACTAATCATTATGTTTCTTTACCACCATCTTAACTACTCCTCAAGCATCATTTTGCACACCCATTTGCCTTACTCAAACTTCTCAAAGTATTATAATCTAGCACATGCTTACATCCTTATAAGTCATTATACCTTATTTTTCCTTCAAACTTTGTACAAGTTTCCTAGCTTCCTTAACCATGGTTTTGGTGCATGAAACTCACCATTATAACCCCTAGTCCCTCTTATACATTCCTAGGTCTTCCTAGTACTTAAGAACTCCATGGTTTATCCATTTTCACCAAATCAACCCTTAGTGATCACTAGAACATCCTTAGTCATAAAATCTCCTTAGAACACCCTAAACGCTTAGTTTCCTACTCAAATTTCGCCATAGTTTCTCTAGTATATTATCATGCCCATATGCATTGTTTTCCTCATTCAATCATCTCACATACATCAAGTCTTTTCTCATCATAGTTTCTCATCCAAATCAACTCATTCATAATAACTCAATATAGTGCAATAATCTTAAATTGCATAGCACTAAGGCTCTTAAATGACATGGCTCTTAGGCCCTTAAATGACATGGCTCTTAGGCCCTTAAATGACATGGCTCTTAGGCCCTTAAATGACTTGAATTTAAACACTGAATTTCCCACAATAAAAGCTTTCCACCTGCAAATACACCCATCAATCTCATAGTAGTTATAATGCTCTTAAAACTCATCTTAAACTTATATCACTAACTCATTTCCTTTGGCTCCTTAGTCACAAGTTCTCAAGCTTATTTAAGTTCTTTTTCTTAGGTTATACAACCCATTACCTAATGTAAGCTTTAAGCTACATTAGTACTCATCTAAAACTCATTCCTTAAAACTTAAATCACCATTAGGTAAGCATTTTACCTTGGTTTCTCAAGCTTATCTTAACTTCCTCCTTAGACCTTCTTCTTGCATGAATCTCGGCCACCACTTAAATTCCCCTTGCCAATGTTCTAATCAATATTCAATGACTCATATGAGTACTAAACAATACACTAACCTCAAGGAATAAAAACCTAGGTTAGAAATGTGTTCTAAGGCATAAAAGTGGATGATTACCTTTGAAGTCTCAAAATAGACTTGGGCATTGAATGAAATAGGACCTCCACTAGTCCTTGGTGAATAAATCAAGCTAGAACAAGGCATAAAAACATAGCCCCATGAGAAGAAATTTTCGGCCATGTAGAAGAAATGATGGAAACATGGTTTTTCTTACATTTTCTTTACCTTAAGAGAATGGAGAAGCTAATGAGCTCTTCAAACTTGGTTTCCTCCATCAATGGAGTTTTCCCATGGCTCCAAAATAGAGCTTTGAAGGATTTTAAAAGATAGAAAGGTAGGTCTTGGTCTAACTAAGAATAATCTATGCTCACTTTTTGATTTGGAGCTAAAATGAACATTTGGTGAGCATTTGAAGATGGAGCATAAATGGAGACTTCACTCACGGTTTGGAGCAGGGAAGAAGAAGAAAAAAACCGTGGGAGAAGAGAATGAATGAAGGAGAGAGGAGAGAAGTGAGCTAATATGTGATATTTGCTTTATTAAAGCAAATAGTAACTTTCTTACTTACTCTTCTTTTCCTTTCTTATTTGATGACTCATGTGGTGACTCACCTCTCTTAGAAAACCGGCCACCCTCTTAAATAAGGCTAACATGGTCTTTGATGACCAATTAATTGACTTATGTTGATTAAAACTTAAACTAGTCACTATTTGGCACTATTCACTAAACAAGGCACATAATCGGGAAATTTTTTATTTCTCATTGATTTAGACCTCCTAATGTGATACTAATTAGTACACATGTTGATTAAAGAGTAATGATGGACATTTAGCCACTCAAAACTCAATTCTAAGACAATTTCTCAAAAATGTGCTTTAAGACTTCTTAAAGCACATTTTGTGTTTTAGCTTGTTTTCAAGCTTAGTTTTCTTTGCTAATTGATTTAAAATGACCATTAGAATATTACTAAGGTCTTATCATGATATTTGGGTAATCACCCAAGTCTCTCCAAGCTTAGAGCACATTTTTGCCCTAATTGCCCTTAAGGCATTTTCTTGTGTTTTCCTTGGTTTAAATTGTCGACCAATCTTTCTAAGGCATATTCTAGCCTTACTACATCATAATTTGATGTTTACTTAGCATACTTAGGTTTGGGGTATTTCAAGATAAAAATCTCACAATCTGGAATCTCCCATAATTCATAACTTATTATTGGAACATCAAAATAACAAAATTCAAATGGAAGTAGTCTCTATATATCATCCTCTATCTTATATTAAAATTTCATGACATTTTTATTTGATTTTGGTACTTTCCAAAGGAGAGAGAAAATTGTTAAAATGATTGAATTTCTCTTTTAGATTTTGGGCTAAGGTTCCAAATAAAATAATTTCAAGTTTATGACTGTATGTAGTCATGCTACCCATGTGACAATTTTATTTTAATTTTGGAAACCTTTTTATTTCTATTTTGAGGCTATTTCATGTGTTAATTATTAAAGAAATTAGCTTATAATATGAATTAAAAGCTAAATTTCCAGAATAAATATTATCAGAAAATCATGAAATGCCTTTCATAATGACTATGGTATTTGGAGGTGTTTGGAGATAATGAACAAGTCATATGAAAATAGAAAATCCCGAGAATGTCCTTGGAAAATCCTGCATTGGTGCATTTTGACCATTTTACCCTTTGTAACACATATGCCTTAGAGACTATTCCGAGAGGGTTAAAATTTTGGGTATAACATTTGGAAAAGCCAACCGTCACAGTGGTTGAACCTCACCGCAATAAAGGCGGAAAGAGATTGATAACACTATAAGGACCGATGCATAGAAAATGCAAGGTCGTGCAAATGAAAGAATACTTGTACGAAACCAAATGTGAAGGCATGATTAGGAATCAGTGACTATAGTAGCACTGAATACCAAATACCGGTATAATATATACCTCGTGTTGAAATCAATAGATGGAACACTACATATTAGGTAGTAGCTCAACCTCAACTGACAGTAAGTCGGAAGAACAAAGTAAATGATCGTGAAATACATAGCAGTATACATAGTAAATTATCAGCGAACTGGACACAAAGTTATAACTCACCAAATTTGCGCACGGTAAGAGATACCATACGTCGGTCGAGAAACCGTTATTACCAAGATAAAGGTGATAAGTGGGAGATATACAATACATTATGAATAACGAATTAGGCAAACTAAGCTCTAAAGTTATCAGGGTCGCGCAACAGAAGCTAGTGGACCCGCGATTTAGATGTTGAATGTGTTAGTGAATATGAGTAAATGGCTAATTATTAACGCCTAGAAGCCTGACAGGCCAGAATCGAAACCGGTTATGTGTTAAACAAACTCCAATGAGAATTCTTGGTTCAGGCACTAAACCGCCAATACAGTTAAGATCCTCTAACCAGAACGTATTGTATAACAGACCACGTGGAAGTTAAAATACCTCACGACGGCAGAACATTTTAAACCAATGTTCAGTGATTGATTACGTGGGCGTAATCCCTTTTAAGGGGGGTAGAGCGCGAATCGCTTAGTGTATGTTTATGTACAACTGTACGTGAACTATGTTGTGCATAGAACAAAATAATTTGTTTTGATGATTGGTGCGTATGTTACATGAACATACACATTCATTCATGGTTAAATTATGGTAATTACGCACAGAAGATGTGAATACTATTGTGATAAATGTATCTACTTTGTTAACTGTTGTGTGAGAGTACAAGTGTAAGGGAGTAAAGAAACTCCCGGGGAACTAAAACCCTGACAGTTTATGTACATATAATACCAAATATAATATTGTGTATTGTATTTTGATATATATATATATATATATATATATATATATATATATATATATATATATATACAGTATTGCGATGTGTGAAGTGGTATGGAACCGATATAGATCCTAGTGAGAATTAAGTTCCCTAGGTAACTTAGTTAAAGTTGAATTGGAAAATGGTTGATGGACGGAGTTCCACCCTTGGAGATGTAATGCTTTCTGATTATGACTAGAAGGATTAAAAGATAGAAAATGGTAAATGTATGAATTAGTTGCTGGTGTGAAATTGAAGTGGGAGGTGGAACTTGGTTTGCATGCGATCAAGGGAAGCCGAACACAAATTGGGGTTGAAGGATGGTTCAACACTGCTGCTGATCACATCAGGGTTGGATGACTCTTGAAGCTCTCTATAAGTGGTCACAAATAATCACGTTAAGAAAGTATGCAATAAGCATAAATTGAACTTGGAGTTGTATTGCGTTTTAAAAAAGGATTTTCAATTGGTATTTTCAAAAGGATTTTCAGTCGATACTTTTAAATAATGGATTTTCTTCTACTTAACCTCGTAAATAATGTTTTGTATTTTCGGCCCATGAAGTCGAGGATGAATGTGCCTTAGTCTTTGGACCGCCGACATGGGGAGAATACGACAAAAGTAAGTGATTGTTTTGATCTCCCAAAGGACGGGGACCAGAAGGTGTCCATCACGACCGGGTTCTGCGGGATCACATTGTATATGTACTCGACATGGGACTCGAGGACTGTAATGTCCTGAAGTCTTTGGACCGAGCCCATAAAGAGATGGAAAAGGTATCTTCGATTGTTATACATGCTAAGACATGTTGTGTGGTATGTGTAATAAATATTATCCAGACCTATGAGTCTAAATGTTGTTTTGTTACCCGGACCGTTGAGTCTGAGGTTATTATGTTAGGTATGTTATGTTATGGATATGGTTATGTTACCCAGACCTGAGAGTCTGAGGGCTGTTATGTAAGTGTAAATGTTGTTATGTTACCCGGACCGTTGAGTCCGAGGTTGTATGTAAAGTATGTTTGGTTATGGAAGTTTTATCTTGCAAGTAATCCCCGTGTTCTAATTAAAAGATACGAGGAAAACCGTGAACTTTGAGGACAAAGTTCTTTTAAGGGGGGTAGATTGAAATACCCCAAACCATTAAGTGTTAATTAATTATGTAATTATGACTTATAAGGCTAATTAAGTCCTTAAGAAACTTTGGTAGACAATTTAATCCGAAGAAAACACAAGAACACACCATAAAGTCAATCTTAGCAAATACTTGCTCTAGACTTGGTGTGAAATACCCCAAACCTCGGTATGTCGATTAAATGTTGAACTATGGTATTATAAGGCTAAAAAGTACCTTAGAAATGTTAGTGAGCAATTTAAACCATAGTAAACACAATAAAGTACCAATAAGACAGTTGGGGCAAAAACATGCTCTAGGCTTGGGATAACCTTGGTTAAGACTCAAAGAGCTTACCAAGACTTTATTAACATGCTAATGGACATGTTAAATCAATTACCAAAGAAAACCAATGAAATACCCCAAACCTAAGTATGCTAAGTAAACATCAAAATTATGATGTATTAAGGCTAAAATATGCCTTATAATGATTGGTAGACAATTTAAACCAAGGAAAACACAAGAAAATGCCTTAAGGGCAATTAAGGCAAAAATGTGCTCTAAGCTTGGAGAGACTTGAGTGAGTACCCAAATATCATGCTAAGACCTTAGTAATATCCTAATGGTCATTTTAAACCAATTACCAAAGAAAACCAAGCTTGAAAACAAGTTAAAGCACATTTTTGAAAAATTGTCTTGTAAATGGGTTTTGAGTGGCTAAGTGTCCATCATTACTTTTAATTAACATGTGTACTACTTAGTATCACATTAGGAAGTCTAAATCAATGGGAAATCAAAAATTTCACAAATATGTGCACTAGTTTGTGAATAGTGCCCAAATTAAGCTTAAGTCAATTAGTTGGTCAACAAAGACCATGTTAGCCTTATCTAATGAGGGGGCTGGTTTTCTAAGGGATGAGTCATTAAAGACTTCATCAAATAAGAAAAGAAAAAGGGAAGAAAAGTAAAAGAAAGACTAGTTACCTTTTATAACAAATATCTTCATTTAAGCCCACCTTTTTCTTCTCTCTCTTCATTTCTCCTTCCTCCATCGGTTTTCCTTCCCCTTCCTTGCTCCAAAACCGAGAGAGCTCCATCCATGGTGCCTCCACCTTCAATTGCTCACCAAATGTTCATCTTTGCTCCAAATTGAAAAGTAAGCATAGATTTCTCTTAGTTAGATCAAGGCCTTCATTCCTATCTTTTCAAATCCTCCAAAGCTCAAGTTTGGTGCCATGAGAAAACTCCATTGATGGAGGAGAATCAAGTTTGAAGAGCCCATTTGGTTCTCCATTCATTCAAGGTAATGAAAATGTAAGAAAAACCATGTTTCCACCACTTCTTCTACATGGCCAAAAATTACTACTCATGGGGCTTTGTTTTTATGCCTTGTTCTAGCTTGTTTTATTCACCAAGGACTAGTGGAGGTCCTCTTTCATTCAATGCCCAAGTCTACCTTGAGACTTCAAAGGTAATCATCCACTTTTATACCTTAGAACACATTTTTAGCCTAGGTTTTCATTCCTTAAGGTTAGTGTATTGTTTAGCACTCATGGGAGTCATTGAATATTGATTAGAACATTGGCAAAGGAAATCTAATGGTTGGCCGAGATTCATCCATGAAGAAGATCTAAGGAGGAAGTATAGATAAGCTTGGGAAAACAAGGTAAAATGCTTACCTAAGGGTGGTTTAAGTTTTAAGGAATGAGTTTTAGATGAGTACTAATGTGGCTTAGAGCTTACATTATGTAATGGGTTATATAACCTAGGAAAAAGAATTTAAACAAGCTTATGAACTTGTGACTAAGGAGCCAATGGGAATGAGTTAGTAATATAAGTTTAAGATGGATTTTAAGAGAATTATAACTACTATGAGATTGATGGGTGTATTTGCAGGTTGAAAGCTTTTATATGTGGGAAATTCAGTGTTTAAATTCATGTCATTTAAGAGCCTAAGAGCCATGTCATTTTAGAGCCTTAGTGCTATGCAATTTAAGATTATTGCACTATATTGAGTTTATTATGTATGAGTTGATTTGGGTGAGGAAACAAGATGAAAAAGGACTTGATGTGTGTGAGTTGGTTAGATGAGGAATACAATTCATTTGGGCATGATAAGATACTAGAGAAGCTATGGCGAAATTTGAATAGAAAACAAGGTGTTAAGGTGATGGTGGTGAATTAATATGACCTAGGATTGTCCATGAGGAAATTAGAGTTTAGATGGGTGTATTGAACACACCAAAGTCATGGTATGAGGAATGGTAAGACTTGTGTAAAAATTTGGAGGAGATGGTGTACAATGTTTTAATATGATTTAGGTATGAACTAGGGAATATAACGATGAGAAGTTTTGATGTCTTGCGTAAGTGGTGAAGATGCTAGTAGTGGATTAATAAGGTCATAGTTGGATGGTAATGAGTGGACTTGGGTGATGGTGGTGAAAATTGAAGGAGAATGTTGACAAATGTCAAGGAAAATGACTAGGAATGTAAAAGAGCGTGTGATCATGAGGATGGTGAGTAAGATGAGTAAAAGGAGATGGAAATGTCTAAGGAGGGTGTAAGTTAGTCAAGGTAAAGAAAAACAAGGTTAAGGTGCTCAGAAGATGGGGAGAAATGCATAGGTAAGTTCATGAGTTTAGTTTGATGAGTAGCAAAAGGAAAAGAAAGGGATTATGCATGGACATGCAAGATAACCTTGGAAGGTTTAGCAAGCAAAGAGGCGATGCAATAACGCTTAGGGATCAGTTAAATTGATTGGGAAGGAAACACTTTGGATAGTTAGAGTTTCAGACAAAAAATTACATGTTGGAAAAATAAGGGATAGGTAACAAGTGTTAGGAATTCTTGTAAGGATTGAGAAAATGGTTAAGGAGGTTTTAAAGGATGTTCTAAGGTGAGTTAAAGTGCCTATATGGTATTAAGACATAATGGGACACTTGTGGAAGAGTTGGGCATTTTTGCAAGAAAGGAGATAAGTGTTTAAGGGTATAGATGATGAGTATTCTGGCCTGTCCGAACTTCCGTCCGAATTTGGAAGCTCGGACATGCCCTGTTGCGATTAAAAATTCTGAGTCTCGACCAGAGTCCGAACTACAGTCCGGACTTAGATGTTCGGACACTTGAAATTTTTCCTTTGATTTTTTCTCGACCTATGTCCGAACTTAGGGAAGTTCGGACACACGTCTGGTTGCACCCTTTTGAGTCTCGACTTGCGTCCAAACTTCGTAAGCTCGGACACAAGTTCGGACGCAGTGCTGTTTGGACCAAAAACTTTGTTTAAGGTTAGGAAATGATATCTAATGGTGGGGATTGATATGTAATGATAATATAAGGTTGTTTAAGACATGTTTGGTGGGTAACAATGATAATTAAGTGGGTGAATAAGTATAAGGTATGAGGAGAAGTGATTCACTTAAGATTAAGTTATAAGAACTTAAGTGGTGTTAGATGGGGATCATTAGTGACTAAGTGAGTTAAGTAAGTTAGCTTTATTGGAAAAGTAATTAACGACCTAAAATTGAATGAATGTTTTAGGGTTTGAGAATTTGGACTCGAGAGGAGAGTAAGCAACCGAACGACCAATGGTGAACGGTACAGTTCTTCTCGTGACCTGCTTGATAATGAGGTGTCCCTCGGCTTGTGTGCTACTTGTTTTTGCGTGCTCACTAAACAAGATAAAGCATGAAACCGGAACATTATGTTTATTGTATTGTTGTGTGATGTTTGAAAACTAACACAACTTACCGTGAGAACTTACTAACCAACGTTTAGTAAGGAATTGAGTGAGAATAAGGAACGCTCCCTAATATTAGTTTGTTAAAAACCGAAAGAGGTTTAACCAACAAACATTGTCTTAAGACTTCTACTAACTGGTACTTGGGGGGAGTGAGGAACCCAGGACTGACTCCGGTCATGCATGCTAAGGAAAAGTGGGTCGGTATCTATAGCAGATCCGACTTCCGCTTAAGGACTTGTCTTCGGACTTGTTTCCTAGGGTCGGTTGCCGGCTCAGCTACATTGGACATACAAACCAAGGTAGGTGGCATTAGGATGGTGCAGTAGGTTCACCTAAATCCTAAATTATAAGATAAGTTGTTTATTCAACCAGTGGAGTTAATAGCTCATTGGCTAGGGTCGCTTTTGACCCGACAAAAATAAACATTGAGATAAGATGCAATCATTTCTATTTAAAGAGTGGTTTGTATTCTAAGATTAAGATAAGGTTGAGATAAGTTGCAACCATTCCTATTTAAAGGATGGTTTGTATGGTAAGACTAAGATAAGCTACATCCATTCCTTTTTAAAGGATGGTTGTTTTCTAAGACTAAGATAAGACTAAGATGGAGGTAAGATAAGGATGGACTAAGATTAAGAGGAAATGTAACTTAAGGAGTGAAATAATTGACTCACTAATTAAGGGAACGCGTTTAAGTCGTTCATTGTGTTTGACCTTTGATTGTTCATAATTGGTTTGTTGTTTATTGCACTTTCTATTATGTTGTGCATCTAATAAACCTCCATGCTATCGACAATTAGTCGTCGTAGCCATGTTAGCTTGGGGGCCATGAGAGGATCGTACCAGCATTCGTGCTGACCCCCTTTGGGGGCTGTTTTTACTACACAGGTGAACGTTAGGAGGCGGCCGTCATGAGAGTAAGATGGGGTACAAGCGTTACGGGTCAAGTGTGGCCTACGAGTTGTGCATGTACACTCGTATGGCAATTTGAGTTAGTAAGATGTATAGGTTGTGAGGGATTGTAAGAAGGATATGTATTGGTTAAGATTTGTATGTACTAATGTTCGGTATATTCTGTCAGTCAGACTGTGGCAAAGTCCTGGAGTGTAATGAATTCCGCTGTGACATGTATATATATATATGTTGTTAAGTTGCGAGACCACATTTGGATTGAGATGGGGTGTTACAAAAAGTGGTATCAGAGCGTAGTTACGCTCTGAAGACAAGAAATACCGAACTTAGGAGAATACTGAGGTTGAGTTTGAGTTATTGGTTAAGGGTTGAGTGTTAGAGTGAGAGGTGCGTTAGCTAGGACTTCCCGGTGTTTACCGGATATCCATAGTACCTAGACCCGCCCTCCACATCCCTTACTTGAATTATGGGGAACAAATGCCAGAGAGAAGGAAGCCTTCTCTTACTCGGGAAAACCTGATCTGGTAGTTAGTTAACAGTAAGCTATACGAGAAACATCTTGTTGAACAACAGTTTATGAGAACTTGAACGTTTTAATGGAGCGCATCAGTGAAACAGGCGCTACCAATGGAATTCTATCAGTAAGGGAATGGAAATTACCGGCAACATGGGTCGACATGCTACGCAGTCGAGTTACACCGCAACGCCAATGATAAGAAAAGCACTATGGGTGCAATGGATAAGAAAGGTTAAGCGACATGAGCACCAGACAGTGGTCCGAATGAGCATAACCGTGGATAATACAGGCACGAGGGTTAAGATTACTGGAAAGTCCAGTTAGAAAC
Source organism: Limonium bicolor (assembly GCA_023374045.1). Classification (NCBI taxonomy): domain Eukaryota; kingdom Viridiplantae; phylum Streptophyta; class Magnoliopsida; order Caryophyllales; family Plumbaginaceae; genus Limonium; species Limonium bicolor. The sequence continues at coordinate 371,798,218 of CM041777.1, read as the reverse complement.
AGGGACTCCAAACCCCATACAATGAGGAAGGTTACAAACCTAGCCGACATAGCGCGGACGACGATGAAAACACATACAAACTGTATACCGGAATAGGACTACGATGTAGTGCCTAAAGGAGAATCATTACTTAATAATCACGACAAAATACGTGAAGACGGGAGCGAGGATTAAGATATAAGAAGTAACGAGGGGTTCCCTCAGGATGAGGAACGCCCAGATAAACGACAGTGCTGTCAAACCAATCAGGGAACTACCGAATGGCTAGTTTTCCCAAAATAAGAGAACATCAAAGGAGTCCTGGGGACTACCAATTACATGGAAATTAGAAGGAAGTATCACTACCAATGTACCTTGTACCAATAGCATCCTGCATGGCGCACTTGCCATAGCAAGTGCTACCACGGTCAAGCTACACGGAAAGCCATCATGGCAAGATAGGAGAACGCTACAGTTGTAATACATATTAATACCGGATTGTAAGTCCATAAGAATAGAAGAATAAGACCTTGGAAAGGCCCGACGGCCTGACCATGATGAGATGAGGTGACACACCAGTCAGCCGGGAGCTGAACTTGGACGAAATACTAAACGATATAAATATTTGCAACGGTACAACCTACTACAACAACAACCGATAGTGCCGTGAGAACATCAATTCCAAACCCCGAGAGGAAAACATAACAGATCGCTCAACAATGCGAGCAAAACACTACGTAAGTGATAACGCACAAGGAATGCATTACGGAATACAATGGAGTCCGTTGACACAACGACTTTCAAAAAGAAAGGGATAAGACTCCCAGATTAATCACTAAGAATACCAGTAATAAGCATTCTTCAATAAAGATGTTAGTAAACCCCGGAACCAAGGATAAAAGAAATGAGCGTAAGCTATAACCTACTAAGGATTAAAGACGTACAACCCTGGGAAAGGAAAGCTCAGAGGACTGCCCCCATAGAGCGGGCATAGTCGAGCCGAACAAACTGATGAATGACAGTTAATGCTGGTTGTCTAACTCATTAACACCCAAGTATGATTGGTCATCAACGGGTGGCGTAGTCAACGGAAGTTGAACGAAGCGTTGAGATGGAAGTATAAGATAATAAGATGATATCCAACTTGGACACCATAAGGCAAGCGCCTAATACGAACTTATCCTTAATTACTAAAAGACATAAGTCTAGTAAAACGACAATAAGGGCACTAAGTAACCTCAGATCACCTGAATGAACTTTCGTAGCGGGAATCAGAATGCAGCAACTTGTCATGAGACCTGTTACTACATTTAATATTTAACCTAACGGTGGATAGTGTTCAAGGAACAAAACCTATAAGGATGACCTACAGATGAGTAAGAGTACAAGTAATGAACTAAGGCATTAAGCACTAAGAGCCTACGAGCCAAGGATGTTAACCACACCAAAGCCCGAGGCGCAGTAAGTTGTAAGAGAGCTTATTTAAGCCACGAAGGAACTACAACTCGTAAATATGAACGGTTACCAAACCTATAAGTTTGATTGTGGAAAATATTGCCAGCAAAAAGGCACCAATGAGAATAATGAGATAGTACATTAGCAGCGGCGGAGAACAAACCATGCCTTTTAGGGTGGGGATACCTCTCCTTGTTGTGAGGCCATGAGTGGGAATAAACCCCTCAAAAGGGCTTTCACTTATTAGAGATGTAATACACTTTCGTTAGAGAATGAAAACTGTAAACCTTGAGATTACCTTAGAACATACCAGATACACTTGAGTAATAAGGAAGGCTGCAGAGATAGACCCCATATCCAACACCCAGGATGTAAGAATCAGTAATCGTCAGAGATAAACATTGTGAGTGCACATTATGGCACGTCAAGTGACCAATGCTCAGAAGAGCTTGTGATTCAGCGGATGACTTCTTCAGTAACCGGTTAAATTACATGGTAAACAACATCATAAGGATGAAAGAATGCGAGAGAAATTAGCCTACTTACGAATCTGAGATTGAAGCAGAACATCTTCATATTAAGAGTCAACCATTTTACAACACGGTACGGCAACCGCCAAACACCAGAATTAAAGAAACCCTAGCGTGTTTACACCAGGAAGGAATTGAATATAAGATAAGATGTTAGAATAAATGAGTAAGATGGTAGAGGCCAACTACCACGGTAGTAGTGGTCGTGAGTACAATATTTATATAAGGGGATTAAGTCATGGTGCGCGGTAGAGCGACCGTTATGTATGAGCCGTCAAATATTGACACTGAGGCAATTAGATTTAAGAGTTATGACCAATATAAGTAAGGAAATAAGATGGTAGACGAACTATGCATTGGTGCCAGTAGTCTGGACCTGGTTAGGTAAGATTTCACGGGAAGCACACTACCCATTCCTTAAGGAACTGGAAGTGCATTCCTAGTAGATCAAAATATTAGAAACAAGATAAGAGGCTCTATGGAAAGAGACCTCAGTTACTAAGAGACTGAATCAGTACAGGATACAGAAAGAACTAGAGCATACCATACTTAAGAACACAGTAAATAGATTTCCCTTGATTAAGTTCAAGAAGAATAATAAATGTTATTATGGAACGATGAAGAAGAGATCGACAACAGAATACTTCATAATTAGCAATAGCTAAACGTGTGACGGACACTATGAGTTTACTATAACGAGACGTGGGACGACTGCACCCCACAGGGGCTTGCAGGCCTGACACGCTCATTTATGAGTTAGTTGGGTAAGTAGTAATGTACCAGTAAGGTACCCCATGCATGTAGACGAGTGGTGTAAGGAACACGGGAAGTAGACGACTCCGTACCACGGACAACGACGCAAGATTGGATAAGAGCAGCCACTACCACAACAGTTGAAGGGAAAAAAAAAATTTCAGTTGAACCATCAACACAAGGGAATCAGAGAACAAATAATTAAGGACTATGAAGTGCAAAGAGCACAAATGATTAAGTATAGACATAGGACATGTCTTAAGAAGTTAAGGATAAACTGTACAGCGCACTAAGCACTAAACAGCAGTTTCAAATTAAGAATCATCCTCAGACCAAAGGTCAGATGGAAAGAACGATTTAGATACTTGAGGAAACACTAAGAATATAAACATTAGATCCCCAGGGAGACTGGATAGACGAGCTACAACTTATCAAGGTCGTGTATATATAAAGATAACACGTGCCCATTGAAAGACCTTTAGTACACAGATATAGGCATGCAGGATAAGAATATACAATACTATAAAAGGATAAGAAAGGCAAAAGGAGCCTAAGATTATCAGAGTTACGCAGCGGAAGCTAGCAGATCAGTACCTTTGAGGTTAGATCCAACTAAGTTAAGAAATGGTATAAGTACCGTTAAGAATCCTCGATATAGAGACTAAGCCATTCACATAGTTATGACCCTCTGATCCAATTATAGTGAGATAGATGTCATGGAAGCTAGAATGCTTGATAAGAATTAGACATCTTGAACTTATGTTCAAGGATGATATAATGTTGATTACGTGGGCGTAATCCATTTTAAGGGGGGTAGAGCGAAAACCGCTTAGCGTATGTGTGCATAGCACAAAAGATTTTGAGAATATGTTTTACATAAACATTTTGAGATAAATCATGGTTATTGCACACAGAAGATGTGAATACCATACATATAAAGTACCTATCTTGTTAACTCCGGTGTGAGTACAAGTTAAGAGAATTAAGGAAGAGGATTAAAGAGACTTAAGGAATAAGAATATATGAGGTATGAGTCGATATGAGACTATGTGTGTGATAAGAATAAGATAACACTATGGGATACTGTTCGATATGATTATGAGTTAGGAAATAGTAATGCTATGTGGTATAAGACGGTGAAAGTTGTTATGAGACTGATATAAAACTTAGTAGGGATGAGAGTCTTGAGGTAATTACTAAGAGATGAACCGGGAATGATTGATGGACTGAGTCCACACCTTGGAGATGTATTGATTATGATTGGAAGAACTAAAAGTTAGAAAATTGGACATGAGTGAATTATTTGATGTTTGAAAATGACATGGGAGGTGGAACTTGATTTTCTAGGGATCAAGGGAAACCGAACACAAATTGGGGTGGAAGGGTAGTTCAACACTGATGCTGATCACATCAGGGTTGGATGATTCCTGAAACTCCCTACCAGTGGTCACAATTAAATCACACTATGGATAGAGGCTTTAGGATAAAACAAAATCGGAGTTGATTGTATTTTCAAATAGAGGGAACTATCCCTCACTTGACCTCGTTAAAAGGATTTCCTTTTTACTGAGTCTCGCCCATGAAGTCGAGGATGCACGAGCCTTTGTCTTCGGACCGGTGACATGGGGAGAGCAGAGTTGTTTTGTGTTCTGGCCCATGGTGACGAGGATGAACGAGCCATTGTCTATGGACCGGTGACATGGGAGAATACGTTGGAAAATTATGTGATTGTTTTAATCATCAAAGAAACAAAGGGAATTTTGAGTGTTATACATGCTTAAGCATGTTGTGTGATATTAAGTATAAGCATATGGTGGATCTAATGATTCAATGAGTTTAAGTATACATAAGTATGATCTATATGATCTATGGAATGAGGTAAGACATGTATTCTAATATGATAAGATGCATGGGAACTTTGGGGATAAAGTTCTTTTAAGGGGGGTAGATTGAAATACCCCAAACCTAAGTATGCTAAGTAACATCAAAATTATGATTTATTAAGGCTAAAATATGCCTTAGAATGATTGGTATACAATTTAAACCAAGGAAAACACAAGAAAATGCCTTAAGGGCAATTAAGGCAAAAATGTGCTCTAAGATTGGAGAGACTTGGGTGAGTACCCAAATATCATGCTAAGACCTTAGTAATATCCTAATGGTCATTTTAAACCAATTACCAAAGAAAACCAAGCTTGTAAATGGGTTTTGAGTGGCTAAGTGTCCATCATTACTCTTTAATTAACATGTGTACTACTTAGTATCACATTAGGAAGTCTAAATCAATGGAAAATCAAAAATTTCACAAATATGTGCACTAGTTTGTGAATAGTGCCAAATAGTGCCCAAATTAAGCTTAAGTCAATATAAGTCAATTAGTTGGTCAACAAAGACCATGTTAGCCTTATCTAATGAGGGGGCCGGTTTTCTAAGGGATGAGTCATTAAAGACTTCATCAAATAAGAAAAGAAAAAGGGAAGAAAAGTAAAAGAAAGACTATTTACCATTTATAACAAATATCTTCATTTAAGCCCACCTTTTTCTTCTCTCTCTTTATTTCTCCTTCCTCCATCGGTTTTCCTTCCCCTTCCTTGCTCCAAAACCGAGAGAGCTCCATCCATGGTGCCTCCACCTTCAATTGCTCACCAAATGTTCATCTTTGCTCCAAATTGAAAAGTAAGCATAGATTTCTCTTAGTTAGATCAAGGCCTTCATTCCTATCTTTTCCAATCCTCCAAAGCTCAAGTTTGGTTCCATGAGAAAACTCCATTGATGGAGGAAAATCAAGTTTGAAGAGCCCATTTGGTTCTCCATTCATTCAAGGTAATGAAAATGTAAGAAAACCATTTCCATCCACTACTTCACCACTTCTTCTACATGGCCGAAAATTACTACTCATGGGGCTTTGTTTTTATGCCTTGTTTTAGCTCGTTTTATTCACCAAGGACTAGTGGAGGTCCTCTTTCATTCAATGCCCAAGTCTACCTTGAAACTTCAAAGGTAATCATCCACTTTTATACCTTAGAACACATTTTTAACCTAGGTTTTCATTCCTTAAGGTTAGTGTATTATTTAGCACTCATAGGAGTCATTGAATATTGATTAGAACATTGGAAAAGGAAATCTAATGGTTGGCCGAGATTCATCCATGAAGAAGGTCTAAGGAGGAAGTTATAAGAACTTAAGATTAAGTTATAAGAACTTAAGTGGTGTTAGATGGGGATCATTAGTGACTAAGTTAGTTAAGTAAGTTAGCTTTATTGGAAAAGTAATTAATGACCTAAAATTGAATGAATTTTTTAGGGTTTAAGAATTTGGACTCCAGAGGAGAGTAAGCAACCGAACGACCAACGGTGAACGGTACAGTTCTTCCCGTGACCTGCTTGCTAACGAGGTGTCCCTCGGCTTGTGTGCTATTTATTTTTGTGTGCTCACTAAACAAGATAAAGCATGCAACCGGAACATTATGTTTATTGTATTGTTGTGTGATGTTTGAAAACTTACACAACTTACCGTGAGAACTAACGAACCAACGTTTAGTAAGGAATTGAGTGAGACTAAGGAACGCTCCCAAATATTAGTTTGTTAAAAACCGAAAGAGGTTTAACCAACAAACATTGTCTTAAGACTTCTACTAACTGGTACTTGGGGGGAGTGAGGAACCCGGGACTGACTCCGGTCATACATGCTAAGGAAAAGGGGGTCGGTATCTATAGCAGATCTGACTTACGCTTAAGGACTTGTCTTCGGACTTGTTGCCTAGGGTCGATTGCCGGCTCAACTACATTGGACATACAGACCAAGGTAGGTGGCATTAAGATGGTGCGGTAGGATCACCTAAATCCTAAATTATAGGATAAGTTGTTTATTCAACCAGTGGAGTTAATAGCTCATTGGCTATGGTCGCTTTTGACCCGACAAAAATAAACATTGAGATAAGATGCAATCATTTCTATTTAAAGAGTGGTTTGTATTCTAAGATTAAGATAAGTTTGAGATAAGTTGCAACCATTCCTATTTAAATGATGGTTTCTATGGTTAGACTGAGATAAGCTACATCCATTCCTTTTTAAAGGATGGTTGTTTTCTAAGACTAAGATAAGACTAAGATTTGAGGTAAGATAAGGATGGACTAAGATTAAGAGGAAATGTAACTTAAGGAGTGAAATAATTGACTCACTAATTAAGGGAATGCGTTTAAGTCGTTCATTGTGTTTGAACTTTGATTGTTCATAATTGGTTTGTTGTTTATTTCACTTTCTATTATGTTGTGCATCTAATCAACCTACATGCTTTCGACAATTAGTCGTCGTAGCCACGTTAGCTTGGGGGCCATGAGAGGATCGTACCAGCATTCGTGCTGACCCCCTTTGGGAGCTGTTTTTGTTACACAGGTGAACGTCAGGAGGCGGCCGTCACGAGAGTAAGATGAGGTACAAGCGTTACGGGTTAAGTGTGGCTTACGAGTTGTGCATGTACACTCGTATGACAATTTGAGTTAGTAAGATGTATAGGTTGTGAGGGATTGTAAGAAGGATATGTATTGGTTAAGATTTGAATGTACTAATGTTCGGTATATTCTATCAGTCAGACCGTGGCAAGGTCCTGGAGTGTAATGAATTCCGCTGTGACATGTATATATATGTGTTGTTAAGTTGCGAGACCACATTTGGATTGAGATGGGGTGTTACAACCAAGGTCAAAAACAAGTTTAAACACAAATTGTGATTTAAAGAATCTTAAAGCACATTTTTTTTAAAGAAATTGTCTTGGAAGTGGGTTTTGAGTGGCTAAATGCCCATAATTACATCTTAATCAATATTTGTACTACTCATTATCACATTAGGAAGTATAAATCAATGGGAAATCAAAAACTTCACAAATATGTGCACTAATTTGTGGATAGTGCTCAAATAGTGCTAGTTTAGGCTTAAGCCTACTTAGCTTAATTAAATGGTCAAAAAAGACCAAAAATTATCCCATTTGAAGAACGGGGTCATTTTTCTAAGGTGGTGAGTCATCACCCATGCCAGCCAACTAAAGAAAGAAGAAGAAAATAAAGTAAAGTTACTATTTACTTTATAACATAAAATATCTTGTAAAAGTGTACTCTCTCACCTCATTCTCTTCTTTCCTCTCATCCCCACCATTTTCATCCTTCTTCCTCCCTTCTAAAAACGGTAATGCTACAGCACCAAACCATTCTTCATCTTCAAATCCTTATAACTTCCAACTCCATGCTCCAAATTCAATTTCAAGACTACCTTTCTTCTAGTTAGACCAACCTCTACTTTCCTATCTTTTCAAATCTTCAAGAACTTCATTTTGGTGCCATTAAGAATCTCCATTGAAGGAGGAATAACTCATCTTTTTGTACCTTGTCATTCTCCTTTGCTTCAAGGTAAGGAAAACCAAAGAAAATCCACTTTTCCTCTTGTTTTTGTTCATGACAGAGAATCACCTCTTGATGGTACCTTCTCTTGCTCCTTGATTATCTTCATTCCAAACTTCAAAGGACTAGGAGGAGTCCTCTCTTGATACTTAATCAAACTCTCATTCAAATCCAAGCAAAACTCCCATTTTAGTGTATTAAAACAAGTATGTTAATCTAAGGTTTACTTATGAGTTTAAGTATGAATCTTAATGCTCATTACACTTATATGTGTATTGGTTAGAAGATTGACAAGTGATCAAAGCTCCTTGCCGATTTTCAATCAAGAAAGAACAATAGAAAACAAGTGAGAAAAATCTTGAAGAGAAGAGGTAAAGGACCTCTCTTGATGTAGTCTTTGTGCTTTAGGAAAATGAGCTTGAATTGCCTTATAAAGCAACCTAAAGAGCCAATGGGAAATGATTTAGAAAACTATCCACAAGGTGGAGTATAAGGACATGGGAACATTTGTTGTGTGTATTTGCAGGTTGAAGGCATTTATATGTGGAAATTCAGTGTTTAAGGTTATTGCAATTTAAGGGCCTAAGAGCCATATCATTTAAGGGCTAAGTGCCAGCAAAATTTAGTTTAATGCACTATATTGTGATGTGGTGAAGTTTAAGTGTAGTTTGTGTGTAAAGAACATTCCTTGTGGAGTTGAATGTCTTGTGTTGTTTGAGAGTGAAAAACAAAGTGTTTGGGTGTGAGGATGTACTAGGGAACCTATGGTAAAATTTGGTTGGGAAAACAAAAGTTTTAAGTGCTTTGGTGAAGTATTATGACCTAGGATATACTAGGAATTGTTAAGTGTTGACATGGTGGGAGAAACTGAGTTAAGGTGTTCTTGAGTGTTTAAAATGACTTAGGAATTGTCTTGGAGGATTTAAGGATCAAATGGGTGATTTAGATACACCAAAGTCATGGAATGAGTGTTGTTAAGACTTGTGCAAAATTTGGTAACAAAGAGGTATAATGCCTAGTGAAGGATTAAGTATGAACTTGTGGGAAAAATCTTAGGGAGTTTGTGTAAAGGAGGTGTTGGTGAGAAATAATGTTTTTGGAGTAGTTATAATGGTAGTGAGGCAACACTTTGGTTAGCTATGGTTGTAGGCACAACATACATCTAAGAAACTTAAGGAACTAAGTTATAAGTGTTAGGAATCTGGTAAGAACTTGAGTGAAATGATAAAGGAATTTAGAGGTGAGTTGATCAATGAGTTAGGAGGATTTTAAGTGCTAAAATGGTGTTATAACATGTGTGCATACATGGGAAAAGATTAGAAGGAAATTGGACAAAAAAAAATAAGTGTGGAATGATGTTCAAATCTGTAAAATTTAATAGTTTAATGTATGGTCCGGGACTTGGTCCTTGGATAAAGTCCTGGACCGGCACTTAAAAACTACCGAAAATCCATGTTTAGGTTGGTCCGGGACCTAGGTCTTGTAATAAGTCCCAGACCAGCACCAAAAAATTTTCGAGAGTGTATTCAAGATGTGGTCCGGGACCTAGGATAGGTACCAAGTCTTGGACCACCCATAAATAAGTCCCGAGAGTAAGGCCAGACATTGGTCCGAGACTACAGACCCGGACCATGTCCCGGACTAGGCCATTTTACAAAGAAAGTATGCTTTTAGATGGTAAATGAAGTGGGCTTGTTGGGTAATGCTATTATATGGTTGTTAAGAGTTGTTTGGTGGAATTTTATGGCCATTGGAGGTGTTAACTAGTATGAGGTATAATGAGGAGTGGTTAACTTAAGTGATTAAGCTTGAACTACAATGAACAAGTAGTTATTAGTTAAGAATTGTTAGTGAAGATATAAGTTAGGTTAATTAAAAGAAATTAACCGCGTGATTTGATTAATGTTTTAGGGTTTGATTAAGATGAACTCCGGAGGAGGTTAAACAACCGAACGACCAATGGTAAACCGTATGGTTTTCCTGCAACCTGTGTTCTACCGGATTACACCGGCTTGTGTGAAATACCCCAAATCTAAATAATATTATTAAATCATTATTTATTGGAATATAATCCAAATATGAATCATTTCGCGTACGCATGCAAACCCATGCATGAAAACGTTACGTAAAAATAGTCGTTTCTCCATAAACGCTAAACGCCTTAGAAGCATATGTCAAACATGACCTTGTATGACCCTCTAATATTCAAACCAATGGTCATACAATTATTATATGAATATACAAATATATTCCCTAAGCTAAATTCAGTCAAAACACGCAAAACGCTCGGGAGTGCTCACGCCCGCTCCTTAAAGCACGAAAAGTCCGGAGGAGTGGCGCGGGTGGCACGAAACTCCTAATAAATTAATTCCTTGAGTTCTAACATCTTTATTAACCATTAAAAGAGAACCCACGAAGTGTTTCTCAAAATTCAGCAAAACAATAGGAGGATTCTTAGCGCTCCTTTTGCCCGGCCCGGCGTGTCCCGATGGCCCGTAAATTATGTCATGGGTTGTTATAACCCCATATAACCCAATGTAACATCTTAATATATGTTTATTTACTATAATAAGTGTTTTCAAACACTTGGAACTCATAAAAACAATTTATTTCCAAAAATTTCCTTAGAGCACAAAAACACACCTTCGGGTGTCACGAAAATGCGTTTTACGCAATTGCCTTGTAGTTTTTGACATGCCAAGAATTGGTAATCTTAAAAAGGGTTAAAATGACCTTCTAAATCAGTTGGTGTGACTAGTCAACAAGGTGCTCTATAGGGGCCGATTTTAAGAGCAAAAACTAGTATAAAATTTGCTTCAAAAGTTTATAAAAGGCTTAAAACATGATGACTCACCATCCCATGTGTTGTATTACTTAATGTCAAAGTATGTAGGTCTCATTTGACCAGAGAGCCGTCGAAATTAGGTCATGGAACAAGGCCATGTGAGCTAGATACAAAACAAATGCTAAAAGCAAAAAGTAGATTCCTTTTTCTTTTTGCCTTTTGATTTCTTAAGCAAGTAACCTTCCTTGCTTGTTTCTTAGCTCAGGAATTCCGATCAAATGAGCTCCATTCAGACCCTAAACCGTGCATATACAAGAGAGGAAGAAGACAAGTTATAACATTGAAAAATCAAGGAATAAAACTCACCTTTTCTTACCTTGTCTTCTAGCCAACATTATTGTCTTTCCAACTTTGCTTAGTCACACCACATGGCCGGTTTTCATGCTGGAAAGGAGGCATTTATTGAGCCAATAACTCATGCAATAAACTAAGGAAAAGAATAGTCAAATGACATTAAAAATTTACAAACAAAAATCATTTCCAAATTGCACTCTCTTCTTGCATTTACGTGAGCTAGGTCTCATTTCCCTCCTTGCACATTTCCTCCACGGTTTGGTAAGGCTCCCTCCTCTCTCTTCTAGCTTCATCTTCTTCCTTTGAAGCTCTTAAGTCCATTAATGGAGTTTTAACTTCTATCTTCATCTTTAAGGTAATTTCCTAGCATTTCTTGTCAAACCTTGAAGCAAAACTCTTCCTAGCATAACAACAAGAGTTCGGCATCACTTAGTTCACCAAGGAGGTTGTTCAAACCAACATTAATCCAAGGAGCATCTCAAGGTTATCTTAAGGTAGTTTTAATGCTTGAAAATCCTTAAAGCACATTTTTATGTGTAACCAAGTTCTACTCCTTCTAAGGTTCTTTTCTTCTTCATTTTGATGAAGGAAAATTTGTTCTTCATCCACCTTAGGAGTGCCGAATTCATAAGGAGAAAAGTCTAAGGTAAATCCTTGTAAAACTACTTACAATCTACTTAAGATCTTTATTCAAGATCTAACTCCTAAAACTCCTACACCACTTGCATATAACCAAAGTGGAGCATCAAAATTTCCTTGGAGAAGGCTTGGAGATTCAAGAAGAAGTTCAAGCACTTAACCACCTTTGTTAAGAAGTAAGTTTACTAAGTAAATCCTTATGATATAAGCTTTGTTAAGCTTCTAAAAATTATACAAAAATTATGTACACCTCCTAGGTTTATTAAAACCGAAACCATATGGTATTATATGCCAAAAATACAATCTATAACTATAAGAAAATATTTACCTTAAGACACATTTTTGTGTCACAAAATTTAGTTATGTCACATATTAATTCAAGCCGAATTATCAAGGGCAAAAATGCTTATTTTTGAGCTAAGAATTTATATAAGACATTACAATAATTTTACATGAGTTATATAACTCCTATGAATTTATGTATAATTATTATGACATATAAGTCCACTTTTATATACTATATGGTCACCAAATAAATATGGCCGAATGTACTAATTGATAAATAGGTATTAATGACCTACTTAGGAATATAAACTTATATCACAAAGTTTGGTGAGCTAAAAATATTTCATTAGGGCTTAAATGGCTAAATAATTAAGTTAAGTGGCTTAAATGTAATTTTTACAAAATTTAGTGTATATATTGTGAAATCCGAGAGCTAAAGGGTATTTGGTGAAATTATAATATAATATAAGGTTAGGAATTAAGTTTATGAATTTTAGATAATTTAAACAAGTGTTAAATAACATTTATTAAGTTTTGGGCTATTATGTAATTTATAAAGTTGTTATGAAAGTTTAGAACATAAAAAGGGGCGAATTCGTAATTAAGAGATTTATTAGGCTCACCTTTGAAATTTTGAGGAATTATATATTTAGACTTTAGTTTATAAGTTATTAAGAAACTATTATAAAGTTTTGGGATGAAAATGTAATTAAGGAAGAATAAATGACAAAGCCGAATTACTTTGGGGTTAGTTTGGTAATTTAAGAATTTATATATATATATATTCGGCATTTATGGAGAATTAAATTAAAACTATAGTTTATAAGGCATTATGAAAGTTAATAAGATTTTGTGGTTAAATTGTAATTATAGGAAATAAATTATTATTGCCGAGAATTTAAGGGGCTAAGTTGTTATTTTTGAAAGTTATAGTACTTAAAAACTATATACCAAAATATTAGTGTGACTATGTAATTTAGCTAAATAAGAAGTTAAAACTCTATAATATAATGAGATTAGAATTTAAATATAAAGTTTATGAATTAATGTGGTTGTTTTGTAAATAACCGAAACATAAGGATAAGAATTTAGATTTAAATAAATAAGTCCTATATGGATATTTTGAGGAATTAGAAGAAAGAATTTTAATTAAAGAATTAATGGAATTAGAACTATGGCTTATATAGTTATAAGGAAGTTAAAAAGAACGATAAGTATTATTTATGACTAAAAAGAAGAATGAGATTATAAGAATATTATGTCATTGTAAACATTTAAATATAGTTAAAGAAAATTATAAGTTGTTATGTCACTTAGACAATTAAAATAAACAACAAATATAGTACATAATATGAAACATATATAGTACATTAAAGGATTTATAATAAATCAAAAGAATAACAAATAGATATACATTAAATCATGAGGTAATTGAAAGAAATAAACCCACTGAAATAACAAATACGAGATTTGTTAAAAGATCCAAAAGAATTATTATATAAGGGTAACATAAATTAACCCTCTCAGTTAATCCTATTCTAGGACTTTTTTGACCAGACGTTGACCAGGGTATAATCAACTGCAACCTACGTGAACGGTATGGGATTCTTGCAAACCTGTTTCTACCGGATTACAACCGGCTTGTGTGCTATATGTTGTTTGAATTAACGACCAAGATAATTAATGTAAAATGGTGTTTACTCTTGTGCGCTGTTGTATTATTTTATGTGCGTGAATGATGCTGACTACTACGTGTTGTCCCACGCATACAAACACTACTACCAGTGGATTAAATACTGGCTTCAGTATACCGAGGACTTGTACTCAAGTCTCTCACTACACTTCACTTTATAACAAACGTCATTATCCTAAACGTGATAATTGACAATACACATTGTGTTCTTGTTTAACTTCTTATTATGAAATTAACAATTCTATAACTACGAGAACGGAGCCCAGTTGATCTGGCCATGCGGCTACAGGAGTGTACCTGTCTCAGGTCGTCTCCTATCTCGTCGCGACGGAACTTTCAGTTCGGGAGGAAGACTCTATTCCTCCCGGGTTTTCTAACGCCCTTCAGTTTGAGGAAGACTTCCTTCTAGTGGGATCTATTTCCCACGCCTCTCAGTTCAGGGTTTTAACTACGTTATCTCCTGGGTTTTTTATACCCACCTTTCAATCTTAACGAGGTCACTATACCTCCACTATTAAGATATTTCAGTATATCCTGTCAGTCCCATTGTGTGGACCGACTATCATTAAAGATTTCATTAGCCTAACGACCTTCTGTGTCTTGTTCTATGTGACATTATTGTCCTCGTATGGATACTTGTTATTATCAGACTATGCTTGTTTACAGCTTTATAAAAATGAACTGCATGTGTTTGACAAAGTAGTTGGTGTGGCCCGGTAGACGATGGGCTACACGTTTCCATACCAGCATGTTTGCTGAGCCCCTTTGGGGGCACCCCCCATTTTTCAGGTACCTGAAGTTGAGAAGATTACCACCCGAGTAGGTGGGGTAGATTCAAGCTATGGGAGTCTCCTTCTAGACATTTATTTTACTTAGGTATTTTACATTAGAGTTTGATTCCTAGTATCTCGGATTGTATTCGAATTCAGACCGTGACTTTTGGAGATTGTATTTGGATTTAGCCTTGTTGGTCACAAGGGTGGCCAACGGCATTGTAATACCGCCCGGTTGTTGTATTTATTTCCGCTGCAGTTGTATTTTACTTGGGAGTGATCGCCGTTCAGTTTATTGGATTTCGGGTTGGGGTGTTACATTGTGTGCCAACCTGTTTTTCTGTGTGTTTGCCACCTTGCAAGAATAAGCATGAAATGAGTTTACAACAATTCATTTATGTGGCGTATTTTGTTTCTGATACCGTTTAACCTCAAATATGTGTTAAACCTTAGCTAACTGGCTCTAAGATCACCTAAGAGATTGGTATTCGAATTTAACGATCCAACCCATGGGAAGGGTCTAACTACGGCTATCCGTGTGTTAGGTGTGTGTTGTTGTTGTGCAAAAGTGTTTACCTCCCTTGTGTGTTTAACCAAGTTGTAACACCATATGGTGTAAGGATCTGATAGTTCCATAATGGAACTCCTAACTATATATATATATATATATATATATTATATATATATATATATATATATATATATTAATGGAGGGTGAGGAATTCAGGAGTCTCAGTTGCGCGCGTATGTACGGGAGTTAATATCCATAATGGATTCAACTCTCTCCCATGTATGGTTATTTTTCCTTCTTGGAATTCAATCTCCCACAAGCTTAACCAAGGCTTACCTACCTGACTTTTGTTCGGGCTAGGGGGATTATGTGTAAGGTTTGTTTGGGAGTTGTTGTCTATATTCGCTTCAACTCCCACTCTGTATTTGATTGTCTTTCCTTCTTGGATTACAATCACCCACAAGCTTAACCAAGGTTTGTTTGGCAGTTGTTGTCTATACTCGCTTCAACTCCCACTCTGTATTTGTTTGTCTTTCCTTATTGGATTACAATCACCCATAAGCCTAAGATAAATGGCTTTCCTACCCGACGTTCTTTTGGGCTAGGGGGATTGGTGTATGGTGTGATCAGTCCTATATTAAGACCGACACTTCTAAATAAAATTATGGTGTATGGTGTGATCGGTTCTATATTAAGACTGACGCATTCACGTAAGTTGTGGAGTAATGAGCTTAACATGAGACTAAAATCTTTCTCTAGGCTTACCAAGTTGGACTAACTGGTGTTTGGTTTGTTTCCCCCTCAAAGGATTCGTTCCTATTATGTTATGTGTGTTGCTATTGCTATGCTTATGGATGATGTATGAATGTTAATGTGTTTTGTGTTTATGGTTTTACATGCATGATTTAAATATAGTCAACTGCATTCTTAGACGACAATTAGTTGTGCGTGGCCCGGTAGTATGCGGGCTACACGATTACCATACCAGCAAAGGTGCTGAGCCCCTTGTGGGCCACCCTTTTTTTCATTTCAGGCACAATGGAGCTGACAACCGTTTGAGCGTAGGACGGGGTGGTTGTTTGTGCATGGGTAGTTATTTAATTCCTGAAGTGTTGTAGGTGTAGTAAGACCGAAACTGTTATCGGCATCAGTTTGTAAATACTCGGTACAGTTGGAATGTAATGTATATTGATACTTGGAAATGAAATGGAATTATATGGTGTAAGTGCTCAGGAATCTGGTCCATCAGACCGATACAATGTATAGTATTAGCCTTGTTAGCCACGTGGGTGGTTAACGGTGTGTAACACCATTGAGTTAAGTAAATGTTGAGTTGTGTTTTCTGCTGCAATCTGTTGTTAAGTATGATGCTGTAGTTGGGGTGTTACCCTCCTCACCAACAAAAGCCGCGACTCCATCCCCTCAACCCAAAATGTCTCCCCCCACAACTAACACCACCATTTGTCGCAACAAAGGAGGTTCTCGAAACCGACGTTGACAACGTCACTACCCTTCCCTACCACCCCATAAGAATCCTCCATCACCACCTCCCTCAACCTCCCAACTACACCCTGTTGATGCTATTGTGATAGGCAAAATCAGCTCTATACTAACGTATACAAAAAGATAAATTCCAGGAGACGCTCATCAGTCTTAAACCGAAAAGACTAAGGGAGAAGATAGAATATCTTCACAAGATTTTATATATCTGTTAAAGATAAATAAAATCTCCGTTAATTAGCTGTAATTTGATCTTCGATATCTATATATGAGATTGTAAATCTAGGGTTAGGGTTAAACTTTTACGAAAAATAGAAAAAGAAACACGGGCAAAAGAATTAGAGATACTCCCAAGTGAATCGATTCATGAGATAATCATCAAGGTTTAGGGTTGAACTATCTGAAGTTTCATACGGGTACAACTTCAGATAGTGGTTGAGGGAGATACACTTTCTTAACGTGATTTGAGTGATTGTGCAGGTCAGGCTGTAGAAAGATACTATCTCTACGTGTAATACTTGTATCAGGTGTGATACGTGATTATAAATAACAGTCGATTGGTATTGCTGTTAGATATATATACTAGTTTGTTGTTCTTCGTCAGTACCATACACACATTGTAGGAATCAACAATTGGTATCAGAGCACGGGTTACCCTCTACTTCGAAGAAACTTCTTCAGGGTTGTTCGAGATGAATTCCTACAGTGTTCAACCTCTGAAGTTAACAAAGTTCAACTACACCAGTTGGTGTGATCAGATGGAAGATCAGCTGATTTCTATTGATCTACAATTATGGGATGTAGTGACTGAACGTGACCTGAAGCCGAAAGTTGTGCAGAATGGAGTCACCAAAGAAAAACCGAGGTCTAGCTGGAGTGAAAACGACAATAAGTTGATAAGCAAGATCAGGCAAGCTCGAAAAATCATCATGTTGTCATTATCAGATTCAGACCAACAGAAAGTCTTGGGCTTGCGCACTGCTAAGGATGTTTGTGAATTTCTCAAAACCGCATATGCTGGAACAGATTCGGTTAAAAAAGCTAAGGGCAAACAGCTCAAGAGACAGCTTGATAACTTCAAGATGTCAGACGGTGAGACTATATCTGAAACACTTGAGAGATTTGCAATATTTTATGTGAGCTCAAAACTGTCGGGGTAGTTCTTGACAATGATGTGGTGAACAAAAGATTTTTGGATAGCCTTGGCAAAGACTGGCTAAATTTTACCACACTGTTGGAGTCTACAAAGGATTTATTGAAATTAACCTTTGAAGAGCTGGGTTCAGAACTAACGGTATACAAAGGGGAGATGAGAGGAGAATTAGAAAGTCTGAGTGTGAACAAGGATTTGGCGCTGAAGGCCAAGAAGATCTCTAGTGAAAAGGAGAAGGAGGATGAAGACACAAATGAGGATGAGGAGATTACCATGATAGCCAACGGGATCAGAAAATATTTCGAGGAAGACGAGGTTCCGGATCTAGGTTTGATAAAACCAAATCAAAGAAAGATCAAATTATATGTTTTCAGTGTAACAAACCAGGACATGTGGTTAAGGATTGCACACTAAAGCCTAAGGATAACTTTCTTGATAAAGTTAAGAAATTCACAGAAGCTGTAGTAGCGGCATGGGGTCAAGATGTCTCAGACACAGACTTATAAATAGAAGAAACAACGCAGGTGTGTATGACGGCAGTAATTGAGGAAGATTAAGATGTGAGTGCAATATCAGATAGAGATTTTTGCATGATGGCTAGCGGAGACTGGCAGAAGGTTCTCGAAGCTGATGAGGTAAGTCCTAAACTCGTTGAAAATGCATTCAATTCTTTGTCTAAGAAATATATTTTCAATTTGTTAACTTCTGCTATTGTTAAAATTAAGATGCTAGAGTCAAAATTATTTGAATTAGAGGTGCCAAAGGAATCCATCATTGAATCCCAAGCTAGGGAAAATTCTCAGATAAAATTTGTGAAACCTTTGTTAGAAAGAATCGAATGTTTACCCTAATTGGCATAAACTGAGTTTAGATCTCTTCAAGAAGGTTGCGAGAACTTGAGGAGAGAAAATGAGACCTTGACAAATGATCTATCAAAATTCATTAGAGAAAAGGAGATATCTTCACAACAAAATCCAGTCTGGTACACAGGAAAAGCTGATCTAACACGAATGCTAGTTGGGAAGAAAAAGGTAGAAACATCAACTATAAGCAAAACTCCCAATCACAAGAATACTAAGTCTAAATATTTTTGTCAATTTTGTAATAAACATGGTCATAATATAGGGTTCTGTAGAGCGTTGAAATCTCGGAGTACATCTCGTATACCCAGAACATTTTCTCAGGTTAGAACTGACAGAAACAGGGACACTTTCTCTTATCCATGAAAACCCATGATCAGACAAGTCTGGGTACCTAAGATTAACAAGTGATTGTCTGTTCTTAGGCACTAGAAACCACACAATATAAGAGTTGGTGGCTAAGGGATAGTGGATGTTCAAGACACATGAGTGGTGATAGAGGAAAATTTAACACTCTTGTTGAACATCGAGGAGGAAAAGTAACCTTTGGAAACAACGGCAAAGGACGGATAATAGGAATTGGCACGATTGGAAAAGAACATTGCATTGATAAAGTTAGTCTTGTGGAAGGACTTAGTCATGACCTGCTAAGTGTCTCACAAGTTTGTGATAAGGGCCATTAGAAGTTATTTTTTATTCTAACGGTTTCAAATACGTAATAAGGCAACACAGGAAGTCTTGCTTTAAGGTTGTAGAGTAGGAAATCTCTACATGGTGGACGTCAATGATCAGAATGATCTATCTCATCTCACAGTCAATGAAGAAGATATTTTATTGTGGCATCGGAGGTTGGGACATGCACATCATCGGTTAATCAACAAACTTAGGATAAAAGGCTTAGTAAATGGGCTGCCAGAGAAAAGACTTGATCTCAACACGATCTTCCAAGATTGTGCTTTGAACAAACTCACACATCTCTCATAACTTCAAGAGCGTGGTCAGCAGTACTAAGATTCTTGAGTTGTTACACATGGATTTGATGGGGCCAATGAGAGTGCAAGTAGGTCTGGTAAGAGATACGTACTGGTAATTATCGATGACTATTCAAGGTACACTTGGGTTATCCTACTTCATTGTAAGGATCAAACTTTAGATAAAATCAAAATCTTGGTCTCACAACTACAGACCCAAACTGAGAGTAAGGTAAAATACGTACGAACTGACCAGGGAACATAATTTATCAATAAAAAGATGTCACAGTTCTGTACTGATGCTGGAATAACACACACTCACTCTGCGGCCAGAACACCTCAGTAAAACGGAGTTGTTGAACGAAAGAATAGGACTCTTCAGGAGATGGCTCGCACCATGTTGATTAGCAGTGGCCTATCACCTAGATTTTGGGAAGAAGCTATGAATACAACTTGCTATATTCTTAATAGAGCTCTCATTCGTCCTATATTGATCAAAACTCCTTATGAATTGTTCAAAGGTCGTAAACCAACCATTACGCATCTTAGGGTGTTTGGATGTATGTGCTACATTCTTAATCATGGGAAAGATCAATTGGGCAAATTCGATAAAATGAGTGATGAAGGGGTTTTCCTTGGATATGCTATGAATAGCAAGGCATATCGTGTTTTCAACAAAGGTGAAGTTTGATGAAAACAATTTTGGAGGCAGAGCTGGTCAAGGAGTAATAGAGGATTTGTTGCAGACTAGAGATAGAGAAACACCTCGTGATGATGGTTCGGGAACACTGAATTACTTAACTTATCCTAGAACATTGTATTATATATGTCTCAGTTCTTAACTAAGATAGTGAGTTACGTAACGGTCTACTACATTCTCTTCGCCCGCTTCTTTTTAATCATTTAAAAAAAACAAACATCAAAAACAGTGCTTTTATATTTCAAACAGACAAAAACGTTTGGTCTACCTCTTACTTTCATCGTCAATATTTACTTTCTCTGATTTTCAAATAAACCTCTCACTGGTGTCATCTCTCATTATCTTGAATCACACTCGAACTTTCACAATCTCCCGCCATGGACTCTTTCGAACGATTACTTGTTGACGAAGATGTCACCCACTCTCTGTTGAGAAACCTGTTGATCAAGAAGTTTCACAGCAAGACCCAGACTCCACTTCAAAACCCTCACCTGCAGTCAATTCCCCAAACCCTATTGATGAAGCTACAGTGTTGAGTGACAATGCGTCTTCTGCAACTCCCACTGAAGAGGAATTAACTTCTCCACCACCTGTTACCACCCGACGTGGTTTACAACATCGATCCAAGAAATTGTAGTTCGAAGTTGAGCATACCTGTAAGCCAAAGCCGAAGCGTAAGATCGACGATTCTCCCGCTCCCCAGCCTCGTTCTTTGAAGCGCAGGAAATCAATTGGTAAACCTCTGTCCCGAACAAAGGCGAAAGAATACAATCTTGAGAGACTGCAGAATCTTGATAAGTGTCCAAATGAGCATATTTTATGGGTGTATTTCATATATTATATTAGCACTTTTCTTGCTCCTTTCTCCACTTTGGTTAGTTTTCCTCTAGTTTATGTTTTGTTGGTTATCTTACAGATTTATTGGTTAAACATGAGGAAAACTAAGCTAGGAGCAAAGTAGACGAAGAGACGAACACATAGGCGCAAACGGATCTTGAATCGGAGCTGAAACGAAAATTTTAGAAGCAAACTAATTTTTGTCCGAACCAGGCTCGTCCGGACACTGGTTCGGACACGTCAAAATTGAACACACATGTCCGCCCAAAAAAGACAGGACACAAACAAGGACAAAGTTATGTCCGTGGAAATATGACCGGACAAGGGACAAGCCTGTCCGTGGATATAAGGCCGGACAGAGAAGAGAAGTGAGACCATGCTGTCCGTGGAAAAAAGGCCGGACAAGAAAGAAATGTTTGTGGCCTGTCCGTGGATAAATGGCCGGACAAGAGACAGAATGGCTGCGCTAGAGACGCCCGATGAAATAAGGCCGGACAAGAGATAGAGACGTCCGCCCAAAAAAGGCCGGACAAGAGATAGAGACGTCCGCCCATTTATGCAAGGACACAAACAAGCACTCGTCTAAATGCAACCCAAATCCAGAAAATTGACGCGCCGACCGTCTTCCCCATTTTTTTTCAGCGCCTGCAAACATATCTATCTACCCCATCAGCAATATCAGGCGCCGCCGCACTCCCGCACTCCTTAAATTCCTCACACGTGTTCCAGCCACTAGTGGAACGCGAGGCTTTAATGACGGTGGTTTAATCACGGTTTAAACAGACACCGTGATTAATAGGAAGGCCGGAATTTATTAGCGACGATGATTGATTAACCCGTAATCAATAATCGATCGGAGGTTGGCGCGCCTTTTTTAGGAGGGACTTTAGATGACGGTTTTTAGTAAAACCGTAATCTAAAGTCCCGTGTTGACGCGCGCTTTACGGTCAACGGACTTTAGATTACGGTTTTACTAAAAACCGTCATCTAAAGTCCCTCCTAAAAAAGGCGCGCCAACCTCGTCAACGACGTCGTTTTGACCTGACGAAAAAAATTTCCCGTATTATTTGATTTATTCGACTCCGCGCGTAATCTAAATTACAGTTAACGACGTCGTTTTAGCAGTGTATTTTAGATTAATAAAAACTTTATATTAATGTGTTACCTATGTTTGAAACCCAACATATGGCAAATAATTATCGCGCTATTTTTTTAATTTCGTTACACTTTAGATTACATTTAACGACGTCGTTTTATCAGTGTATTTTAGATTAATAAAAACTTTATATTAATGTGTTACCTATGTTTGAAACCCAACATATGCCAAATAATTATCGCTTTTTTTTTAATTTCGTTACACTTTAGATTACGGTTTTTGTGAGAACCGTCATGTAAAGTGTGACTTTAGTTTACGGTTTACATGTAAACCGTAATCTAAAGTCCATTTAAACATTTGCCTACACTCTGCACACTCTACTCACAGTAACTCTTCTTCTCTTTCGCGCTATCTTCCTCACTGAAATTGCCTCCTCTCTCCCGTCACCTTGCTAACGGCCATCGCCGCCGTCGCTCCCACCACCTTTGTCACTCCCATCGCCGCCGGTCACCACCCATCTACCACTGGTCTCACCGTCGACGTCTCTATCGCGTATTGGGTATGCGATCGCGATTGATTGTCGTTTTTTTCTAACTTTGTTCATATACATGCATTTCGATTGCAAGTTCTAACCTCGTTTGTATCGAATCCTGAGAGTGTAATGGCAAATGTTCTAACCTTGTTCATATATTTGTGCCCAGATTCACAGTTAATTGCGACCTAGTTCGTGGGCTGATTTCTACACTACTTGCCCACTTCGGTGCTTAGTTACGGTAACTTTGCAAACCAATCTGTAAACTGCTGTATTTATTTGTTCTTAGCATTTAGTATTACAATTAATACATAATAGTGTAGTTTTAAAAATGCTACTACTTAAAACTGCCACAGGAAAGAAAGTAAGTTCAAGTATATTACCGATTCCTGAAAAATGAATGGTACAGAACTGTAGCATATCTCAGTTTCATGAATGGAACAGAACTGTAACAAGTTGTTTGAGTTTTGGTCTGGATTTAAAAGCTTAATGGAATATTTAAGTAACTGGGTAAGGAGTTAGGAGAAGTATAATCAGTTGAAAGGAAAAAAAACAGACAGGGAAGAAAGCAAGAACACAACTCAGTTTCTGTTTTGATTTCAGTTTGGATTTCAGCTTCAGTTTCGTATCAGATCAGGTTCTGACTAATTCTGCATCTGTAACAAAGTTGCCTTGGGTTTAGTTGAGTTAGAAACTTTATAACACACCAAATTGACAGGATCGACAGTTTAGAAAGGTTTGAGAATTCAAACACGTGAACAAACAGAGAGGAGTCATACACCAGTCTCTGTCTGTCTGTTTCTTTTCTTTCAGTTTCTATTTCTGTTTGAGTTCTGTGTGAATCTGTTCAGTAGAGGCAACAGAAAGATGTTGTCGTTTTTCTGTTTCTGTAAACTAAATACATCAGTGAAGATAAGTTTATGTATGTTACCAGTTCTAGATGGTGCGTGCGAATTTGACTTTGATAAAACTGATTTGGAGACGTTAGAAATATAGGGGAGATGCTGTCGATTTTTTTCCGCGGTTTAGCTAGCATTTAACCTTGATTTTTTGATGAATTCTAATGTTGTCGTTTTTCATTTATGCATCAGGACTACGACTTTATTTAGGCTTCCGACCTCAACCGTCTTAGCATCGGCTAATCGTCTACCAGAGGTAAGATTTATATATATACATATAATATTTGACAAACTACCAAACATAGTTATCCGCCCAAGATATACCTAATAGAGGTATATCTTCGGCAGTCCCTGTCGGGACTGTCCACGATTGTTAAATCACACACCTAGGGTGTGAATGTGCTTTTAATATGTACTTTATTGATTATTTCAGCAGTATCTCTTTATTGTTCTTCGAATGCATATATTATTGATTAATATCATAATATCGTGCATTTGAAGAACTGTAGGGAGATGCTGCCGAAATTTTCAATAAATTACATATTAAAAACACGTTCACCGGTGGGATTTAATACTCATGGATGGATTTAGTGTTGATAAGATACAAAAGTGTAAAGACTCTGTCACGGGTGACGGTATGAAATGGCTGCCTTCATATAAATAGCTAGAAGGAGATGGAACGTTCGTGGATTTACAGCGGAAATTTGGACGACAAGTTTTTAGAAGGAGTTGATAAGTTATGCACGGTGTTGGCGAACAATCTGAAACCTACAGACAAGGGATACATATTTTGTCCGTGTATCGACTGCCAAAACAATCTGAGATATCGCGGCGTTGAAACAATTAAGGAACATCTGATCCGCCGCGGTTTTACAAAAGATTTCCAAGACATAATCCGATGGCATGGTCAGAGTGCGTTCGATGTTATTAAGCCTGACGAAGGGGATAATGGTCAGGCAAACACAGAAACAGAACTTGGAGATGATACAGTTGCTGGTGATCCAGAAGACGTTACAGCGAACGTTGTGCCAGATTTCTGGGATGATGACATTGAGACTATGCTTGAAGATGTGGAACGACATTACTCTAACACGCCAGACAAGCATGAAAATTTGTTGGATTCATCCAAAACACCGTTGTACCCCGGGTGTGACCCTACAAAGTTAAGCAAGTTGAGTGTCGTCCTCAAGCTATTCAACTTGAAAGCGAAACATGGCTGGAGCGACGTAAGTTTCACTGACCTCCTGGAACTATTGAAATACGTTCTTCCGGTGGACAACGTTTTACCAACGACTACGTACTCAGCCAAAAAAATGATGTGCCCAATGGGTATGGGGTACCAGAAAATTCATGCTTGTCCAAATGGTTGCATGCTGTTTTGGAAATCGGATGAATTTGCTGAAAGCTGTTCAGCATGTGGAGCGTCACGGTATAAGAAACAACAAACTCACATCAGCGGTAGTAAGAAAGGTTCACCAGCTAAGGTATTGTGGTACCTGCCCATCATTCCAAGGTTCAGACGTTTGTTCTCCATTGAGAAAGACGCAGAGAATCTTCGGTGGCATTCAGTTCACAGGAAAAAGGATGGCAGATTGAGACATCCCGCTGATGCACCACAGTGGAGAAACATAGACGTAAAATTTCCTGAGTTTGGTAACGAACCGAGAAACCTAAGGCTAGGCTTGTGCACGGATGGGATGAACCCTTACGGTACTTTGAGTAGCATACACAGTACCTGGCCTGTGCTTTTGGTTATTTACAATCTACCGCCGTGGTTATGCATGAAACCAAGACACATCTTGTTGTCTTTGTTAATATCTGGTCCAAAGCAACCGGGCAACAAAATTGACGTATTCCTACAACCTTTGATAGAGGATCTACAACTCTTGTGGAATGAAGGGGCTACGGTTTACGACTCATTCAGTAAAGAGGACTTCAATTTGCGTGCTATGTTGTACTGCACAATCAATGATTTCCCCGCCTATGGTAATCTTTCAGGCTATTCAATCAAGGGGGCGTTGGCGTGTCCGATTTGTGGTGAAAACACTTGTAGCATTCGCTTGAAACATAGTGGGAAAACCGTGTATATGGGCCACCGAAAAATGCTTCCAAAAGGACATAAGTATCGAAAGATGGCGAAAGAGTTCGATGGGAAAACTGATCACAGCATGGCGCGCCAGCCTTTGACAGGTACAGAGATTTACAAAAAGTTGGATAATATTGTGAACAACTTCGGGCCGCCAACCAAAAGTGGTGAAAAAAGTGTCTGGAAAAAGAAATCAATATTTTGGGAACTACAGTACTGGCAGCATCTGGAGGTTAGACATTGTATCGATGGGATGCATGTCGAGAAGAACGTGGGTGAAAGTTTCACTAGCACCCTTTTGAACATAAAAGGAAAGACAAAGGATCATTTGAAAGGAAGAAAAGATTTAATTGAGTTGGGCATACGCACAGAGCTTGGCCCGCAAGAACGTGGAAAACGCACATTCTTGCCTCCTGCCTGTCACACTCTGTCTAAAGAAGAGAAACATAGTCTATGCAGTACCCTTTACAACATCAAGGTGCCATCAGGTTACTCCTCAAACATAAGAAACCTAGTGTCCATGACAGATTTCAAATTAGTAGGAATGAAATCTCACGATTATCATGTCCTACTTCAAGAATTTTTGCCAATTGCACTACGTGGGATCTTGCCGGATGCTGTCAGACACACAATCACAAACGTCAGTGTCTTCCTCAAATCCATTTCGTCTAAGGTTCTTGATGTGGACACTCTGTCTAAATTACAAAAGGATCTTATTGTGACAATGTGCCAGCTGGAGATGTATTTTCCTCCATCGTTCTTCGACATAATGATACATCTCCTCGTGCATCTTGTAAGAGAGATTCTGATGTGTGGTCCTTTGTACCTTCGCTACATGTATCCGTTCGAAAGGTACATGGGTGTCCTGAAGAAGAAAATGAAGAACCGTCGTCACCCAGAGGGTAGTATTATAGAGGGCACTATCACAGAGGAAGTTGTAGACTTCTGCACCAATTACCTAGAAGGTGTCGATACCATTGGACTTCCACGTTCTAGACACGAGGGCAGATTGAAGGGTGTTGGCACGGTTGGAAGGAAACTGAAAAGAATTGACATAGACACTCTTAACAAAGCTCATTTAGTTGTGCTAAGTCATCTTGAAGATGTTGAACCATACTTTGATGAACACTTGTGTGTTTTAAGAGCACAATATCCAAACATGAGTGACGTCAGACTACAAAATGAGCAGAATAGGACATTTGTCCGATGGTTCAAGAGAGAGAGTGTTGTCCGATCAGTCCACGAATGTGCCTGAACTGATTAAAGTAGTTGCATTTGGACCAAATCTGGATGTAATTTCTTATGAGGGGTACGATGTCAACGGATTCACCTTTTTCACAGAACGTCAGGATCAGAAGTCAACGAATCAAAACAGTGGTGTAGAGCTTGAAGCTTATCAAAACTTATATGACGTCGGTGTCGTGGGTCATAGTCCTGTCTCAGTACAACAATCATATTTCGGTGTTATACAAGACATCTGGGTATTGGACTACAACAGCTACGAAATGTGTGTTTTCCGCTGTAACTGGGTTAACAACATTCATGGCTACCGTGAGGAGGAGCATGGTATGAAACTGGTTGATCTGTCTAGAGCTACTCCCACGGTTGAGCCATTCGTTGTTGGGACGAAGGTTAAGCAGATATTTTATGTAACTGATCCCTGTAATCCTAGATGGTCTGTTGTGCTTAAAGGGAGAAGAGGAATAGTTGGTGTGGATGGTGTGGTTGATGAGGATGAGTATGATGCAGAAGATGAACCTCCAACTGTTCCTATTTCATTGGAAGAGGCTGAGGTCACAGGTCATCGTGAGTATATACGATCAGACCATAACGAGGGAATGTGGGTTGAGAGATAATGGTGTATGTAAGTTATTACTATAAAAATTTATATGAAATTACCACTCTTTTATTTATTGCTTGTTTATGACCATTATGAAATGCTTAATTTAATTCAAATTGTATTTCAATCCTTGCAGGCATGGCTGATCAGGACATGGCTGATGCAGAGTTCGATTTATTTTGTCGTGAGGATGAGGAAAATGAGCAGCGAATGGTACCGGTCCCATCTACATCTGCCGCTGCTGCTGTTGCCCCATCCACATCTGCCGCTGCTACTGTTGGCCCTTCCATGAGTGCACCTTCTACGAGTGCTACTCAGAGACCCAGAGGTAGAGGTCCGACCCGTGGGTTGAAACTGCAGAAAGAGGATCAGATTAGTCTTCTGTGGGACCAGTATGGGAGGTATGGTGGGGGCAGCAGGTCAGAGTTCGGTAGTATGCTAGGGACTCTGGCCAGATCACATTGCTGCATCAACCACACATGGAAACAAGTCCCGCAAGAAGTAAAGGAGACCATCTGGAAGAAGGTGCAAGAACGGTACAAGATCCCAGAAGAAGTGAAGAAGACCGTTCTTTCTTTGGTGTCCGGCAAAGCTAAATCATTCCGCCACTATTTGGTTGAGCATTGGATCAACAGGGTGCCCCCACGTGAGCCTCCGCCGTATGTTGTGTACAACGGCATGATCACTGAAGAGGAGTGGAAGGAGTTCGTTGAGCGGCACGCCACCCCCGAGTTCAGGGTATGTTTGTGTGTACTCTTTTCTTAATTAATGCTCATAATGCTTTATCCCTGATTTTCTAATTAATTTCCTGTTGTACTTTCTTAACAGCAAGTACAAGAACAAGCACGGCAAAACCGTGAAGCTAATCTCTACCCCCACACCATGGGACGAAGGGGATATGTGGGCAGCCTCGAGGGATGGAAAGAAGCTGGTTTGCTGACACGGAGGAACGAGGATGGAAGTGAATGCCCGATCGAGGATGTCTCTGAGGCGAGGAGGGTGCAGATGTACATACTGGGACGCCAGAAAACGACCAGCGAAGGTCAGAGGATATTTCCTAATGCTGCGATGGAACAACTGGCTAACCAAATTGTAAGTATTTGAAAGTAGCTGTTAAATAATTTACTTATATACTCAAGTGTTTGTTGATCTTAAATTTAGTGTTAACTTCTTTGAAAATTGGACAGTACGAAGCGGCACAGAGAGGAGAAGTAGACTTACACGCTCCTCCTTCTCAAGACGACGCGCTCAATCAAATGCTTGGGAAGAAGGATCACCCGGGGCGTGTTAGAGGATTTGGGGGAGAAGTACGTCAGAAGAACGTATTCCCGCCATCTGCTAGGAAGGGTCAGATGAGTGCTGCTGAAGTCGAGGCGATGGTAGAGCGTAAGTTCGCTGCTGAGCGCCAAGCTAATGACGAGAAACAGGCTGCTGAGCGCCGGGCTATCGAGGAGAGGCTGCAGGAAGCGTTGAATGCGATTGCACATGCGACTACTCAGCAGCAGCAGCTAGATCCTCCTCGACTATCTTCCTCGTCTAGTTGTGCTCCGGCCGCTGACCCGTACCCGTTTGCCAACATCCAGGTTAACTTTGTTTAACTATTTTTCTCCTAAAATAAAGTTATTTAAATAGTATTAGATTGGACTCACTTATTTATTTCACGTATTATCTCTGTTTATTAAAGGAGCAAAAAAAATGTCGTCTCCAAATACCATTAGACGGGCACCCTGTAGATGCGGCCTACGGGACGGTGTTGCCATCAGGTCCACTCACGCTCATCAGTTTCGTACGTCTACCCCCATTCTACGCGCGTGTGACCTTGGACCTGATAGTTGATGGATTTGAGCATGCATACCTTCCGATGGCGTTTGACAACAAATGCACGCTGATCGAAGCGAAGGGAGACATATTGCCCTGGCCAGCATGTTATATTGTTGTCACCGATGAGGTAAGACTGTTTGACAACCATTTAGTATCTAATAAAATGCATTATTTAGCATTAAGTATCTAATCTAATCTATTATAGATCCCTGAGCTTCCTCGCCGCGTAACCCGGCCCAGACTAGAAGAGACCAGCGCGCCGGCGAATCCTGAGATCCCTGAGCTTCCTCGCCGCGTATCCCGGCCCAGAGAAGAAGAGATCTGCGCGCCGGCGAATCCTGTCAGAAGTACAAGGGTATGTTCTAGATAATTGTTTAATGTTACTATAATAATCAATTAGTAATTATCTTTACATTGATGCTTTACTGTTTGTGTGTGAAGGGTAAGAATCCAGTGAGTCGGGGTGCGAAAGGTAAGAATCCAGCGCCCGTCCGGGGTCGCACCAGGACTTCTGAGGCGCCTAAAAATAAGCTCACACTGCCACAAAAACTTGTTAATGTTTGGGGCCCAGCAGATGAATCTCTACGACAAGATCATGTTGAAGTCATCTCAAACTAACAACTTCATGATGACGCTTCCAAAGTCGATGTTTCACTACGAAGAAGATATGATGACGGCAATCAACTTTGAGGACATCAAAGAGATGATGTGTGGAGATTATCTGAACATTAACATTATTCAAGCTTATCTAAAGTAAGTGTTCTTTCCTCATACTGTAAAAACATATAGAATAAGTATCTATGAAGTTGCATTGGCTAACTTTTTATAGTACATGTGATATAATAGATGTCTGCTTGAGAGATGTGCTGAGAAGGACATGACCTCCATTACTGCGGTGTGCCCGGAGCGTTTATCGTACGACTCAATCACTAGGGACCCGGGGAGGTTTTGTGAATACATGATTCATTGCTTCAATGTTGTTGATCAACAGAATAAATTATTCATTCTAATGCCGTATCACCAAACGTGAGTTCTAATATAAAATTACATACTAATTAGCTAACTTTTTTACCTTCATTTCTCATTTCATTTTGTATTTGACATTGTAGCCACCACTGGGCTTTGTTTATATTCTGCGCTGCCACCGCTACTCTGCTCGTTCTAGATCCACTAGGGCAGTGGACAGAATTCAACACTGAAGACTTAATCAAAGAGTAAGTTTTTATTACTATTTAATTGTTTGTAAGTTTTTTGAACCAAAATTAATGTACTTGTTCATTTTGCTAAACGCTTTTGTTAATATATGTAACAGTTGTTACAAAAAAACCCCTCAGGGAGAGTTTGGTGATTTGACCGTCAATTACATCAAGGTTTGGTAATTCATGTATTTCATTCGTGCTGCTATTATCTTTGTACAATTGTTTTACATTTGTGAATTTTGGTGATTTAGTTCCCTACCCAAAAGGATTCTAAGAGTTGCGGGTACTACGTGATGCGGTATATGTACGAGTTCTGCGGGTACTTCCCAAGTTTTAAGAATGATATTGACAAGGTAATACGAACGCTGTCTTGTATTTAATTCTTTCGGCAGATTTTTTGTGTCTTTATCTTAATCTCATTATGTGTTCCATTCCTTTTCTTGTTGCAGATTAAAGAACATTATGCCAGATTCAAGACTTATGCTCCTGCCGACTTGTTGCATGTCAGAGAGAGCATGGCAGCCATGTTTATGAGAATGGAGTGGTAGACTAGCTAGCTCTGATGCTGTACATATATTTTTTGTTAGTTCTGCCCTGATTCTGTTAGTTGCTGCTGCAACAGATTATATTGTGTAACAAATTATATTTTTTGTTAGTTGCTCATTCTGTTTGTAATGAATTATGCTAGCTGCTGCTGTAACAGATTCTAGCTGTTGTATTGAATGTTTCTGTTGCAATTGTGCGCAGAAATGAATTTGCAATTGTTATCTCTGTTGCAATTGTGTAACAGATTGAATATGTTACAGATTTTCGATCTGGTGCTTTATTAGATGTTATCTCTGTTGCAATTGTGTAACAATTGAATATGTTATAGATTTTCGATCTGGTGCTTTATTAGATGTTATCTCTGTTGCAATTGTGCGCAGAGAATGAATTTGTGTTGTTGGTATTTGATTCAGGGGGTTCAATTGTGCAGTTTCTGCCCTCTGTTGCTTATCTGTTACAATTCTGTCTCTGTTGCAATTGTGTAGATTTGTAAAAAAAAAATATAAAAAAAAATTACACTTTAGATTACGGTTCTAACAATAACCGTAATCTAAAGTCCTTTGGGCGCGCGCGCCAAAAGACTTTAGATGACGGTTATTGCCAAAACCGTCATCTAAAGTGTCGACTTTACATTACGGTTACTTGTAAAACCGTGATCTAAAGTCCTTTGGTTCGCGCGCGCTAAAGGACTTTAGATCACGGTTTTACAAATAACCGTAATGTAAAGTCAATGACACGCGGGCCGGAAAAGCGACTTTAATTACGGTTTTAAACCGTAATTAAAGAAACGCCATCTTTATTGATGCCCGCGTAGATTACGGTCCAGAACCGTAATTATACACGGTTTTGGACCGTAATTAATGGGTCGCGTTCCACCAGTGAGCCCTGTCTTCTTCCTCCTCCTTTCTTCTATAAAACCCACGAGCCTTCTGCTCAAAAATATCAATCCCTTCCTAAATCCAAAGTTTATCAAAGCTCATCAACGTTCATCGACACTCACTCTCCCTCCATCCATACTCCATTCTTCATCCTTTTCCATCACCAAATTAGCCTTACGCTATTATTTTCCAGAAAACCAACGAAGAAGACGATCTGCACAAAACCAGTCTGTGTCCTCATTTGTGTCCGCGTACCAACTTTTGCCTGTTTGTTCATTCTTCTTCAGTCTGTCTGTCTATCTTATTTGTTATGTTTGTTTTTATAATTATGTGTGATTAATAAACTTAGCCTCCGGGGTTTGGAAGCGAGTCGATTTTATATAATTGTGTTATGTAAACTTTCCACTATAATCTATCTATGCAATATTTTGATTCTTGTCCTTAATGCGCTTTAATCTTCTTGTACAATTGTGAGCCTCGATTTTAAACCCTATCCTATGTGGATTAAGTTGATTAGGATCTAATCGGGTTTTAGGTCCACTTATAACCTAAGATTAATAACTATGTCATGTAACAATAATTATTAAAACCTAAGCTAGCTCAATGGAACCTATTATGAGTCGCCACCTAATTTTGACCTAGATTAAATTAGGAAAGGAGAGTTCGGGTTCGAGGGCTTGATATTCGACTTATTTAGGGTTCAATTACTTTCATTACCCTTCCTAGGTCGTTTTTCCTCTACTTGGTTTATTTACGGCTTATTACGAGTCGTTTTAACCTAAGTGCGCGAGCTTCTGTTTTTTTGTGTTTTTTAGCATTTTTTGACAGAAAATTAAAGTGGAAATTAAAATTACCTAAACTAGGGTTTCGGAGGCAGAATTAGGTCGAATTTTGTTTCCGTCCGCAGCCACGGACCTAATGTCCGAAACCACGGACCCCAGTTAACCTAATTACACAGAAAAGTCAAATTTAAACAGAACGAGTTTTGAAAAGTCCGGGGCCACGGACAGGACGTCGTGGGCCCGGACATGTTTTATAAAACCCTAAATTTTGAAAATAAAAATATCCCGCCACCATCCGGGGGCGTCCGGCTTTCGGACAGAGCGTCCGGGACCCCGGACATAGCGTCCGTGGGTGCGGACCGACCTCGGACGGCGGCGTTGAGGATGTTCCCGGCGGTGTTTTTGGCTCAAAATTTATGGGTACGTAGCCTGAAAGATTCTAAACATGTTAGTGATCAAAAGTTTTCAATTTGACTATGAATTAAGGACAGAACTTATTGAACAAGTTAGTGGACAAAAACACAAACAAACCTTAATTCAGAAGCAAAGAAAAGTTAGTTCGAATAGGAATTTCAACCAGAAGCGTATTGTGATCAGTGGAGTTAAAGAATTCGAATTCTAACCTGTTTTGGCTTCGGGATTTGGTTGTTCCTTCACGTCGGGAAACTTCGAACGCGTCGTTGGTAGCCGATCCGGTTCAACTTTGACCCGAGTTTCTGATTTCTTCTTCCTTGTATGATTAAGGAAGGTTTGCTTCTGATTTTGTGGTGTTTTGGTGCTTGGAAGTTCAATAGGAAAAGAAAGGATGAGTTTTTGGTGATTTTGGGGTGATTTCTGCAGTGTTTCGGTATTGATTTGAGGCTTGGAAGTGTAAAAACGTGGGGAGAAGGTTTGTGGCTGTGTTCTCTGACTTTGGAGGTGTTCTCCTTTGCCCTAGTTCGTTCTTGGGGGGTCCTTTTATAGAAAGAGCATGGTCAAATTGATAGAGCAAGATCTTTATCTAAAAGACTGATTTTATGCTCTAAGGGAATCTGATTTTTTAGAATATGTTGCAAGCCGATAAAAATTATGAAAATTTAACTGAAGGTAAAAATATTTTTAGGAATTTTGAGAGTTGGAATCGGATTAGTTTGATAAATAATCGATTAGATAAAAATCGCACAATATGGAATCTCCCATAATTCATAACTAATTATTGGAAAGTCGAAATAACGAAATTCCAATGGCATTGGTCTCTAACAATCATCCTCTATCTTGTGTTAAAATTTCATGACATTTTGTTTTGATTTCGGTATTTTCCGAAGAAGAGAGAAAATTGCAAAAATGATTGAATTTCTCTTTTAAATTTTGGGATAAGGTTCCAAATAAAATAATTTCAGGTTTATGACTGTATGTCGTCATGCTAACCATGTGACAATTTTATTTTAATTTTGGAAACCTTTTATTATTTCTATTTTGAGGTTATTTCATGTGTTAATTAAAGAAATTAGCTTATAATATGAATTAAAAGCTAAATTTCCAGAATAAATATTATCAGAAAATCATGAAATACCTTTCATAATGACTATGATATTTGGAAGTGTTTGGAGATAATGAACAAGTCATATGAAAATAGAAAACCCCGATAATGTCCTTGGAAAATCCTGCATTGGTGCATTTTGACCACTTTGCCCTTTGTAACACGTATGCCTTAGAGACCACTCCGGGGGGGGGGGGGTTGAAATTTGGGTATAACAGATTGCCCCCCGTCAACTAGGCTTTGTAATGAAAATGAAAAGTCTAGTTGATGCCTGAGTGATACCCCAAAATTTTGGATCTTAAAAGGCCCTATATGTAGATTGCGTCGAGCTATTCTAAGGCGCCGACTACCTATGAGTGAGAATGAGAAGATGTCAAGCGATTCTAAGGCGTTGACTACCTATAAGATGAAGTAATGTCAAGCGATTCTAAGGCGTTGACTACATAAACGATGAAAATGATGTCAAGCTATTCTAAGGCATTGACTACCTATAATGAGTGAAATGTGCTTAATGTGATGATGAATTGTATGACCTAGGTGCATCTAGGGACCGGAACCTATTCCGAAGTGTGTGTAAAAGGTTAAGGACTGAGAGTGCCAAACGTGGCAGGTGCTAAGGAAGTGGGTAAGACTTATGACAAGCTTGAGGGTGAGTTCTTCTACTCAGGTGAGAATTTGTATCTGTGAAGAATCTGCATCTTCGTGGTGAGAATCTGTATCTGAATCTACAGGTGAGAATCTGTATCTCTGAAGAGTCTATATCTATGGATGAGAATCTGTATCTCTGAAGAATCTGTATCTTCGTGGTGAGAATCTGTATCTCTGAAGAATCTGTATCTTCGGGGTGAGAATCTGTATCTATGGATGAGAATCTGTATCTCTGAAGAATCTGTATCTTCGGGGCGAGAATCTGTATCTCTGAAGAATCTGTATCTCCGGGGTGAGAATCTGTATCTCTGAAGAATCTGTATCTCCGGGGTGAGAATCTGTATCTCTGAAGAATCTGTATCTTTGTGGTGAGAATCTGTATCTCTGAAGAATCTGTATCTTCGGGGTGAGAATCTGTATCTCTAGTCTATGATGAGGAGTTTCATGCAGACGGATGCAAGGTAAACTTTATGCAAATGATCATGATGAAAGTTGATTATGAAAGTGCCAAACGTGGCTATGATGATGTGCATGTCAAATTACAATCAAAGTGTATGTAGGAAACTTGTCCAATACAAGAAATCGTTGGAAAATGTGCCAAACGTGGTAGTGTTTGAAGAAAATTCTGTTTAGTGAAAAGGAAAGTGAAAATCATCTCCTAACTATAGACTTCAGACTTGTAATTTATCTCCTACGAGATGAATATGCCGCCGGTGGGGTATGGTGTATGATGTGAAGGTAAGGGCTTATGTGGGCCTGTGGTGTTTGATGTGCAGGTAAGGGCTTATGTGGGCCTGTGTGGTGTATGAAGTGAAGGTAAGGGCTTATGTGGGCCTGCGGTGTTTGATGTGGTGGTAAGGGCTTATGCCTATGGTGGGATGGTGGTGCTCAAGCTTTAGGTTTCAATTGGTGTTGGCATGGCAATTGTTGGAACCAACAATTGCCCCCAGTATTTTTCCTTAGGACAATCTGAGCTAGAGTTCATGGCAATTGATCGGAACGATCAATTGCCCCCAGTATTTTCTTTGATTAAATGTGCGAACAAGTCTCATCCTCACAGGGTCGAGGCTTATGCTTTGATGTGGTGCTTCCTATCCTACACTCAACGTGGTTGGTGTTTGCACTCATTTCTCGCTCATGGTCATAACCTCTAGACCATTGAATTCAATATTTGATGGATTTACGCATTTGATCTGTTACTTTCACGTGATTGGACACACAACTATCAAGTCGGAAGTCTTCAGAGCTTATAACGTGGCCACGGGGTGTGATGAAGGACAACGGGACCATGGAGGGATATTTGAGGTATGTGGAGCTTAAGTGGGTGACCAAAGCTGCAACTTGCGTCTTCTCTCAGATTCATCTTCCTTGTCTTGAAGTCGTCTAACTGCTTCATGTTGACGTTGTTTTTGAGCTTCTGGACTTGGACTTTTGAAGTTGTCCTTTACACCATTTCTCTTTTCGTCTTTTGGATTTCTTCAAGGCACTTCGGTTTTGCCTCTTTGTTTGATCCTTTCTTGACTTTGCCTTTGGGGTTCTTGTGTTTCCCGGTTTTGAGTTTTGAGAGCTATTTTGATGTGAGCTCTTTTGATCCTGTGTCACTTTGGGACCATTTGCGGATCACTTCGTCATGCTGATAGCGGCTTTGCTTCTCTGGACTGATGAAAACGTTATCTGAGAGTCAGGCTCCTCGCTTCCTTTGGTCACCGGGTTGGTTATTCATCACGGGCTGGCTTGCTCTGTGGAGCTTTGCAACATCGAAAAGGGATATATGAAAGGCTCAGCGGGGGTGCCTAGAGTTTAATGTCAGGGTTTACAAGCTTTTAGCTATGTGGTGTTGTACCTAGGTGCTTCGTCATTCCTGATAGTTGTATATCCGTTCTTTGTTACTTTTCACAGGTCTAAGCGTAAATTTACAAATTATCTCCTTCGGTCGGAGTTATACCGTTTACCTCACCTTTGAATGTGGACTCACCGGAGTCGTGTAAGAATGATATGCTCGTTCACTCATGGTTTTACCACTCAAGACACTCTCGCGAGATCTTCACTCAGAGACTTGTTCACAAGCTTAACCAAAAGATTCGAAGACAACGATTCTAAACTCAGATTGCCCCCAGTATTAATCTAGGGTTTATAACAACAATTTGATAAATGTAGACTTGAACCGCTTCGTGGGTTGCTTGGATGTTTTGGGGTGAGTAGTGGTGTTTGGTTGGACATGTTCATCTTCTTAGAACAAAAGACAAGTTGTTTTGTTCAGTTGCCAAGAAATGACCGTTTCATGAACATTAGTTTAAGAAATGTTGCTAATGAGCAAGATGCAAGGTGAACGAACACATTTCTTTTATTATCATTTTTGTGATTACAAACTGAAAGAGTCGAAAAAACTGAAATTTTCAAATCTAAACTTCGTTAAAAAAGAAATGTGATAAACTTCCCACACAATTGAAATGAGTAAACAAAACACTGCTAGACTTTTGCCTACTCAACAAACTGGAGTCCTTGCTCGATAAGGTCTTCGATCTTGTGCTTCAATGCTCTGCAGTCGTCAGTATTGTGTCCTGGTAGTTAATGAAACTGGCAGAACTGATGGAGATGTTCACCGGCTTGGGTGATCCCAGGACTAGGTGTGAGAGGCTGTAGTAAGTCTAGCTCTTGTAGCTTCACGAGTGCTTGACTGAGAGGCCGGCCAATGTCGGTAAACTGCCTCGGTGCAGAGAACCTCTTGGATCGGGGTGAGGCCTTGACGCTCTGTTTTGCAGCACTGGGTTTTTGTATGGTGCTCACTCGGTATGAAACTTGAGCTGCTTTGGCCGGTCCTGACTTAAAGGTCTCGATACTCACACCCTGGGCTTTGGGTTGTTCCAGCTTTAGCTCGCCTTTGTGAATCTTTTCTTCCATGATTCTTACCTGTCCCATCAGCATGTCGAAATTAGGGAAGTATGTGCAGCTCAGCTCGTTGTTGTATTGTCTCTCCATATTGTCCATAATCATTCGAATCTGTTCTTGCTCATCCATTTTTGTAGGCATAGCAGTGGCCTTCATCCTCCACCGTTTGATGAAGTCGGACATTGATTCACTGTCTCTCTGTCGAGTGCTGGCAAGGTCGGACCTGGTGACTTCGAGATTTTTAGCATACTCGAAATGGTGCAAGAAAGCCTCACAAACCTCCTCATAGGTTTTGCTGTTCATCTCTGAGTCAAATACCAACGTTGAGGTGTTTCATCGAGGTATCGGGCAAAGACCTTGGCCTTTTGCATGTCATTCAACCTGAGGATGGACATCTCCCTATCGAACATCACCAGATGGACCTGCGGGTCTGAGGACCCCTTGTATAGAGCAAGTGTGGGCAACTTCAACTTTGGGGGGAGATCAACCTCGGGGTACGATGCCATAGAGGAGTAATCAAACCTAGCCGCTTGCTAGCCTTTTCCATGGCGCTCGATCCTTTTCAGAGCCTTCTTGAGTTCTGCAGTTAGCTGGTGTCTGGGGAGGCTTCCCCCTACAATCCTTGCGTACCCTGGGCCCCAATGGAGTTAACTTCGATGTGTCATGCTCGTTCCTAGAGTCAGCAATCTCTCCTGAATGTTTTCCTGATGACCAACCTCAAGGGAATTGATTTTGCTTTTCAGCTCTTCGATGATGGTGACATACTTAGCCTCCATGTCATTAGTGGTGGACCTATGTTTCTGTTCCATGGCATCAAAGGCGGCTCTGTACCTCTGCTCTAAGGCTGCAAACTGGGCTCCATGCTGACTGGGTTTCCTCCCTCTACCATACTTGGATTCGGGCTTATCTGTTGGAAAACAAAGTGGATTGAGCTAAAATTCTGGACCGTGAAGAAGTTGTAGGTTAAAACTTGTTTGGGATACAAGAAAAGCACATGAGCTGGAATGTTTTGAAGATTGTGGGTAAGCAGTGAGGCCCGAAATGAGTTGGAAGGGAGGCGCCTAGAAATGTTTGAAGAATGGCTCTTGGGCCAGAATATTTTGAGAATTGGGCGCTTGGGCCAGAATAGTTTGGGCTAGCGGTAAAACACATAGGTCAAAATGATTTCTAAACCATGTTCTTGACGTGAATTGGAATTTGGGCAAGTGAAAAGTCTTCCTAGACTAGAATGAACCTTGAAATGGAAAGGCCTGATGGATCTTCATGAATTGCTTTAGGTGGATTTGTTTTTCATGGGCCTAGATCTAAATTGATAATTAAAATTGGGCTGAAATAAATCACCTAAATCTAAACTTTTGGGCCGAAGCCCGAAAAAACTCACACATTCAAATCAAGTAGGGCCTTTGGGCCGCAAACAATAAAGCCGCGATATCGGGTTGGGCTGAGTTGATGTAGGAAAAGTTCCTATCAATCTCTAGACTGGGTAGTGGGCCGATCATCACAAACAGGGCCCACACAAATTCAACATGTCCTCACTTGACGGTTAAATCAATTTGGGTATGGATCCATCTGAGAGGTGCTTGGGGCTTAGGCCCAGGTCGCCACAAAGGAATAGGGCTTGCACGCTATTCTCTTTGGGCTTCCCCACTTTTTTCACATCACCTGAAGGTGTGCGTCTGCGGCCGGGTCGTTTACTGACCAAACAATGGGCTAGGTAAGGACACTGCCAGGAAAACGCTTGGGGCTAAGGCCCAGGTATTAAGGGGATGTGGTTAGACGACATCCTCCTCGTTTCCCCCGCTTATTCACATCACCTAAAAGGTGTGAGTCCCTGACAGGGGACCCTCAAACGGGTCCCGGGATGAAATCGGTTTAGGTGGACCCTCGCTCTCATATGATGCAAAGGTACAGAAAATTGAAGTGCGTACAAAATTAAACAAACAAAGTAATAAAGCCATAAATAAACATTTTTCAAGTTAAGCCCTCTTTCTTAAAATTAAACAAGTTAAAATTAAGAAGTTTGTCCCCAGCAGAGTCGCCAGTCTGTGAGCCTCGATTTTAACCCTATCCTATGTGGATTAAGTTGATTAGGATCTAATCGGGTTTTAGGTCCACTTATAACCTAAGATTAATAACTATGTCATATAACAATAATTATTAAAACCTAAGCTAGCTCACTGGAACCTATTATGAGTCGCCACCTAATTCTGACCTAGATTAAATTAGGAAAGGAGAGTTCGGGTTCGGGAGCTTGATATTCGACTTATTTAGGGTTCAATTACTTTCATTACCCTTCCTAGGTCGTTTTTCCTCTACTTGGTTTTTTACGGCTTATTACGAGTCGTTTTAACCTAAGTGCGTGAGCTTCTGTTTTTTTGTGTTTTTTAGCATTTTTTGACAGAAAATTAAAGTGGAAATTAAAATTACCTAAACTAGGGTTTTGTAGGCAGAATTAGGTCGAATTTTGTTTCCGTCCGTAGCCACGGACCTAATGTCCGAAACCACGGACCCCAGTTAACCTAATTACATAGAAAAGTCAAATTTAAACAGAAACGAGATTTTGAAAAGTCCGGGGCCACGGACAGGACGTCCGTGGGCCCGGACATGTTTTATAAAACCCTAAATTTTGAAAATAAAAATATCCCGCCACCATCCGGGGGCGTCCGGCTTTCGGACAAAGCGTCTGGGACCCCGGACATAGCGTCCGTGGGTGCGGACCGACCTCGGACGGCGGCGTTGAGGCTGTTCCCGGCGGTGTTTTTGGCTCAAAATTTATGGGTACGTAGCCTGAAAGATTCTAAACATGTTAGTGATCAAAAGTTTTCAATTTGACTACGAATTAAGGACGAAACTTATTGAACAAGTTAGTGGACAGAAACGCAAACAAACCTTAATTCAGAAGCAAAGAAAAGTTAGTTCGAATAGGAATTTCAACCAGAAGCGTATTTTGATCAGTGGAGTTAAAGAATTCGAATTCTAACCTGTTTTGGCTTCAGGATTTGGTTGTTCCTTCACGTCGGGAAACTTCGAACGCGTCGTTGGTAGCCGATCCGGTTCAACTTCGACCCGAGTTTCTGATTTCTTCTTCCTTGTATGATTAAGGACGGTTTGCTTCTGATTTTGTGGTGTTTTGGTGCTTGGAAGTTCAATAGGAAAAGAAAGGATGAGTTTTTGGTGATTTTGGGGTGATTTCTGCAGTGTTTCGGTATTGATTTGAGGCTTGGAAGTGTAAAAACGTGGGAAGAAGGTTTGTGGCTGTGTTCTCTGACTTTGGAGGTGTTCTCCTTTGCCCTAGTTTGTTCTTGGGGGTCCTTTTATAGAAAGTGCATGGTCAAATTGATAGAGCAAGATCTTTATCTAAAAGACTGATTTTATGCTCTAAGGGAATCTGATTTTTTAGAATATGTTGCAAGCCGATAAAAATTATGAAACTTTAACTGAAGGTAAAGAATGATTTTTAGGAATTTTGAGAGTTGGAATCGGATTAGTTTGATAAATAATCGATTAGATAAAAATCGCACAATATGGAATATCCCATAATTCATAACTAATTATTGGAAAGTCGAAATAATGAAATTCCAACGGCATTAGTCTCTAAAAATCATCCTCTATCTTTTGTTAAAATTGCATGACATTTTGTTTTGATTTCGGTATTTTCCGGAGGAGAGAGAAAATTGCAAAAATGATTGAATTTCTCTTTTAAATTTTGGGATAAGGTTCCAAATAAAATAATTTCAGGTTTATGACTGTATGTAGTCATGCTAACCATGTGACAATTTTATTTTAATTTTGGAAACCTTTTATTATTTCTATTTTGAGGTTATTTCATGTGTTAATTAAAGAAATTAGCTTATAATATGAATTAAAAGCTAAATTTCCAGAATAAATATTATCAAAAAATCATGAAATACCTTTCATAATGACTATGATATTTGGAAGTGTTTGGAGATAATGAACAAGTCATATGAAATAGAAAACCCCGATAATGTCCTTGGAAAATCCTGCATTGGTGCATTTTGACCACTTTGCCCTTTGTAACACGTATGCCTTAGAGACCACTCCGGGGGGGGTTGAAATTTTGGGTATAACAACAATTATTAAAGTGATATTTGTAGTTCTCTTGTTAAAATGCGTTGCTAAGACAAGGTTCTAGACAAAGGAAGTCAAAACGGGTTAACGACTAGAAGCGTGTCTCGCCTATAGGTTAATCTGTCTCCAATAGGAATTGGTAATAAAGCGATTAATTTATAATGACTTGGGCAAGGATTGCGGCTTGTTGTTTAAATTAGTCAGGGTTTATTGTACAAGGACCGGTCAATGAACTAATTAAGATTCCTGAGTTTATTGCTAAAGTGGGAAAGTTTATATTGATATAATTGGATAAAATAGGTAAGCAGAACAACCCAGGATGCTTCTTTAAAAACAAAAGGATTTACAATTTCTATTTCTATTCTGTTTTAATTAATTGTTTGTATTACTGTTCAAATTTAGTTTTCAACCTCTTCTTTCTTTCAAAAATGAAAAAATCTGTTTGCTAGAAATCTCAGTCAATTTACTACACTCTCAGTTATCCACAGCGAGGTCCCCAAGAGTACGACAACCCCATAAATCCACTATTCCACAAAACGATAGGTACACTGCCTAAGTTGTAGAAGTAGTCACATATTTCTCCAACAAGTTTTTGGCGCCGTTGCCGGGGACCTCCGGCACGGTTAATTGATAGTTTTTAATTTTATTGAGTTTTCTCTTTAGCTTTTGCTACTCTTTAATTTTTGTTTCTATTTTTTTTGTTATTTAATATTTCAAGCAATTTAAATATCGTATTAATTACAGTCATTTATTTTTCCAGTCATTTAAAATTCCTGTCATTTATTTTCCAGTTATTTAAGTTTCCATTGTCCTTAAAATTTCAATAATTTAATTTTCTGTCATTTAAATTTTGTTATTTAAGTTCTCTATCATTTAAATTTCTATTCTTAATTTTACTGTCATTTAAATTACTGTTATTTAAATTACTGTCATTTAAATTCCAGTAATTTAATTCTGTTTAGTTTTTCTTTTATTTCATCTTTTTCGCTTCACTTAATATTATTTAATTTTACTTACTTATTTCTTTTAGCAATTTTCTTGTATTTCT
This sequence comes from Limonium bicolor, assembly GCA_023374045.1. Classification (NCBI taxonomy): domain Eukaryota; kingdom Viridiplantae; phylum Streptophyta; class Magnoliopsida; order Caryophyllales; family Plumbaginaceae; genus Limonium; species Limonium bicolor. The sequence continues at coordinate 371,755,176 of CM041777.1, read as the reverse complement.
GTTTTATTTCTTATTTGTTTTTCTATTTAGTTAATTATTATTTTTGTGTTTATTTTTTATTTTTAGTTCTATTCTACTCGGTATTTTTATTTTTTGTTTTCGTAGGATAGTTACTGATTATGGAGAGTGGCTATGATGAGGTGAGAAGATTGTTGATTAATTTGGAATGGACGCTTATGCAAGAGGAGATATCCTCATATCAAAGGTTGGTCCAGGATTATCAACCACCTCAACCATCAAATCGAGAGCCGTACTGGTGGGAAGTCGACCAGGCTAATACACAGTACAAAGAAGCTCAGTTGGGATATGACTACTTCAATCATAATGAACAACAATCTACACAAGGGCCAGACGAATTTCTCCCGAGTCAGACCAAGCCGCTAGAAGAGATTCCAGTGGTGACTCCAAGGAGCGAAGATCGATTTGAGCCAGATATTCATGAAGCTACAAGTTCTGATGAGGAGATAAAGAAACTTATCAGGACATTTTTCTCCGACGCCGAGTTAGAGCAAATGTCTGAAAGTTACAATTCTCCTCCATCTCCATCCCCAGCACAAGAGGAGCAATTAAAATTTAAAGATATTTTGTATGAGCCAGTCCGCGAGCTAGAGGAGGATTATCCTATTGAGCCTCATCAACCAGCAGAGGAAATTTACATCCTCGAATCTGAGGAAGGAACACTGCTACCACCAGTCTCTCATCAACTTCCACCCTGTCTCCATAAGCCTCAACAACAAGGGAAGGATGTTTACATCCTCCAATTTGAGGAAGAAAAGTCATCACCACCTGGTCTTCTATTAGAACTCCGTTACCGGCAGTACCTCCTCAAACATCAGGTTTTATGGAGTATTTACTTTCCTATTTTATTTGCCGAGGTGACGTTTTGTTTTGATCCAGGTGGTTTGCTTTTAATTACTACTAACTTCGTTTTCCTGGCAAAGTTGTTGTCTACTTTTATTTTTGATCCAGGATAACGAAGCGGGAGTCTAGCCCAAGAATAAAAATAAGGGCAGCTTTCCAGGAGGCAACCCGGCTGAACTTTTCTTTTATTTGCGTTTATGCTCTCTTTATTTTCAGGTTCTCTTTAAATTTTGTTTTTGCTAACACTTGCCCCGTTTGTAGTATGGTTGCTTCTAGTGTCTTATGCAGGTGCAACTTCATGTCTACACCGCAACCAAGCTACGCTACTTGAGGCTGAAGCTCAAGTGTCGGGGAACTCCTTTAGACGCAAGCAAAAATAATCTCAGGGGAGTATCAGTTTCTTTAATTATGCTTTCATTTTGCTAAAATCTGCTGTGGAGAGCTCCTGTGCTAAAATGTTTATTTATGACCTTTGTGTTTTTCTCTATTTTATCTACTTACCGAAAAGGTCTTCTGAAACTTTCCCTTGTTTTTCCGGTGAACAATGAGGACATTGTTCAATTTAAGTGTGGGGGAGTTCCCTTTTTGGTGAAATTGTGCTAAAATGTTTAATCTCTCTGCTTATCTTGCGTTTGTCCAAAATTTAAATTATGGACCCTATTGATGTGGGTTGTTCTCTTTATGAACAAACACTGTTATGAATTGTGGGATAAGTGGTACAAAAATTTTAAATTTTGATTATTTTTGAGGAGCATTTTTTTTATGCGGTGTGACCAAATGATCTGCAATGGTTGGATTTTTATTGCTTAGGGTTTCATTTTGTCCTCTCTCTTAGGGATTGCTAAGGAGTGCTTCTCTGTCTAAAAAATATAGTAAAAATAATAAACAAGGGACATGCAAGACACCATTGGTAACCAACAAAAGACAGTTGAGTGTTCTTAAATACAAAAGCTCGATGCCTACATATTATCTTCTTATCTCTTATGCAAAAGTGAAAGAAATGTATAATCTATTTTTCCTTTTGTTTTCTCCTCAATGCCCATTCTAGAGAGAAGTTGGTCGTGGTAAAAGTTCTCAAAGTCACCTTAACTGAGAAGCATTGAAGTACTCTGGATCATACCCCGAAACTCTAATTTTTATTTTTACCCTGAGCACACCTGTGCCACCAGTAGTTGATGGATCACACTCCTCAAAAAGTTTAAGATCATGAACTGTTCACCCCCTTATCATACCCTTCATAATAATATTTGTTAGTATTGAGCATTCCCTACTTACTTGGGTACATGGTTTTGCTTGAGGACAAGCAAAAGATAAGTGTGGGGGTGTGATAAGTGTCCAAATGAGCATGTTTTATGGGTGCATTTCATATATTATATTAGCACTTTTCTTGCTCATTTCTCCACTTTGGTTAGTTTTCCTCTAGTTTATGTTTTATTGGTTATCTTACAGATTTATTGGTTAAACATGAGGAAAACCAAGCTAGGAGCAAAGTAGATGAAGAGACGAACGCATAGGCGCAAACAGATCTTAAATCGGAGCTGAAACGAATGTTTAAGAAGCAAACTAATTTTTGTCCGAACCAGGCTGGTCCGGACACTGGTTCGGACACGTCGAAATTGAACACACATGTCCGCCCAAAAAAGGTAGGACGCAAACAAGGACAAAGTTATGTCCGTGGAAATATGGCCGGACAAGGGACAAGCCTGTCCATAGATATTTTGATTATTGTCCTTAATACGCTTTAATCTTCTTGTACAATTATTAAAGTGATATTTGTAGTTCTCTTGTTAAAATGCGTTGCTAAGACAATGTTCTAGACAAAGGAAGTCAAAACGGGTTAACGACTAGAAGCGTGTCTCGCCTATAGGTTAATCTGTCTCCAATAAGAATTGGTAATAAAGCGATTAATTTATAATGACTTTGGCAAGGATTGCGGCTTGTTGTTTAAATTAGTCAGGGTTTATTGTACAAGGACCGGTCAATGAACTAATTAAGATTCCTGAGTTTATTGTTAAAGTGGGAAAGTTTATATTGATATAATTGGTTAAAATAGTGTAACACCCCAACTGCTAATCTCATCATTACCTCTTAAACTGTCACAAATACTAATAAACTCGCAGTGGAACTCTAAATACAACAGTGGGTGATACAACGCCGTTAGCCACCCATATGGCTAACCAGGCCTATCTCTCATACAGTAATGGACTGATGGACTGGAACAACCGAGTACACATTACAAATACAATACCCAACTCACTTCTTTACTATACCGTGTCTACAATATATGGATGCCGACAACATTTTTGGTCTTACAACTCTTTCAATACATAAGTAATTAAATCTAACTACCCATGCAACTCACCGACCCCGTCATACTCTCGAACGGTAACATCTTTGGTGTACCTGAAAATAAAAACGTTGCCCCTAGGGGCTCAGCTTAACGCTGCATATGAAATTCGCATACCCCGAGCGCTAACCGGGGTACGCCGACTACTTTGTCGGATATACATGGAGTTCATTTTAGTCAAACAACATGCATTATAGCAATACAATATATATATATATGTATATTACTCAAGGAATCTACATCCAATCACGGAACACAAATCCTAACTAACATAACAAGGTTGTTAGTTGTATTAGTTTACTCTTAGGCCTTGAGGATTATACCTCACTATACCTTGTTTACTTATTCAATATCTCACCCACACTCTTGGGTTATTTACACTCAAGCTATTGTAGATGCTCGAGACACTACAGGTCTCCTACGTCACGCTTGTTACTCTTAATACATTCTCGGGCCAAAACTCATGGCTCTCGAGCATAGTCTTACTTCCCCGGTTTTGACCCTACTCTGGTCTAGCATGGTGGGAAGGTCCAACTCGCTCACGGAACTCTCTCTTAGTTCCTAACTCTTTTACATATGTCCGACTACTCTCGGACTACTCTCATTCCCATACACTCCTCTCTCGGAGTTATAATAATATTATGTGTTTTAGTCTAGAAGCATCACTCTCGATGTTTCTAATGACTTTGGGAACAATACGCAAGTTGGTTAATCTTAGGTTTTAAGAATTACCCATACGTTCATTTACTCTTACTTTCGGTTATTTTCTAATACCGGGTAAAATCCTCATATAGGAGGTCGACCATGTCACAAGGGAGCTACTAATCCCTTAGGTCTCTTTTACCTTTTTACTAGTTCACATCTTCGAACTATCTTTAATCCACTTGAAGTAGGTTCACTTATCTTTCCACTCTCATTTGTTTCGTGGATTGTGTCATTATGGTTTACTAACCGTTATCGGGTAATTACTCAACCCGTACATCTCCTCACATTCTAGGGAGTTCTTATGTTTGTGTTATCGTTATACTTAACGGATAATTTGTGTGCTTGCATGATTTCGTTATCATAACCATCGACCCAATCTATGGTCTCTAGCCAAACGTTACTCACCATGAGTCGGTCTTTACTCTATGTTAGACCACACCGGCATACAAGTATGTTAGCTCATTCAACATACAACAAGACATACATAATCAAACAAGGGATTATTTTCATGCTTTAGTCTTGATTAAGCCGGCACACAAACACACAAATCAACGTAACTCGGTTAGCACGCGGAGTATGAGAAAATCATACCTTTCACCGGGGTTTTTACTTTACCGTGTCATCTCAGCATGCATGGGTAACGCACGATTCTCTGGTAATGTTTCAAACATTATTATTAATACTAGGCTCATACGGTACATAATAAAATTCTACTCCCGTACTTACCCTGTTATCCCGTTATCTCGGTTTTACTCTTGTTAACTTGACTTCTCACTTCTCAATCACTTCTAACACTTTCTTACACTTCCTAGGGCCTTTACATGTTGCCAAACAAGGCCTTAACATCTTCGAACATCATTAACATTCAAACCCCCGTCATTAGAAACCTTGAAAACACTTTCTGTAGGGTTTTGGGGGTGGTCCGGGACTTGGTCCCTACCTTAAGTCCCGGACCAATGCTGGTCTTAACTCTTGGCCATATTTTTCAAGTGGTCCGGGACCTTATACATCTCTTAAGTCCCGGACCAAACCTGCACTCGAACTCTCGGCATGAATTTCAATATGGTCCGGGACCTTGTCCATATCTCTAGTCCCCGACCAGGTACTGACTTCTATCCTCGGCCATTATTTAAGGGGTGGTCCGGGACATGGGCAAGGACTTAAGTCCCGGAACTATCAAACTGGAAAACTCTCAGGGGCATTTTAGGGGGTGGTCCGGAACATGGTCCTAGACCTAGTCCCGGACCCTGCTGTAGTTTTGACAGATTTGGCATTTTCCAAATCTGTTACAACCTCATTTTTTCACCATTGATTCTCCAATCTTTCCCACTTATAATCTACATGTTTTAGCACTTAATTACCCTTCTAAACCACCTTAATCCAACCACCAAGTCCTGTCACTAACTCTTGGTTATTTCACTCAAATTCACTTATATTTTCATAACTAGTTTCCTAGTTCTTATTACCTCTTGTAACAGATTTGGTACCCTCTTCTTACCATTCAAAACTCCACACAATAATGCCATTCCTAGCACTCCAATGACATTATTTCACTGCTAACACACTCTTCTTCTTAGTTTGCTTTTCAACCATTAACCACTCACCAAACACCTCTTAAACACACCTAGTTTCTTCCATTAAATGAAACACTCAAGTCCACACTCTCCTAAACCAATTTTGACAGCACTTGGCTACTTTCTCTGCATTCTCACCACACCAAATATGCTCACAAACCCTTCTTCTTCCCTGTTTGGTTTAGACATAAAAAACCACATCAAATTCCCATTTATTCACACATAAAAACTAGCTTAGTTCCCAAGCTTATTTCTCACACTTAAACAACATTAAACATCCTCATTCCCACTCAATATTGTGGTACCATGACTACACCAATTCAAGAACATTAAATCAACTCTAAAATCTGTTTTACAAATCAAATAAACCAACTCAAGGTGAACTTATTACCTTGTTTATTTCCGGTTTTTACTCCTCTTTTTCCTCTTTCTTTTACTCCCTCTTTCTCATCTTGTTTTCACAACACACAAAGGGGTCTAAATTGCCATCTACAATCATATACCCATACACACATATCAAGCTTATTAATTCAATTTCCCTTCACAAAAACTAGTATTTCGAGAGCTAGTTTTTAGGGTTTAGCTTAGAGATTACCTTCAAGTGTCCTCAAGGAGAGCTTAGGCAATCGAAAGGGTGAAGCTCCAGCACTCCTCAAAGGAAAGAAGAAACCGGCTGAAGCAAGGATGGAGAAGGAGCTCACTTTTGAATTTCCAAAAATTAAAGGAAGCTAGACAATGGAGATTTTGAGCTTGCTTCTTACCTTAAGGAACCAAGGAGTGGTTTTAGATCAAAATGAGCAGCTAGAAACTTCATTTGGAGCTGCTCCCATGGAGGTCGAATATGGGGTTTTTGAGTTTCGAAGGATGGAGAACGATGCTCAAGAAGAGAGGAGTCTCATGGTGTGTTTATTTTGTGATTTGAAGTTGTTTTAGACTTTGTAGATGAAGGAGAAGGGGGGTGCTGCTTGGGGAAGAGCAAATCGCCATCGTAGGCTTGAAGAAGAAGAAGAAGTCCGATGTAGGGGGGAGCAAATCGTGAATGAAGAGAATAAGGAAGGAGAGAGGGTTTAAAAGTTTTAGTTACTATTCCTCCCCTCTACTTTACTTAATTTGTCTTGTAGTGACTAATATAAACTAGCTAGTTAATTTAGGTGTGTGTGTACCAATTAAAAACCGGCCCCACTTATATGTGTGAGCTAGAGCATTTTTTTCGGTTTCTGACAGAAAACGCTCGTTATTTTACCCGGTTTGGCACTATTCACTGATCGGGCCCGTTTTTCGGATTTTTCTCGTTTCTTTATTTTTAATGGTTATTAAGCTTCCATTAATACTTAATTATAGTTATATAGTCAACCATAATTTTTACGGGTCCGTTTGACCACTTAAAGTCACGTTTTCGGGTTTTCTCGAAAAATGTGCTTTAAAACTCCGTTAGCATTTTAATCCATTATTTGGATCTGTTTTCTTCGGGAATCACTCCCGTATACTAATTAGGACTAACTAAGCCTTAGGAATCCATCTCGGACCCTAACGAGATCATATATCTCTTATACTTATTTAATGCGCGTTTAAGCATTTTTCGCGTTTTACGCATTTTTCTCTTTTCTTTTGGTTTTATTTCCCTTACCAATACTCTTTAGGCACCATTAGGCCTTTAACAATCCTATAAGAGTAATTTAATCATGATTTTTAGATCCGGGGTATTAAAATCTACCCCCCTTAAGAACTTTGTCCTCAAAGTTGGTGAATCTTATATCGTTCCTCTCATGGGCACGCTATGCCAAGGTTATAATACATGTATAACCTTACAGACTGCACAAGTCAGTCTTATTTCACACTACACATACCACACACATATCACAACATGTATAGCAATCAAAAATACTCTTTGTACTCTCTTCATAGAATCGGTCCGAAGACAAGAAGGCACTACAGTCCTCAAATCCATATTGAGTAATATACTACTGATCCCTCAGGTACCGGTCACATTGGACACTTACACTCTCTGGTCCACGGCCGTTTCATGACAAATGGGCACTTACTCTCTCTGGCCCACGGTCCCTTCGGTTCTGATCAAAACGTTGCACATATACATATCCTTAGGCACTCTGGTTGACTCACTCAACACAGGATCGTCTCAGGGTACTCTCCCCGTCCCACTGCCTTTGGAAAAATCACACACTGTCACTGCCCCAACCGGTCACTTAGGACCGCCGCACGTACGGTGCAATGGTTTCAAAACTAATACACGCCCACCGTTCTACCGGTCATCAACACTTAAGGCCACAACCATCGGCGGGTGATAGCGGTTTCAAAACCAGTTTTAGTTTCCATCTTCTTACTTGAAGAAAATCCTTTTCCAAATTCTATTTGAAAATTCTTTTTAAATATCACATAACTCCAAGTCCAATTTGGTAGCTGCTCTTTTTCTTAGCGTGATTACTTATGACCACTTATAGGGAGCTTCAAGAATTATCCAACCCTGATGTGATCAGCATCAGTGTTGAACTATCCTTCTACTCCAATTTGTGTTCGGTTTCCCTTGATCGCTAGCAGATCAAGTTCCACCTCCCACGTCAGTTTCAAACAGACAGATAGTCAAACATTTTCGTTTTCTATCTTTTACTCTTTCTAGTCATGTTCATAAAACATTACATTTTAATTTATCTCAAATTCCTAGAACTTAGGTCATCCGTCATTATCATTGTTTCACTTTCTTACCTAGGCATTACATACTTATGGCCTCATTAGTCAAACTGTTACTCAATTTAAAACATACCACATTCAACTCCAAAGGATGGAACTCACTCCAACAATCATTCTCAAATAAACTTACCTAGGAAACTCACTTCCTACTAGGTTACACACCGGTTTCATACCGATTCATACTCGTAATATCTCATGTCTAATCTCACTAGACATATACTATAGGGATTCTCATTCCCAGGAGTTTCCCTACTCCTCTTTTCATAATATTACATACTCGTTACTCGCATCTCTCATGCATAATAATCATAATTACACAATGAATGGGTACATATGTTTATGTAACATAAGTTTCAATCATCAAAACAATTTCTTTTGTGTTATGCACATGGTAGTTTACGCACCTATACGTAAAACATACTCTAAGCGGTTTCTCGCCCTACCCCCCTTAAAAGGGGTTACGCCCGCGTAATAGACCATATGTTATTATTAAACATTGGTTCACTTATTCGGGTATCATGAAGTATTTTACTTCAATGCGGTTAATTAACTCATAACCGGGTTCGTTCTAACCTCTGAGGCTTCAAGGCATTTATGATTAGCCATTTACTCACATTTCCTAGGTATACTTAACCTTTAATTACGGTCCACAAGCTTCTGCTGGGTGACCTGGTAACTAGAGCTTAACTCGCCTTTTGTGTTCTCAATGTATTAATCCACTCCCTTTTATCCCTTTATGTCATGGGAATAAAGGTTCTCAATCGTCGCTAGGTATCTCTTATCGTATGCGAATTCGATGAGTTATAGATTTTCTCTCCAATTCTCTGGAAATGTATTTCTTATAACACTGTATACCTTTGTGATTATTCACTTACTCTTCCCGACTTGTTGTCGGTTGAGGTCAAGCTACTACTAAGCATGTAGTGCTTCCTCGTTTAATAATGACTTCTGAATCATGTTTGTTTATTTGTTTCTGTACAAGAATTCCTCATTTGTACTACTCTGCTTTACCATTCATCGGTCCTGGGACCTGTGGGTTATGGCCCACATTCTTTGTGCATCTTTGGCCAACGGCCGCACGGTTATCTCTCTAGATTCTCACTCAAGGCTTCGTCGACATCTCTCAGTTCCTGGCTCTCCCACTCGATCATTACCGCACAAGTGTAATACCAAAACACTCAGTCATATAGAGTGCAGAAGCGTAAACCCTTGACAGTAAATCTCTCATGAGATAGGAATGAACATGTCTCCTTTACCACATTTCCTCATCAGCTTTGTATCATTATCTGATTATACTCTTACAATGGTCGCTTGCTGCGTACCATGTCCCTACTCATTTTCATGGCATCCACTACTTTAGCTTCCGCTCAGGTGTTCTCGCCATTTACACTATGGCTTGCCATTCACTTGGCTCAACAAATATGCTATTCTTTTAAATCTCTCTACGCTTCTTGCACATTGCTTACTCTGTGTTTCACATTGCACACGTACTGTGTGTACTTCTTAACCGATTGCTCTCTCGGTTTCCTTCCACCGCTATCAAAGCCTTTCCACATACTATTTGTGTTCATTTACTCCTTGGCAATATACACATGCTCAAGTATCACTATAACATACTTAGGTGGTAGCCTTTCTCTAGGATTCACGCAATTGCCGCTCCATAGGCCCCACAGTAACGAGCGGTATTCCCGCCGTAAGGTAGTGGTTCATTCTCCACTATTTCTCTTATGCTTTTGTGCATAGGTTTGCAATGTTTGGATCTACACATTGTAGTTGGTTTTCTGGTTACACGCCTCATTGCCACGAGCCATGCTCTGTGCGGCTGTTTGTATAATGTCTGCTCCTCCTTACACCATTAAATGACTTGGAGGTATTGCTGGGCTCTTTGACAAAGCTGTCTCATCACACTTCCGTACCTGGAAGGCCCTTTTAAGTATCTTGGTATTAATTCATGCCTTCTGGCAATCTAGGGTACCCCGTGTTACGTGGGATCCCTTCGGGTTCTACCCGAGTGTTCTCTTTAACACTTGTGTTCTCAACACGATATCTCGTTCAGCTACTGTTGACTCTGGCACCCCTCACGGATTGCTCCTTAGTGTTACTGATTCGCGCCATTACATCTGGCTTGTACTTATGGGTATGTTCAGGTACTTACTCCGCCTTGCGGTCACACATATTTTGAACTATCCCATTTAGGGTTGTAATGTCTTTTAGATCATCGGTACTTTTCCTTATGTTCATGGTCAGGTTGTCATTCTCTTCAGTGAAGTATAGTATGGGAATTCTATCCCGTTCATCGAACATTAATATGTTCCTTTTAAGGCATTCATCTTATTGTTTACGCTGGGTATTCATTTCAGTTATTAGGTATTTCCTCCTTGATTCCTAAGACATATCCAATGTCTATACTTAATACTCTGTGCTTCTCGCACTTATCCACGCTATATCCTTAGGTCCGTCACCTTAGTGGTTTCTAGACTCCTTTAGCTTTGTAAACTCCTTTATGTTCTTCGATCATTCGAGGTGTCCAAATATCTTGGTTTGGATTGGCTCTTTCGTCCGTAGTATGAAGTTGGCTACTTCCCGTGTTCCGTACTCTACTTGTATACATACATGAAGTATCTTATTGATATGTTGCCACTTACCCGACTAACTCATAACTAGTCTGTCAAGCCCGCAAGCTCCTTTGGAGTGCGGTCGTTCCATGTCTCGTTTCTGTACACTTGTAGTGTCGGTGTCACGCCTAGGTGAAGTATTCTGTTGCTAACTCCTCTTATAACGTCCTATGATAATTACCGTGGTTCCCTGGTTTGGTTTTAAAATTTGGGGGTTTTGGAAAATTTTGTGTTTGAAAATAAAAGTCTGAGTCTTGAAAGTAAATCTTCATGGCACTTCAATGCTGGTTACTTCTTACCAGGTCTAGCTTCTCGCTGACCGGTATGTTCTTAATACAATGATCAGGCCGTTAGGCCCTTGCAAGGTTTTGTTTTACAATTCTTAAGGTCTAAGTTGCTATATTGGCTTCGTTCGCCACCTTGGTACTTGCTAAGTACTTGTCACTTGTTAAGATTCCTCTTAACGGTCCCGTTACTACTGCACTTGCGGCGCAAGTGCGCGGTACAGGCGGTTTTTAGGTTAACTCATACCGCTCACGGTATTGTTCACACTGTATCTGGTAGCTTTGTCGGCTCTTCCTTAATCCTTTATTTGGATTACTACTCCTTAGAGCTGCTTTTCATTCATCTTGACATGACTGTCATTCATCTAGGTGCTTCTCCACTCTCGGAGTTCCTTAACTGCTCAGAGCTGTGATCTACCTCGTTGCTCGTTCCCATGTCATTACTGTGGTTACCGAGGTTTACGTCACTAGGCACTACTTCTGTAGTCCTATTCGGGTATGTCCAGTAGTTATACTTGTAGCTGCCTAAGCTACGCCCGCTAGGTATTATAACCTCTCTGGGTGTGGCAGGGTGAGTGTATCTACCCTTGACTAGATTCTTAGTCGGCTGATATATCGTTGGTGGTATTAACTAACTATGGCGGCCCGTAGACTTGTGTCCCGGTTCTCGTTATTTCTCAAGAATCCGCCTTGTTGCACGGTTGGTGCTTTCCTTCTTGCTGCTGCTCGGCCAGCCGGGTTCTCACGACTGTAAACATGTCGCCCCAAGCTGCCACAAATTCTGGTCTCCTTTGAATAGGATGTCATGACCTCCCGCCATTGAGTGCAGTTCTTGTCGTTCCAGCGGGATCCGTCTCCGGGATCTCCGGTTCCCGGGATCCATCGCATGACAGATTCTGGTTCATATCGAAATATTAATTAAGTGCCAGATCGGGTTTCCCCGTCTCTCTGGCGTTCTTTCCCAAGCTTTTAATACGGGGGCTGTGGAGGGCGGGTATGGTATTGTAGGTATCCAGATCATACTGGAAGTTCCTAACTAGCGCATCTCTTACGCAACCACTCAACCCTTAGCCTTAAGTCTCTGATTCCTAACTCAGTATTTCCTAAGCTCGGTATTTCGAGTCATCAGAGCGATACTTCGCTCTGATACCATTTTTATAACACCTCAACTGCTAATCTCGTCATTACCTCTTAAACTGTCACAAATACTAATAAACTCGCAACGGAACTCTATATACAACAGTGGGTGATACAACGCCGTTAGCCACCCATATGGCTAACCAAGCCTATCTCACATACAGTAATGGTCTGATGGACTGGAACAACCGAGTACACATTACAAATACAATATCCAACTCACTTCTTTACTATACCGACAACATATTCGGTCTTACACCTCTTTCAATACATAAGTAATTAAATCTAACTACCCATGAAACCCACCGACCCCGTCCTACTCTCGAAAGGTAACATCTTCGGTGTACCTAAAAAGTAAAAGCGTTGCCCCTAGTGGCTCAGCTTAACGCTGCATATGAAATTCGCATACCCCGAGCGCTAACCGGGGTACGCCGACTACTTTGTCGGATATACATGGATTTCATTTTAGTCAAACAACATGCATCATAGCAATACAATATATGTATATTACTCAAGGAATCTACATCCAATCACAGAACACAATTCCTAACTAACATAACAAGGTTGTTAGTTGTATCAGTTTACTCTTAGGCCTTCAGGGTTATACCTCACTATGCCTTGTTTACTTATTCAATATCTCACCCACACTCTTGGGTTATTTACACTCAAGCTATTGTAGATTCTCGAGACACTACAGGTCTCCTACGTCACGCTTGTTACTCTTAATACATTCTCGGGCCAAAACTCATGGCTCTCGAGCATAGTCTTACTTCCCCGGTTTCGACCCTTCTCTGGTCTAGCATGGTGGGAAGGTTCAACTAGCTAATGGAACTCTCTCTTAGTTCCTAACTCTTTTACATAGGACCGACTACTCTTGGACTACTCTCATTCCCATACACTCCTCTCTCGGAGTTATAATAATATTATGTGTTTTAGTCTAGAAGCATCACTCTCGATGTTTCTAATGACTTTAGGAATAATACGCAAGTTCGGTTAATCTTAGGTTTTAAGAATTACCCATACGTTTCATTTACTCTTACATTCGGTTATTTTCTTATACCGGGTAAAATCCTCATATAGGAGGTCGACCATGTCACAAGGGAGCTACTAATCCCTTAGGTCTCTTTTATCTTTTTACTAGTTCACATCTTCGAACTATCTTTAATCCACTTGAAGTAGGTTCACTTATCTTTCCACTCTCATTTGTTTCGTGGATTGTGTCATTATGGTTTACTAACCGTTATCGGGTAATTACTCAACCCGTATGTTATACCCAAAATTTCAACTCCCCCGGAAGAGAGTCTCTACTAATAGGCTAGTAGCGAGGGTTCCCAGTTCGATCGGCACATTTCAGAGTACTAGGGACAGCTTAGTCATCTCCAGGGGCATTTTCGTAATTTTTCAAGGCTCCTAAGCCCCCTATAGGCTTTCTCTCTCCTCCAAATAAGGGTCAAATCCATTCAAAATGCTTTGACATTTTAACCCATGATAGAGGATGACATCGAAGCATAATGGCGTTGGAATTTTGATTTTTCGAATTTCCAATAATTTTCTAGCAATTTCTGATTGAATCTGACGAGAAATTGAATTTAAAAATATTCCAATATCCAAAAAATTCGATTCCACTTTAGAAAATCAAAATATCATCCTTTACCCATGTGTGAAATTTCATAATCAAATTCCTTTTGGAAGCCCTTGAGCTAAAACGTCGGTAAATCTCGGTTTTTACCGGATTTTCTATCTTTAAGGAAGCCTATATAAGGAACCTTATCCCATGATCAAATCAGAACCTCAAGAGCCCTAAACCCTCAAAGAAGGCAGCCGTCTCATTCTCTTCACGTTTTTACATCCAAGCACCAAAATCACATCAAAAATCCCCCGAAATCACCATCTAAACACATTTTTCAACTCCCAAACATCAACAATCATCAAACATCAACCAAACCACCTCCAAAACGTGAAGAACACCTTCAACAATCAACAACCAGAAGCTCGGGTCGAACTCAATCCGGAACCGGCACCATCGGAGCCTCCGAAGAATCCCGACGTGAAGAATCCTCCTGAATTCGAAGGTAAAACAGGTTGCAATTCTACTTTTCTAACTCCCACGACCTTATTAACTCTCTGTCAAATTTTGGGTTCAAACTAACCTTTTTACGCTTCTGTATTGCTAATTACTTTTGTTTCTGCCTTGTTACTTGTTCGTCAAGTTTCGTACATAATTCGACTTCAAACTGCAATCTTTCAATTACTAACGAATTGTACCTTTCAGGCTACACGTGCATAAATTTTGAGCCGAAAACACCTTCGGGAACCACCATAAAACCCCTGTCCGTGGGTGGTCCGGGATCTCGGACCTAGGTCCGGGACCACGGACGGGTTGTCCGTGGCCACGGACACCCACGGACGGCGGCGGGATTTTAAAATTTTAAAAATTTAGGTTTTGCTAAAGTATGTCCGGGCCTACGGACGTCCTGTGTGGCCCCGACTTTTCAAATTTTTGTTTTCTGTTTAATTCGACTTTTATTTTCACATAGATTAACTAGGGTCCGTGGTTACGGACATTAGGTCCGTGGCTACGGACGGAAACAAAATTTGACCTAATTCTGCCTCCGAAACCCTAGTTTAGGTAATTTCAACTTTCACTTTTATTTTCAGTCAAAAAATGCTAAAAAACAAAAAAAAAACAGAAGCTCGCGCACTTAGGTTAAAACGACTCGTAATAAGCCGTAATTAAACTAAGTAGAGGAAAAACGACTTCTAGGGGTAATGAAAGTAATTGAACCCTAATTAAGTCGAATATCAAGCCCCCGAACCCGAACTCTCCTTTCCTAATTTGATCTAGGTTAAAATTAGGTGGCGACTCATAATAGGTTCCAGTGAGCTAGCTTAGGTTTTAATAATCATTGTTATATGACATAGTTATTAACCTTAGGTTATAAGTGGACCTAAAACCCGGTTAGATCCTAATCAGCTTTAACCAACACAGGATAGGGTTTAAAATCGAGGCTCACAGACTGGCGACTCTGCTGGGGACAAACTTCTTAATTTTAACTTGTTTAATTTTAAGAAAGAGGGCTTAACTCGAAAATGTTTATTTATGGCTTTAATTCTTTGTTTGTTTACTTTTTTGCGCAATTTAAATTTCTGTACCTTTGCATCATATGAGAGCGAGGGTCCATAAAAACCTATTCCACCCCGGGACCCGTTTGAGGGTCCCCTGTCCGGGACTCACACCTTTTAGGTGATGTGAATAAGTGGGGGAAAAGAGGAGGATGTCATCTAACCACATCCCCTTAATACCTGGGCTTTAGCCCCAAGCGTTTTCCTGGCAGTGCCCTTACCTAGCCCATTGTTTGGTCAGTCAAAGACCCGACCGTACCTTCAGGTGATGTGAAAAAAATAGGGAAGCCCAAAGAGAATAGCGTACATGCCCTATTCCTTTGTGGCGACCTGGGCCCACGCCCCAAGCACCTCTCCGGATCGATCCATACCCGAATTGGATAAGTGTCAAGTGAGGACATGTGGAATTTGTATGGGCCTTGTCTGCTTGTGTGATCGGCCCACTACCCAGCCTAGGAATTGATAGGAACTTTTCCTACATCAACTCAGCCCAACCTGAATTTACGGCTTTATTGTTTGCGGCCCAGAGGCCTGTTTGGTTTGATATGTGAAACATTTGGGCTTCGGCCCAAAAGTTTAGACTTAGGTGATTTCTCTCTTTCGGCCCAATTTGAATTATCAATTTAGTTCCAGGCCCATAAAAAAAAAATCCACCTAAAGCGATCCATAAAAATCCATCAGGCCTTTCCTTTTCGAGGCCCATTCTAGTCCAGGAAGACTTTTTCACTCAGGTTTTGACCCACGATCCTAGACATGGGTATCATCTTCAGGCCCAATCATAATCACTCGGCCCAAATTCCAATTCACATCCAGAACATGGTTTAGAAATCACTTCGGCCCATGCGCTTTACTTCTAGCCCAAACACATTCTGGCCCAAGCGCCCAATTCTCAGAACATTCCGGCTCAAGAATCACGCTCTTCAAACATTTCAGCCTAGGCACCAGTTCACAGCTCATGAATCATTCCGGCCCATGTGTCTCCTTCCAACTCATTTCGGGCTCAGTGCCTACCCACAATCTTCGAAACATTCCAGCTCATATGCTTTTCTTGCAGCCCAAACAAGTTTTTACCTAAAACTTCTTCACGGTCCAGAATTTTAGCTCAATCCACTTTTGTTTTCCAACAGATAAGCCCGAATCCCAAGTATGGCAGAGGGAGGAAATCCAGTCAGCATGGAGGCCCAGTTTGCAGCCTTAGAGCAAAGGTACATGGCTGCCTTTGATGCCATGGAACAGAAACATAGGTCCACCACTAATGACATGGAGGCTAAGTATGTCACCATCATCGAAGAGCTGAAAAGCAAAATCAATTCCCTTGAGGTTGGTCATCAGGAAAACATTTCAGGAAAGATTGCTGACTCTGGGAACGAGCGTGACTACATCGAAGTTAACTCTGTTGAGGCCCAGGATGCACAAAGATTTGTAGGGCAAGTCGTCCCGGACCGCCAACTAACTGCAGAATTAAGGAAGGCCCTGAAAAGGATTGAGCGCATGGAAAAAGCTAGCAAGCCAGCTGGTTTCGATTACTCTTCTATGGAATCGTACCCCGAGGTTAATCTCCCTCTAAAGTTGAAGCTACCCACACTTGCTCTATACAAGGGTTCCTCAGACCCACAGGTCCATCTGGCGATGTTCGATAGGGAAATGTCCATCCTCAGGTTGAATGACATGCAGAAGGCCAAGGTTTTCGCCCGTTATCTCGATGAAATACCTCAACGTTGGTACTTGACTCAGAGGATGAACACCAAAACCTATGAAGAGGTTTGCGAGGCTTTCCTGCACCATTTCGAGTATGCTAAGAATCTTGAAGTCACCAGGTCCGACCTTGCCAGTACCCGGCAGGGAAACAGTGAATCAATGTCCGACTTCATCAAACGGTGGAGGATGAAAGCCGCTGCTATGCCTACAAAAATGGATGAGCAAGAACAAATTCGAATGATTGTGGACAATATGCAGAGACAATACAACAACGAGCTGAGTTGCACATACTTCCCTAATTTCGACATGCTGATGGGACAGGTAAGGGTCATGGAAGAAAAGATTCACAAAGGCGAGCTGAAGCTGGGACAACCCAAAGCCCAGGGTGTGAGTATCGAGACCTTTAAGTCAGGACCGGCCAGAGTAGCTCAAGTTTCGTACCGAGTGAGCACCATACAAAAACCCAGTGCTGCAAAACAGAGCGTCAAGGCCTCACCCCGATCCAAGAGGTTCTCTGCACCGAGACAGTTTACCGACATTGGCCGGCCTCTCAGTCAAGCACTCGTGAAGCTACAAGAGCTAGACTTACTACAGCCTCTCACACCTAGTCCTGGGATCACCCAAGCCGGGGAACATCTCCATCAGTTCTGCCAGTTTCATCAACTACCAGGACACAGTACTGACGACTGCAGAGCATTGAAGCACAAGATCGAAGACCTTATCGAGCAAGGACTCCAGTTTGTTGAGTAGGCAAAAGTCTAGCAGTGTTTTGTTTACTCATTTCAATTGTGTGGGAAGTTTATCACATTTCTCTTTTAATGAAGTTTAGATTTGAAAATTTCAGTTTTTTTTCGACTTTTTCAGTTTGTAATCACAAAAATGATAATAAAAGAAATGTGTTTGTTCACCTTGCATCTTGCTCATTAGCAAACATTTCTTAAAACTAATGTTCATGAAACGGTCATTTCTTGGCAACTGAACAAAACGACTTGTCTTTTGTTCTAAAAGATGAACATGTCCAACCAAACACCACTACTCACCCCAAAACATCCAAGCAACCCACGAAGCGGTTCAAGTCTACATTTGTCAAATTGTTGTTATAAACCCTGGATTAATACTGGGGGCAATCTGAGTTTAAGTTCGTCATCTTTCACCTTTCGTTTAAATATGCGAACAAGTCTCAGAGTGAGAATTCACGAGAGTGACTTGAGCGGAAAAACCAAGAGTGAACGAGCATGTCATTTTTACACGACTCCGGTGAGACCACATTCAAAGGTGAGGTAAACGGCATAACTCCGACCGAAGGAGATAATTTGTAAATTTACTCTTAGACCTGCGAAAAGTAACAACGAACGGATACACAACTATCAGGAATGACGAAGCACCTAGGTACAACACCACATAGCTAAAAGCTTGTAAACCCTGACATTAAACCCTAGGCACCCCCGCTGAGCCTTTCATATATCCCTTTTCGATGTTGCAAAGCTCCACAGAGCAAGCCAGCCGTGATGAATAACCAACCCGGTGACCAAAGGAAGCGAGGAGCCTGACTCTCAGATAACGTTTTCATCAGTCCAGAGAAGCAAAGCCGCTATCAGCATGACGAAGTGATCCGCAAATGGTCCCAAGTGACACAGGATCAAAAGAGCTCACATCAAAATAGCTCTCAAAACTCAAAACCGGGAAACACAAGAACCCCGAAGGCAAAGTCAAGAAAGGATCAAACAAAGAGGCAAAACCGAAGTGCCTCGAAGAAATCCAAAAGACGAAAAGAGAAATGGTGTAAAGGACAACTTCAAAAGTCCAAGTCCAGAAGCTCAAAAACAACGTCAACATGAAGCAGTTAGACGACTTCAAGACAAGGAAGATGAATCTGAGAGAAGACGCAAGTTGCAGCTTTGGTCACCCACTTAAGCTCCACATACCTCAAATATCCCTCCATGGTCCGTTGTCCTTCATCACCCCGTGGCCACGTTATAAGCTTTAAAGACTTCCGACTTGATAGTTGTGTGTCCAATCACGTGAAAGTAACAGATCAAATGCGTAAATCCATCAAATATCGAATTCAATGGTCTAGAAGTTGTGACTGTAGGTGAGGAACGAGTGCAAGCACCAAACACGCCGAGTGTAGGTTAGGAAGCACCACATAAAAACATAAGCCCTGACCCTGTGAGGACGAGACTCGTTCGCACGTTTAATAAAGAAAATACTGGGGGCAATCGATCGGAACGATCGATTGCCGAACTCTAGCTCAGATTGTCTTAAGGGAAAAATACTGGGGGCAATTGTTGGTTCCAACAATTGCTATGACAACACCAATTGGAACCCAGAGCTTAAACATCACCACCACCATCACACACCACCGGCCCGCATAAGCCCTTACCTCACATCAAACACCACAGGCCTACATAAGCCCTTACCTTTACATCATACACCATACCCCACCGATGGCATGTTCATCTCCTAGGAGATAAATTACAAGTCCGAAGTCTATGGTTAGGAAATGATAATTTCGCTTTCCTTTTCATTAAACAGATTATTCTTCAAACACTACCACGTTTGGCACCTCTTTCAGCAATTTCTTGTTTTGGACAAATTTCTACATACACTTTGATCGTATTTTGACATGCACATCCTCATTGCCACGTTTGGCACTTTCATAATTAACTTTCATCATGACCATTGCATCTATTCGTATGAGACTCCTCGTCACAATTCAGGGATACAGATTCTCAGCCGAAGGTACAGATTCTTCAGGGATACAGATTCTCAGCCGAAGGTACAGATTCTTCAGGGATACAGATTCTCAGCCGAAGGTACAGATTCTTCAGGATACAGATTCTCAGGAAGGTACAGATTCTTCAGGGATACAGATTCTCAGCCGAAGGTACAGATTCTTCAGGGATACAGATTCTCAGCCGAAGGTACAGATTCTTCAGGGATACAGATTCAGCCGAAGGTACAGATTCTTCAGGGATACAGATTCTCAGCCGAAGGTACAGTTTTTAGGGATACAGATTCTCAGCCGAAGGTACAGACTTTCAGATACAGATTCTCAGCCAAAGATTCAGATTCACCAGAGCAGCAGAACTCACTAGAGCAGTAGAACTCACCCGAATAGAAGAACTCGACCCAACACCAATTTTCAATCACTGATAGGTAGTCAACGCCTTAGAATAGCTTGACATCATCTCATTCATTATAGGTAGTCAACGCCTTAGAATAGCTTGACATCATATTCATTATAGGTAGTCAACGCCTTAGAATAGCTTGACATCATATCATCCTTATAGGTAGTCGGCGCCTTAGAATAGTCTGACATTACTTCATTATTACCTTTAGGTGGTCGACGCCTTAGAACCGCTCGACACCCTTCCACTTTACTCATAGGTAGTCAGCGCCTTAGAATAGCTCGACACAACTTGTCAGATTGCACGTGCGGTCTTTTAAGATCCAAAATTTTGGGGTATCACTCAAGCATCAACTAGCCTTTTCATTTCCATTACAAAGTCTAGTTGACGGGGGCAATCTGTTATACCCAAAATTTCAACTCCCCCGGAAGAGAGTCTCTACTAATAGGCTAGTAGCGAGGGTTCCCAGTTCGATCGGCACATTTCAGAGTACTAGGGACAGCTTAGTCATCTCCAGGGGCATTTTCGTAATTTTTCAAGGCTCCTAAGCCCCCTATAGGCTTTCTCTCTCCTCCAAATAAGGGTCAAATCAATTCAAAATGCTTTGACAATTTTAACCCATGATAGAGGATGACATCTGAAGCATAATGGCGTTGGAATTTTGATTTTTCGAATTTCCAATAATTTTCTAGCAATTTCTGATTGAATCTGATGAGAAATTGAATTTAAAAATATTCCAATATCCAAAAAATTCGATTCCACTTTAGAAAAATCAGAAATATCATCCTTTACCCATGTGTGAAATTTCATAATCAAATTCCTTTTGGAAGCCCTTGAGCTAAAACGTCGGTAAATCTCGGTTTTTACCAGATTTTTCTATCTTTAAGAAAGCCTATATAAGCAACCTTATCCCATGATCAAATCAGAACCTCAAGAGCCCTAAACCTCAAAGAAGTAAGCCGTCTCATTCTCTTCACGTTTTTACACATCCAAGCACCAAAATCACATCAAAAATCCCCTGAAATCACCATCTAAACACATTTTTCAACTCCCACACATCAACAATCATCAAACATCAACCAAACCACCTCCAAAACGTGAAGAACACCTTCACCAATGAATAACCAGAAGCTCGGGTCAAACTCAATCCGGAACTGGCACCATCAGAGCCTCCGAAGAATCCCGACCCGAAGAATCCTCCTGAATTCGAAGGTAAAACAGGTTGCAATTCTACTTTTCTAACTCTCCACGACCTTATTAACTCTCTGTCAAATTTTGGGTTCAAACTAACCTTTTACGCTTCTGTATTGCTAATTACTTTTGTTTCTGCCTTGTTACTTGTTCGCCAATTTTTGTACATAATTCGACTTCAAACTGCAATCTTTCAATTACTAACGAATTGTATACCTTTCAGGCTACACGTGCATAAATTTTGAGCCGAAAACACCTTCGGGAACCATCATAAAACCCCTGTCCGTGGGTGGTCCGGGATCTCGGACCTATGGTCCGGGACCACGGACGGGTTGTCCGTGGCCATGGACACCCACGGGCGGCGGCGGGATTTTAAAATTTTAAAAATTTAGGTTTTGCTAAAGTATGTCCGGGCCTACGGACGTCCTGTCCGTGGCCCCGGACTTTTCAAATTTTTGTTTTCTATTTAATTCGACTTTTATTTTCACATATATTAACTAGGGTCCGTGGTTACGGACATTAGGTCCGTGGCTACGGACGGAAACAAAATTTGACCTAATTCTACCTCTGAAACCCTAGTTTAAGTAATTTCAACTTTCACTTTTATTTTCAGTCAAAAAATGCTAAAAAACAAAAAAAAACAGAAGCTCGCGCACTTAGGTTAAAATGACTCGTAATAAGCCGTAATTAAACTAAGTAGAGGAAAAACGACTTCTAGGGGTAATGAAAGTAATTGAACCCTAATTAAGTCGAATATCAAGCCCCCGAACCCGAATTCTCCTTTCCTAATTTGATCTAGGTTAAAATTAGGTGGCGACTCATAATAGGTTCCAGTGAGCTAGCTTAGGTTTTAATAATCATTGTTATATGACATAGTTATTAACCTTAGGTTATAAGTGGACCTAAAACCCGGTTAGATCCTAATCAGCTTTAACCAACACAGGATAGGGTTTAAAATCGAGGCTCACACCGTACATCTCCTCACATTCTAGGGAGTTCTTATGTTTGTGTTATCGTTATACTTAACGGATAATTTGTGTGCTTGCACGATTTCGTTATCATAAGCATCGACCCAATCTATGGTCTCTAGCCAAACGTTACTCACCATGAGTCGGTCTTTACTCTATGTTAGACCACTCCGGCATACAAGTATGTTAGCTCATTCAATATACAACAAGACATACGTAATCAAACAAGGGATTATTTTCATGCTTTAGTCTTGATTAAGCCGGCACACAAACACACAAATCAACGAAACTCGGTTAGCACGCGGAGTATGAGAAAATCATACTTTCACCGGGGTTTTTACTTTACTGTGTCATCTCACCATGCTCGGGTCACGCACGATTCTCTGGTAATGTTTCAACATTATTATTAATACTAGGCTCAGACGGTACATAATAAAATGCTACTCCCGTACTTACCCCGTTATCCCATTATCTCGGTTTTACTCTTGTTAACTTGAGTTCTCACTTCTCAATCACTTCTAACACTTTCTTACACTTCCTAGGGCCTTTACATGTCACCAAACAAGGCCTTAACATCTTAGAACATCATTAACATTCAAACCCCCATCATTAGAAACCTTAAAAACACTTTTTGTAGGGTTCTGGGGGTGGTCCGGGACTTGGTCCCTACCTTAAGTCCCGGACCAATGCTGGTCTTAACTCTCGGCCATATTTTTGAAGTGGTCCGAGACCTTATACATCTCTTAAGTCCCGGACCAAACCTGCACTCGAACTCTCGGCATGAATTGCAATATAGTCCGGGACCTTGTCCATATCTCTAGTCCCGGACCAGGTACAGACTTCTATCCTCGGCCATTATTTAAGGGGTGGTCCGGGACATGGGCAAGGACTTAAGTCCCGGACCTATCAAACTGGTAAACTCTCAGGGGCATTTTAGGTGATGGTCCGGAACATGGTCCTAGACCTAGTCCCGGACCCTGCTGCAGTTTTAACAGATTTGGCATTTTCCAAATCTGTTACAAACCTTTTTTTCACCATTGATTCTCCAATCTTTCCCACTTATAATCTACATGTTTTAGCACTTAATTACCCTTATAAACCACTTTAATCCAACCACCAAATCCTCTCACTAACTCTTGGTTATTTCACTCAAATTCACTTATATTTTCATAACTAGTGTCCTAGTTCTTATTACCTCTTGTAACAGATTTGGTACCCTCTTCTTGCCATTCAAAACTCCACACAATAATGCCATTCCTAGCACTCCAATGACATTATTTCACTGCTAACACACTCTTCTTCTTAGTTTGGTTTTCAACCATTAACCACTCACCAAACACCTCTTAAACACACCTAGTTTCTTCCATTAAATGAAACACTCAAGTCCACACTCTCCTAAACCAATTTTGACAGCACTTGGCTACTTTCTATGCATTCTCATCACACCAAATATGCTCACAAACACTTCTTCGCCCCTGTTTGGTTTAGACATCAAAAACCACATCAAATTCCCATTTATTCACACATAAAAACTAACTTAGTTCCCAAGCTTATTTCTCACACTTAAACAACATTAAACATCCTCATTCCCACTCAATATTGTGGTACCATGACTACACCAATTCAAGAACATTAAATCAACTCTAAAATCTGTTTTACAAATCAAATAAACCAACTCAAGGTGAACTTATTACCTTGTTTATTTCCGGTTTTTACTCCTCTTTTTCCTCTTTCTTTTACTCCCTCTTTCTCATCTTGTTTTCACAACACACAAAGGGGTCTAAATTGCCATCTACAATCATATCCCCAAACACACATATCAAGCTTATTAATTCAATTTCCCCTCACAAAAACTAGTATTTCGAGAGCTAGTTTTTAGGGTTTAGCTTAGTGATTACCTTCAAGTGTCCTCAAGGAGAGCTTAGGCAATCGAAAGGGTGAAGCTCCAGCACTCCACAAAGGCAAGAAGAAACCGGCTGAAGCAAGGATGGAGAAGGAGCTCATGTTCGAATTTCCAAAAATCAAAGGAAGCTAGACAATGGAGATTTTAAGCTTGCCTCTTACCATAAGGAACCAAGGAGTGGTTTTAGATCAAAATGAGCAGCTAGAACCTTCATTTGGAGCTGCTCCCATGGAGGTCGAATGTGGGGTTTTGAGTTTCGAAGGATGGAGAACGATGGTCAAGAAGAGAGGAGTCTCATGGTGTGTTTATTTTGTGATTTGAAGTTGTTTTAGACTTTGTAGATGAAGGAGAAGGGGGGTGCTCCTTGGGGAAGAAAAAATCGCCATCATAGGATTGAAGAAGAAGAAGATGTCCAATGGAGGGGGGAACAAATCGTGAATGAATAGAGAATAAGGAAGGAGAGGGTTTAAAAGTTTTAGTTACTATTCATCCCCTCTACTTTACTTAATTTGTCTTGTAGTGACTAATATAAACTAGCTAGTTAATTTAGGTGTGTGTGTACCAATTAAAAACCGGCCCCACTTATATGTGTGAGCTAGAGCATTTTTTCGGTTTCTGACAGAAAACGCTCGTTATTTTACCCGGTTTGGCACTATTCACTGACCGGGCCCGTTTTCGGATTTCTCGTTTCTTTATTTTTAATGGTTATTAAGCTTCCATTAATACTTAATTATAGTTATATAGTCAACCATAATTTTACGGGTCCGTTTGACCACTTAAAGTCACGTTTCGGGTTTTCTCAAAAAATGTGCATTATTAAAACTCTGTTAGCGTTTTAATCCATTATTTGGATCTGTTTTCTTCGGGAATCACTCCGTATACTAATTAGGCCTAACTAAGCCTTAGGAATCCATATCGGACCCTAACGAGATCATATATCTCTTATACTTATTTAATGGGCGTTTTTAGCGTTTTTCGCGTTTTATGCATTTTTTTCTTTTCTTTTGGTTTTATTTCCCTACCAATACTCTTTAGGCACCATTAGGCCTTTAACAATCCTATTAGAGTAATTTAATCACGATTTTTAGATCCGGGGTATTAAAAATAGGTAAGCAGAACAACCCAGGATGCTTCTTTGAAAACAAAAAGATTTACAATTTCTATTTCTATTCTGTTTTAATTAATTGTTTGTATTACTGTTCAAATTTAGTTTTCAACCTCTTCTTTCTTTAAAAAATGATAAAATCTGTTTGCTAGAAATCTCAGTCAATTTCCTACACTATCAGTTATCCAAACGAGGTCCCCAGGAGTACGACAACCCCATAAATCCATTATTCCGCAAAACGATAGGTACACTGCCTAAGTTGTAGATGTAGTCACATATTTTTGGCCGTCCTTTACTTGAATCTGACATAGTTCCTGGAACACTGATAGACTGTGACTGGCTCGCAAATAATTCTTTAGAATCTCTAGGAGAGATCTTGAAATTTTAAGGGTGGGATAAGTTGTTCAAATCTGAAACTGTGTATTACCCGGAATACCTATTTCCGTTATCCAAAACATGGAATTTGTTCTCATTTTGAATTCAAGACTGAAGTAGCTGGAAAGTAAGATGATTATTTCCCTTGCAAGGCTTGTGATGATTTTGGAAGTCCCACTAGATGGTCTGGCTGAATTTAACTCATAGAAAGTTGATGTTGTGTCACACACTGATATGGTCACTCATTTTGCTTTATCTCGTGTGCGTTCTAGACTCAAGCATTACCCACAAAGAGATTTGGAAATCTTGCCACGTCTTTTACATCTGATTACTTACCAGTACATTTTTCCACAATCGGATGTGGGACAAGGTTACACCTGTAGATCTTATAGTTATGTGGTGCCTCGACAAGAAAATTCAGCTGTCTCTGCCAAGAATCATCATCTCACATCTTAGGACCGTCATCAATAGCTCAAAGCCATCCATTCCCTATCCGTTCTGGCTGACTAAATTACTTCAGCATCATCAGATTTCCTTGGAGGATGCTTACTTTATCTCGGCTCAACCAACAAGCTATCTAGCTCTGCCTACTTTCTCAAGATGGGATTGGAACTCTCAGAGTCTGGCTGGCAACATAAATAGACAAGCCACTAGATACAAAGAATGTCAAGTCGTCTGCTCTAGATCAGGCGTTGCACCTTCTGGTTCAGTCAGTCCTAGACTCTGTTTTGGCTCTAGAAATGCGCATGCTGGCAAGACTCGATAGAATGGAGGATAAGCTGAATACTTTAATGCATGTGCCCAATTCAAGTTTGGAGCCTTCCGAGAATTTGTAATGATAATGTGGATTGCATCTACCCTTTTCCCCCGTTAACAACTTTTATGGATTGTTAGTTACGTTTCTGCTGGAATTTCTTTTTGATGTGGCAAAAGAGGGAAATGCTTGGCTGGAAGTCTTAAAATTTCTTTTTCTTAGGTTTAGACTGATAGTTCCTTTATGACTGCGGGTGAATGGTTCCTCTGCAATTTAACCTACATCTTTTTGTTGTAATATTCTGGTTTATTTTCAGTTCATTTACGACTTTATCCTTGAATATGATGTAACTCGTTTCTGTTGCATTTATGAATTGTTATGCTCTTACTATCTTTATCTCTTGTCATTAACTATTTTATGCTTAAAAGCTTGTGAGTTTTAGATTGAGTACAGGATAGATTAAAGGTTATGTGAGAGATTCAGGGGGAACAGCTGACAGACGATTGAACTCTCACGTGGGGTTAGCATGGTACAAAACTCAGGGGGAATCAATTCCAAAACTCATAAAGATCAATCATCATGTTCAAGACTTCAATAGTTTGCTGCATCGAAAAGGGGGAAACTGTTGATGCTATTTTGATCGACAAACGCAGCTCTATACTGATGTCTACAAAAAGATAAATTCCAGGAGACGCTCATCAGTCTTAAACCGAGAAGACTAAGGGAGAAGATAGAATATCTTAACAAGATTTTATATATGTTTAAAGATAAATAAAATCTCCGTTAATGAGCTGTAATTTGATCTTCAATATTTATATATGAGATTGTAAATCTAGGGTTAGGGTTAAGCTTTTACGAAAAATAAAAACGGAAACACGGGCGAGAGATTAGAGATACTCCCAAGTGAATCGATTCATGAGATAATCAACACGAGGTTAAGGGTTGAACTTTCTAAAGTTTCATTTGAGTAGAACTTCAGATAATAGTGGTTGAGGGAGATACACTTTATTAACGTTTTTTGAGTGATTGTGCTGGTAAGCTGTCGAAAGATACTATCTCTACGTGTAATACTTGTATCAAGTGTGATACGTGATTGTAAATACCAGTCGATTGGTATTGCTATTAGATATATGTACTAGTTTGTTGTTCTTCGTCAGTACCATACTCACGCTGTAGGAATCAACACACCCTGACTCCCAAGACCAGAAACATTCTCAAATTCCAAACCCTCTCATCAATAAAACCCTAACTGTAACACCCCAACTGAAAACTTAATAATAAACGATAACAGCAACAGAAATTCGTAACTCAACATTAACTAAAACAGGTTGGTGCTACACGCCGTTAGCCACCCACGTGGCTAACAAGGCCAAATACGCACATAAGGTATCGGTCTGATGGACCTGACTCTCGAGCGTTAGTTACGAACATCCACATATATATAAACAACTATACTGAGTGTATATATTTACAAACCATCTGTGTAATTCTATCACCACTAAAATATACCACCACGGGAGCACATGCGCATCCCGGGTTCAACATCCAAAGATAACAAAAGTATGTCATTACACCTAGGAACTAAAGCGACTCCGCTTCCTCAATCCTCATCCTGCAAAATAAAATATGGTGCCCCAAAGGGGCTCAGCAACCCTTGGCTGGTATGATTAATGTGCAGCTCGTCGGCTACTGGGATACACGCAACTATTTGTCATGATAACATGGCATTTATTTTAACATACAACATACATAAGCACAGCAATAATCATTGCATAGCAACAACAACTCATAACATAACAGGAACGATTCACTTTAGGAAACGATGCAAACTTTAGTAGTCAACTTGGTAAGCCTAGAGAAGGATTTCATTATCATATCAAGCTTGTTACATAACTTGTTACCGTTCTGTTTGTCGAACGTTAAACTTAATCCCCAAAGATGTGATGGATATATTGATCCAACACACCGTACATATAATCCCCTAGCCCGGTCAAAAGTAAGGTAGGAAAGCCATTCATTAGACTTTTGGGTGATTGTAATCCAAG
Organism: Limonium bicolor; assembly: GCA_023374045.1. Taxonomy (NCBI): domain Eukaryota; kingdom Viridiplantae; phylum Streptophyta; class Magnoliopsida; order Caryophyllales; family Plumbaginaceae; genus Limonium; species Limonium bicolor. Next base: position 371,726,654 of record CM041777.1, on the reverse strand, counting down.
AAGGAAAGACAACCATAACATAATAAGGGTCGAATCTGATTCAGATATCGACTCCCGTACATACACGCGCGACCGGGACTTCCGGATTCCTCACCTCCCCCGGTTATACCCTTGTTAGTAGTCCCATTGTTGGAACTCAACTCATTATTTCACATGTAAAAGTTTAGGCCCAGTTAGGCACACAAGGGAGATGGGATACACTTTAACAACACAAACACATCTAACACACTGATAGTAGTAGTTAGAACGTTCCCTTGGTTGAAACGTTAAATTAAACCGAGTACCGCTCTTACATAATCCTAGCTTGGCTAACTACCGGGTTAGCACGTATTCGAGATTAACGGTACCGGAACACACACGCCACAATAGTAACAATGATTGTGAACTCATTTCATGATTTAAATCATACAAAGTCATAAACATCCAGAAAACAAACAAACACATAAGCCGGTGTAAACCAGTAGTAAACAGACTGCAAGAAAACCATACCTTGGTCCCTGATGCGTTCGAGTTCCACCGAATGCAGCTCCTATACATGATTAATAACGTCGGTTAATTACCTTATTTAACTTACCGATTAACTAAGCATTTTACATGATTATATGACATGTTTGTACACTTAAATTACACTTGACTATACCCAATATACCTACTAGGGCTTACTACATAAACCACATTTTCTTTTTTTTTATGTATAAGGGCCTCCGACCCTACCCTTGGGTCGGTCGGATGCAGAAGACATCCGGGTTTGAAAATTTCACTTCGACCGGCCCAACCAGGGTCGGTCCCAAGGTCGGTCCATTCTAGAAACATTTCTGTCTCTTATTTTCTGTCCGACCGACCCAGACAGGGTCGGTCGAGTCCCGAAACCTTTCCGCCCAATTATTACAGTCCGACCGACCCAGCCAGGGTCGGTCCCTAGGTTGGTCGACTGTAGAATCTTCCCAAAAATTGTCTAACTTGCACCAAACTTTTCCACAAGCCTCCTAATATGTTCTAACATCATTAGGCACTCTAAAACCTTCATAAATCATCCACCATACTCATTTTCTAGCTTACTTCTAAGTTCCTTAAACAGTTACTCAATTTCTTACAAATTCCTAACACTTGTAATACATTTTTTTTCTTAGTTTCTAAGTGGTATTTATGCCTATAATAACAACTAACCAATGTGTTCTCCATAATCATTTTAACCACTCCCAACAATCATTTTGCATTATTATCCTCCTTGATTCATTCCTTAGTCTTTCCAAGACTTAACACTCCTTTTCCACCAACTCTTGCATCATTGTTAACACACCTCCTAACATGACCTTGGTGCATCAAAATCACCCATTTGGTTTCTCAATCCTCCAAGACAATTTCCTCGATCACTAAAGCACTCAAGAACACCTTATTCTCATTTCCTTCCACCATCATAACACTTAGCCATTCCTTGTACTTTCTAGGTCACCAAACTTCATTTAAACACTTAGAACTCCTTGTTTACTAACCAAATTTGACATGGCTTCTCTAGCACATTATCACATCAAAACACATAGTGTTTCATCCTTACACAAGTCAAAGACATTATTCCATAAAGAGTGTTCTTTACACACAATTGCTCTCAACTACACTACATCACAATATAGTGCATAATTTAAATTGCTTGGAACTTAGGCCCTTAAATAACATGGCTCTTAGGCCCTAAAATTGCAATAACCTTAATCACTGAATTTCCCAGATATTAAATGCCTTTCAACCTGCAGATACACATAACATCACATATGCCCTTAATAACCACCTGTGGATATTTTACTAACTCATTTCCCTTTGGCTCTTTAGGTTGTTTTATAAGGCAATTTAAGCTCAATTTCCTAAGGCATAAGGCTACTTTAAGATAGGTCATTTACCTCTTTTTCTCCAAGATTTTTTTCTTGTTTTTCCCTTATTCTTCTTGATTGAAAATCGGCAAAGGGTTTTGATCACTTGTCAATCTTCTAACCAATACATAAATAAGGGTAATGAGCATTAAGCATTATACGTAAGCCCATGACTAAACCCTAGGTTATAAGAGGTGTCTTAAAACACTTTGAATGGAAGTTTACCTTGAATTGGAAGAGAGCTTGATTAAGAAGCAAGAGATGACTCCTCTTAGCCCTTTTAAGTTTGAATCAAGCTAATAAAAGAGCAAGAGAAGGCACCATTAAGAGGTGATTCTCGGCCATATACAAAAATGAGAGGAAACATGGATTTTCTTTAGCTTTTCTTACCTTGAAGCAAGGGAGAATGACAAGGTGTAAAAAGATGAGTTCTTGCTCCTTCAATGGGGATTCTCCATGGCACCGAAATGGAGTTCTTGGAGTTCTTACCTTAGAATTAATTTTGGAGCATTGAGTTAGGAGTTACAAGGAAAAGAAGTTGGAGAATGGTAGAGGTGTTGTAGCAATACCGTTTTGGAGCTGGGAGAAGAAGAAGAACTCGGGGAACAAGAGGTAATGTAGAGAATGAGGTGAGAGAAGGTGTTTAGTAAGATATTTAAGTAAAAAGTAAATAGTCACCTTACTTTATTTCTTCCTCTTCTTTCTAATTGGCTAACAAGTGGGATGACTCCCCACCTTAAAAACCGGCCCCTTCATCAAATGGAATATTTTATGGTCATTATTGACCATTGAATTAAGCAAAATTGACTTAAACCAAAACAAGCACTAATTAAGCACTATTCACAAATTAGTGCACATATTTGTGAAATTTTTGATTTCCCATTGATTTAGACTTCCTAATATGATACTAAGTAGTACACATGTTAATTAATGTGTAAATAATGGGCATTTAGCCACTCAAAACCTAATTCCAAGACACTTTTTCAAAAATGTGCTTTAAGACTCCTTAAACCACAATTTGTGTTTAACTTGTTTTTGAGCTTGGTTTTATTTAGTAATTGGTTTAAAATGTCCATTAACACGCTAATAAGTCTTGGTAAGCTCTTTGAGTTTTAACCAAGGTAATCCCAAGTTTAGAGCATGTTTTTGCTCAAATTGTCTTAATGGTACTTTATTGTGTTTTCTATGGTTTAAATTGCTTACTAATGTTTCTAAGGCACTTTTTAGCCTTAATATACCATAGTTTAACATTTAAATAACATATCAAGGTTTGGGGTATGTCAATCTACCCCCCTTAAAAGAACTTTATCCCCAAAGTTCACAGTTTCCTCGTATCTTTATTTAACTAGAACACGGGGATTACTTGTAAGGTAAAACTTAAGATAAGACTTCCATAACAAACATACTTTACATAACAACCCTAGGACTCATGGTCCGGGTAACACAACAGCATTCAGACTCGTAGGTCTATAACATGATAATATAGACAATGTATTTCAATACATGTCGTACATACATAACGAAACGGCTCTAACCCCCCCCCCCCCCCCTTAAAAAGGGGTACGCCCCGTACCCTATACATACGAAAACTAGAGAGTAAACAACGATGGGTACTTCGGCCTCATTTTATCTTCCAGCTCCCAAGTGGCCTCCTCGACTTCCTGGTTAGACCAGAGGACCTTCACCAGTCGTACTGACTTATGGTGAGTGTCTCGAGTCTTAGTGTCCAGAATTCGTATAGGAGTCTCCACTGATCGCATGGTCGGCTCCAATGTTAGCCTTTCGGGCTGAAGTACATGAGACGGATGAGACATATATTTCTTCAACTGTGACACATGAAATACGTCATGTACCTGCCTAGCTCAACAGGCAGATCTAGCCTGTAAGTTACCGGTCCTATCCGTTCCGTCACAATTAAAGCCCCACATATTTGGGCTCAACTTTCTTTCTGGCAAAACGAAACACACCCTTCATGGGAGAAACTCTAAGAAATACCTGGTCGCCCACGGCGAACTCTAGGTCACGTCGGCGCACATTAGCATATGATTTATGCCTATCTTGCGCTGCCTTCAAGTTAGCTCGGATCTGGCGTACTTCTGCTTGTACTGTTCCAGATACTCCGGCCCAATAATAACTACCTCACTTGACTCATCCCAGCATAATGGTGTGCGGCATGGTCTACCGTACAAAGCCTGGAAAGGAGACATCTGATCGAAGCATGGTAACTGTTTCTGTAGCTAAACTCGATCAAGTGTAACTTATCGATCCAGCTGGTCTGAAAGTCAAGGGCACATGCACATAACATATCTTCGAGTGTCTGGATAAATTAATCTAAATTAATTTAAGGGATTTCTTTTATTAAACCCAAAATAATATAATTAAAACTAAATTATTATATGGTATTATGAATTTAATAATAAGATTTATAAGTCAATAAATCTTGGGAAAATTTTGAGATACTCCAATTATATTATAAAGATTTTAGAAATATTTGGAACGTTGATTTGAGTCATAAAAGTCAAAATAAAATCATAGAAACCTTAAAGCTTCTAAAGCCTTGCTAGGGTTGACTTTTTGAGAATGGTCAAACCATCCCATGAAAACTAAATCAGTAAAAGGTTACGGAAAACGAAGAAGATTGATAAAAGAACGTTAAATACGGATCATCCTAGCCAAAGTTATGCTAAATTGAAGTTAGAGCCAAAAATTTAGGAAATGCTGACGTGTCAGTCAGCTAGCAAATGGCACTGAAACGTTTGAGTTTCCTTCAGTTTTGGAATTCCATGGGCCGATCTTCAGATGCTTATATCTCAGTCTCTACTCCACCATTTCGTGTGCCGTCTTTTGCATTCGATTCTCCTATCATTCCTCTTTTTAACCATTACTCATACACAACCTAAATCCTTCTACATTGACCGCAAAATCAATCCAAAGTTGCTTCCCTATGAAACCGTAACCCAGATTTTCTAGAAAAACCAGTTAATCATGTAAAATTCGTCTGATCATAACTTCTTGTCTGTGAACGAAAATTCGAGTTCTAAAGCTCATTTTGTAGATCTTTAATCCCTATACAACTTTCATTTTTACACCCAAGGCTGATTCACAATCGGGTGGAACATAAAGGCATCGAAAGTTTCCTCCCCGAGTTCTAGAAACCCAGAAATCTTGAAATTTCAGTTTAACAGATAATGTAACACCCCTACCGCTAATACCGTCGTTACCGTCCAATTACACCGTACTTACATACCTTCGCAGCGGATATTTACATACACAACGGTGGGTGATACAATGCCGTTAGCCACCCACTTGACTAACCAGGCTACTACTACATACAACATCGGTCTGATGGACCGGAATATCCGAGCTCTACACAATTACAATCCATACTCCAATACCAATGAAGCACTACAATTTCCCATTCAATACAATGCTCCATAAATACAATACAGTATACCGAGTTTACTATGTTCCAAATACAAATTCAATAATTCCTTCAAGTTCATACTTACTCACTAAGAGTCTACCATCTACCCATTCCTCACAAGCTACTTACTTACTAAGTACTAAGGGATGTACACTTAATACACTTCTACATCGAAGGCTACAAGCCTTATAACATTTACTACTTTCCACATTTCATCCCTAGCTGTCAAACATAGCTGCCGATCTCTTACCGTGATCATATCCGCTTCGGGTACCTGCGTAATAAAAATGGTGCCCCAAGGGGCTCAGCTTACGCTGAATATGATAACCGCATACCCGCGTACTAGCGAGGGTACGCCGACCACTTGGTCGAATACATGCAATTCATTATTCATACATACATACATTCATACTCTCATACATAACACTACAATACTTTACGCAAAGAATACATACATGCACTTCAATACATACAAGGTAAACCATACAAGCCAACCGATACTTACTTACCTTTCCTGAAATACACAATACACAATACATATACAATACATACGCAATACATACACAATACTTGTTAGCTTCATTACGCACCAGGTTAGAAATGGGTGATCTTTACTCTTTTACTCGGGGTCAATGACTTACACCAGCCAAGACCATTACACATACAATACTTTACTTTACTTACTACTTACTCAAGTCAAGTTGCCGGGACCTCCGGCCCGGTGACTATTCTGTCCCACCACTGGGATTTACTTGGTTCACTAATCCAGGATGCTACCAATTTAAGGGGTTGGGCCGTGGACCAGTTTAAGAACCAGGAATCGGATCCAACCTCTTGTGTCTCCTCACTCATGCGTGGCCGAAACTATATCGGACTTCTACTCATTCCAATTTACTCAATACTTACGTTAGGAGTAGGTAGTTAGGAATTAGTAGAAGTCACACATCCAAGCCACACAACAATTCAATACTCCCATACACATACATACAAGGTATAATACATTTCACAAATACACTGCAAGGTACATACATACTTCATCATCATCCATTCATTTCATGAATTATACAAACTAAATGTTCAAGACAAACATATCAAGAACAATTTGAACAAGCACAATTAAGTGCAATATAGTCCGATTCATGCATTTATCTTATTTATGTGATCAAATAAGCACACAAATCGGGGGTACCAGGTTGGATATAGAGCATGAAGAAATCATACCTTTCACCGTTGACTTTGCATTCACCGACTCCCTTCGGTGTTCAACTAGTTGAATCCTAAGACATACATAAAGTTGCATGATCAATGATCAATTACTGATCCATTTATCCTTACTTTACTACTTCCTTTACATACTTACTAGTTCTTTACATTCTAGACTTGATATAAAAATCATTCTTTACTCTTTACTACTTGAACTTACTTTCTTACTTACATAATCACTTTCTTACCATTATTGTTCCATTAATGGTGTATTACTAAAACCCCATATATATGTGCACATATATATATACCTATATATGATTACTATTTTTTTTATAAGTTAGGGCCGACCGACCCACCAGCCGACCCAACTGTTGGAGAAATATGTGACTACTTCTACAACTTAGGCAGTGTACCTATCGTTTTGCGGAATAGTGGATTTGTGGGTTGTCGTACTCTTGGGGACCTCGCTGTGGATAACTGATAGTGTAGTAAATTGACTGAGACTTCTAGTAAACAGGTTTTATCATTTTTCAGGGAAAGATGCGACTAAAACTTAATCTAAACAAAACAGTAATAAAAACAATTAATCAAAACAGAAAAGAAACAGCAATTGTAAATCTTTTTGTTTTTAAAGAAGCATCCCGGGTTGTTCTGCTCACCTATTTTATCCAAGTATATCAATATAAACTTTCCCACTTTAGCAATAAACTCAGGAATTTTAATTAGTTCATTGACCGGTCCTTGTACAATAAACCCTGATTAATTTAAATAACAAGCTGCAATCCTTGCCCAAGTTATTATAAATTAATCGCTGTATTAACAATTCCTATTGGAGACAGATTAACCTATAGGCGAGCCACGCTTCTAGTCATTAACCTGTTTTGACTTCTTTTGTATAGAACCTTGTCTCAGCACCGCATTTTAACAGGAGAACTACAAAATATCACTTTAATAATTGTACAAAAAGATTAAAGCGCATTACGGACAAGAATCAAAATACTGCTTAGATAAATTATAGTGGAAAGCTTACACAACACATATTATAAAATAGGCTCGCTTCCAAACCCGAGAGGCTAGGTTTATTACTCAGACATTAACAAGGATGAAAATAAAATAAAGATAGAAATAGCCATTTTTTGGAGACTGCAGGAGGAAACGGGACTGTGATTCGCTCCTGCTCCAGCTGTTTTTCTTCTCTTCTTTTAATCCTGGTTCTGCCGAGTGGTGGAATGAAGAATAAAAATAAAATGGAGAAGTGGGGGATAAGAGGATGGAATAGATCGTAGGTGTGGTGTTCTGTTGTGAGCGATGGATGATTTCGATGAACATTGATGAGATTTGATGAACTTTGGTGAACTTTGGATTTTGGAAGGGATGATTAATTTGAGCAGAAGGAGTGTGGGTTTTATAGAAGAAAGGAAGAGGAAGAAGACAGGCTAGAACACGCGTGAGGATTTTCAGGAGTGCGCCGGCACCTGATATTGCTGATGGAGTAGATAGATATGTTTGCAGGCGCCACAGGAAAAATGAGGAAGACGGTCGGGAGGTCAATTATTCTGGATCTGGGTTGCATTTAGACGCGTCCTTGTCTGTGTCCTTGGATATTTGGGCAGGCGTCTCTATCTCTTGTCCGTCCTTTTTTCATCGGACATGTTTGGCGCAGCTATATCAGTGTTGTCCGGCCTTTTATGCAGGGACAGACCGCGGACATTTCTTTCTTGTCCGGCCATTTTTACACGGACAGGCCACAGACAACTTTGCCTTCTGTCCGCCCTTATTTCCACGGACATGGTTGTCTCTTGTCCTGCAAAAAATGGGCGGACATGTAATGTAAGTCCTTCTTTTCTGTCCTGGCTTATTTCCACGGACATGGTTGTCTCTTGTCCTGCCAAAAATGGGCGGACATGTAATGTAAGTCCTTCTTTCTGTCCTGGCTTATTTCCACTGATGGATCTGCAATTTGGGCGCGTCCGAACCAGTGTCCGGACCAGCCTGGTTCGGACGCTTTGATTTTGTGTGGAGAACGCGTCCTTGTTTTGTGTCCGCCCTTATTTACTCGGACATGCCACAGACGCATTTTTTGTGTCCATGCTTCTATATTGTTCGTTTCAGCTCCGATTTAAGATCCGTTTGCGCCTATGCGTTCGTCTCTCCGTCTACTTTGCTCCTAGCTTGGTTTTCCTCAAGTTTAACCAATAAATCTGTAAGATAACCAATTAAACATAAACTAGAGGAAAACTAGCCAAAGTGGAGAAATGAGCAAGAAAAGTGCTAATATAAATATGAAATACACCCATAAAACATGCTCATTTAGACACTTATCACACCCCCACACTTATCTTTTTGCTTGTCCTCAAGAAAAACCATGTACCCAAGTAAGTAGGGAATGCTCAATACTAACAAATATTATTATGAAGGGTAGGATAAGGAGGTGAACAGTACATGATCTTAAACTTTTTTAGGAGTGTGATCCATCAACTGCTGGTGGCACAGGTGTGCTCAGGGTAAGGTAAAATAAAAAATTAGAGTTTCGTGGTATGATCCAGAGTACTTTACTGCTTCAGTTACGTTGACTTTTGAGAACTTTTACCACGGCCATCTTCTCTCAAGAATGGGCATTTGAGGAGAAAACAAAAAGAAAATAGATTTATGCATTTGTTTCACTTTGCATAAGATAAGAGATGAGAGGATAATATGTAGGCATGAAGCTTTTGTTTAAGAACACTCAACTCTCTTTGTTGGTTACCAATGGTGTCTCGCAAGTCCCTTGTTTTATATTTTTTTTTGTATATATATTTTAAAGACAGATAAGCACCCCTTAGCAATCCCTAAGAGAGAAGACAGAAAGAACCCCTAAGCAATAAAAATCCAACCATTGCAGATCATTTGGTCACATCGCATAAAAATGCTCCTCAAAAGTAATCAAAATGAAAAATTTTGTACCATTTATCCCACAATTCATAACAGTATTTTTTCATAAAGAGAACAACCCACATATAAAGGGTCCACAATATTGAATTTGGAAAAAAAACGCCAGATAAGCAGAGAGGTTAAGCATTTTAAGCAATGTGTCAATTTAAGAGAGACTTAAGACGAGCGACTGAGAAGTGAGTCCCCCCCACACTTAGATTGGAGCAATGTCCTCATTGCGTAGGAAGAATTAAATTAACGAGGGCATGCAATCTACCAGAGTACCTCACACAATGCAGGGCAGTAGGGAGTATGTAAAAATTTGAAGTGCAAAGCAAAGAGAATGTACTACCTAGAGTTCGCAGAGTATTTAGAGTAGCTCCCCCACACTTGAGTTCAGCTGTAGGAATGTGCACGATGTTCCTGTGATGAATATTCTAAACAGCCAGAAGAACTCAAGTTAATTCTCCTCATTCTCTCTCCTCTTTTTTATATATATAAAAACATACACAGGAATAATATGGAAGATAAAACATAAAACAAAAATAGTAGGGTAATAAAATTTAACCACTGGGTTGCCTCCTAGTAAGCTGCCCGTGTTATAGTCTTTGGCTAGACTCCCACTTCGTTATCCTGGATCAAAAACAAAAGTAGACAACAGCTTTTCCGGGAAAACAAAGTTAGCAGTATTAGAAACAAACCACCTGGATCAAAACACACGTCACCTTGGCAAATAAATAGGAAAATGAATACTCCACAAAACCTGGTGGTTGAGGAGGTACTGCCGGTAACGTAGTTGTAATAGGAGACCAGGTGGTGATGACTTTTCTTCCTCAAATTGGAGGATGTAGACATCCTCCTCTTGTTGTTGAGGCTTATGGAGGCAGGGTGGAAGTTGATGAGAGACTGGTTGTAGCGGTGTTCCTTCCTCAGATTCGAGAATATATATATATATTCTCTTCCGGTTTGTGAGGCTCAATAGGATAATCATCCTCTAGCTCGCGGACTGGCTCTGACAAAATATCTTTAAATTTTAATTGCTCCTCTTGTGCTGGGGATGGAGATGGAGGAGAATTGTAACTTTCAGACATTTGCTCCAACTCAACGTCGGAGAAAAATGTCCTGATAAGTTTATTTATCTCCTCATCAGAACTTGTAGCTTCAAGAATATCTGGCTCGAATCGATCTTTGCTCCTTGGAGTCACCACTGGAATCTCTTCTAGCGGCTTGGCCTGACTCGGGAAAAATTTGTCTGGCCCTTGTGTCGATTGTTGTTCATTCTGATTGAAGTAGTCATATCCCAACTGAGCTTCTTTGTACTGTGTATTAGCCTGGTCGACTTCCCACCAATACGGCTCTCGATTTGATTATTGAGGTGGTTGATAATCCTTGACCAACCTTTGATATCAGGACATCTCCTCTTACATGTGCGTCCATTCCAAATCAATCAATAATCTTCTCACCTCATCGTAGCCGCTCTCCATAATCAGTAACTATCTACATCTACAAAAACAAAAAAAAATAAAAATACCAAGTAGAATAAAACTAAAAATAGAAAATAAAACATAAACAAAATTAACTATATAGAAAAACAAAAATGATATAAAACAGAAATACAAGAAAATTGCTAAAACAAATAAAGTAAGTAAAATTAAATTCCATTAAATGAAGCAAAAATAAAATAAATAGGAAAAAAAACTAAACAGAAATCTCAATAAAATTAAGAACCATCAATTAACCGTGCCGGAGATCCCTGGCAACGGCACCAAAAACTTGTTGGAGAAATATGTGACTACATCTACAACTTAGGCAGTGTACCTATCGTTTTGCGGAATAGTGGATTTGTGGGTTGTCGTACTCATGGGGACCTCGCTGTGGATAACTGATAGTGTAGTAAATTTACTGAGACTTCTAGTAAACAGGTGTTATCATTTTTTCAGGGAAAGATGCGACTAAAACTTAATCTAAACAAAACAGTAATAAAAACAATTAATCAAAACAGAAAAGAAACAGAAAATTGTAAATCTTTTTGTTTTTTAAGAAGCATCCCGAGTTGTTCTGCTCACCTATATTATCCAATTATATCAATATAAACTTTTCCACTTTAGCAATAAACTCAGGAATTTTAATTAGTTCATTGACCGGTCCTTGTACAATAACCCTGATTAATTTAAATAACAAGCTGCAATCCTTGCCCAAGTTATTATAAATTAATCGCTGTATTAACAATTCCTATTGGAGACAGATTAACCTATAGGCGAGCCACGCTTCTAGTCATTAACCCGTTTTGACTTCTTTTGTCTAGAACCTTGTCTCAGCATCGCATTTTAACAGGAGAACTACAAATATCACATTAATAATTGTACAAGAAGATTAAAGCGCATTACGGACAAGAATCAAAATACTGCTTAGATAAATTATAGTAGAAAGCTTACACAAACAATTATATAAAATAGGCTCGCTTCCTAACCCGGGAGGCTAGGTTTATTACTCAGACATTAACAAGGATGAAAATAAAAATAAAGATAGAAATAGCCATTCTTTTGGAGACTGCCGGAGGAAACGGGACTGCGATTCGCTCCTACTCCAGCTGCTTTTCTTTCTTCTTTTTAATCCTGGTTCTGCCGAGTGGTGGAATGAAGAATGAAAATAAAATGGAGATGTGGGGGACAAGAGGATGGAATGGATCGTAGGTGTGGTGTTCTGTTGTGAGCGATGGATGATTTCGATGAACGTTGATGAGATTTGATGAACTTTGGAGAACTTCGATGAACTTTGGTGAACTTTGGATTTTGGAAGGGATGATTAATTTGAGCAGAAGGAGCGTGGGTTTTATAGAAGAAAGGAGGAGGAAGAAGAAAGGCAGGAACACGCGTGAGGATTTTCAGGAGTGCACCGGTGCCTGATATTGCTGATGGAGTAGATAGAAATGTTTGCAGGCGCCGCAGGAAAAATGAGGAAGAAGGTCGGGACGTCAATTATTCAGGATCTGGGTTACATTTAGACGCGTCCTTGTTTGTGTCCTTGGATATTTGGGCGGACGTCTCTATCTCTTGTCCGGCCTTTTTTCATTGGACACGTTTGGCGCAGCTATATCAGTGTTGTCCGGCCTCGGACAGACCGCGGACATTTCTTTCTTGTCCGGCCATTTTTACAGGGACAGGCCACGGACAACTCTGCCTTCTGTCTGCCCTTATTTCCACGGACATGGTTGTCTCTTGTCCTGCCAAAAATGGGCAGACATGTAATGTAAGTCCTTCTTTTTGTCCTGGATTATTTCCACGGACGGATCAACAATTTGGGCGCGTCCGAACCAGTGTCCGGACCAGCCTGGTTTGGACGCTTCGATTTTGTGTGGAGAACGCGTCCTTGTTTTGTGTCCGCCCTTATTTACCTGGACATGCCACAGACGCTTTTTGAACTGTCCGAACCACTGTCCGGACTAGACTGGTTCGGACAAAAAATGGTTTGCTTCTAAAATGTTCGTTTCAGCTCCGATTTAAGATCCGTTTGCGCCTATGTGTTTGTCTCTTCGTCTACTTTGCTCCTAGCTTGGTTTTCCTCATGTTTATCCATTAAATCTGTAAGATAACCTATAAAACATAAACTAGAGGAAAACTAACCAAAGTGGAGAAATGAGCAAGAAAATTGCTAATATAATATATGAAATACACCCATAAAACATGCTCATTTGGACACTTATCACCAACCCCTTGGGTCAGTCCATTCCAGTAAGTTTCCCGTTCTCTGAAATTGTCCGATTGACCCAGGACTGTTCCGACCGACCCATACACATCTGGGTCGGTCCGTTCCAGAAGGTTTAAGTTTCGTTGTCTAAGACCCGACCGACCCACCGACTGACCCAACCTCTGGGTCGGTCGAAGTTAGAACTTCGACGTTCAAGAATTTTTTTTTGCCTGACCTACCCATGACCGACTCAAGGCCTCTGGGTCGGTCCATTAGAAAGTTTCATTTCAGTTGATTATGCTCCGACCGACGACCCCACCGACCGATCCTACCTCTGGGTCGGTCGGTAGCAGAATTCTCCTACAGATTTTATTTTTCACTTCTTTTCTTACCCATTTCTTCCCTAACCTTCCTACATACATCCTAACATGTTTTAGCACTATTTAGACCTTCTAAAATACCTTAATTCATCCACTAACTCATTACTAAATTCATTCCCATTCTCATATGGATTTACACAATTTTCCTCATTTCCATCCCACCACTTATACTAATTTCCTTTCTCTAATGTTACAGATTTTTACTCTAACCTTTACCATTCAATACTCCCTCTACCAATGCTACTCCTAGCATTCCAAATACATTAATTCACATCCTAGTTCTCCCCATTATCTAGCTCCATTCAAAATCTGTTACAACATGGTTAATCACTCACAACTACTACCAAAACACACCTAGTTATTATCTAGGTTGTTCCCTCTACTTGCACATCTAAGGCCCCTAATTTCCATACAAATTTGGTAGAGTTTCCCCTATATTTTTACGATTACCCACACATTGTTCCAGCTCACAAATGCTCATTCCTACACCTATTTATCTAATTCATTATACTCACATTACAACTCCACTACAACACAATAAATTCCTGCACATACACTTCAATACTCAATGTTCTCCCAAGCTTTTAAGCATCATTTACAAGCCTCAAAACTGTTACATTCTCTTCCTCATTTTACTACTACATACTTACTACTCATTTCCATATCCATTACTCATTTTTAATACTCAAAATCTGTTACATTACACAATACAATACAAAACCCCAAGGTAAGAGCATTTACCTTGTGACTCTAGTTTCTCCTTCTTTCTTTCTTTTCCTTCCTTCTTCCTTTCTTTCTTGTTCTCGATTTCTTGCTCAGAAATGGGGCAATGCTACAGCCCTTCCAAAACCACAATACCATCTCAATACTAACCTTAATCAATCTAAAATATAGAACATGTTTTTAGGGTTTAGGAAAAAGCATTACCTTCCAACCAATGGATGAAATGCTTGGTTAGCAAGAGAGCAAGGTTTCTAGCCCATTGGTGAAGCCAAAATCGGCTGGAGAAACAAGGAAAATGGAGTTCAAATTTTAGAAATTCATATAAGGAAAATAAGGGCTAGAAAGGGTGGATTTTTAAACTTCTTTTTACCTTAATACATCAAGGTGAAGGAGTAGCTTCTAATGGAGGGCTCAAACCTTCAAATGGAGAATACCCATGGAGATGAAAATGTTTGTTTTCGAAATTGGAAAAGAAGGTAGTGCTCTCCTTGATGAGAGGATTACAATGGTACTAATTTTGTAATTTTTGGTGGTGGTTTAGGTGCTCAACAAGATGAGAGAAGTGGAGAGTTAAGTGGGCGGCTTCACTTCTCCATGGCTGTCGCAGGAGGAAGAAGAAAAGGAAAGAGAGGGTGTGAGAGAAACGTGAGAGAGGGGTGGGTTGTGAGGAGAGAGAGTGTTTTGTTTTCTTTATTTGTTTGTCCTTTAGCTAATAAGAAGGGATATAAAGAGAGTGAGAGAGTGAGATAGCTGGCCGGCCCACTCACACACAGCCAATCAAATTTTGCTTTTATTTGCAAAGGTGGACACATTAATTTTACTTATTTACATTCTCACCCCACAACTTCCCGGTTGTTACAGTTTTTTACTAACCGGAATCCGTTTTTCGGAATTTTCTCGTTTCTTTAGTTTATTTGTTATTAAGCTTCCATTAATGATCAATAATAGTTATTTAATGATTTATAATTTTTACGAGTTCGTTTGACCACTTAAAATCACGCTTTCGGGTTTCCTCAAAAAACGTGCGCTAAAGCTCTATTAGCGTTTTAATACATTATGTGGATCCGTTTTCTTCGGGAGTTGTTCCCATATATTATTTAGGCCTTTAGAATCCATATAATATGCTAACCGAGGTCTCTTACCTCCTATGGTCATTTAACGCTTATTTAGCGTTTTTCGCTTTTTAAGCGTTTCTTTATTTCTTTGGATTTATTTTTCCTTACCAATATTACTTAGGCACCATTAAGCCCTAAATACGTATTAGGATAATTTTAAATCCCTATATTTAAGTTTGGGGTATTTCAATCTACCCCCCTTAAGAACTTTGTCCTCAAAGTTGTTCGAGGTTATAGGGTTACTATACTTACTCATTCTTACATGTTTAATACCAAAAGTCATACATTCTTCCTCCTTACAAATTCCCAAATCCATTACTCAAGGTTTCTACATACCATGCCATACCAACGTACAATAATTACTCGAATCCGCATTACTACCAACCATCCAGTTCCTCATTACATACATACATACAGTGCAAAGCTATCCCCAAAGCAATGCGATACACATTACAATCCCGCAGGCACTCAGGTCATCTCGACACAGGACTCCTCTATGTCCCGCTGCCTTTGGAATAATACAACATGCTACACTACTATCTTCTCCGGTATAAGCTTCTAACCAAATCTTTATTCTCAGTCTAAGGGAAATCCTTCCCAACAGCTAATTAGAAATATTTCTAAACCATACAACTCCAAGTTCCAATTTATATTCATTACTTCTACCCTAAGCGTGATTCTTGTGACCACTTGAGGGGAGCTTCAAGAGTTATTCGACCCTGGTGTGATCAGCACCACTGTTGAACTATCTTTCCACCCCAATTTATGTTCGGTTTCCCTTGATCTGATCAGGAACAAGTTCGACTTCCCACATCGGTTTCAAACACACAGATAATTCAATTATTTTTATTTTCTATCTTTTTACTCCTAGTCCTATCATAATCACAAATTCATACCTCTCCAAAGGATGGAATTCAGTCCATCTATCATCCTCATTCTACATCTAAATTCTTTTCTTCGAGATTTAATACTTAAGTGCTCATTTCATCAACCTTTACTACTTCCATCCATTACTCTCCATCGTTTCAAATATTCTAACTAGGGATTACCATACTTGTAGCATTTAGTTGTCCTCAATTTACTTCCAATAACTTACCTAGGTATACACTACTCCTAGACTTCATTCATCTACTACTCTCATTCATTTCGTACTACTTCTTCAAAGGCTACAATACTTGTGGACCTTCGTCCACTACTCATTACTTTTCTTTACCAATACTCTCACACTGGGTTACAAGATGGGTATATTCGCCCTAAGGTATTTGCATCTCTCGTGCCTAATTACCATATTTACCATATGAATGAATACGTATGTTTATTTAACATAGGTACCAATCATCAATTCAATTATCGTTTGTGCTATGCACATTGTAGTTTATGTGTTTTATTCATGAAACTTAGATTAAGCGGTTTTCGTTCTACCCCCCTTAAAAGGGATTACGCCCACGTAATCTACCATATATTATTATTGAACATTGGTCCATTCGATTCGGGCAAACTGGAGCATTTTAGCTTCATTATGGTTTATTATATAATATACTCTGGTAAAAGGGTCTTAACCCTACCACTGGTTTAGTCTTCGCACCAAGAATTCCTATATGAGTTTATTTAACCCATAATTAATTGGGTTCTAGCCTAATAGGCTTCAAGGCATTAATAGCCATTCTTTTATACTTACTAGGTACATTAACCTCTTAGCTAGGGCCCACTAGCTTCTGCTGCGTGACCCTGATAACTTGGGTTATTCACCCTTCTTGTTATCCTTAATGTGCTACACATCACCTTTTATCCCTCTATTGTGGGAATAAGGTTATTAAACAAATGCGGTATTCTTTTACCGTGCTTGAACTCAATGGGTTTTAGATTATAACCAGCTCTTTGGTAATCTATTATACATACTATTCATACTCCCATGATTATTCACTAAGTTCCTCCGACTTATTGTCGGGTGAGGTTAAGTCACTACTTAGTTGTAGTGCTTCCTCTGTTGTCAATAGCTTCTGAATCATACCAGTTCTCCTGGTTCAGTACAAGTGTTCTTTACTTGTATGACCTTGCATTTTCTATGCGTCGGTCCTTGTGACTTTCTTAAGTCTCCTTTCACATTTTATTCCAATGGGATTCACAATTTGTGATTGTTCGTGTGTTTTACACTCCTCGTGCTTCTTTGGCCTTAGGCCGCACGGTTTGTTGCTAAGCTCGCTTAACTGGCTTATGCCATGTTCGCTGGTGAAAAGAAGGGTTTACTACCATTTATATTTTCCATATTCCTTGCTACCCTACTAGATCATTAACTGTGCAAGTGCAATACCAAAACACTCAGTCATACAGAGTGCAGAGGCGTAAACGCTTTGCAGTAACTCACTTATGCGATAGGAATGAATATTTTTGTCTGACTTCTCGTGCTTACTACTCCATGTCGTTGTCTATTACTTCCTTATAGCGGTCGCTTGTTGCGCACCATATTCTTACTAATTATACAATGTTGTTTATACCGTCTCCATTACTGTGGTTACTTGTCTTTACTCATTGCCATTGTCGTTGGCACCATTTCCTTATGGTATGAATACCCTGGGGTTTCCAATGTTCGTGTGTATGACGGTTGTCGTAGCATACCGCCATATTAAATCTTCCCAATGTGGAGATGTTTTATTTCAATTTAGGTCTCCATGTGTAGGTTAGCTTACCTCACATTTCTTCACCATTTATGGTACAATTTACCAAGTATCTTGGTTGACAATGGATGAAGTAATTTACCGGGTTATAAGCTCTCTTGAGCGTTGGCCATTCGTGGGGTCCAATGTGCACTCACATTATTTGTCCTTGACAATTACTGTTTCTCCAGTGCCGAGCATTGGTTATAGGCTCTAGCTATGCAGTTTTACCTTTGTATACACATCACCGGGACATCCCCAAGAAACTTCATGGGTTTTCTGGTCCAGTTCTCCAATTAGAGGGTATTTCACCACTAGTATGTGAAGGTTCTTGTTGACAAGGTTTAGTCTGTTAGTATTCATACAATGGTTCGCCATATGTTTGGTTGCGTATGGAGTATACTTGCTCCTTCGAGTCTCTATGCTATCTAAGCGTTGTGCTTTTACAGTCCAAAGCCTCTTGTAGGCGTAGTGGTTTGGAAATCTCATTTTCTTGTTCGATTGTCTCTTGGCAATAACTACATGCGCGAGCTTGTTGTTATGGTAGATGGAGGCCTTTTCTAGGGGTTCACATCATCATTACATTGGTGATCTTTGGTTAACAAGAGGTACCTTTCCACGAGTTTCCCGTAGTGTCCAAGTGTGGACTAGGCCATTGTTGGCCTTATTACGATTCTTATGCCTCTGTGCTACCACTGCAACAGAAGGCATGAAAAGCAATTTAAAGCTTCGTCAACTATATACTAGACTGATGTTCTAGTGACAATGACACTGAGGTAGCCATTAAATGGTTCAGTTGTCGATTGATCTGTCGTATGAGGCAATAACCTTTGCAAGGCTTGTTATCATTTGGTGTGGGTTTGCAACCGTTTAAATTTTCATAACGTATGTGGTGTATGGCTTTGAAGACAAGTTGCTGTGAGCTATGCTCTTGCAAGCTGCTTATACGCGTTTCCACTCCTGTATACCCCATAAGTTGGAGGTATTACTGGGCTCCATGGCAAGTCATGACATCACGCTTCCATTCATAGGAGGCCCCTTTAGACAATCTGGTGCTAACCAGTGCCTTCTTGTAAGTTAGGGTATTTCCCGTTATGCGAAATCCCTTCGGTGTCCAAACCGAGTGTTCGTTCTAGCTTCTATGCTGTTATCATGTCGCTGTTGTTCGACTGTTGTTAACTCAGACACCCTTCAAGGATTGCTCCTGGGTGTTGTTGGTTACACCGTTACATCCGGCTAGTGTTTAATATGCGTCATGTCCACTATATTGCCTTGTGGTATTGTATTTGAGTTATTCCCCTTGGGGTTATAACGTCTCCCGTTCTTGGGTAGACTGTTTATACTTTCTCCTAGTGCTTAACACTAGGGTTAATATCCTCTTCAATGATGGATTATAATTTGTGGTAATCTTGTGATTGCTCTTGGGAGCTCTGTTCCGTTTGTTGAACATTATGGTGTTCACGTTAGGCGTTCGCCTTATTGCGTTTAGGCTGGGTATACCTCCCCGCTGTCTTGTATTTGTTTGATGTCCTTGAGACATGTCCAATGTCTATACCTACTAGTCCGCGCCCTTTGTGCTTCCTAGTCCTCACTCCTTATTTTCAGATGAATTCTCTGAATTTCCTTTATACTCGTTACTTAGTTATGTTCCTTCTCCTTGATCGTCTGAGGTGTCCAGCCATTCTGCTGTGAACTTACTCATAGTCCGTAGAACGAAGTTGACTACTTCCTGTGTTTCGTGCACTACATGTGTACATACGTGGGGTACCTTGTTGATACGTTACCACTTACCCGACTATCTGTCAGGCCCACAAGCTCCTTCGGAGTGCGGTTGTCCCACATCCCGTAATTGGGTACATTCGTAGTGTTCGTTACACGCCTAGGTGAAGTATCACTTGTGCAGAAAATGTGTTTTACCACGGTTATTTTGCCTATATACCACGGTTCCAAACCGTGGTTAATACGCGCGTCATATATTCGAAAATGACTATAAACCACGGTTTAAAACCGTCATTTAAAAGCTAGAGTATAAACCACGGTTGTTCGGCGACCGTCGTTGAAAGTCGTTTCTTCGCGGGGGATCAGACCGATTTTATACCACGGTTTAGCCTGATAACCGTGGTATATAAGCATTTTATACGACGGTTCGGAAACATAACCGTGTATATAACCGTTTCCATTGCATTTTATACGATGGTTTCCTAATCAACCGTCACTAGTACAAAACAGGCTTACCGCAGCCCCCCTATTGCAGTGGTTGTAAGAGGAATCGCTGCAATAGGACGTTTTAAAATTTTCGTGTCACCTACCGCAGCGGTTCCTAGCTAACAACCGCTGCGGTAGGTGACGCGAAAATTTTAAAACTACCTATTGCAGCGGTTCCTCTTACAACCGCTGCAATAGGGGCGCCGCGGTAGGTAGGTCGATTTTTTCAAAAAAATCCCGCATATTTTTTAAAAAAATTTCACTATCCCGCTTTTTTAAGTCTATTGCAGCGGTTGTTAGCTAGGAACCGCTGCAATAGGTAGGTCCATTTTTTTTCAAAAAAAAAAAAATCCCGCTTATTTTTTTCAAAATTTTCACTTTCCCAGTTTTTTTAGCCTATTGCAGCGGTTGTTACTAGGAACCGCTGCAATAGGTAGGTCGATTTTTTCAAAAAAAAAATTCCCGCTTATTTTTTTCAAAAATTTCACTTTCCCAGTTTTTTTAGCCTATTGCAGCTGTTCTTACTAGGAACCACTACAATAGGTAGGTCGATTTTTCAAAAAAAAAAATTCCCGCTTATTTTTTCAAAAATTTCACTTTCCCAGTTTTTTTTAGCCTATTGCAGCGGTTCCTAGTAAGAACCGCTGCAATAGGTAGGTCGATTTTTTCAAAAAAAAAAATTCCCGCTAATTTTTTCAAAAATTTCACTTTCCCAGTTTTTTTTAGCCTATTGCAGCGGTTCTTACTAGGAACCGCTGCAATAGGTAGGTCGATTTTTTCAAAAAAAAAATCCCGCTTATTTTTTTCGAAAATTTCACTTTCCCAGTTTTTTTTAGCCTATTGCAGCGGTTCTTACTAGGAACCGCTGCAGTAGACTTTTTGTTTTAATATAAAAGTTTCTCCTCTGTTAACTGACGTTAATTATGCTCTGCGCTCTCCTTCTTCTAGCCGCGGCGAACAAGGAACAACTCCACGCTCTCTTCCTCTCTTCACTCACGGTCGATGCGAAAAAGGTACGCATGCTCTGCGCTAGCTCTCTTCTTCTTTCACTCATTTATTCTTCTTCTCTTCCCTTATGGTAATATGCTCGAACATATCTTTACTTCGGTAATTTGTAACCCTAACTGAGAACAAGATGCTCTGCGCCTCCATTAATATTCTCACGCGGTAATTTGCAACCCTAACTGGCGAACAAGAACATATATGCTATGTGCCTCTTTCTCTTCTCATATCTACACCTCTTTTACTGTAATTTTGCAAATCTGGTTGGGTGACGAGGAACAAGGGTTGTGCCCACTAGTGGAAAAAACGTTTTATAACACGGCTAAAAAAGGGCTTTATAACACGGCTAAAGGCCGTGTTATATGCGGCCGTCATATATAAACAAGTCTTATAACACGGCTCATAGCCGTGTTATAAAGTCGATTATATGACACGGCTACACCCAAGCCGTGTTATATAATTCGGTTTTATAACACGGCTATAATCAAAGCCGTGTTATAAAGTTGGTTGAATCCGTCGAAATCATAACCTTTTATAACACGGCTTCCTTTTAGCCGTGGCATAAAAGCATGTTATATAACACGGCTCTTGATGTAGCCGTGTTATAACATGCTTTTATGTCACGGCCAATAATAAGCCGTGTTATAAAAGGCCACCGAATGCTGGACTTTATAACACGGCTATGCATAGCCGTGTTATAAAGTCCAGCATTCGGTGGCCTTTTATAACACGGCTTCCTTTTAGCCGTGGCATAAAAGCATGTTATATAACACGGCTACTGCATAGCCGTGTTAAAGTTGCAGTTTTTTTTATTTTTTTTTTTCGTTTTTGCTTCTTTCCCACACATTTGACAGATCACAACCTGTATAATATTCACATAAGACGTACCAATGTCATATCACAACAACTGGACCATCCACATAGGTCAAATACCTTGTAATTCTCAAACAAAATGCACATTTACATGCATTTACAAAAAGTCTTAACCAAAACCCAATATCCACAAACTCATATCACTATCAACACACGTTCACATATCATAAGTAGCCATAAGTCTCAACAAAGGTTTATCTAACTACTATTCCAAAGATTTTATACAATTCCTACAAGTGCTTAAGTAAAATAATGCGAAATCTTCTCTTACAAAATCTAGTTGTTTTCTTGGTGTAAGTAGATGGTTGATTGTCAAAATATTGATACACCTACACAAAGGAAACAAAATTTATGAGTCAATTAAATGCTAACAACTTGAGCTTTACAATGTTTAACATAAAAAATCATCCAGAACCAAAGAGAAAAAGATAAATTCAAGTATATTACCGGTTTCAGAAGAAGAGGGTGAAGAGCAGCGCTAAATCCATAGATTTATCTTTGCAAGAGGGGTTCTGTAGATTTATCACTGCAGAAGAGCAAACAGATGAAGAGAATGGAGAGCAACGCGTAATATGTATTTTCCTTGTCGCAAGTTTGCAAAAAGTCTTAATCATAAAAATAGTCCACGCACTCCCATGTCTATGGACATTTGAATAGTACAGAAAATGTACACCAAAAACATCATAAAAATAGTCCACATACTCCCCATGTATAGAAACCAATCACATAGTATGTATGTTCCTTGCTGCAAGAGAGAAGAAGATAAGTTCAAGTATATTACCGGTTCCGGAAGAAGGACATCGATGTTCACAGATTATCTCTGCAGTAAAAGCTCCACAGATTTATCTCCGTCGCAAGTGCAGCAGTAGTACCAAATATTTTAATATCTACAACGGTGAAAAAAAAAGAGAATGAAGTGCATTACATATTACATATGTTCCTTGTTGCCGGCAATAGTATGAATAAGAGAATGAAGAGCAGCACAAAAAAAGAAGAGAATGAAGTGTAGCGCAGATTACTAAGACAAAAAATTATGTATACTAAAATGTGCAGAACTATGTTGCCCAAAATGTAGGTAAGATTGAGCATATATTTTGAAAGTTAGAACTTGTTGTAACAGGTTTATTAATGTAGCAAAAACAGAAGCAATTAAAGCTTTTATACTTAAGCATTTTTATTTTATATACACCATGGCTGGTGTAACTTGTTTCCGTTTAAACATTGTTCAAGCTTCTTGTATACTTGAGCATTATTCTAAACATTATTCAAGAGTCGAAGAGTTCATCGTTCAAATAGCCAACCATTAGCAAGAGTCGAGCAGTTCACTAATATGACGTTACTTACAACCCATTCAGGCTTAGCAGATAGTGCAAATAAGATGATACAAAATCAATAATTTTCATACGAAATCAGGCGCGTAGTATGTCAGCAGATTACGATAGTGATGTATAAAATTTATTTTCGTAATGGTAATTATAGATTGTAATGTGGGAGGTTTAGCAAAAGGATTTGGATATCAAAAAAGCATTTTTACATGTGTGTACCACCAAAACAACAGCTAAGAGTAGTGTTGTTAATCACCTTAGCAGCAACTCAAATACAATAACAAAACAGTTTTACCCGCTCTATATAAGCTATGGAATTTAAAACCACAAAATCAGTTTTGTATAACAGCTGAACATAGAAGTGAAATGCAGCTTGAATACGGTTGTGTAATAATTATAAAGTGTAGCAGCATAATGCTTATAAAAAAGTGCTCCAAACGCAGCAACAAGCAAGTAAATTGTGATCATAATTAAAGAAGTAAAACAGATTAATAATTTTAATATCTTTATCGTATAAAACTATAACAACAAAAGTATATAAATCAAGAAATACCTGTTGTAACAGATTCGAAATTGCAGTAGCGGCATGAATTCATGAAGAAAATTGAGCAGCGATTCAGGAGCAAACCGATCAGCAATTCAGGAAGTTAGTTTCCCAATGCACATAGTTGACCCCCTCCATAACAATCAAAGGGAAGAAGGTTGCACTTTTACCAATGCTTCAGCCTATTCATAGTACGCAAGAGAGAGTCAAACATAGGAAATCTCATCATTCATGAAGTAACAACAGCAGCAATTTAGAAGACTAAAACTGCAGGAAATAGCATCATTCATTAAGTAACAACAACAGTAATTTAGAAGACTAAAACTGCAGAGTTGGATTATTTGGCTGCAGAGTTGGAAGAAAACAGCAGTTTGACAGCACAGCTTAACAAGTTAACCACATCTACTCTCACCACTGGAATTATTTTACTGCTTATGATACTTATTGTTTATTTCACCAGGTGCAAGTAGAGACATCAGCTGATTACTTTGGATTATGCAGCAACACAAACTATGCTGCTGCTGCGTGTAACAGTAGAACAGAAGGAGTAAAACTTGTATCGATATATTTTCTAGAGAAGAGATAAGACCAAGTATATTATGAGTTCCAGAAAAAAAATCTGATGTGCGACAGAGAAAGTAAAACAATACATGTTGTATTTTGACAGCAAGGGAAGTTAGTTATTTTTGATGAGTAGCTGATAAACAGCATGTGGCAATACTCAGGCCCGTGAAGGACCTTTCTCACCAGTACATATACAACCACATTAGAGCACAAAGTAAGAGACAAAAAACAAGAGTTATAGGAACAGATGCTAACAGAGGTTGTGTTTCCGTTTTAACATTATTCAAGCTTCTTGTATACTAAAGCATTATTCATAAGCATTGTTCAAGCTTCTTGTATACTTCTAATTGAAAATCAGAATCAAGAAAATCAACATAAATATGCTCCAAAGACCAGAAAGAGAAGTTGGTAAACGCATAAAGGGTATCCCAACTAATTAGACTTTTCTGAGAAGTAGAAAGGAACCATAAAGGGTATCCCAACTAAAGTTATACAAGCTACTCTATGGAAGGAAGAAAACATATTGCATCGAGCATATAGCTGCAGGGTAAACTAGTATTGAGAATATGATAGTGAAGTTGAATCCACGTAAAATAGTGAATGATATCCAGAGAAAAATAATATCAAAGCCTTCATAATAAATGCATAAAAAGAGGGGAAAGTCGTACATATTTCTGCATGACATTCACATCTTGCTCCTTTTCAGTGTGAAACTTGTTCAACTTCTCCTCGGTCACTTCAATGCATGATTCCATTTCTTGTTTTGCAAACCTCTTACCCTACCGAATCAAATGGTTAACTTTTGATCAGTAAATGAAGTTATAAATCCTAAATCATCTAAAAAAAATATGTACACTAAGTAAATAAAGTACCTTATTTGCTATGTTTTTTAAGTTCTATAATACAGATTCTCAAATAATTCATAGTACTTGAATTACACCAGTAACTTCTTCAAATGCAAATGTGCAGACCAAAAAGATATGTATAGTAATGCATTTCATATTATGTTAGCTAAAAAAAATGCAACAGCATAACACTTAATATGAAGTAACAAAATCAGAGATCAAAATTAAACAAAATGGTTTAAGTGTTGTCTAAAAACTATTCTGTATTGATCACTAATGGCTTTTTTAAAACTGTCTAAAAAGAGCAAAAACTAGTGGAAAGAAAGAAGCAGATAATAACATGTAATATATTACACTACATAGAAATGTAAAAAGTCAAGTCTTAATCATAAAAATTAGTCCACGTACTGCCCCTGTTTATGGGTATTTGAATAGTGCAGAAAATGCAAAAAAAGGATACCAAAAACAGCAATAAACAGTGTATTTCAGGCTTTTATTTTTCAGGTCATAAATGCTCAATTGTGCAAAAAAATAATAATAACACCTCAAACAATGGCCAAACCAAAGGTGAGAAGAGCATCGATGTTCCACATATTTATCTCTGCAGTATAAGCTCCACAATTAATCTCCGCCGCAGATGCAACAGCAGTTCCACATATATATATATATATATAGTACTCAAATCTAACTCACTTTTACTGACAAAAGACGGTACAATAAAAGGGATACTCAGAGAAAAAGGCAACTTAATTACTAAATCAGCTGTTCACTAGTTATTAATCCAAAATGTTTCACCTCTGCCTATTAATAAAAGAATCAGAATTAAGCAAATTGAGGGAAGGGTGGAAGTGAATTACAACCCAACAGTAGACAGCACTCGAACACTAAACAAATCTAGACTCATTCATTTGGGCAGTCGGACTAAAGATTTCTCTAAGCTATGCAACACGAATCGAATCCAGCAGTCAACAACCCTCAACTTGTTATCAGGTTAATAATCTGCACTTAAAACTATTAATAAATCTGAAACACATGAAAAGCACAACAGATTGAACTCAAAATCATTGACTCCTCCCTTTTTGTGTCTTTTGATGCTAAACTTCACTTAAACGACAGAAACCTCACATAAAACTCAACCGAGGCTCACGTATTGCTAACCAGCAGACATACACAAAAACTGAAATCATGAGCGATAGAACAAACTTAGAGCATTTATCATAAAAAAAAAATGAACACGCATCAGCTAGGTACATAGGCACGCCTTGGGTTTCAAATGAAGAAGCAAATAGATGACTAGACTCCAAAACTGTTAGTCCAACTAACTACCATGTTTGAGCAAATTCCAATTCACTTGCAAGTTCAGCTCATTTCCTTCTCTATCTCCTGATCTTTTATGAACAGACTATGCAAAACTGAATTCCAAATTGATCCCATAATACTACCGATGCTTTAACAGAGACTCCAAAACTGTTAGTCCAACTTAACTACCATGTTTGAGCAAATTCCAATTCACTTGCAAGTTCAGCTCATTTCCTTCTCTATCTCCTGATCTTTTATGAACAGACTATGCAAAACTGAATTCCAAATTGATCCCATAATACTACCGATGCTTTAACAGAAGCAAAACGTGGCCGAATTCTGCTTACATCAATCTCTCGTTTATTTTTACTCTTCATGAGTGGATCATAATCTAGATTACTAATCAAATTCCAGCCAAGAAACACTAAATCTTATTCCCGTTGCAAAAAGAAAGGAGCAGGTTGTCGAAATTAACAGATGAGTATAAATAACAGGAGATCATAGACAGCGAGTGAGCACGGTCTATCAGGATCAGTAGAGACTTATAGCACACCAGAGAACTAAGCACAGGTTTGAAGCATGTATGTTCATGAAAACTACTGAAAATCAGACAGAACAACTCATATCAGGTTAGTATATGTACCGACTACCGGGAAACGAATGGTGAATAAAACAACCAAAACGGTGAACAGATGAAGATTTCCTGCAAGAAGTCACAGAACAAAAACAAACACAAACAACCCTTATTTGTAAATGAAATCGAAAGGGAAAAGGAACCGAGGACCAAACCAAAGTCATGAACAAGTGTCGGGCGTAGTCAAGTGCAAAATCTGGATTTCCTTTCGCAAGTGAAAGTAATTTATCGGGGATGAGAATGAGGAGAAAATAACCATTACTAGTTGGTTCATCAAGCAGGACCGCAATATCAAAATAATCATATTCAAAGAGATGAAACAAACTTCTGAGATTCATTGCGACCAGTTGCTCCTGTTCGAAACGAAAGGGGCGGCGAGAATGCAGAGAAACATTACTAGCGAGAGTGGTACTGGTGATTGCTTTTGAAGCAAGAAGAAACTTGGAATTTCAGAACAGGGAGGAAGCCGACGGTATTGTTTCTGGGTTTATGCAGATGAAGTTCATTGTGGGTTTCTGGATGCTCGCCATCTAGATTGCGAAACTACCGTCGGCGGAAATGAAGAAGGGTCGAGCATGAATGTCTCTGTTCTCCAGCCAGTTTATGTACCTTGGTCCGCGAGTTAGAGATTGCAGATGGACAGAGATGTGGAAGACTGGGAATCGACGGAGGCCATCTTTGTGCCTCGTTGGGGGAGAAGAAGGTGGTGGTTAATTGAGAGAAAACGAAGAGAATCGGGAAGAGATGAAGAGGAGTTTTGTTTTTCTGGGCTTCAACTTTGAGATCGAGGAAGGGATTGGAGAATAGAGGTGGATTTTCTAAGACAGAGCGGCTTTGGTCATGAATGGTGGTGACGAATTGTTTTCTGTTGATATGGAACACAACCGGCGACAGGGGCAACTAATGACACAGAGAAGACCACCGATGGACGATGAACACCGACACGGCGGCGACTGGAACTTGACGAGGTGAATACGCCGGTGACAGGGATAGATATGTGAAGCGGTAGAGGTTGTCGGCGGGGTTTTTGTTGGTGAGAGCGTGAAAGAGAATTGGAAAATGAAGAAAGGAGAAGAATATTGCAGGAGATATAGAGAAACTTTATACCACGGCTAAAATATGAGCCGTGTTATAAAATATGTTGGGCTGAATATATACCACGACTAGAAAAAGCCGTGTTATAAAGCAATAAAAACCGACTATATGACACGGCTATCCAAAGTCGTGTTATAAAACTGTCGTTCATTAAATTTGTTTTTTTCATTTGGCGGGATATTAAGCGCCAAAAATGTCATTTTTTTAACTATATAACACGGCTAGACAAAGCCGTGTTATAAAACAATAAAAACCGACTATATGACACGGCTATCCAAAGCCGTGTTATAAAACCATCGTTCATTAAATTTTTAAGCGGGATTTTTCAGCGCCATAAATTATGGACTTTATAACACGGCTGAATGCTTAGCCGTGTTATAAGACTCAAAAAAAAAAATTCTTTAAGCGCGATTTTTCAGCGCCGAAAATATTTATTTTTTGATCTTATAACACGGCTACCTATAGAGCCGTGGTATAAAATCGGGTTTTATAACACGGCTGATGCCTAGCCGTGGTATAAAATAGGGTTTTATAACACGGCTGATGCATAGCCGTGTATAAGATATAATTATTTTTTGTTTTTTGTTTGGCGGGATTTTGTAGCGCCAAATTCTTTAATCTTATAACACGGCTTACAGTAGCCGTGTATAAGACAACGCAAAACGACGACGTTTTTATTGGTTTTTTTTCGCGGGATGTGGACGGAGGATCTTATAACTCGGCTATTTCTTAGCCGTGTTATATGAGCACGATAGCCGTGTTATATAATATTATATAACACGCTTACGTCGTAGCCGTGTATAAAGCCCTGTGTTATAAGACTTTTTTTCCACCAGTGGCCCCTGTATTCTCATCTCAAGGAATTTTGCAACAGGCTTAGAAAACAAGGAACATGTTGTGCGCCTCACGGTAATTTTGCAACTTGATCTGTGTGAAAAAAGGAACATATTTGCGCTGATTTCTGAACTGGGGAATGGCTGCGCGAGGAAGAAGATGAAGCAGAATTTTTTTTTAAAAAAAAAATACCTATGGCAGCGGTTCCTAGCTAACACCGCTGCAATAGGCTTTTTTTTTTTTCAGAAGCCCACCTATGGCAGCGGTTGTTAGCTAGGAACCGCTGCCATAGGCTTGTTTTTTTCCCAGAAGCCCACCTATAGCAGCGGTGTTAGCTAGGAACTGCTGCCTAGGTAACCTACTGCAGCGGTTCAAAACCGCTGAGATAGGTCGAGACCCTACCGCTGCGATAGACCCAAAACAACCGCTGCGATAGGTCTATTTTGTACTAGTGCGTGGTTTAAAACGTCGTTCCCTTGCATTTTAAACCATGATTTTTACATAACCGTGGTTTTTTTTTTTTTTTTGTTTTTTTTTGTTTTTCTAGCCTCTACCACATATGTTTTCCAACACAACCCAATTTACAATCGTATATACAACCTGTACAGGGCATCCACTTGTATTGCCCTTTGAACCAACCACACTACATGACCATAAACCATGTTCCAGTTTGAATTGCAAACATTTTTAAAACTGAAATACCCCAAACCTTGATATGTGGTTTAAATATTAAACTATGGTATGTAAAGGCTAAAAAAGTGCCTTAGAAACATCATTGAACATTTTAAACCATAGTAAAATGCAATAAAGCACTAAGATACAGTTTGAGCAAAAACATGCTCTAAGCTTGGAGTGAACTTGGTTAGGACCCAAAGAGCCTACCAAGACTTAATAATATTCAATTATGATTTAATAAGGCTAATTAAGTCCTTAGGAAACTTTGGTAGACAGTTAAACCAAAATAAAACACAAGAATATACCTTAAAGTCAATAAGAGCAAAAATGTGCTCTGAGCTTGGGATAAATTTGTATAAGACCTAATGGTCATACCTATACCTTATAAATATGTTAATGAACATATTAAATCAATACTAAAGAAAACCAAGCTTGAAAACAAGTTAAGACACAAAAAGTTCTTTAAGGAGTCTTAAACACGTTTTTGAAAAATTATTGTAAATGAGTTTTGAATGGCTAGATGTCCATCATTACTCTTTAATTAACATGTGTACTATATAGTATCACATTGGAAGTCTATATCAATGGGAAATAAAAATTTCACATCTATATGCCTTGTTTAGTGAATAGTAACTAAAATAAGCTAGTTGTAACATATGTTTGTTATAAGTAATTAAATTGGTCAACAAAGACTATCATACCCCTAGACTACTAATGGGGGCCGGTTTTTGTTATGGTGAGTCACCAACATGTAAAAGAAATCAATAAGGAAAGGAAGGAAAAGTAAGTAAAGGAAGAAAGTTACTTTATAACATAAATTCTCCAAAAGCAAACTTACCTTCTCATTCTCTTCTCTCTTCCTTCTCATTTCACACGGTTCTTCCTCCCTTCATGCTCTCTTCTACGGTTTGCAATAGTACCACACCAAACTCCATCTTTGATCTCTTGTAACTCCTAGCTCCATGTCCAAATTCAATTTCAAGACCATCATTCTTCTAGTTGGAGCAAGCTCTACACTTCTATCCTTTCAAATCTTCAAAAGCCTCATTTCGGTGCCAAGGAGATTCACCATTGATGGAGCTTGAGCTCACCTTTTCACATATTATTGTTCTCCTTTGCTTCAAGGTAAGGAAACTCAAAGAAAAATGATATTTCCTTCATTTTTGTATGTGTCCAAAAATTCACCTCACAATGGTGCTTTTTCTTGCTCTCTTCATAGCTTAATTCAAACTTCAAAGGACTAGGAGGAGTCCTATCTTGCTACTTAACCAAGCTCTCTCTCCGAATTCCAAAGGTAATCATCAAATTTTGGTGTTTAAGACACATATGTAAACCTAGGGTTAACTATGAGTTGGAGTATTAAACTTAATGCTCATTACCCTTATATGTGTATTGATTAAGATTGACAAGTGATAAAAGCCTTGCCAATTTTCTATCAAGGAAGAACAAAGAAAAACAAGTGGGAAGTCTTGAAAGAAAAGAGGTAAATGTGTTAACCTAATGTGGTTTAAATGCCTAGGAAAATGAGCTTGATTTGCTTAATAAAATACCTAAGGAGCCAATGGCAAATGAGCTAGCAAAATGCTCTCAAGGAGTTTATTAAGGGCATATGTATTGTTGGGCGTATTTGCAGGTCAAAGGTATTATTTATGTGGGAAATTCAGTGTTTAAGGTTTATGTTATTTAAGGGCCTAAGAGCCATGTTATTTAAGGGCCTAAGTGCCAAGCAATTAAGTTTATGCAATATATTGTGATGTAGTGTAAATTTGGTGAAGTTATGTGTGTGGGGAAGTCCTTAATGGATTTTAGGTGTTCTTGAATGAAATAAGGTAAACACCTAAGTGTTTGGATGTGAGTATATACAAGAGAAGCTATGACAAAATTTGGAGAATGTGTAAGAAGTTCTAAGTGATTTAAACAAGTTTTGGTGAACTAGGAAGTGTTAAAGGTGAACAAGTGTTCTACTAGGGAAGAAAGCATGTATTAAGGTGATTTAGAGTGATACAAGGACTTTGGTATTATCTTGGAAGTTCTAGGAATTCAATGAGTTTTTTGGGATGTAATAAAGTCTTGGTGAAGTTTGTTTAAGGTTTAGGAATGTTGGTGTACAAGGAAGAATGATGTTTAGGTAAGATGTGAAAAAGGAGATTTAGTTAGTAAGAAAAGAAGTTTGAGAGATGATGCTAAGGTGTAGAGGAAACATCTTGGTATAGTGCTCATTATAGGTGAAATACCACTTAGAAAACCAAATGAAAAATGTACAAGTATTAAGAGGTTTTGTAAGGAGTTTGTGGAATGATAAAGATGGTTTTGGTGTGTGATTTAAAGAGTTTAGTACATGGCTAAAGGTGTGTTTGAAGTGCCCAAATGAGGTTAGGACATACTAGGATATATGAGGTGAAGTTTGGAGTTAAATGGGCAATGGAAAATAAGGGTCTGGAGCAGACCGACCTTGCGACCGAACTTGCCAAGGTCGGTCGAGCCCAGTTTACCCTGCGAGAATTGGTTTCTGGAATGGACCGACCTTGGGGACCGACTTGCAAGGTCGGTCGGGCTTGTATTTTGTGTACGAATTAAGTTTCTGGAATCGACCGAACATGGGACCGGACTTGGCAAGTTCGGTCGGGCTGAATTTTCAAAGGAAGAAACTCTCGGAATGGACCGAACATGCGACCGAACTTACAAGGTCGGTCGGAGTATAAATTTTGACGGTAAGTGTTCTGGAATGGACCGACCTTGTGTAAGGTCGGTCGGCAAGCGGTCGGACCAAAAACATTGTTTAAAGTTATAAAATGATATGTATGATGGGGATTGATTAGTAATGATGTTATAAGGTTGTTCAAGACATGTTAGGTGAGTTATAATGACAATTTAGTGAGGGAAAAGATGTATTAAAATGTAAAAGTAAAACAAGTTAAAAAGTGAAGTTATGTAACTAAGTTAACGGGGAAAAGTTATAAGCATTAGACTTTAAACAATCATGATACCCCGATGTTAAAAAATACATGTAATGTTATCAGTTGTTCGAGGATTGCTCGAGGAACATAAGTGGACACGATAAAGTGGACTCCGGTGACAGGTATGGTTTTCTTGCAACCTGTGTCCTACCGGATTACACCGGCTTGTATGCCAATGTGTTTTTCTGTATGTTTGCCACGTTGTAAGATAAAACATGTAAAGAGTTTACAGTAATTCATTTATGTGGCGTGTTCAACTCCGATACCATTTAACCTCGGAAGTGTTAACCTTAGTTAACTGAGTCTAGGATCACATGAGAGTTCGGTATTCGGAGTAAACGACCCGAACCATGGGACGTTCTAACCACGGCTATGCGTGTGTTAATTGTGTGATATGTGTGTGTGAATGTAGGGATCTCCCTTGTATGTTTAACCCAGTTGTAATACTGTATGGTGTGTAGATGTGATAGACTCCATAGTGGGGTTCTAACTAATATCTAAAAGTAAGTATGTACTAACAGTGGTGAGGAATCCGGTTTGGCCAGTCGCGCGTTGTTTGGGAGTGGGTATCCTTCTTAGCCTTACCCTTTCTCTCTGTTATGGTTGTTTCCCTCACGGGTTATGATCTCCCATTAGCTTATTCCAAAGCTTAGCTATTCTGACTTATGATCGGTTTAGGGGGAACATGTGTTTGTGTGGTGTGTTCGGGCCACCAAACCCGAACCATCTTAACTTAAGTTACTCGTCCGACTATTAGGACGGTAATGAGTGTTGTTGTTGTTGTATAACGAGTTTATCATGAGGGTGACATCATTCTCTAGGCTCACCAGTGAATTAACAATGTATGGGTCGGTTCCTAAGAGGACCGTTCCCGTTATGTTATGTGATGTTGTCGTAATGCAATTTCTATTGCGATGTTATTATGTGCACGTCGAAACGTGAAAAGTGTTGTTATGTCTTGTTATGTGATGCATGTTATATGTTGTAAAATGTGGAGTATGTGGATCATGGATATGAATCCCAGTTTGTGATAAGAGGTGTTTGAGGATAACCCGATTAACGGGTAGTTGTCGTCTATTAAGGAAGTAGCCCCATTAGAGGAGAAACACTCTAGGGATAATGAATACCATGAGTGACTTATCAAATAAGGATGTATTATCCATTTATTGAGCCCATTGAGGCGAAATGTTGTGTGTTCTGTGTTTACAGTTGCATGCATGATTTAAATATAATCAACTGCATGCTAAGACTACAATTAGTTGTGCGTGGCCCGGTAGCATGTGGGCTGCGGGATTACCATACCAGCAAAGGTGCTGAGCCCCTTGGGGGCCACCCTTTCTCTTCTTTTCCTATTTCAGGTACAAAGAGCAGGAAGCCGTTCGAGAGTAGGACGGGGTAGTCGTCGTACATGGGTAATCATGTAAGTTGTATATATACAGTAGGTGTAGTAAGACCGAAGTTGTTATCGGCATCAGTTTGTAAATACTCGGTACAGTTGGAAGGTATGTGTATGTTTGTTGTTAATGGAAAAGGGATAATAATGTGTAGATGCTCGGGAATCTAGTCCATCAGACCGGTACAATGTTTATGTAATAGCCTTGTTAGCCACGTGGGTGGTTAACGGCGTGTAACACCAACGAGTTAAGTGATGTGAAGTAGTATATGTTCCGCTGCAGAATGTTGTTATGTGCTTGTTGTTGGATGGGGTGTTACAAAAACGAATTGCAAACAAAACTTTCAAAAATAAGAGAGAGTTGAACTTTACAAACTTTGAGAGTCTACGTTGCTTCAGCACAAACAAAAGTGTAAGTCTAACTACACTAGCTAGGGATAAGATCTAAGAAACGCTCAAGTAATTTTTACACCAAAACTGTGATAAATGATCTCTTACAAAGTCCAGATCCACTTTGGAATACGTGACCCCCGCATTTGTGAAAAAAGAAATGATCTGTCCATAAAAATAAACTGACCATCATTAGAACACATAATTTTATTTAAAATGCAATAACTTTAACTACAACTTTGATTAATGGGTTACCTTGTCATCATTGTCAAGCGTGTCAATATTTTGTACAATCTCGAACATGTACCGCATCACGTAATAGCCACAGCTCCGTGAATCAGGCTATTTAGGACACTGTCATCACACCATCCATGGATTACCAACTTTAGACTGATCAAGAAATTTAAACGTTAAACTTTAATACAAAAATGCATGCATAAATTAAATGATTACTTACACGTATGTATTGGAAGTTCAAGATGGAGAATGGTTTCTTCTCATCACTTAAACCAAGCTTATGGCCCCTGCATAAATTTTAAAATGAAGCCATTTAAAGCCAATAATCCAGGACAAGGTTAAAATAAATACAAAATGCATTAAAATTTTAAATACTCACTCCTTCAAATATTTCTCTACAGCGATCTCTCGAAGGTCATCAGCGCCCAATGGGTCTAGTATCAACACGCATGAGGTGTCGATACACAACACCAACAACATCCAATGATTGCTACCACAGGTAAAACAAAGAATGTTTTGTAGAACAATATTTTTAATTTATCACATAATGTAATTAGGAAGCAAAAAATTCTAGTTATTGTGTACTTACATCTGATGATATGGGATCAGCAAATATTTGCTTCTTCTTCGCATCGCAGTACAAAATCCCTGCCTCACGTGCTGCGCACATCCTTGCTCATCCAATGCGGCCTGACTTGCTGACATCAATTGCGGACACAAGAAAGAGATGGAAGATAATCTCTTGTTCGATATCAGTCTAGTAGTCAAACACCTAAACAACATTTTTTCATAAGATATGTTAAATAGTTTAAAAAAATTAAAGATAATTTAATAATTTAAAAGATACTTACACACGATAGGCCTGAATCACAGAGATGTTACGCAGGTCTCTCATCAAAAATTCTCTTAGATCGCTCACGGTAATCATCAGATGGCACTTTAATATGACGAAGAGAACTACAAAAACTTATTTTCTCTTCTTTGGATAATGTATGATAAGCGGGAGGCAAGAATGTTCTTTTCCCTCTTTGTTGTGGCACGAGTTCTTCTCGTATACCCAATTCAACCAGATCTTTTCTACCCTTCAAATGGTCTTTTGTCTTTCCTTTCACGTTTAGTAGTGTCGCAGTTACACTTTCACCAATGTTTTTCTCCACGTGCATAGCATCAATGCAATGTCTCACCTCTAAATTTTGTCAATATTCAAGTTCCCAAAATATTGATTTTTTCTTCCAGATGCTCTTTTCAGTGGCTTTAATTGGTGGATCGAAGATGTTCACACCATTCTTCAACTGATTGTAAGTCTCAGCAGCAGATAGTGGTGGTCGTGCGAGTGCATAATCCGTTTTTCCATCAAACTCTTTTGTCATCTTACGGTATTTGTGACCTTTCGGGAGGAATTTCCGATGGTGTGATTCCCCACATTCAGAGCAATGGTCATCCAACTCATTCTCCTTCCAGTACAACATACACCCATTTGGACAAGCATGTATATTTTTATATTCCATACCCATCGGACACATTAACTTCTTTGCT
The DNA here is from genome assembly GCA_023374045.1 of Limonium bicolor. Taxonomy (NCBI): domain Eukaryota; kingdom Viridiplantae; phylum Streptophyta; class Magnoliopsida; order Caryophyllales; family Plumbaginaceae; genus Limonium; species Limonium bicolor. The sequence continues at coordinate 371,690,285 of CM041777.1, read as the reverse complement.
TCATAAGTTGTTGTGGGTATCACATTGTCCTTTGGTAGTACATCCTTCAGCAGTTGTAAAAAGATATGTAAAACTGACATCACTCCATCCATGTCTCGCCTTCAGATTGAATAGTTTTAGGACAACGCTCAATTTGTTTTGCTTTTGCGTATCACATCCACTGTACAACGGTTCCTTTGATGCTTGCATCAGATTTTCGAATGTTTTGGGTTTGTTGGAAAAATGTTGTTCAACATCTTCCATCATCGCATTAAGGTCCTCCTGATCATCTGAATCACTAACTAGTGAATCATCTTTAGTATCCCCAAAATCGTGTGAAGCATCCATTTCTGATTGTTCTGCAACGACGTTATCAGCACATTCAAACACTTGTACTGAATGTTGACCATGCAATATTATTATGGCTTCATAATCTTCTGTAAACCCTCTACGATCAGATGATCCTTAATCTTGTCCACACCTCGGTATTTGAAGTCGTTCTTGCAATCGACACAAGGACATCGAATATATCCTTTATCCCTTGATTTAAGATTGTCAACAAGGACTTTGCAAAATTTATTGATCCCTTTGATGAGTGTGAAATATGAATGGTTTTAGTGGTCTGAAATGCCTAATTTGTATACGCGCATCGATAATATTCCCCACTTATCTTACGTTTTCCTTTGGTTTGTTGTTTGTTAGGGATTGATACCTTTTTCTATGATTAAATGCAGAGAAAAGCCAAGGGAACAATAGATTTACTCACAAGGGAGATGTTGCAACAGACGGGGGTCGAATTGGAGTCAAAACGAAGAATTTAGAGGATTTTGAAGGTGTGTCCGAGCTTGTGTCCGAGCTTGTGTCCGAACTTCCAAGCTCGGACACAAGTCGAGAATTTGTGTGCTGTGTCTGATCAGATGTCCGAACATCGAAGTTCGGACATGTTTCGAGAATCCCAATGAGAAAAGACGGAGGACTGATTTACGGTGCATGTCCGAACTTGTGTCCGAACATCCAAGTTCGGACACAAGTCGAGACTTCTGGGATTGGAGCGCTCAAAGCATTATGTCCGCACATTGAAGGTCGGACCAATGTTTGGACGACACGATTATTTCAGCATAAACTCGGCGTTTTGAAGGGAAAAAGAGGAAGGAAAGTCTATTTAAATGACCTAATCAGAGGGGAGGCTAATTGGTTCATCATCGATCTTTACTTCACACACTCTCACGCTGATTAACAAGGTTCTCTCCACTCATCCACGCCAATTGCATCAGTTCACCTTCATCCACATTCATCAAGCATATCATCATCATTCTGGAGGAGCATCGACAGAAGGGAGTGAGACCATCATCTTCAACCTTGCGCCTGCAGCCATTGAATCTGGATAAACGTTCAACTCAAGGGTTTTTCTTCCTTTAGATGAATTCATCGTAATGGATACAATGTAGTTAAGAATTCTGCAATTTGATTATGAGACTGTAATGGATTGTTTCCAGGTTAATGATTATCATTCATCTTCTCTATTAATTTCGCGAGTTTATAGAGTTGTTCTGCGAAACCTATTAGGACCAGACAAGGTGATTAATAGGGAGTTCGAATTAACCTGGGGATTTGGGGAAGGATTAGTCGGATAGATAATCTTTCCTACAAACGCTAACAATTCTTTGTGCTTATTCCGCCTATATGTGTTTTGCCAACTGCTAGATTAGAGTTGACATGTTCTGATAGGTGAGCTCTTCAATGAACTAGGATTTAGCATTGAAGAGATAGAAAGAATTGGCCTTTCCGTTTCTCATAATTAAATTGTAGATGTTACTAGATTTAACCAGTAAAGAATGACCCGAACCTGGAGTTCCACTCACTTTATCAAACTCATCATTTACTTTCATTAATTGTTCATTTCAACTCTGTTTTGCATTTATTCAATTCAATCACAAAAACAATTCACAACCCCCTGAATTTCCAGTTTTCTTAGGACTTAGGCTTATTTATTCAAGTCCCGCGGTTCGATATCTGGTTGCTTAACTTTCTATACTATAGTGACCGGGATTTTTGCAACCCGACAGACTTATTGATTTATTATTTTCTAGATTAATTTGTTTAGTTTTTAGTAGATCAATTAACTTGCTTGCAAAATGGCGCCGTTGCCGGGGACTTGACTTTGTCAAGTCCTTTGCCTTGGTTGTCAATTGTTTTTACTTTATTCGCGTTATTTATTTTTCTCTGTTTTACTATTGTGTTCTATTTTTACATTCAGCATTTTTCGTAGTTGTTTATACGCATTTTTCAATTGCTGTTCTGTTCATACAACACTAACTTAAAAGCTTCGTGTTTTATTTGTGTAACTGTGCAGGTGTTTGGTGAATGCACGGTACCCGATCTCGAGGCCCGCCACGATTCAATTTAGATCCAGAGATCAACCGTACAGCTCGTAGGGCGAGAAGAGCACTCACCTTCACCATGGCTGCCAACGGACCGGTAAATAATGAGCAGTCCACATTGGGAAGAATTAATCACCCGCCAGCTGCTCCTAGAAGAGGACCTGTGACTCTACCGAACCTCACAGCAGAATTAACAGCAGAATGGCAAAAGTTAAAACCGAGCCATCAAACAAATGCTGTCAGGAATCATCCAGCAGGGACCTTCTCAGGCGCAGACCCGGCTGATGCGCTCGACCATGTCCATCGTTTCTTAGTCCATCTAGATTCGTTGGGGATGTCTCAGGGGCTGGAGGAGTACGCTCGGCTGTGCTTATTTCAGCACAGTCTATCAGGGGAAGCATCGAAGTGGTTCCACCGTCTACCACCAGGTATCATCACTACCTGGGAGCTGATGATGGAGAGGTTTTATGAGAAGTATATCCCCATCTCCCGGACCAGACAGATGATCGCTGACCTGACCGCCTTCAGACAGTCCGGCAGTGAAACAATCTGCGAAGCTTGGGATAGATTCAAGGAGCTGCTCTGCCAGTGCCCGCATCATGGTCAGAACATGACATCTTTGGCCCAGGGGTTCTTCCAAGGGCTGAGAGATGAGCATAGAGGCGAGGTCCGAGCTGCACTAGGAGGAAATTTGTTGGCTAAGAGTGGAGAAGAATTTATGTCAGCCATGGAGTCCTACTGCGAGGAGCTCCGCCAGTGGAGCAACAGTGGTGGAAGAGTTTTCACGGTTGGGCAGACTTCCTCTCGGACTCCAGATCCTATAATGGAGCAGATTGCTGCTGAGCAGGCCCACTTGAGTACAACAGTAGGTAACATGGCGAAGATGCTCGAGCAGCTCACTATGGGACAGACATCTGTGTAATCTGTCTAGAAGGTGTCTACTGGTCCACATGAGGTATGTTGTTCTCAGTGTGGAGACAGCCATGATTATGACGACTGCCCGATAGTTGCTGAGATGAGGCAGACTGAGGAGGCAAATGTAATTGGTCAGTACAACAGGAAGCCTTGGATGCAGAACCAGCATCCAAACCTGAGGTACGGTAATCCAAATAACGCCCTCAACTCACAGCAGATGCAGCCTCAGAGGGCAAGTCAGGGAGGACCACCTGGTTTTGTTAGGCCCCCATACAATCAGTTTAGGCCACAGTAGCCTCCAGCTCAGCCTTCGTCACTGAGTTCAAATAATGCAAATCTGAAGGAGATGATGGATAAACTGATGGCCTCTCAAGAGCAACAAACAGTGATAAATCAGAATCTGGCAGCTGGCCAGCAAAAGCTCGAGAACGCCATGGTGGAGATGCAGGGAACGATGAGTCAGTTGACTCAGTTCCTCCTACAGCAGAGACCGTCTGGCTCACTGCCTTCCCAACCAGACCCCAATCCTAAAGCTCAGTTGAAGGCAGTGACGGTTTCGGAAACCGTGGTAGTTGAGGATTGCTTAGATTCCGAAGAGGTGGCAGCAGTTACCTTAAGAAGGGAAGCAATTGATAAATAGAAATCAAGTGGCTGAGAATCAAGCTGACGAGGAGACCGGTCGCCCTTCTTCTAGCACTGGTGCACCGTCAGGGCACTCAGCCCCTCCTGAGGTAGTTGTTGAGGAGACCCAGGCTCCTATTTCTTCCCCTTCTCATATTTTAAATGCTAAAAACTCCAAGGGTAAGGTGGTTCCTAAGGAACTTCCTTTCCCTAATAGATTAAAAGAGAAAGAACTTGATGATCAATTTGGGAAATTTTTGAGTGTATTTTCAAAGCTTACTATTAATATTCCCTTGATTGATGCTATCAAGCAGATGCCTAATGTGGAGGGTGATTTTTCGGTATGAGGGGGGTCTATTTAAATATGGTCTGACTGAAAAGTCGAGACCCTAGAAAATGCCATTCTGTGGAGGGTGGAAACCCGTTAACCTGGCAACCCTTAAATACCTACTAAATCGTCCGTCTTTCCCAGAAAGCATAAAGGGAATGCTAGTGAGCACTACACCCGCTCTCAATGGGCTCCACGCGGACTTATGCCTCTATAAGGCGGAGTTGACTAGAGTCGCCACCTAGTTTGACCTAAGATAACTAGGAAGGAAGATCGGGTTCTAAGAACCGTTAATTGACTTTGAGATTGTGGATAGGATTTATCTGGTCATGTCAAAGATTCTATGTGGGTTCACACTGGGTTACACCCCTTAGAAGTGGCAACGACCACGACTTCGGATTGGTGCCCGAGGAAACCTCGGTCTCCAATTGTCGGGATTACCTTCTTTCAAAACCTTGTTAGAGAGATTCATTTAAAAGCCAAGGATAGGATTAAAAGAGGAGTGAGGAAAGGATGAGTTCGAAGAGTTAGGAAAAGGCTGGTCTTGGAGTTGGTTTGGTTGGAGCGTTTGAGAGGTTTTAATTGCTCTGAGAGATTTGGAAGTTGTTTGGGCCTTCACGGGATTAAGAGGATGATGGGAGTTTTGAGGGGTAAAGGGGCATTTTAGTCATTCTTGGTGGAGTCAAGGGGTATTTGGATCATTTGGCTGATTTGAAGAGTTTTTTGTGTTTTGCGAAGTTCGGATTTTGAAATGGTCGGATTCTTGAGGTGTCTTGAGAAGCTGAAAGTGTTGAGGAGCAATTCGGGTTTTGAGGATGATTGAGTATGGAGGAGGATATTTGGTCTGCGAATATTCGGGTTTTGGAGATGTTTCAGGTTTCTGGGAGTCTTCAAGAATTGGAAGTCCTATGTGACTTAGAGTTGGTTGAAAGGAGGATTGAGAATTGTTTATGGGTCCTAAAGCTCTAATGGAGATGTTGGATTGAGGTATTCAGAATTGTCTCTCTTAAAGTTTTTAAAACTGGAAAAAATCATTTTTTGTTGTGAAAAGGGCGGATAATCCCGAGGGATTACCCTATGTACCCCCTCGGACATGACACTTAATTGATGGTAAGTGCCAAGGCTCAAAAGATGGGGCAATGAATTTATGTCGAAAAAAAATAGGATTAGAGAGAAACACCATGAATGAGATTCTCGGTCGAACCCTAATAACGTCTCTAACTCCCGGGTTTTAAAACATTAAAAAACCAAAACATTGAAATTGAATAGAAGGGAGTTAGACGATTCTAAAATCCCGGCTGCAACTAGGAAGGCCGTTACTTCCCTAGCACCCCGCCTTGTAAAAATCTAGGCTGCAATTAGGGGAGGTTTGTCACCCTAATGCCCCGCCTAAAGAGATCCAGACTGCGACAAGGGAGGTTATGACCCCAGTGCCCCGCCTCGGATTTTTATTTTGGGAAGGGAGACAAGTGATGCCTAACTGGGGAGAAAACGTTCTTTGAAGATGTTGGACATCCCATGTTCCCCGAAAACGGTTAATTTTGAGTTTGAAAACTGAGTTGGAAAATTTTTGAAAGCTTGTTCGGAATCCTCGGTGAAGAAACATTGGTTTTGAGAAATGTTTTGAGGAGAAAACTTTCTGTATACGTGAGAAGAACTATCTGCGTTTGAGAAGAGTTTTCTGTGGTGTGAGAAGAGTTTTTCCTTTAAAAATTTCACAAAAAGGTTTTTTTTGAATAAAATGATGGTTTGAAATTCTTTTTTTTGGGAATTTGAACGAAATTTACAAGCTGAGTGTGGATTGGATTAAATAAATTTGGGTTTGAATTGAATTTGGTTTGAATGAATTGGGTTTGGATTGGAATGAAGTTCGGGTTGGGTCAAAGTCAGGCTAGGTCAAGGTTTTGGGTCAAAGGTCAAAGTTCGGGTCAAGGTCAAAGTTCGGGTCCAGGTCAAAGTTCGGGTCAAGGTCAAAGTTCGGGTCCAAGTTTGATTCTTGTGGACTTGGCTCGATTTTTGTGGGTTTGGTTTGATTTTTGTAGGCTTGGTTTGATTTTTGTGGGTTTGGACCAATCATTGGTTTTTGGGCCGAATGGGCTTAATGTGCATTGGTTTGGACTTTTGGGCTGGGTCTTAGACCTGATTTGGTTTTGGGCTTGGGTAATTGACCGAGTTTATGAACTTGGGCCGGGGTTATAAACTTGGGCCGGGGTTATGAATTTGGGCCGGGGTCATGAACTTGGGCCGGACTTTGGGCTTGGATTGTGGGTTTTGGGCTGGATTGTGGGCCGAGGGCTTTTGGGCTTGGATTGTGGGTTTTGGGCTGGATTGTGGGCCGAGGACTTTTGGGCTTGGGTTGTAGGCTGTGGGCTTTTGGGCTGGATTGTGGGCCGAGGGCTTTGGGCTTGGGTTATGGATTTCGAGTTTTGGGCCACGGGTTTGGGTTCGGGCCGAGATGGTTTTGACTTCAAGTTTGGATTGGACTTAATGGGCCGGGTCAAGGCAATTGGGCCAGGCGTAGACTTGGGCCGAGATGGTTTGGGCCGAGAGTGGTCATGGGCCAAGTGGACTTGGGGCCGGTTTTTTTTTGTTGTGGGCCGTGGGCTTGTATACGGGTTTTGGGCTGGATTGTGGGCCGAGGACTTTTGGGCTTGGGCTCTGTGAGCCGTGGGTCTAAACTCGGGTTTGGATTGTGTTTAGATTCGGGTTTGGGCTAAGGGTTTAAACTCTGGTTTGGGCTTTGGATTGTTCTTGGGCCGAGATTTGGACTTGGGCCGAGACTTGGACTTGGGCCGAGATGATTTTGGCTTCGAGTTTGGATTGGGCCTTGGGCCTGGTCAAGGCAGTTGGGTCAAGTTTGAAGAAATCAGTGAGAGTTTTTCTTTTGTTGACTCAAAGCCCAAAAGAAGGAAAAGTTTGATGACACTAAATAAAAAAAAGAGACAATTTGAATTCCCATTGGATCGAACACTGTTTCGGAGGTGAAGTTGACGACTAAGTGCTCATTTTTATCAAGCTGGATGCACAATTTTTTTTCTTATTAAAGGGATGGTTTGGAAAGTCTTATAATAGAAAGGGTTGTTCTCACCGTCCGGACTCTACGGCCCGTTTGAGTGAGACAAGCCCTTGATCCTAAAAGCTTTTCTAGAGTGGGCCTCGAAGGCCCACTAAAAGAGGTCAGCCTAATGGGCTATCTAAGGCCACCTGTCCTAGCCTGGTTTGGCTAGTTATGGGCTAGGTCTGAGTTAAGCTAGATTTGGGCCCAAGTTGAGGCAGGCCCAAACAGAACAAGCCCATGCATATCAATCGGTATTAACAAAAGAATGAGCCACCAAAGTAAATCAATATGTAGATATAGATTACAAAACAAATACCACATATGGACATGAACTTATGAAAAGCCAACCAAACGAATCATGAATAGATAAGGAAGGATTACAGAGAATGAATAAAATACAAGGAATGAAAATCTGAGACTATCTAAGAAGTAAACCAGATTTAGTCCACCTAAGAACCCTCAGAAACCTCAGCAAAATGGGCCCTACTGTATGGGTTGCTAGTTGGTTATTATTCTCCCCTTTTATTTATTTTTCAGTGGCCATACAAAGGTAAGCACACAGTGAACAGTTATATACAAATCTAACATGAATTCTGAAATGACTAGCGACTTACAATCAAAGCTTAATCAAGCCTACCAGTCCTGCCTAAAAAAACAAACATGCTCGGTGGATCCTAGAGTGGAGCTACTAGCCATTTTTGAAATCTCCCTCAGAGTTGCCATATCATTGCTTTTTATCAGCCAGTACATCAACTTATTCCTTCTTCTTGTCAACAGACCATAAGTTCTAAGATTAATCCCCTTTCTCCAACCTTTACACACAGAGAATAATGAAATAAGTGGGAACTGAAACAACAAGCCAAACCGCAGCTAATAGACTATACGCAAACATCAGGGACCCGACATGATTACTTTAATCAGTCTAACACCAAACTAGAACAAAACAGATGGAGGAAACATCATTGTGTACATCTTGAACCAGAAAAACAATGCGCATCCATGGGCACAAGCCAAACAGATAGAACAGGACTGAGGTTAAGAGTTTGTGTACCAGGAGACTGATGAGAATTTCCTGCAAAATGGACACACAAGCGAATGCACATACCAAATCAGCCAAGCAAGGTAAATCAAAAGAGGGAATCAACAGCAGAGAGAGAGCAAGGGTTAAGAAGGAGACGAAGCATAGGATAGTGATGCGTTCTGTCAGGACTGGGAGTTTCACTAACACCCTGCACATGAAAACAGATAAGAAAGACTTCCTGCACGATTCACTTGTAAGAGAATGAGCAAATGAGTTCGAAACTCGTGAATAAACTCAAGCTTCACCGACAGTTTCACAACGGGTACACAGATTAGTAGAGGGATAGGGACGAGATTTGACAACAGTTCAGCAGGAACCCAAAGTTTTTACCAGACTCAGTCGAATACAACTTAACATATTAAGCTCGGGACAAACCCCGAACCAGTAAATTGAACCAAATTCCCCAAAGCGCAGCATAAGCTCATCAGAAACAGTGAAACCACACGAGCCAAAGGCCGGGGTGAACATCAGATAGAAATTAGAGTCGAAATAACAACCCGAGGAAAACTGACTGGAGATGACCAGTCTGATCACAACGTCGTAGATTAGTTAAGGAATATGTGCGGTGGTATTCAAATGTAATCAAGGGCCGAATGAAGAGAAATAACTAGAGGGTGAAGAAACCTTTGGAACTCTCAGAACCCATACTAAGTCGAGCGTCCCGTCAGTTCATGCATGGAGGAATCGCAAAAGGTTTAGCAAGAAAGAAAAAAAAAAAAGTGTTTCGAAGAGCCAACAGAGAGAAGACATGCGGGATAAAATCCAGAGGAGGGTTGCCGACACTAACACCGGTACTTTTCCGGTGAAGTCGACATTTGAAGCGCCATCCCCTTTTCGGTTCATCTGGGTGAATCCAATGAGTGAAAACGAAATACAGAGGAGATTCGAAAAAACCATTTTAAGAGGGTAGTGACAGGAGAATCGAGAAGATCAAGGCAAGGACTAACTTACTCTGTCGCTACCCAAAATAAGTTGAAGACGATACAAACAGAAGATTACACAACTTCCGGCGAACTGCGGAGGATGTAGGCTTGGTGATAGTGTAGTGGGTTTCGGCAGAGAAGAAAGTTTCCGAAGCGTGGAGTGGAGATTCAGGGGCTGAAGGGAACTTCGAAGGTGGTGGGATTTTTTGGAGTTTTCAGTTTCGGTTTCAAAATGGAGAAGAAGAACACCAGAGACCGTGGTAAGTTTCTGGGTTTGTATTTTTTTGAACTTCCGAAGAGCAGGCAAACAGGCGACTGGAATAAGAATTATCGGGATTGATGTCGAGGAAAAACGTGGAGAGCACTGTAGGGTTTTAGAATGTTTTATACTGGAGGGGGGGGAAGACAGACGTCCAACTAGGGTTATTAGGTAGTATTGGGCTGGGCTTTGCTTTTTGGTCCCTTGTGAGGTGTCTGGGCCGACCAAAGGAGAGAAATGAGCCAAAAAATAGAAAACAGGACTAAACGCCTGTACCGAGTTTCGAACTCGGGTTCTCGCCCTCCCCACCAGCATCTTCATCCGTCTGCGCCGCGATAGCATTCGGTATGCTTATCGGGTTTGTTATCTAAATCTAATCGGAGCTGAGAGAGAAATAAAGGGTAGTAGTGCCCAGGCTAGGATTCGAACACGGGACTTGCGAGTTCCTAAAACGGTGAAATGTTTTAAAACAAAAGCAACAAAATAAGTATGCAAAAATGAAGTAGGTTAAAACGGATAATAATAAAAAAAAGGCTCGTGTTCCTTTTCTCATAAGGAATGTGAGATTTAAATGTCGGGAAAAAGAAATTCCTTTAGTTGAAAACGGGGACGACCGTCTTGCTTCTGAAAGCATGTTCATTTTTTTAAAATTTGATTTCAAAATAAAACGGGTGAGAATTTTTGGTGTCTACAGATGGCTCCCCTTGATTCAATTCTGCAATAGAAGGCTTGCAGAATTGGATCAAGGTTGACGGGGCGCCAAAAATTCTCATCACGGCTTACGATTTGCTCTTATGGGCGCGGGTGCACGGGGACTTATGACGGGCCCCAGATTACGGTGATTGATGGTATGAGGACTAATGACGGGCCTCAACTAGATCTCGGTGTCTAGCTCTAGGACTAATGACGGGCCTAGAATACGATCAATCAACCTATGCATGAGGACTAATGACGGGCCTCAACTAGAACTCGGTGTCTAGCTCTAGGACTTATGACGGGCCTAGAATGCATCTTCGAAATGTATGAGGACTAATGACGGGCCTCAACTAGATCTCGGTGTCTAGCTCTAGGACTAATGACGGGCCTAGAATACAATCGGTATAAGGGTTATGCATGAGGGCTAATGACGGGCCTCAACTAGATCTCGGTGTCTAGCTCTAGGACTTATGACGGGCCTAGAATGCATCCTCGAAATGTATGAGGACTAATGACGGGCCTCAACTAGATCTCGGTGTCTAGCTCTAGGACTAATGACGGGCCTAGAATACAATCGGAATAAGGGTTATGCATGAGGGCTAATGACGGGCCTCAACTAGATCTCGGTGTCTAGCTCTAGGACTTATGACGGGCCTAGAATGCATCTTCGAAATGTATGAGGACTAATGACGGGCCTCAACTAGATCTCGGTGTCTAGCTCTAGGACTAATGACGGGCCTAGAATACAATCGGAATAAGGGTTATGCATGAGGGCTAATGACGGGCCTCAACTAGATCTCGGTGTCTAGCTCTAGGACTTATGACGGGCCTAGAATGCATCTTCGAAATGTATGAGGACTAATGACGGGCCTCAACTAGATCTCGGTGTCTAGCTCTAGGACTAATGACGGGCCTAGAATACAATCGGAATAAGGGTTATGCATGAGGACTAATGACGGGCCTCAACTAGAACTCGGTGTCTAGCTCTAGGACTTATGACGGGCCTAGAATGCATCTTCGAAATGTATGAGGACTAATGACGGGCCTCAACTAGATCTCGGTGTCTAGCTCTAGGACTAATGACGGGCCTAGAATACAATCGGAATAAGGGTTATGCATGAGGACTAATGACGGGCCTCAACTAGAACTCGGTGTCTAGCTCTAGGACTTATGACGGGCCTAGAATGCAATTGAAAGTACGAAACTCGTTGTTTTGAGTGGTCGATTTGAGGATGACTCTGGTTGCGGGTTGATCCGGGTTCGGATGCTTTTCGGTCGTTTTCGTGAGGGATGTGATGGTCGAATGTTGTCTGATGGTGTTGCCTTTGACTTCGTCAGTGTGGGACTTTTGTTTTGGTTCTGTTTTGACAGTCTCGCCTGATGCGCACTGTAGTTTCGGGATTTGGTAGGACTCTTGGCTCCGGTATTCGAGATGGTTCCGGTTTGATCTGTGACCCCCTTGTGATCAGCGACTCAGGGATGGTTGACGGGTTCGGGTTCGATATGATCTTGAGGGCTCCGGTATGATCGGATGGCTCCAGTTTGATCTATGACTCCCTTGTGAGCAACGACTCAGGGATGGTTGACGGGTTCGGGTTCGATACGATCTTGAGGGCTCCGGTATGATCGGATGGCTCCAGTTTGATCTGTGACTCCCTTGTGAGCAACGACTCTGGGATGATTGATGGGTTCGGGTTCGATACGATCTGAGGGCTCCGACATGATCGGATGGCTCCAGTTTGATTGGTTGGCTTCGGTACGGCTCTGAGGTGGCTCCGGTATGGCTCCGAGATGGCTCCGGTATGGCTCTGAGATGGCTCCGGTATGGCTCTGAGATGGCTCCGGTATGGCTCTGAGATGGCTCCGGTATGGCTCTGAGATGGCTCCGGTTTAGCCCCGAGATGATCCTCTCAATTGAGGCGGGTTTCTTCATAGAGTGATGGCAATGGCCTTGTGGTTCGAGGGGATGAGGGTTTTTGCTTGGGACGGGGTCGCACCCTGAGAGGGTTGCCTACGTACTCAACTCCCTGTTGAGATCAGACCTTACGTAGTTCATGAATTTTGGCGAGCGAGGAGTTCGGTGGTGAAGAGGAATGTCTTGCGGGGCATTTTCTTTGATCAGCGCCCGAAGACTTTTGATCCTTTGTTTCGATGGTTGTGCGGTCTCCGAGAATTGGTGTCGTGCCGGTTGGTGAAGGAGACAGGCTCTGTGTTGGCTTCCCCTTCTAAAGAGCATACTCTTTTTCTCTTTCCGTGGTGTAGGATATATGTCCGAACCGATGGATGCAAATCTATTCTACATGCTTTTTTTGAATTGGATATGATTGAATGCAACGAGGATGTTGCGTCAAGGTGAGCTCAGCCAAGAATTCTAGTTAAGTCAGATTAGTCATTTCTGAGCCACTTCTTTCGAAAAATCTCCCGAAAGAGGCTCTCGGGATCTCTTATACCTTTCCGTTTCCTTTCTTAAGGTCAGTTAGGCTTTCTTTAATCGGGGTGATGAACACTCGTTTTTTCTCTACCTTCCTGATTTCCTTGACTCGTTTGTGCACGATTGTATTGAAGATCGGACGCGTCGTAGCCGTTCATGTTTCGAATTTGGTACTTTTCGAATCAAGCAAATACCATCTCTAAGTCGGAGGTCTTTCGATGGGTTATAACGGGGCTGCAGGGTATGTCATATGGGACCGGAGGATTTGTTTGAGGATTGTGTGCTTTGGTGCAACGGAGGATATGCTTCACCTTCGCCATGGATGGAGTGATTTCGGACTCTTTTCATTTGTGCGGATTGTCATGTGTTCTCGTTTTTGATTTGGCACTTTCTTTGAGTAATCTATTTGCATTTCTTCGTTTTGATGTTTCTGGTCTCGTCTATTTATCAAGTGAGGATATCGAATGGTGTGAGACTTTCATTTCCTCCTTTATTTTGAGCGTTTTGTGTCCCGCTTCTCTCTTTTATCCTCTTTGGGTACCTCTTTCAAGCTTTCCTCCATGCTTTAAAAGGTGGGGAAGGAACCATGGCTCCAGCTCTTTTATCCTCTTTTGCGGGGTGAATGGTTGTGATGTGGGGTGGTATATCGTGGAGCTGTTTTTGAAAAGATTCTCAATGAAAGGCTCAGCGGGGTTCACTAAGGGATCGTTTTCAAGGTCAATAGGGCTTTTGGCCTTGTGGAGGTTTTCTTCGATCCTAGGTGCCTCGTCATCCCTATCGACAGATAATTGTTTCCTCTACTATTCCCAAATTTTGACATGAATGGTAACGCTTTCTCATCATATTTTGGTTCCGTATGGAGGACCTCACATGGTGTTTTGAAATTTAAATGCATCAAGCGCTCTGGGTCTTGCACGCTCTGTGTTTCTCTCATGCACTCAACTCTCACGGGAGGTTAGAGATCTTTTCGAGACTTCTTCGGGGAAAATGATACAAGAATTCGGCGGCCTTTGATGACTTATGACTTTCCTAAATTAAAGATCGAGATGCACCTCGACACTAGGGATATGCAAATGCAAATGCAATTAAGCTAAACCTAATGCAGATGATAATGATAACTTTTGTGTGGATGCTTTTTTTTTGATGCATTTTATGCATTTTTGTGGATGCATTTTTTGGATGCTTTTGATTTTTGGATTTTTGATGAATGCGTGTGTTTTTTGGATTTTTATGACGGTTCAGACATAATATCGTTTCAGCCGGTCAAGATTGACAAGACTTTGAAATTCCTCTCCGTCCAAATCTGTCAGTAATACCGCGCCGTGAGGGGTTATTTCTTTGACCAGATAAGGGCCCACCCAGTTCGGTCTAAACTTCCCTCGTGGGTCTGGCAAGTCCTTTCTCAGTCTTTTAGGACGAGGTCGCCCACTTGGATGTTTCGTTCTTTGACCCTTTTGTTGAACGCTCTAGCCATTCTCTTTTGATAACCCTGGATGTGATATAATGCCTGTAGGCGCTTTTCATCAAGAAGAGCAAGACTGTCATAACGCTGTTGCAACCAATCACTTTCAACAATTTTCAGTTCGTTAGTGACCCGAAGGGTCGGAATTTCAAGCTCGATTGGCAAAACACATTCTGACCCATACACCAAGGAGTACGGGGTGGCTCCGGTTGCAGTTCTGACGTAGTGCGGTAACCCCAGAGAGCATAGTGTAGCTTTTCCGGCCAATCTCTGTACGTTTCAACCATTTTTGCCAGTGCGCTTTTTACGGCTTTGTTGGCGGCTTCGACCGCTCCGTTAGTCTGAGGTCTGTATGGGGATGATCTGTGGTAACGGATGTCGTATTTTTCCATGACCCGGATAGTGTCTCCGTCAAATTGGGGACCGTTGTCTGATACGAACTCTGATGGAACTCCGTATCGGCATATGATGTCTCGCTCGATGAACTGGGCAACTTGCTTTGATCCGATGTTCGCAAACGACCGTGCCTCTACCCATTTGCTGAAATAATCTATCGCTACAAGGATGTAGCGGTGTCCATTTGAAGCTTTGGGGTGGATTTCTCCGATGATGTCGATTCCCCATATAGAGAACGGCCAAGGAGCCGCCATGGCTGTTAGGGGTAGAGGAGGCAGGTGTTGCAAGTTAGCATGGGTCTGACACTTGGCGCACTTTTTCACGAATTCGTGACAATCGGCTTCCATCGTTGTCCAGTAGTACCCTAGCCTGAGGATTTTTCGGGATAGGGAATGTCCTCCAGCATGGGTCCCGCATACTCCCTCGTGGACGTCCTCGATGATCTTATCAGCCTCTTTTCGGGTCACACACAAGTGTTGGACTCCGTTCGGCATTCTCTTGTAGACCCTGGTTCCGCAGACCACGTACTGATTTGACATTCTTCTTAGTGCGATGCGGTCTGCTTAGTGGCTTCTGACGGATACTCTCCTCTTCTAAGGAAATTCTCATGTCCACAAACCACTCATCCTCGACTTCCCCTGTCTCGATGGCTCCAATCTCAAACGAGGGTGTATTAGTCATGGTTATCCACAAGGGGAAGTATAGTGAACCGGTTGGTACCTGGACTACTGAAGCCAAGGAGGCTAAAGAGTCAGCAAAGATGTTCTGGCTCCGGTTCACGTGCTTGAAGGTCACATTTCGAAAGCAGGTGATCAAGTGAAAGGTAGTCATGGTAGGGGATCAATCGTTCTTCTCTGATCTCCCAAGTCTGATTGACTTGCGAAATAACGAGATTAGAATCGCCAAAACCTCTAACTCCTCCACTTGCAATTCTAATGCCATTTCAAGTCCCAGGATGCAGGCTTCGTATTCTGCCATGTTGTTAGTGACCGGATAATTGATTTTTACAGCAGCTGGAAGTAGATCCCCTTCAGGGTGGATCAACAAGATCCGCCCCTTTACCCTTATGGTTGACGGCACCATCAAAGTAAACCTCCAGCAAGTTTTCGTAATGTCATGATTTGTCGTCCGGGAAATCGTCATTGCCAAGAACTCGGACGCTACTGGGCATTCTGCTAAGTGTTCGGCTATGGCACTCCCTTTGATTGATTTCTGAATTTTGAAAGTGATATCGAATTCAGACAATAATAGGGACCATCTGGATAAGCGGCCGTCAAGAATTGGCTTTTCCAGAAGGTACTTTATAGGGTTCATGCGTGCAATCAGATGAACCTCTTGCCCTAACAAGTAGTGCCTTAGCTTCTTCGTAGCCCAGACCAAAGCAGCACAAATTTGTGGATGTCAGAGTATCGTGTTTCGCATCGACCCATTTCTTGCTGATGTGGTAGATCGACTTTTCACGCGGTGGGGATCCTTGTTCCTGGGCTAGCATGGCGCCCATGGATGTTTCCCGAGCTGTCAGGTAAAGAATCATTGGCCTACCCTCCTGGGGCGGTACCAAGACGGGCGGGTTTGCAAATAGGTTTTGATCTTCTCAAAGGCTTCCTGACACTGTTCATTCCAGACTTAGACGTCTTTCTTCAACAGACGGAAGATAGGCTCACAGGTCTCGTTAGTGCATGATGAATCTTCTGATGTACTGGACTCTGCCTAAGAAACCTCTGATTTCTTTTTCGTCTTCGGAGGAGGCATTTCTTGAATGGCCTTTATCTTTTCTGGGTCTACCTCGATTCCTCGGTAGTGATCATGAAGCCCAAAAGCTTTCCCCCGGTCACTCCAATGTACATTTCTCGGGGTTTAGCTTCATCTGGTACTTCCGCATCCGATCAAAGAATTTCTCAGGTTTATCAAGTGGTCCTCCCGTTGGGCAGCTTTGACGATCATGTCGTCTACATATACCTCCACTTCCTTGTGAATCATATCATGCAATAATGTAGTGGCAGCCCTTTGATACGTGGCTCCGCATTTTTCAAGCCAAAGGGCATGTTCACGTAACAAAAGGTTCCCCACTGCGTAATAAAGGATGTTTTTTCCTGATCTTCTACAGCCATTCGGATCTGGTTGTAACCCGAAAATCCGTCCATGAATGACAGTAGTGCATGTGGGCATGTTGTCAACAAGGATATCAATGTGGGGTAAGGGAAAGCTGTCTTTGGGGCTAGCCTCATTTAAGTCCCGAAAATCGATGCATACTCGCACCTTCCATTTTTCTTTGGGACGGCTACATATTGGCCAACCAGTCGGGGTAGTTACGACCCGGATAAAACCACACGTAGCAATTTCTCAACTCCTCTTCACTTTCAATTGGTGCTCGGGTTTCATTCTTCTTAAACGTGTTTCTTAGGTTTGGCATTAGGATACAACGGTATTCGGTTGGACAATGTCGGGGTCAATCCCGGCATGTCCGCATAGCTCCAAGCAAAAACATCGACATATTCAATTAGCAGAAGTCAAGTCATGTTTTTCCGTTTCGCTCAGACCCAAACCGACTTGCAAGGTTTTAGGGTTATCGGGTGTTCCGATATTGATTGCTACCGTGTCTTCCACAATCTGGGTGTGGGTGGAATATTGTTCGATGGGAGGCATACTCTCCTCATCGTATCCTCTTCTTCGGCCTCAAGATTTTGCGTGAATCAAACAGTTGAGAAGACAGAAAAGACGAGAAATCTGAACGAACTGAATTTTCATTAATATCCGACGAGCTTGGCAGCTCAGAGATTGTAAGAAAACTGCCACCACTTTTACAAGTGAAAATAAGTGGTGGCGATCCATCTCTTAGTCCGAATCTACTTGCATTGTCAATACTCCTGATACAACTGTAACTACCATCATCACTAAAACTATCACCATCGCTATCATCGCTACTGCTAACTAGGCTAACTAAGTAAGGCTCCCGGGGAATCAGCTCTCCTCTCTTCTGATAGACGACAAGACATGCTCCATGGCCATCTACCGAGGGTGCGGGGTCCTTGATGACTTGTTTGATCGTGACACTGCTCTCCGCTGCATCCTCGGGCATTCCTTGGTTGCATCCCTTGTCGCCATGGTCTTCAAGGCATGAGTAGGGGGGAAGTAAAGTGGTCGACCAGCTCTCCCACTCCATTGCCTCCTGACTTCCCTGAGCTCGAACTGCTTTCTGCTTATCACAACTCACAGATACACATGGTTCAAGGTTAACTGATAAGAAAGAATCTACGGGAATTCTTATATGTGAATCTGTCAACATCATACCTGGTATTTCTGTAAATCCTAACCCGGCTCCTCGACCTCCGATATACGCGGTTAGCGGCTCCTCCATGCCCTGTAGCTCCTTGCCTAGCCCACTCCCCTGTTTGTAGCCCATCCGAGACATCATGTGTTGATGCGGGGCTATAGACACTAGGGTCGAAGTAGAGAGGAGTGATGGAAGAAGTTTGACTTACCTGTGAATGTGGCCTCTCCACCGTGAAGCCCCCAGTGTTAACTCTCGACCCCCCGGTGTATTAATCTCAAATAGCGGGGACTCAGCTCTGGCCTCTCCCAAAACCTCCACGATTCGCCCCTCGTGTTTGAATTTCAGCTTCTGGTGGACGACTGAGGGGACTCCTTTGATCTGATTGATGAACTCCCGTCCTAACAGAAGGTTGAAGGTGGAGGATATGTCTATGACCATTGCTTCGATGGTCAGGGAGACGTCCTCGATCAAGATTGGAAGTGACAGGGTTCCCAAAACCTTTCTATGACTGTTGTCATAGGCACTCAACGTCATATCCACCGGCTTGAAGTCGTTGAGTCCCATATGACGGGCTACGCGGAGCGGACAGACATTCACCTCAGCCCCATCATCAATCAAAGTCTTGGGGACTTGGAATCCCCCAGCCTTCACGGTTATGTAGAGGGCCTTTCCCGCCTGACGAGGGATCTCGTCATCAGTGAATGTTATGGAGAGGTCCGGGTCCGAGACAGTGGGCTACGATGCTTTCGACCGACGCCGGCCGCTTCTTATCCATTCTCAGGTGCCGAGCTACCGCATCTTTGTGCTCTTCAGAATGGTCAAGAGACCAAATTGTGATGGGTATGCTGGTTGTCTTCAGTTTTCTCAGCAGTTCTTCTTCTCCCACCAATTTGTTCTCTGACTCATTCAGAGTAAGGTCGTGGACTCTCTGCTGCAGCATTTCTGGTCTTCTGCGGGCTCGGTGGGCTTGAAGTGCCTTCCTGAGCGGGTTAAGTGACTGATTTTCTCAAAGTCATCATCCCTTTTTCCCTCGCCTGCTATCAGAAACGGTGCCTTAACAGGGGTTATAGCCGGTGAATCTTCTTCTTCGTCAGTAATCATGATGACGTTGCACTCAGCTATTCGCCTTCCGACAATCTTCTGCCGGCACCATGCTTCTACCACCTCCAACACCTTCATGGTTTTATGCAGCTCCAAGCTTCAAAGTTTAGCCCTACCAGTATCTCGAGATTCTTTTCCATATGTCGACTCACTACCAGCAGAGTGATTATGGACACCCTTCCTTGCCCTACTAGACGCTCAACTGTGTTCGCATTTCATGCGTCATAGCTAGATATTCTCCCATCATGGGTTGAATGTCGTAATGAATCGCTGGACGGGGGGTTCGGAATGCATCGAGTACTGGTGACAACATGATTGGTAGGCGCGCTTTGGTGGCCGGCTCAGAGGAACTCCCATGGCATTTATTTTCACAATCCTTCCCAGATCTGATTCTCTTTCTTCCTCCCTCACCAGACTTATCATGTTCAATGTGATGGGATTGAGTTATTCTGAGTGTTGGGAGTGGTCTTAGGGAATGAACTTCCCCTGCATCAATCAGATCCTGTACTGCATGACGCAACGCTCTACAATTGTCTACACTGTGACCCTTCATCTGGTGATAGTCACAGAAGCTGTTTAAATCAGACCCGAGTTGGGTGACCCCAGGCTTAGGGTTTGGATGCTTCAAGAGAAAACCATTTTCTCTTAACTTTTTGTATGCTTTGCTCAGGGGCATTCCTAAGGCCGAGTACTGACGTTGGGGTCGAGTCTGGTAATCACGAGGGGGAGGTGTTGCCCTGTAACTCTGGCCCGATCCTGAGGACTGTGCCTGGTAAATACCTACTTGGGGAGAGGTAGGAGGTGGGTAATCGGTGAGAACTCGGGGTTGTACTTGGTTCACCTGGTGTTGTGGGACAGTCTTGTTGTTGTTGTTTGATTATTGTTGTTGTGTTGTGATTGTTGTTGCTATCACGGTTCTGACGGTTCTGGTAGTATGAAGTTCTGGGTCCCGATCCAGGGAGATTCAACCCTTTTAACCTTCCAGCTAGTGCTAGTTCTTCGGCAGCCGAAGCAGCAGCTTTTAGGTGTTTGAAGTCACAAATCCCAAGGGACTTGAGATGATCTGCATAGGGATTCTCCAGGCATGAGGTGATTATTCTGATCTGCTCGTCTTCGTGGGACGGTCGATCATCTGACCGGCTACCTCCCTCCATCGGGTGATAAATTCCATAACAGTTTCATCACTTCTCTGTCTCATTGTCTCAAGATCTCTGCGAGTGATTCCTAGGTGGGTGTTGTAACTGTACTGTTCCACAACGCTTGATAAACATCCTCTAGTTTCTTCCCGGAGAAATCTAGTCTTGACACCCATGTCTGGCAGCTCCTTCCAGATAGCTGGGAAAACAAATGATCTTCATGTCATCGTCAAGGCCGTGCATAGTCATGACTCTGTCGAATTGAGCAAGATGGTGCCTAGGATCTCCTTTCCCAGCGTACTTGGAGATTTCTGGCAGCTTTAGGTTTTCAGGCAATTTGGAACTTGGCTTCAGTCGGAAATGACGGAAACCCAGCATTTTTGCTCGCTCTCCGAGCTGCATTTCTGCCAGTAATTCTTCCTTCAAGGACTTCTTCATTTGACCGAAGTCCATAGGAAGGTGTTCTGCAGGTGGGGCCTGGTTGTAGCCGTGAATCAACTGGCTAGACGGTTGTGGCAACAGTTGGGTCTGGGGAATCGCTTCCTCAAAACGGACAGCATGTCCGGGGGTGGTGTACTGGTATTGGTTGAGTTGGATGGGGTCAGGGTGTGGTGAGTTGGGATGAATGAATTTTGGTTGCTTGGCTTGATATAGATGGGCTGTCTGGACAGTGGCTCCAGCGGGTGGGAACGGTGGTAGTCCGGGGAAGGTGGTTGGTACTGTAGGGACCGTGGTCATGATCGGAGGTGGCATAGGTGCTCCCGAAAGCAGGTCAGCTGTTTGGAATGTGGCGGTTACAGGGTGGATGACAGTACGTCCTTTCCCTATGATCGGTTGTGGTATGGTGGTGTTGAACATGGGGTTTTGATTGCTGAAACATCGGTTGTGGTGCGGGGAGTCCTCAATATAATCCTCGTCGGGGTCATCCGTAAGGTACGGGTCCTTTCCTTTGGCTGCCCTTTCTTGGCGCAGTTGCTCTTCTAGCCTTTCAACGGCCTGTTTCAGCATGTTTTCATTCTTTGTTGACTGCTCAAGCATACGGTAAAGAACACTTGGATCAGGAAGGTGCAAGCCACTGCCACCAGTTCCTAGGACTGCACTCGCGCTCCCTCGATGGCTGAGGTGGCTGGGGCGTTTTCCGGGGCCGTTGGATTGATCAGGTTCTGGTCCATGATTTCCGACGAGGTTTCAGTCGCGGTGTCACTGGCCAGCCTCCCACGGGAATCTCTTTTCCACAATCGAGTAATGTTGGTAAAACTGAAAGAGAACTCCTGACGCTCTGCTCTGCTCTGGTTGGTTTTTCTGCGATACCGGGGAATATGGAAGACGTAGAAGCCGTTAGTATAAAAGCATGTTTAAAAAGATGTGAGAGAGGCGAGAGCATGGGAATAAAGGAGACGGTCGTTCCCGACTTTTTTAGGCAAAACACTTTTCAAAAACACCCACTTTCCAAGTGAAAAGGCGCACAAGCCCGTTTTCATTTCCAATAAAGAGGAGCAGTGACCATACCGTCATTACATAATTAGAGATTACATCCTGGGAAAAGGGAACACATCTCGATTCAAAAGGGCAAACAATAAAGAGCGTCAGTCCTAAAATAAGGTAACTAAGCTACCTATCATTACATAATTTAGAGATTACATCCTGGGGGAAAAGGGAGTACATCTCAATTCAAAAGGGGAAACCCTACAGAGCATCAATCCTAAAATAAGGTAAATAAGCTACCATCGTTACATAACTAGAGATTACATCCTGGGGGAAAAGGGAGTACATCTCAATTCAAAAGGGGAACGAAAGAAAGATACGATATATTAGTTCTAAGATAACTCAATCCAAATGAGAGAGGGGGGAGCTGGTCGTCTCCCATCTACTGTCGCTTCTGCTTCTTCGCTCTCTTCTCCTGTCTCCTTTCTTGGCTGGCCGATAGAGGGGGCATCAAATTTATGACAATGGGTAAATCAGGATTTTGCATGACTACCCTGTGATTGAGAGAATACGGGGTGTTTATGATCCGGTCTATCCTCTTCTCTAACCAAAGTCTGTAAGAGTCATTCAGGTTGTAGTCCTGGTATGGAAGCTTCCGGACGGCCCACTTTGGCCCTGACCCATAGGCACTGATGATATGCCGAATGGTAGCTTCGGTAAATTGGTGGATCACAAGATCAGCTTCCATGGCACCTGGGATTATCTGTTCGCGACCGAACTGACGCATGGCTCTTAATGGGTATATCGTGACCAAGCGGTCCAAACCGTATAGAAGCAGACCATCATGTCCAGCTGACCCAAATGTCCCTCCTTGCACATTCCAATCTATTATAACCCATTCAATGTGCATTTCATGGTAAATGTCTCTGAAGCAAGCTTGCCATCCTTCTTTGGGTGCTTCCTCCGGCTTCTAGCTGACATGTAAGTGTCCATGTTAAAGACCGAGAAGGCTGCTGGTGGCAGAAGTTTGAGATGGTCGAACAACCAAATCTGTAGTAACAACGGACTTCCTAAGAAGAAAGTTTCCAACTTTCCCGAATCTTTCCAACGGTCCAAGGATCTGACGATTTCAGCTGTGACTACCGTTCCAACACTCATTCCCTTTTCAAGGGCTTCTAACAAATAGATAACCGAGGATTGAATCTTAAAAATCGCTGACGAAAGAGATACATACCCATCAGGCATAGGTCCATCACTCGTCTCTTAGTCTTCAACGAAAAGTATGGCCTGTCGAATCGCCCTAACAGGTCCTCTAACTCAATGCTCAGATTCCCAAAATCCTGCACATAGGCCTCTTCTACTTCTAAGAACTCCGCAGCAAATCTTGGGGTCTTCGCCCGATCTAAGGGGATGAAAGGCATTGGCTGATGAGGTTTTATTTTTAAGAAAGCATCCATCTCGGCAGGCAAAGGTACCAGTTCGTGCATATTGAATCTGTAGAGATGATCAGTGGGGTCCCAATAAGAGAGTGAATCAAACAATGCTTCATACTCCACCACAGCACGACACATCTCAGCAAAGCCAAACAATAGAGGCTTGGTGTCATAGTCTGACTTGAAGCAGATGTCCTTAAGTCTGCGGGAGAAGTTAACTTCCCTTTGGCGCTCCTCTTGATAAGCAGCGAGCTCGGATTGTCTCTCCCTAGCAAGTTGTCTCTCTCGTTCCGCCCTGACTTCTTTAGCCTTCTCCTTCTCTCCCGGGACAGTTTGCAGCCTGTTCAGCATCGTTGTTCCCCTGTTGAAATAAAGGGAAAATGGGACAAGAAGAGGGTGTGAGAAATGGGAAATTAATTATGTAATTATGATATGGTCACCGCATCTCTTTTTTGGAATGAAAACGTTGTTTTTGAGGTTCCGAACATTTTGAGGAGAAAACAGAAAGGGAAATTGAGAAAAGTCCATCCTTTGCACGAAAACAAATTTTGAAGAATGGGTTTGAAAAATGGTTTTAATTTGGAAAAAGAAAATCCGGAAAAGACTTTGATCATTAAAGGAGATTTTATGGACAATGTTGATAAAACATTTGCACGCAAAGTAGTTAGCTAGTTAGATCGTGGCTGATTTTTATGTGGAGCTATAAGCGTTAATGTTGGGATAATCACTTTCCAGGTCAATCGATGCTTCCATACCACCGGGGGAACCGTCGTCCCTTCACTGTTCATCTCTCGGGATTTATCTCTGTTATGCCTTGTGGGGCACGTCATCAAGAAAAACCGGAGTGCTTAAGTTCGAAAGGTCAGGATACCCGAAATGACTAGGAAACATCGCCACGGCCAGTGATGATCCGACACACCCACTTTTCGGGAAACTCGGGGAAGTATTGCATGGGAACGGGTCTCTAGTCATCTGCACGGTCAGGTGTGTCTAAAGTCCAAATTATTCACTGACTACGTTGTGCCATGTATGGGTATCCGGTAAATACGGGATCCTCTATGGACGTGTAGCGTGACATTGGCTTTAGAGACACCCGTGGTGCAAAGGACACTGGAGAACTGAGCCCATGCAATCTTCAGGGTAAGAAAGGGTGGTCAGACAGGCGGCATACAAGGGGGCAACTACCCATAAACCCATCCTAGACACTGGATAAGGCAGCTGGACACTGAAGGCTCATAGCTTACTACATGCTGGCTTTGACTCGAAAAGGTGTTTGAAAGGATCCTGAGTTGTTTCAAGGTGTAGACAACTACGGCCATACCACCCCGTGGGTTTACTCCTTAACTACGAAGGACCCATACTCAGAGGGAATCAATTGTGGACCAATTGTTAATCCCGCCCGCAGATAGTAAAGGTGACACAGAGGAATGCATGCTCCTAAACTACCCGATGCAACAATGGGTTGGCTCCTTTCTACGAAGGCCCCATTTACAAAACCGTAAACAAGCAATTATATCATGAATGAAGGGCAGTGAACATAAGACAATAAACACACAATAGTAAACAAGAGTGAAGCATGCAAAGCTCAAAGCACACATGTGGAATCAAAGTCAATTCGAACTAAACATCATCCTCTATCCTCACAAAGCACACTCTAAGTGTGGAGTAGAGTAATCCTAAAGGCTTGGAAGTGAATCTCTTGAAGGTTTTGAAAGAAGTTGGGGAATCCCGACAATTTTGAATGGAGTTCAGTCTTCCTTGACCAAGTTTATGAGAAAACTTACTCAAGTTTTCCCCAGCAGAGTCGCCATTCTGTGGAGGGTGATTTTTCGGTATGAGGGGGGTCTATCTAAATATGGTCTGACTGAAATAGATCCTAGAAATGCCATTCTGTGGAGGGTGAAAACCCGTTATATGGCATCCCTCAAATACCTACTAAATCGTCCGTCTTTCCCAGAAAGCATAAAGGGAATGCAGTGAGCACTACACCCGCTCTCAATGGGCTCCACGCGGACTTATGCCTCTATAAGGCGGAAATTGACTAGAGTCGCCACCTAGTTTGACCTAAGATACTAGGAAGGAAGATGGGTTCTAAGAACCGTTAATTGACTCTGAGATTGTGGATAGGATTTATCTGGTCATGTCAAAGATTCTATGTGGGTTCGCACTGGGTTACACCCCTTAGAAGTGGCAACGACCACGACTTCGGATTGGTGCCCGAGGAAACCTCGGTCTCCAATTGTCGGGATTACCTTCTTTCAAAACCTTGTTAGAGAGATTCATTTAAAAGCCAAGGATAGGATTAAAAGAGGAGTGAGGAAAGGATGAGTTCGAAGAGTTAGGAAAGGCTGGTCTTGGAGTTGGTTTGGTTGGAGCGTTTGAGAGGTTTTAATTGCTCTGAGAGATTTGGAGTTGTTTTGGGCCTTCACGGGATTAAGAGGATGATGGGAGTTTTGAGGGGTAAAGGGCATTTTGTCATTCTTGGTGGAGTCAAGGGGTATTTGGATCATTTGGCTGATTTGAAGAGTTTTGTGTTTTGCGAAGTTCGGATTTTGAAATGGTCGGATTCTTGAGGTGTCTTGAGAAGCTGAAAGTGTTGAGGAGCAATTCGGGTTTTGAGGATGATTGAGTATGGAGGATATTTGGTTGCGATATTCGGGTTTTGGAGATGTTTCAGGTTTCTGGGAGTCTTCAAGAATTGGAAGTCCTATGTGACTTAGAGTTGGTTGAAAGGAGGATTGAGAAGTGTTTATGGGTCCTAAAGCTCTAATGGAGATGTTGGATTGGGTATTCAGAATTGTCTCTCTTAAAGTTTTTAAAACTGGAAAAATCATTTTTTGTTGTGAAAAGGGCGGATAATCCCGAGGGATTACCCTATGTACCCCCTCGACATGACACTTAATTGATGGTAAGTGCCAAGGCTCGAAAGATGGGGCAATGAATTTATGTCGAAAAAATAGGATTCAGAGAAACACCATGAATGAGATGTTCTCGGTCGAACCCTAATAACGTCTCTAACTCCCGGGTTTTAAAACATTAAAAACCAAAACATTGAAATTGAATAGAAGGGAGTTAGACGATTCTAAAATCCCGGCTGCAACTAGGAAGGCGTTACTTCCCTAGCACCCCGCCTTGTAAAAATCTAGGCTGCAATTAGGGGAGGTTTGTCACCCTATGCCCCGCCTAAAGAGATCCAGACTGCGACAAGGGAGGTTATGACCCCAGTGCCCCGCCTCGGATTTTTATTTTGGAAGGGAGACAAGTGATGCCTAACTGGGGAGAAAACGTTCTTTGAAGATGTTGGACATCCCATGTTCCCCGAAAACGGTTAATTTTGAGTTTGAAAACTGAGTTGGAAAATTTTTGAAAGCTTGTTCGGAATCCTCGGTGAAGAAACATGGTTTTGAGAAATGTTTTTAGGAGAAAACTTTCTGTATACGTGAGAAGAACTATCTGCGTTTGAGAAGAGTTTTCTGTGGTGTGAGAAGAGTTTTTCCTTTAAAAATTTCACAAAAGGTTTCTTTTTGAATAAAATGATGGTTTGAAATTCTTTTTTTTTTGGGAATTTGAACGAAATTTACAAGCTGAGTGTGGATTGGATTAAATAATTTGGGTTTGAATTGAATTTGGTTTGAATGAATTGGGTTTGGATTGGAATGAAGTTCGGGTTGGGTCAAAGTCAGGCTAGGTCAAGGTTTTGGGTCAAAGGTCAAAGTTCGGGTCAAGGTCAAAGTTCGGGTCCAGGTCAAAGTTCGGGTCAAGGTCAAAGTTCGGGTCCAAGTTTGATTCTTGTGGACTTGGCTCGATTTTTGTGGGTTTGGTTTGATTTTTGTAGGCTTGGTTTGATTTTTGTGGGTTTGGACCAATCATTGGTTTTTGGGCCGAATGGGCTTAATGTGCATTGGTTTGGACTTTTGGGCTGGGTCTTAGACCTGATTTGGTTTTGGGCTTGGGTAATTGACCGAGTTTATGAACTTGGGCCGGGGTTATAAACTTGGGCCGGGGTTATGAATTTGGGCCGGGGTCATGAACTTGGGCCGGACTTTGGGCTTGGATTGTGGGTTTTGGGCTGGATTGTGGGCCGAGGGCTTTTGGGCTTGGATTGTGGGTTTTGGGCTGGATTGTGGGCCGAGGACTTTTGGGCTTGGGTTGTAGGCTGTGGGCTTTTGGGCTGGATTGTGGGCCGAGGGCTTTGGGCTTGGGTTATGGATTTCGAGTTTTGGGCCACGGTTTGGGTTCGGGCCGAGATGGTTTTGACTTCAAGTTTGGATTGGACTTAATGGGCCGGGTCAAGGCAATTGGGCCAGGCGTAGACTTGGGCCGAGATGGTTTGGGCCGAGAGTGGTCATGGGCCAAGTGGACTTGGGGCCGGTTTTTTTTTGTTGTGGGTCGTGGGCTTGTATACGGGTTTTGGGCTGGATTGTGGGCCGAGGACTTTTGGGCTTGGGCTCTGTGAGCCGTGGGTCTAAACTCGGGTTTGGATTGTGTTTAGATTCGGGTTTGGGCTAAGGGTTTAAACTCTGGTTTGGGCTTTGGATTGTTCTTGGGCCGAGATTTGGACTTGGGCCGAGACTTGGACTTGGGCCGAGATGATTTTGGCTTCGAGTTTGGATTGGGCCTTGGGCCTGGTCAAGGCAGTTGGGTCAAGTTTGAAGAAATCAGTGAGAGTTTTTCTTTTGTTGACTCAAAGCCCAAAAGAAGGAAAAGTTTGATGACACTAAATAAAAAAAAGAGACAATTTGAATTCCCATTGGATCGAACACTGTTTCGGAGGTGAAGTTGACGACTAAGTGCTCATTTTTCAAGCTGGATGCACAATTTTTTTTTATCTTATTAAAGGGATGGTTTGGAAAGTCTTATAATAGAAAGGGTTGTTCTCACCGTCCGGACTCTACGGCCCGTTTGAGTGAGACAAGCCCTTGATCCTAAAAGCTTTTCTAGAGTGGGCCTCGAAGGCCCACTAAAGAGGTCAGCCTAATGGGCTATCTAAGGCCACCTGTCCTAGCCTGGTTTGGCTAGTTATGGGCTAGGTCTGAGTTAAGCTAGATTTGGGCCCAAGTTGAGGCAGGCCCAAACAGAACAAGCCCATGCATATCAATCGGTATTAACAAAAGAATGAGCCACCAAAGTAAATCAATATGTAGATATAGATTACAAAACAAATACCACATATGGACATGAACTTATGAAAAGCCAACCAAACGAATCATGAATAGATAAGGAAGGATTACAGAGAATGAATAAAATACAAGGAATGAAAATCTGAGACTATCTAAGAAGTAAACCAGATTTAGTCCACCTAAGAACCCTCAAGAAACCTCACAAAATGGGCCCTACTGTATGGGTTGCTAGTTGGTTATTATTCTCCCCTTTTATTTATTTTTCAGTGGCCATACAAAGGTAAGCACACAGTGAACAGTTATATACAAATCTAACATGAATTCTGAAATGACTAGCGACTTACAATCAAAGCTTAATCAAGCCTACCAGTCCTGCCTAAAAAAACAAACATGCTCGGTGGATCCTAGAGTGGAGCTACTAGCCATTTTTGAAATCTCCCTCAGAGTTGCCATATCATTGCTTTTTATCAGCCAGTACATCAACTTATTCCTTCTTCTTGTCAACAGACCATAAGTTCTAAGATTAATCCCTTTCTCCAACCTTTACACACAGAGAATAATGAAATAAGTGGGAACTGAAACAACAAGCCAAACCGCAGCTAATAGACTATACGCAAACATCAGGGACCCGACATGATTACTTTAATCAGTCTAACACCAAACTAGAACAAAACAGATGGAGGAAACATCATTGTGTACATCTTGAACCAGAAAAACAATGCGCATCCATGGGCACAAGCCAAACAGATAGAACAGGACTGAGGTTAAGAGTTTGTGTACCAGGAGACTGATGAGAATTTCCTGCAAAATGGACACACAAGCGAATGCACATACCAAATCAGCCAAGCAAGGTAAATCAAAAGAGGGAATCAACAGAGAGAGAGCAAGGGTTAAGAAGGAGACGAAGCATAGGATAGTGATGCGTTCTGTCAGGACTGGGAGTTTCACTAACACCCGCACATGAACAATAAGAAAGAGACTTCCTGCACGATTCACTTGTAAGAGAATGAGCAAATGAGTTCGAAACTCGTGAATAAACTCAAGCTTCACCGACAGTTTCACAACGGGTACACAGATTAGTAGAGGGATAGGGACGAGATTTGACAACAGTTCAGCAGGAACCCAAAGTTTTTACCAGACTCAGTCGAATACAACTTAACATATTAAGCTCGGGACAAACCCCGAACCAGTAAAATTGAACCAAATTCCCCAAAGCGCAGCATAAGCTCATCAGAAACAGTGAAACCACACGAGCCAAAGGCCGGGGTGAACATCAGATAGAAATTAGAGTCGAAATAACAACCCGAGGAAAACTGACTGGAGATGACCAGTCTGATCACAACGTCGTAGATTAGTTAAGGAATATGTGCGGTGATATTCAAATGTAATCAAGGGCCATGAAGAGAAATAACTAGAGGGTGAAGAAACCTTTGGAACTCTCAGAACCCATACTAAGTCGAGCGTCCCGTCAGTTCATGCATGGAGGAATCGCAAAAGGTTTAGCAAGAAAAAAAAAGTGTTTCGAAGAGCCAACAGAGAGAAGACATGCGGGATAAAATCCAGAGGAGGGTTGCCGACACTAACACCGGTACTTTTCCGGTGAAGTCGACATTTGAAGCGCCATCCCCTTTTCGGTTCATCTGGGCGAATCCAATGAGTGAAAACGAAATACAGAGGAGATTCGAAAAACAATTTTAAGAGGGTAGTGACAGGAGAATCGAGAAGATCAAGGCAAGGACTAACTTACTCTGTCGCTACCCAAAATAAATTGAAGACGATGCAAACAGAAGATTACACAACTTCCGGCGAACTGCGGAGGATGTAGGCTTGGTGATAGTGTAGTGGGTTTCGGCAGAGAAGAAAGTTTCCGAAGCGTGGAGTGGAGATTCAGGGGCTGAAGGGAACTTCGAAGGTGGTGGGATTTTTTGGAGTTTTCAGTTTCGGTTTCAAAATGGAGAAGAAGAACACCAGAGACCGTGGTAAGTTTCTGGGTTTGTATTTTTTTGAACTTCCGAAGAGCAGGCAAACAGGCGACTGGAATAAGAATTATCGGGATTGATGTCGAGGAAAAACGTGGAGAGCACTGTAGGGTTTTAGAATGTTTTATACTGGAGGGGGGGAAGACAGACGTCCAACTAGGGTTTATTAGGTAGTATTGGGCTGGGCTTTGCTTTTTGGTCCCTTGTGAGGTGTCTGGGCCGACCAAAGGAGAGAAATGAGCCAAAAAATAGAAAACAGGACTAAACGCCTGTACCGAGTTTCGAACTCGGGTTCTCGCCCTCCCCACCAGCATCTTCATCCGTCTGCGCCGCGATAGCATTCGGTATGCTTATCGGGTTTGTTATCTAAATCTAATCGGAGCTGAGAGAGAAATAAAGGGTAGTAGTGCCCAGGCTAGGATTCGAACACGGGACTTGCGAGTTCCTAAAACGGTGAAATGTTTTAAAACAAAAGCAACAAAATAAGTATGCAAAAATGAAGTAGGTTAAAACGGATAATAATAAAAAAAAGGCTCGTGTTCCTTTTCTCATAAGGAATGTGAGATTTAAATGTCGGGAAAAAGAAATTCCTTTAGTTGAAAACGGGGACGACCGTCTTGCTTCTGAAAGCATGTTCATTTTTTTAAAATTTGATTTCAAAATAAAACGGGTGAGAATTTTTGGTGTCTACACCTAACTATGCTCGCTTTGTGAAGGATTTGATTTCTAACAAGCGAAGGTTCAAGGAAAAGAAGATTGTCCAGCTGACAGAGACGTGCTCTGCAGCCATCCAGCAGAAGCTCCTTCCGAAGTGTGGAGATCCAGGAGAGCCCATCATCCCTTGCACCATAGGAGACATGGACTGTGGGTACGGACTCTGCGACCTTGGAGCAAGTATAAATCTGATGCCGTACTCAATGTTTAGAAAGCTTCATGCTGGTGAGCTTGTCCCAATCAACTTTAATCTGCAATTAGCTGATCGTTCGTCAATCAAACCTCGTGGTATGGTTGAGAACGTTGTGGTAGGTGTTGGTAACTTCTTCTTCCCTGCTGATTTTGTTATTCTTGATATGGATGAGGATGTGGAAGTGCCATTAATTTTGGGTAGACCATTCCTGCGAACTGCTAAAACTGTCATTGATGTTGACAAAGGAAAAATCACCCTTAAATTTAATAATGAGGAGCTTAGTTTTGATATCACCAAGATGATGAGAACAAATGCTTCCTCCCATGCTGTGCTTTCTATTGATGTCGACTATACTGATGATTATGATGCATTTGTCGCTGAAAGTACTGATGACTCTTCCTTCCTGTTTAAGAATTCTGATCTGTTAGAACAGGTGTTATGCCACTCGATTGAGGACGACAAGGAGAGCACTGAGGTAGCTACTGTTGTCCAGTAGCTTAACTAGGGACGAACCTATTTTCGCCCTCATGCTCCTCCTGTGGAGCCATTGGACAGGCCTACTCAGAGGCTCATTCCTTCGGTAGAGAAACCCCCGACTCTTGAATTAAAAACTCTCCCTTCAAACCTTAAATATGCTTTCTTGGCAGAGGGTAGCGCCCTGCCGGTTATTATTTCTTCTTCTTTGTCTGTTTCGCAGGAAAGCAGACTTCTGGAGGTATTAAGAAGGCACAAGGGAGCATTGGGGTGGTCAGTGGCAGATATAAAAGGGATTAGTCCAGGGTTCTGCACTCATCGGATCTACATGGAAGATAGTATCAAACCAGTGAGGGTACCCCAGAGGAGATTAAACCCCAACCTGAAGGAAGTAGTGAAAGCTGAGGTATTAAAGCTCTTGGATGCGGGCATCATCTACCCCATCTCTGACAGCCGCTGGGTTTCTCCTGTGCAAGTCGTTCCAAAAAAGGAGGAATTGTGGCGGTGCCAAATGATAAAGGGAGAACTGGTGCCTCAAAGACAGACCACTGGCTGGAGGTGTGCATAGACTACAGGCGTTTTGAACGAGGCCACAAGGAAGGACCATTTCCCGCTGCCGTTCATCGATCAGATGTTGGAGTGGCTGGCCGGGCAGGAGTACTACTGTTTCCTTGATGGATACAGCGGTTACTTCCAGATTTCCATCGCGCCAGAGGATCGGGAGAAGACCACCTTCACCTGCCCTTATGACATGTTTGCCTATAGGAGGATGCCATTTGGTCTCTGCAACGCACTAGCCACATTCCAGTGGTGCATGATGGCCATTTTCAACGAGTTTATTGAAAAAAGTATAGAAGTCTTCATGGATGACTTCTCAGTGTACGGCCAGAATTTTGATGTATGTCTTGACCAGCTGGATCAGATATTAGGTAGATGCGAGGAGACCCACTTGGTTTTAAATTGGGAGAAGTGCCATTTCATGGTACATGAGGGTATAGTACTCGGTCACAGGGTCTCAAAAGACGGTATTCAAGTGGACAAGGCGAAGGTGGAAGTCATTGAGGGGTTACCTCCTCCCACTTCAGTCAGAGGAGTGAGATCTTTTCTGGGTCACGCAGGGTTCTATCGAAGGTTCATCCAGGACTTTTCAAATTGCGAAGCCCTTGTCTGATCTCCTGTAGAAAGATGTAAAATTTCACTTCTCAGAAGAATGCTTGAAGGCTTTCAACATCAAGATAAACTCATCTCGGCCCCCATGTGGTTCCCCCTGACTGGACCCTTCCTTTTGAGGTAATGACAGATGCTAGTGACTTGCTGTTGGTGCTGCACTCTGTCAAAGGAAGGATAAAATTTGAGGGTTATCACGTATGCAAGTAAGACTCTGTCGGAACCTCAGAAGAACTACACCACCACTGAAAAGGAGCTACTTGCTGTGGTGTTCGCTCTTGACAAGTTCAGGCCTTATTTGCTTGTGGGGAGTAAGGTAATTGCTCATACCGACCACTCCGCGTTAAAGTACCTATTCCAAAAGAATGACTCTAAGCCTAGACTCCTAAGATGGATCCTGCTTCTCCAAGAGTTCGACTTGGAAGTTGTTGATAAGCAAGGGAAGCAGAATGGGGTAGCAGATCATTTATCTAGGCTTGAGACTCCAGATGACGGGGTCCCCATAAATGAATTCTTTCCTGACGAAACGGTCTTTGTAATTGGGAAAGTCAAAGAGCCATGGTACGCTGACTTGGCTAACTATCTTGCCTCTGGTTTGATTCCCCATGATCTAAGTTACAACCAGAGGAAGAAGTTTCTGTCTGAGACCCGTCATTACGTTTGGGAGGACCCCTATCTCTTCAGAGTATGTGCTGATGGTTTAATCAGAAGATGTCTCCCTGATGAAGAGGTAAACAGTGTAATAGAGTTCTGCCATTCCCGAGAGGCAGGTGGTCACCACGGTCCTACTAGGACAGCGGCTAAAGTGTTAGAGTGTGGTTTTTACTGGCCCACTCTGCACAAAGATGTCCACCGCTTCTGTGCTCACTGTGATAACTGCCAGAGGATGGGGAACACTTCAAGAAGGCATGAGATGCCGCAGAAGGGAATCCTTGAAGTAGAATTATTTGATGTCTGGGGTATTGACTTCATGGGCCCATTTCCTTCCTCTCACGGAAACCACTACATCCTTGTTGCTGTAGATTATGTTTCCAAATGGGTCGAAGCAATCCCCTGCCCTTCGGCTGATGCTAGAACTGTGGTAAAATTCTTGAAGAAGAACATCTTTACCAGATTTGGTGTGCCAAGAGCTATCATCAGTGACGGAGGTTCTCACTTCTGCAACAAAGCTTTTGATTCTCTGATGACTAAGTACGGGGTGACTCATAAGGTTGCTTTACCTTATCATCCCCAAACTAACGGGCAAGCAGAAGTGAGTAACCGAGAGCTCAAATGGATTCTTCAGAAGACAGTCAACTCCTCCAGGAAGGATTGGTCTGTCAAGCTTGATGATGCTTTATGGGCCTATAGAACCGCATTCAAGACTCCCATTGGGATGTCCCCCTTTAAGCTGGTATACGGGAAGGCTTGTCATCTCCCAGTTGAGCTAGAGCACAGAGCCTATTGGGCTTTAAAGGCTCTTAACTTTGATTTGTGTGATGCTGGAGAGAAGAGACGATTTCAGCTTTCTGAGTTGGAGGAATTGAGAGACCAGGCATACGACAGTTCAAAGATCTACAAAGAGCGCACCAAGAGGATCCACGACCGGATGATTCAAAAGAGAGACTTCAAAGTGGGGGATCTGGTGCTGCTCTTTAACTCTAGACTACGTCTCTTCCCTGGGAAGCTAAAGTCACATTGGTCAGGCCCCTTCAGAATTGTGAGAGTTACATCCTATGGAGCATACGAGCTGGAGAATAAGGCTGGTGAAACCTTTAAGGTAAATGGTGCTCGATTAAAAGGATATCTTGGTACTGATCATAATCTCTTTCCCTTGCAGGCAATATTCTTCTTGGAGAATGAATCCAATCCTACAGCAAAGATGAATTCTCAAGAGACGAGTTCGAACGTGAAAAAGAAATTCTCTTGGCGAATGCGAAAAGAATTGAGAAGGCTGAAGGAATTCTGTAGGCTGTTGTAGAGTTGCTCATCACACCTCTTCTGATTGATCAAGCAGAAATTGTCTAGCTAAAGACATTAAAGAAGAGCAGCTGACTGGGAGGCAACCCAGTGTTTTCGGTACTTTTATTCTGTGTTTTTATGTTGTTTATAGTTTTGTTTTAGGGTAATGTTTGTTGTTGCAGTGGTTGGAGCTCAAAAAGAAACAAAGTGGTGCAATTTTGGAGATGTCCGAACTTCAGTCCGAAGATTGAAGTTCGGACCCAGTTCGAGAGTTGGAGACCTGCGCAAAACAATATGTCCGAACTTCGGTCCGAACATCGAAGTTCGGACTCAGTTCGAGAGATTAAGGTCTGTGCAGAACGACATGTCCGAACTTCGGTCCGGACATCGAAGTTCGGACTCGATACGAGAGTCTGACGAATCGACAATACGAGATGTCCGAACTTCGGTCCGAGCTTCGAAGTTCGGACAAGACACGAAGCGCAGCCCAGGTATGTATGTCCGAACTTCGGTCCGAACATCGAAGTTCGGACAGTTCGAAATTTCGGAAATTAAAGGGGGCGGGCGAGTTAAACCCTCAAAACTTCATCTCCCTCCTCGCGACGCCCGCACCAAACTCCCTACCCTCTCTTCTCCAATCTCACACAACTCCCTCAAATCTCCACCAAATCCCTCAATCTTGGTACCAAACTGCTCGTTTTTCAAATCTCTACCACTCTAGGCCTACAAATCAACCAAAAATCTCCAATCAGTCCGATTTTGAGCAACAGCAAGTTCGTCCCTAATCTGTCGCTTTTGGGATTTCGATTCGATTCGTGCAGATTTTTGGCTGTTCTATCTTCTTCTAAACATTCATTCAACTCCAACAAGTTAATCTCTCTACTTTTCTACCTCGTTTAATGGATTTTTGACAAGATTTGGAATCTGAGGTATGGCAAGTCGAGATTGGGCTGTTAGTATTGAGATTTCTGAGCTTCGTTTGCGTATATGGGTTTTTCGTCTGCTATGTTGTAAGTTGCTGGATAGAAATGTTTTTAACTGCATTACTGTGCTTTCATTGTAGAAATTTTTGAGTGTGTAGTTTTATTGTGCATGGCTAAACTGATAAACAGTGAATGGGACTAAATCTGAATGAGTTACTTTCGTTTTCTGCTGTGGGTTGAACTGTTGGTAGAAGTGGTTGAACCACAATATTTTGATGTGTTATTTTAAATCTGTGGATTTTGCATGACTAAGATAAAACCATTGACTGAGATGGTGTCGCACCGATTGAAATATACGATTTTCTGTGAATTAGATCTCTGTTGGTCATTGGTAGTAGTTCTCCGTTGTGAATGAAAAAAAAAGCTGATAAATCTTTGTTGTGGACAATACTGAAGTTTTAGGGGAGACGCTGTCGAATTTTGGGTAGTTGTGTGCACACTTAGAACTGTTTCCATGCCTTCCTTTATCTGACTTTGCTTACCCTTGTATGAGCAGATGTTGAGCAGATTTACCGGCCGTGGAAAGAGGGCTGCAAGGGCTGGTGCAAGCTCCAGCCGTCGAGCTCCGGAAAACGAATTTAGAAACGATGAAGCCAGAGAGTGGTTCGCCAAAGGGATGGACATAATTGCTGAGCGTTGTGTGGTGCGGGAATTGGAGCAGCAGCTGGGACTGAGGGCGTTATTAGACCCACTTGGCTAGGGCAAGATTCTGGATATGGGAGGCCCGTACTCTAAACGAATTGTGCACATGTTCTATGCAAATGCGATCTACCAAGATGGGCAGATCAAATCCCTTATTGATGGTGATAGAGTGGCAGTCTCCACGATGGAGATTGCTCAATATCTGGATATTCCTTATCCTGCTCCCGACCGTCCTGACCACATTAACCCAAATGACTTCAGAGCGGCGGCCCTAAACCACTACACCCCGCTCATGGCTCAGGGGCCACGTCGACGCAGAGGGGATGACCCATCGAAACAGGTCGTCCCTGCTGATCTGATTCAGAGCCCACATGAGATAGTCCTCTTCGCACTACTGGCTGCGAATGTGGTACCACGTCAGAGCTCGGACCTAAACCAGACATATTTCCTTCTTCTGCAGGCCGTCCTGAATCCGGCGTTTGCAGGAGCTGCCGAGGTTACATATTTGCCTTGGGTGATCTTCATGCACATGCAGCATATTATGGAGCACAAGGACCGCCAAAATCTAGGTTTTCCGGTCATGCTCTGCCACATCCTTAAGAGGCAGATGGTTACCATTTCGTCTGCGGGGCTGCATGCTGCGCGGTCTCCTATTGATGTGGGAGCTCTGAAGAAGATGTGGTTTGAGCTTAGAGAGGGGGAGTGGAGGAAGAAGGCTGCAGCGCGACCGCAGAAGCGCCAGCGAGAGGCGGGTGAGGGACCGTCAGAGCCCGCTCCTGCTGCTACACCTAACGAGGAGGAGGCATATCTTGCACTGCCGGCCCCTGGGAGCGAGTACGTCACTCGCTATGAGTTTGCTCAGCTGGAGTCTCATTTCGAGGTTATGGATCGTCGCTATCAGGCGGAGATCGAGACTTTACAGCAGTAGGCCCGTCGCTCTCAGGACGACTATGAGGCTCTGCTTGCTCAGTTTCAGCAGTGGCAGGCGTACTACCCGCCCCCACAGTGATCATGTCGTTGGATTGATGCTTCTTTTGTTTAGAAGCCGTCTCTGGACTTCTTTTTGGATTTGTTTTCAGTTATGTTGGACCTATTACTTTTATTTCGATTGGGTTGTAATTTTCTTTTGATTTTAGCTTGTTCTCATCTTTAACTCTGAATACTGTTTTCTCTAATGCGATGCTCTAGCATACTTTTCTGTTTTGTTTGTTGAATGTGTGCAAGTATGCTTTACCGTGCTGACTCCATGCCGGACACTAGCTTGGAAGCAAGTGTGAGGAAACACTCTCCCCTACCTGGACACTAAGTGTGAGGAAGACCCTCTTCCTCAAAACATCACAAAAGAAATCAGGGGAGTTTTCAGTTTCTTTTCCTTTTTGGTTAATGTTCGGCCCGTGCTTTAATGTGAATAACTCTGTCACTGTTCCTTTCACCCTTGTGAGTCTGCCACATTTAGTCTGATCTCCTTCTTGTGATAAATTTCTGAACAATGCGGACATTGCTCCTCATTAAGTGTGAGGAAGGGGGAGATCTTTCTGAATGTGTCAGTCATTTATTCCCGACCTAATTTTTGTTTGGTTTTGGGCTATGTGGGGGTAATTCCCTTAGAGTGCTTCTTAGTGTTGAATACTTGGGTGGATCTTTAGTTGAGGAGTTGAGTCCGGTAATGACCTTTAGGGTTGGTTTGCTCAAAGTTGTGTGCTCTCTTATCATATTTTCAAATGGCTGACTTCTGTTAAATGTCTGTGAACAAGTTGGTTGTGGAGTTAGAACTGGTTTAACTTGGAACCTTGGGAATGATGAGAATGTCTGGAATGAAGGATAAAGGCAAGGTACTCCTCTGATCTAAGTTATTTTCTGAACCAAAAACAGGCCTCTTCCATCCGGTTATAAAGTCCTAGGGGTGTTTCATCACCCGTTTACCTAAGGTCGTCTGATCTGGGATAAAAGACCCAATACCGTTACAAGGATGGAGAGAAAAGTCTAGGGGATGAATTATTTACGAAAAATTGATATGTATGCAGAAAAAAAGAGGAAGTTCTTTAAAGTCTTATGTTTATGGCAATTCCTTAAATTAGATCATGAGTACGTGGTGTTGAAAGGTTCTGCGGAATATGGCAGAACTTCACACCCCTTGTCATCCACGGGTTTGAGAAGAAAAGGTTGGAAGGTTCTGAGTTACTTTATGTTTTGACTTCATGATTTGGCTTCTTCATAATCTTTTGTTTTAAAAGTGTACTTCATTGTTTAAGAGACATGCAGTTAAGAGCAGATCGATTCTTGGGTGATTATTGTGTCTTAAACTCCTTATTTTGTGCAATCCCAAGGTTTGGACCTGAGGCATTCTGAGACATTTTACTCCTGCTTTGCTTGAGGACAAGCAAAGGTTAAGTGTGAGGAGGTTTGATGAGTGTGAAATATGAATGGTTTTAGTGGTCTGAAATGCCTAATTTGTATACGCGCATCGATAATATTCCACACTTATCTTACGTTTTCCTTTGGTTTGTTGTTTGTTAGGGCTTGATACCTTTTTCTATGATTAAATGTAGAGAAAAGCCAAGGGAACAGTAGATTTACTCACAAGGGAGATGTTGCAACAGACGGGGGTCGAATTGGAGTCAAAACGAAGAATTTAGAGGATTTTGAAGGTGTGTCCGAGCTTCCAAGCTCGGACACAAGTCGAGAATTTGTGTGCTGTGTCTGATGAGATGTCCGAACTTCGGTCCGAACATCGAAGTTCGGACATGTTTCGAGAATCCCAATGAGAAAAGACGGAGGACTGATTTACGGTGCATGTCCGAACTTGTGTCCGAACATCCAAGTTCGGACACAAGTCGAGACTTCTGGGATTGGAGCGCTCAAAGCATTATGTCCGAACATTGAAGGTTGGACCAATGTTCGGACGACACAATTATTTCAGCATAAACTCGGCGTTTTGAAGGGAAAAAGAGGAAGGAGAGGCTATTTAAATGACCTAATCAGAGGGGAGGCTAATTGATTCATCATCGATCATTACTTCACACACTCTCACGCTGATTAACAAGGTTCTCTCCACTCATCCACGCCAATTGCATCAGTTCACCTTCATCCACATTCATCAAGCATATCATCATCATTCTGGAGGAGCATCGACAGAAGGGAGTGAGACCATCATCTTCAACCTTGCGCCTGCAGCCATTGAATCTGGATAAACGTTCAACTCAAGGGTTTTTCTTCCTTTAGATGAATTCTACGTTGTTTGTATTTATCTGTTCCTTTGCAATGTCTGGCTAGTAGGGACTTACTCTGGGGTAGGGTTGTTCGTAATGGATACAATGTAGTTAAGAATCCTGCAATTTGATTATGAGACTGTAATGGATTGTTTCCAGGTTAATGATTATCATTCATCTTCTCTATTAATTTCGCGAGTTTATAGAGTTGTTCTACGAAACCTATTAGGATCAGACAAGGTGATTAATAGGGAGTTCGAATTAACCTGGGGATTTGGGGAAGGATTAGTCGGATAGATAATCTTTCCTACAAACGCTAACAATTCTTTGTGCTTATTCCGCCTATATGTGTTTTGCCAACTGCTAGATTAGAGTTGACATGTTCTGATAGGTGAGCTCTTCAATGAACTAGGATTTAGCATTGAAGAGATAGAAAGAATTGGCCTTTCCGTTTCTCATAATTAAATTGTAGATGTTACTAGATTTAACCAGTAAAGAACGACCCGAACCCGGAGTTCCACTCACTTTATCAAACTCATCATTTACTTTCATTAATTGTTCATTTCAACTCTGTTTTGCATTTATTCAATTCAATCACAAAAACAATTCACAACCCCCTGAATTTACAGTTTTCTTAGGACTTAGGCTTATTTATTCAAGTCCCGCGGTTCGATATCTGGTTGCTTAACTTTCTATACTATAGTGACCGGGATTTTTGCAACCCGACAGACTTATTGATTTATTATTTTCTACATTAATTTGTTTAGTTTTTAGTAGATCAATTAACCTGTTTGCACCCTTCTAGGTACTTGATGTCCAATCTGTCACTGTACATCAATGAGCGCTCCATCTCTTTTTTCAACACACACCAGATGTTGTGAACTCGTTCCATTGATCTCCTCTTTTTTTATTTACAGATTTAACAACCTAAACCTATCCAATCACCTTCGATCTCACCTAGGAACTAGTTAATAATACAGTAGTTCAGTGATAATTTCGGCAGCATTACCCTACAGTTCTCCTAGTGTAGATATATATTTATATATATATATATATATGAATCGTTTCAATTCACATATATATATATATATATATATACACTAGAAGAACACTAGGGTAATGCTGCCGAAATTATCACTGAACTACTGTATAATATTAACTCATTCACATCCTAGATGGTGAGATCAAAGGTCATAGGACAGTCCCAACAGGGACTATCTAAGACATACCTCTATCAGGTAAATCTCAGACAAGTAATTCTATGTTTGAATTGATTTTCCATTGTCTAATAGAAAAACAAAAATAAATTGAAACGTTTTAAATACCAACCTTATGAGTATTGGATGGTCAGCTAGCGCAGACAACACAGAAGAAGGAGAAGTAGGCAAATGCTCTTGCGCGTAGTATATAACACCTATTCAATGAAATTAGAATAAAGTTAAATTCTGGAAAAAAATTGGCATGACCTTTATGTATTTTTAGGTACTCCACACTTTTTTATATATGCAAATCCAAACTCAATAACAACATTCTCAGCAAAACACACACAATAGACATCATCAGAATGGGAAGCATGCATATATTTATGTCAAGCAACAGCAGTTTAGAGTAGTAGATCACTCAAATTAATAAGCAATCCAGAATACTACCGTGGGTTCAGATCAGGCAAGCCGGTGGCAGAGGTTGACGTGCGTGGCAGCAGTTACGGCGACAACCGGACTCGTCAGATATTCAAGACTGCGACTTCAATCAAGAAATGATAAGTTCATCTTAAAAGTTATAAAAACAATCAAAAATGGTATTGTGCAAGAGATGAAAAAATTTAAAACTGGGAGTAATTCTATGTTTGAATTAATTTTCCATTGTTTAATAGAAAAACAAGAATAATTTTGAAACATTTAAATACCAACCTGATGAGTACTGATGGTCAGCTAGCGGTAGGTAGAGGAAGAAGAAACGGGATGTAGTAACACCTAATGATATTATGATCAGGTTATAATAAAAATAACATGAATAATTGAACAAATAAACAAACAAATAAATTTTGAACAAACCATGTTTTTGAATCATTTTTAAAATACTAACCTAGTGAGTAGTTATGGTGAACTCGGAAATGGGATGGAAGAGGAATTTTTCAACCGTAGTAACACACACATATCCAATAAAATTAGAATAAGGTTTAATTGTGGAAAAAATTTGGCATGACCATTGCGTATTTTTAGATACCCCACACCTTTTTTGGCAAAAACAAACACAATAGCAGCATTAGATCAAGGTTCAAGTGATTTTCAATAAAACACAAACATTTAAGCATCATTCGCAGCAAAACGCACAGACACTTAGGGATAAAAATAAGACCTTTGTCATATATTAAGGGCGGGGATCAAGACACTAACCAATTAACAAACAATAATAATGGAGTTGGGCTGCAAATAAATGCTAAAGTTTTACAAATTAATTACCGTAGTGGCGATGAGACTCCGGCGGTGGATGAGCCGTGATGGTGGAGGATGAAGACGGCCTTCAGGCAGCGGGAGAACAATGCAATTTCCCTTTGAAGCAACCTACAAATTGCTAAACAAAAGAAAAATAGTAACATATAATTGTGTCCTTCAATCTTATTGATAACGAGCTAAATAGCATGTGCAATTTCCAATAATAAAAAATAACTCGGTAACTTTCTAAACAATGAAGTTACTTAAACTAATTAATTAAATAAAGAATAACAAAAGTTCCCGGACAAATGCAATAAATCTAGTTGTTAAGTAAAACTGTCTGTAGCTGATTACAACTGCTTTGTTAAATCATCCCTCCGTACATTTCTCAATTTAGTTCCAAAATCTTTGGACACACATAATTTAATATAGCCCATCAAAGTTCCAAATAAACAACTAAATTTGAATGCGCTAGAGTATAAATTAATTGCCCAGTTCATTCCCAAATCTTCTCCCATTTCGAGATTTAATTTGACTCCAAGAATTTCCTAAATCCTACAATTTTCACCTTCTCCAAGAATTTAACACTCACCAGAAAACACTAAATCCAGAATCGACCAACCACAACCAATTTTCCAAAATCATAAAAACCACAGAAGTAATCTTCCACAATAATCACAAGATTTTGCCTAATTTTGAAGTTGCACAAAACACCAAAACAATCCAGATCTGTGTACACCACTGTAATCACGAGTAACCCATTTTTTCTCAGATCAATTCACAGCATCAAACAATTAAAATTCTGGACAATATCAGAAGAAATTTAAAGTTCATGTTAACTGACATATATACATATACGGTTAGATTTATAACCTTTGGGGTTATGGGGTGGATTTATGGCCTCAGATTTCAGTCTTGTTCGAAGCAAGGGGGCAAGGTTAGTGTTTTGTTTCCAAATCTGGAAACAAAATGTAAAGTTGTAAGGTTAATAGATATGTGAACTTACTTTTTTTTTCTCTGTTTCATTCACATTTTCAGGTGTGGTCGATCTCGGGCGCGGCTTGTCGATGGCGACGGAGAAGCTGGGACGACGAGTGGGGCGGAACTGGTGGCGTAGACTGTCGGAGCTAGGCATGGTCGATCTCGGGCGTGGCTGGTCGATGGCAAACTGGACTTGGTGACGGAGAAGCTGGGACGACGAAACAGAGGTGGGCGACGGCGGGTTAACGACGGCGATGGTGGTGGGGAGGTGGTGGGGCGACGGCGAGGGTGGTGGGGAGGTGGTGGGGCAACGGCGAGTTGAGGAGCTAAACGCGGGTGAAATTCAGAGCAGAGAGAGGGAAAAATCGAGCGGGGAAGAAGAAGAAAGGTCGGGGCGGGGTTTTAAGTGAAAGAGTTTTAAACGACGGGTCACTCAAAAACCGTCGTTTAAAGTCATCACTGTACTAGTTTTAAACCACGGTTCTTTAATAACCGTTGTTTAAAATGTTACAAGGCGTGATATAAACGACGGTTACCCCGTAACCGTGGTTTATTTTATCACCGCCGAAACTATAAACGACGGTTTCTTACAAACCGTCGTTTATTAGTGCCTACAAACCACGGTTCTCTGACCAACCGTCGTATAAAATCTCGTGGTCAGATGTTTTGTGACGGTTTTCTTATAAACTATGGTATATAATGTTTAAACCATGGTTCCCACTAAAACCGTGGTTTAAATGGCGTCACATAAAATCTTTTTTCTACTAGTGTATTCTATTGTCAACTCCTCTTGTATCATTCTATGATACTCACCGTAATTCTATTGGTTTGGTTTTAAAATCTAAGGTTTTAAAAGAAATTGTGGTTTGAAAGGAAAATTGGGCTATGAAACAATGGTTCGGTTTTCATAAAAAAGTTTCTCATGGCATAGCCATGCCTGAGGTCTTGAACAAATCCAGCTTCTTGCTGACTGGTATGTCCTTTATACAATGGTCGGGCCGTCAGGCCTTTCCAAGTTTTCATTCTTCTTGTTTTAGGATGTGTGATCCTGTTTTTGTTCCATTGTTGTCACGGTACATTACAATGTACCTGTGGTATGTTAGAGTTCCTCTTCATGTTCTTGTTCTTGCTGCACTTGTCGTGGCAAGTGCGTGGTACTGATGGATGTTGGGTAAACCTCTACCAGTCACGGTATGGTTTCCACTCGTTTTTAGTAGTCTTGTCGACTCATCCTTTGATATATTGATTCATGGTTGGGTTACTTGATCCTTCAAGTAGCTTCTCAATGATCTTGACATGGTTGTCGTTGATCGGGATACTTCTCCAATCGTTGGAGGTTCCTATTTATTTGGTTTGTGTTTTGCTTTGTTGCTCGTCCCCACACATATTTACCACGGTTATTGAGCCACAACATGTTTAGGCACTACTTCTGTAGTCTTGTTGGTTTACATCCTGTGAATATCCTTTGTAGCTGTCTGAGCTATGTTGGCCAGGTATTGTAACCTTCTTGGTGTTGTAGTTTCAGAATTAACCACTCCCGACTATATCCTTAGTCCGCTAGCATACCGTTAGTGGTGTGGTTTAGATATTACTGCCCCACAGACTTATGTCTCAGGTTTTGTTACTGCTCCTTTTTCCTGCTCCGTTGCACGCTTAGTGCTTCTTTTCCGGTTGCTGGTTGACTAGCTAGGTTTCGCGACTGCTAAGCATGTCGCCCCATGCTGTTGTAAGTTGTAGCCACCTTATGGTTCGAGTGTTAATCCTACCACTATCAAGTGCGGGTATTGTTGTTCAACCGGGATCCATCTCCGGGACTTCCATTTCTTGGAATCTACTGCTTGTCAAGTTCTTGTTTACTGCATGATCATTTCACAACTGCCAGATCGGGTTTT
The DNA here is from genome assembly GCA_023374045.1 of Limonium bicolor. NCBI lineage: Eukaryota > Viridiplantae > Streptophyta > Magnoliopsida > Caryophyllales > Plumbaginaceae > Limonium > Limonium bicolor. The sequence continues at coordinate 371,645,656 of CM041777.1, read as the reverse complement.
CCCGAGTATGAGAGGACTTTCCTTCTCTCTGGTGTTCTTTCCCAAGTTATACAGTGGGTTTACGGAGGGCGGGTCTGGTATTGTAGGTATCCGGTACATACCGGGAGTTCCTAACTATCATATCTCTAATGCTAACACTCAGCCCTTAGCCCTAAGCTTCTAATTCCTAACTCGATATTTCCTAAACTCGGTATTTCCAGTCATCAGAGTGATACTTTGCTCTGATACCACTTTTTGAAAACACCCCTACCGCTAATACCGTCGTTACCGCTCAATTACACCGTACTTACATACCTTCACAGCGGATATTTACATACACAATGGTGGGTGGTACGATGCCATTAGCCACCCACGGGACTAACCAGGCTACTACTACTACATACAGCATCGGTCTGATGGACCGGAATATCCGAGTTCTACACAATTATAATACATACTCCAATTACCAATCAAGCACTACAATTTCCCATTCAATACAATGCTCCATAAATACAATACAACATACCGAGTTTACTATGTCCCAAATACAAATACAATAATTCCTTCAAGTTCATACTTACTCACTAAGAGTCTATCATCTACCCACTCCTCACAAGCTACTTACTTACTAAGTACTAAGGGATGTACACTTAATACTCTTCTACATCGAAGGCTACAAGCCTTATACCATTTACTACTTTCCACATTTCATCCCTAGCTGTCAAACATAGCTGTCGATCTCTTACCGTGATCATATCCGCTTCGGGTAACTGCACACTAAAAATGGTGCCCCAAGGGGCTCAGCGTACGCTGAATATGATAACCGCATACCCCACGTACTAGCGAGGGTACGCCGACCACGTGGTCGAATACATGCAATTCATTTTATTCATACATACATACATTCATACTCTCATACATAACACTACAATACTTTACGCAACGAATACATACATGCACTACAATACATACAAGGTAAACCATACAAGCCAACCGATACTTACTTACCTTTCCCGAAATACACAATACACAATACATATACAATACATACGCAATACATACACAATACTTGTTAGCTTCATTACGCACCCAGGTTAGAAATAGGTGCTCTTTACTCTTTTACTCGGGGTCAATGACTTACACCAACCAAGACCATTACACATACAATACTTTACTTTACTTACTACTTACTCAAGTCAAGTCGTCGGGACCTCCGGCCCGGGGACTACTCTGTCCCACCACCGGGATTTACTTGGTTCACTAATCCAGGATGCTACCCATTTAAGGGGTTTGGGCCGTGGACCAGTTTAAGAACCAGGAATCGGATCCAACCTCTTGTGTCTCCTCATCCTCACGCGTGGCCGAAACTATATCAGACTTCTACTCATTCCAATTTACTCAATACTTACGTTAGGAGTTAGGTAGTTAGGAATTAGTAGAAGTCACACATCCAAGCCACACAACAATTCAATACTCCCATACACATACATACAAGGTATAATACATTTCACAAATACACTGCAAGGTACATACATACTTCATCATCATCCATTCATTTCATGAATTATACAAACTAAATGTTCAAGACAAACATATCAAGAACAATTTGAACAAGCACAAGTAAGTGCAATATAGTCTGATTCATGCATTTATCTTATTTAGGTCATCAAATAAGCACACAAATCGGGTTAACCAGGTTAGGATACAGAGCATGAAGAAATCATACCTTTCACCGTTGACTATAGACTCACCGACTCCCTTCGGTGTTCAACTAGTTGAATCCTAAGACATACATAAAGTTGCATGATCAATGATCCATTACTGATCCACTTATCCTTACTTTACTACTTCCTTTACATACTTACTAGTTCTTTACATTCTAGACTTGATTTAAAAATCATTCTTTACCCTTTAATACTTGAACTTACTTTCTTACTTACATAATCACTTTCTTACCATTATTTTTCCATTAATGGTGTATTACTAAAACCCCATAAATATGTGCACATATATATACCTATATATGATTACTATTTTTTTTATAAGTTAGGGCCGACCGACCCACCGGTCGACCCAACCCCTTGGGTCGGTCCATTCCAGTAAGTTTCCCGTTCTCTGAAATTGTCCCGACCGACCCAGGACTGTTCTGACCAACCCATACACCTCTGGGTCGGTCCATTCCAGAAGGTTTAAGTTTCGTTGTCTAAGCCCCGACTGACCCACCGACCGACCCAACCTCTGGGTCGGTCGAAGTCAGAACTTCGATGTTCAAGAATTTTTTTTCCCCGACCGACCCACGACCGACTCACGGCCTCTGGGTCGGTCCATTATAGAAAGTTTTGTTTCAGTTGATTATGCTCCGACAGACCCACCGACCGACCTAGAGGTTGGATCGGTCGGTAGCAGAATTTTCCTACAGATTTTATTTTTCACTTCTTTTCTTACCCATTTCTTCCCCAACCTTCCTACATACATCCTAACATGTTTTAGCACTAATTAGACCTCCTAAAATACCTTAATTCATCCACTAACTCATTACTAAATTCATTTCCCATTCTCATATGGATTTACACAATTTTCCTCATTTTCATCCCAGCACTTATACTAATTTCCTTTCTCCAATGTTACAGATTTTTACTCTAACCTTTACCATTCAATACTCCCTCTACCAATGCTACTCCTAGCATTCCAAATACATTAATTCACATCCTAGTTCTCCCCATTATCTAGCTCCATTCAAAATCTTTTACAACATGGTTAATCACTCACAACTACTACCAAAACACACCTAGTTATTGTCTAGGTTGTTCCCTCTACTTAGACATCTAAGGCCCCTAATTTCCATACAAATTTAGGTAGAGTTTCCCCTATATTTTTACTATCACCCACACATTGTTCCCGCTCACAAATGCTCATTCCTACACCTATTTATCTAATTCATTATACTCACATTACAACTCCACTATAACACAATAAAATTCTTGCACATACACCTTCAATACTCAATGTTCTCCCAAGCTTTTAAGCATCATTTACAAGCCTCAAAACTGTTACATTCTCTTCCTCATTATACTACTACATACTTACTACTCATTTCCATATCCATTACTCATTTTTAATACTCAAAATCTGTTACACTACACAATACAAAACCAACCCAAGGTAAGAGCATTTACCTTGTGACTCCAGTTTCTCCTTCTTTCTTTCCTTTCCTTCCTTCTTCCTTTCTTTCTTGTTCTCGATTTCTTGCTCAGAAATGGGGCAATGCTACAGCCCTTCCAAAACCACAATACCATCTCAATACTAACCCTTAATCAATCTAAAATTTAGAACATGTTTTTAGGCTTTAGGAAAAAGCATTACCTTCCATCCAATGAATGAAATGCTTGGTTAGCAAGAGAGCAAGGTTTCTAGCCCATTGGTGAAGCCAAAATTGGCTGAAGAAACAAGGAACATGGAGTTCAAATTTCAGAAATTCATATAAGGCAAATAAGGGCTAGAAAGGGTGGATTGTTAAACTTCTTTTTACCTCAATACATCAAGGTGAAGGAGGAGCTTCTAATGGAGGGCTCAAACCTTCAAATGGAGAATACCCATGGAGATGAAAATGTTTGTTTTCTAATTTGGAAAAGAGGGTAGTGCTCTCCTTGATGAGAGGATTACAATGGTACTAATTTTGAAATTTTTGGTGGAGGTTTGGGTGCTCAACAAGATGAGAGAAGTGGAGAGTTAAGTGGGGGGCTTCATTTCTCCATGGCTGTCGCAGGAGGAAGAAGAAAAGGAATAGAGAGGGTGAGAGAAGACGTGAAAGAGAGGGGTGGATTGTGAGGAGAGAGAGTGTTTTGTTTTCTTTATTTGTTTGTCCTTTAGTGTAACACCCCTTCTATGCACTTAACATTAAAATGAAATCACAGCGGGAAAATAACTAGACAATAACTAAACGATTCGGTGCTACAATGCCATCAACCACCCACGTGGTTAACAAGGTAGAATAAATACAAGTGTACCGGTCTGATGATCAGACTCCCGAGCATAGAACTAAAACCATAAATACATCATATAAAATACCGAGTATTTAATTACATTCCTTCACTGTAAACTACCAATATACCGCCACAGTAGTATCAACGGAACCAAAATATAATGCCACGGGAGCACAGGCGCATCCCGGGCTCAACATCCAAAATAACCAAAAGTACATTTGCAGCCTAAATTCTACAGCCACTCTGCTTCCTCGATCCTCATCCTGCAGTAAAAATATGGAGCCCCCGAGGGGGTCAGCAACCCTTGGCTGGTATGGTTAACGCGCAGCCCATCGGCTACCGGGATACGCGCAACTAATTGTCATGATGACATGGCATTCATTTTAAACATAATATAACATATGGCATAGCAACATCATTGCATAGCACAACATCACATACACAGTGGTTACTCTTTCCATAATAACAAACCAAGAAGGTTAAGCAACATAAGAAGCCTAGAGAGTGGTTCACTCTCATGTTAAGCTCGTTACACACACTCATTACCGTTCTGTTATTCGAATGAGTAACTTAAGTCATAGATGGTTCGGATATAGTGACCCGAACACACCACACAAACACATGTTCCCACTAAACCGATCATAAGTCAGAATAGGTAAGCTTTGGAGGAAACTAGCGGGAGATATAGCGCCAAATTAAGGAGAACAATCTTAACAACATAAGAGTCGAATCTGATTCAGATATATACTCTTAAACTTACATGCATGACCGGACAACCGGATTCCTCCCTTCCCAGTTAGCACTTGTTAGAAGTTCAACGGTGGAACTTAACAAACAATTCACAACAAGTGGTAAGTCACGTTAGACACACACAAGGGAAATGAGTCACATCATAACATCACAATAATATGAACAACTGTAAACTCATTACATGTTTAAGTCTTATAACGTCATAAACACACAGAAAAACAAACAACACACAAGCCGGTGTAAACCGGTAGGCAACAGACTGCAAGAAAACCATACCTTGGTCCTTGCTTCGACTGGTTTCCACCTTTGGAGAATCCTATACACATTTAGTCACGTCGGTTAATTTAACGTACTAGTTCGTCAGTAGCTTATTACTTTACATTTCTAGTTATTTTACTTTCACACTTGTTATTAGTTTTCACCATTTTTATTGCCATTATAACTCTCCTTAACATGTCTTAAATAACCTCGTATCATCATTACTAACTAATCACCATTTTTAGACAACTTTTCCTAACCTTAAACAACATTTTTGGACAACACAGTGGCCTGTCCGAACTTGTGTCCGAGCTTCCCAAGTTCGGACGCAAGTTGAGACTCAAAGGGCAAGCCCAGACGTATGTCCGAACTTGTGTCCAATCTTTCTAAGTTCGGACATAGGTCACGGAAAATCAGAGAAAAGCGATGGCCGTGTCCGAACTTCAAGTGTCAGACGGAAGTTCGGACAGTGGCCGAGACTCAGAAAGCTTAACGCAACAGGGCACATCCGGACTTCCAAATTCGGACGGAAGTTCGGACGTGTAGGAAAGTTCCTTTTCTACACTCTTAAACACTTGCTCCTTCCTTACTAAAACTCCTTACACTTATAATGTTTTCTCCTTAGATTTCTAGGTGGTGTTTCATGTCTATAATAACCATTATGCCAAGGTATTTCCTCTCCATTAAACATCATCTTTCAAGCATGTTTTCTTATAACCACCTTTCCTTTTGTCATTCTTGAAATCCTTTCACAAGTTCATACTTTCTCCTAGTTTACCCAAATTTGCATAAGTCTCACCACAACTCCAAAATAACTTTGGTGTATTCCAAAACACTCATTTGATTTCTACAATCTCTAAGATAGTGCCTAAGTTCTTCTTGTACTCTAAAAACACCTTAATACACTTTCTTTCCCTAGTAATATACCTAGTCACTTCTAACACTTCCTAGTTCCTCAAATCTTGTTTATACACTTAGAACTTCTTGTACATTACCTAAATTTTGACATGAACTCTCATAGAACATTACTAAGCCAAAATACATTGTTTTCACCATCAAACAATCAAGAACACTTAAATCCATCAAGAACATTCTTATACACAAAACTTCACTCATTTACACTACATCACAATATAGTGCATAATTTAAATTGCTTGGCACTTAGGCGCTTAAATGCATAAATCTTAAACACTGAATTTCAACAGTATATTTGCCTTTGACCTACAATTTCACTCAACAATACATATGCCTTTTACTAAGCCCTTGAGAGCATTTTTCTAGGTCATTCACCATTGGCTCCTTAAATCACTTTCATAAGCAATATAAGCTCATTTCTCCTAAGACTTTAAACTACATTAGGTTAGCATATTTACCTCTTTTCCTCACAAACTTCTTTCTTGTTTCCTTGACTAAATTGGCAAGGCTTTTAGTTGTTTGTCATCTTCTAAACATTATACAAATGATAAAATGAGTATACAAGCTTAATGCTTCATCTCATTGTAAACCCTAGTTACATATATTATTTTAAAGCATTAGGATGATTGTTTTACCTTGGAATGGAAAGAGAGTTTGGATATGTAGCAAGAGAGGACTCCACCAAGCCCTTAGAAGATTCAAATGAAGCTAAAACAAGCAAGGTAAAGACACCATCAATGGTGATTTTCGGACAACACACAAACATGAAGGAAATGTTATTTTTCTTTGAGTTTCCTTACCTAGAAGCAAAGGAGAACAACAATATGTGAAAAGATGAGCTCAAGCTCCTCCCATGGTGATTCCTCTTGGCACCGAAATGGAGCTCTTGGGATTTGGAGAAGATAGGAATGAAGAGCTTGATGAGACTAAGAGAATGGTGGTCTTAGAATTTGATTTGGTAAAATGAGCTAGGAGATACAAGTGGTCAAAGATGGAGTTTTGGTGTGGGCTGTAGCAAACCGTGAATGAGAGCAAGAAGAAGATAGAAGAGAGGTTGAAGACGTGTGAAATGAAGGGAAATGAGAGAATGAAGATTGGTTTTGCTTTTTGGAAGATATTTATACATTAAAGTAAATAGTAACTATTAGTCATCATTTGTTTACTTAATAACTAGCATACGTGGTGACTCATTACCACAAAAACCGGCCCCCTTTATGTTACTAAGGGTATTTTAGTCTTTGTTGGCCAATTTAATTACTCATACAAACATATGTTATAAACTTGCTTATTTTGTTACTATTCACTAAAACAAGGCACATAAATGTGAAATTTTTGATTTCCCATTGATATAGACTTCCAAATGTGATACTATATAGTACACATGTTAATTAAAGAGTAATGATGGACATTTAGCCATTCAAAACTCATTTGCATGACAATTTTTCAAAAATGTGCTTTAAGACTCCTTAAAGCACATTTTGTGTTTTAACTTTTTTTCAAGCTTGGTTTTCTTTGTTAATTGGTTTAATATGTTCATTAGTATATAAATAAAGTCTTGGTAAGCTCATTAGGTCTTACCCAAGCTTATCCTAAGCTTAGAACACATTTTAGCCCTAATTGACTTTAAAGCATTTGTTTGTGTTTTCTATGGTTTAAATTGTTTACTAATGTTTCTAAGACTCTTTTTAGTCTTAATATACCATATTCAAATGTTTAAACAACATACTAAGGTTTGGGGTATTTCAAGCTACCCCCCTTAAAAGAACTTTGCCCTCAAAGTTCACACTTCCACATATCCTAAATATTAGAACACGGGAATACATATAAACAATGTTTCCATAATAACATTAACAACACACTTACATTACATAACATTGGACACAAAGTCCATACAACATAACATCGGACACAAGGTCCATACAACACAACATCGGACACAAGGTCCATTAAACATCATTCATACACAACGGTTTGTAACATAACAACATAACATAGATGATGTATTTAAATACACGTCGTACACACATAACCGAAACGGCTCTACCCCCCTTAAAATAGGGGTACGCCCCGTACCCTATACACATAAACACTAAGAAGTAAACAATGACGGGTACTTCGCCTTCATCTTATCCTCCAGCTCCCAAGTGGCCTCCTAGACATCCTAGTTAGACCAAAGAACCTTCACCAGTCTCACTGGCTTATGGCGAGTGTCTCGAGTCTTAGTATCCAGAATCCGTACCAGAGTCTCCACTGATCGCATGGTCGGCTCTAAAGTTAGCCTTTCAGGCTGAAGCACATGAGACAGATGAGACATATATTTCTTCAACCGGGACACATGAAATACATCATGTACCTTGCCCAGCTCGGCGGGTAAATCAAGTCTGTAAGCTACCTGGCCGACCCGCTCCGTCACAACATAAGGCCCCACATATTTTGGGCTCAACTTGTCTTTCTGGCCAAAATGAAATACTCCCTTCATGGGGGATACCCTAAGAAATATCTGATCGCCCACGGTGAACTCCAGGTCACGGCTGCGCACATCTGCGTACGACTTCTGTCTATCCTGAGCTGCCTTCATGTTAGCCCGGATCTGGCGAACTTCCGCCTGAACTTGTTCCAGATACTCTGGTCCTATAATGACCGTCTTACTCGACTCATCCCAGCATAATGGCGTGTGGCATGGTCTACCGTACAAAGCTTGGAAGGGAGACATCTTGATCGATGCATGGTAACTGTTGTTGTAACTAAACTCGATCAGATGTAACTTATCAATCCAGCTGGTCTGAAAATCAAGTGCACATGCACGTAACATATCCTCAAGTGTCTGGATGGTGCGCTCACTCTAGCCATCTGTCTGTGGGTGGAACGCTGTACTTAGCTTCAGCTCGGTACCAAGCACTTCCTGTGTGGATTTCCAATACCTTGAGAGGAATCTGGTATCCTTGTCAGACACAATAGTCTTCGGTACCCCATGGTGCCGAACAATTTCTCTATCAAAGAGCTCTGCTAGTTTTGCCACTTTCTAGGTGTCCTTCATCGGTATGAATCGAGCCACCTTGGTCAGTCGGTCAACAACAACCCAAATCATATTCAGACCTCCCCTTGTAGACGGAAACCCTACTACGAAGTCCATGGAAATGTCATGGAACTTCCACTCAGGCACTGGCATTTGCTGTACCATACCACCAGGCCGTCGGTGCTCAAACTTGACCTTCTGACAAGTGAGACACCTTAATACATAATCAGTAACATCCTTTTTCATGCCAGTCCACCAAAAATAACGTTTCATACCCTTATACATCTTTGAAGCTCCGGGGTGAATCGAAGTCGTAGAACAGTGGGATTCACTCAGTATGCGCTCCTTCAGCTCAGCGCTACCCCTCAGAATACACAGTCGGCCATTGAGCCTAATCAGGTCATCATCGTGGAGTCAGAAGTCGTACTTCTGACCCTCGAATGTGCCATCAATAAGCTTCTGCCTGATCTCCAACATATACTGATCCGTCATCTGAGCACTCCGCACCTCTTCAACCAAGCTAGTGTGAGAGACTAGCGAATGGAGAGAGTGTGCTCGGCGACTCAATGTGTCAGCTACCACATTTGCCTTACCCTCTTTGTACTGTAGATTAATGTCGTAGTCGTTTAGAAACTCAACCCACCTTCTTTGCCTCATGTTCAACTCCTTCTGAGTGAACAAGTATTTTAAACTTTTGTGGTCCGAATAAATTGTCACACTTACCCCATACAAATAATGTCGCCATATCTTCAATGCGAAGACAATGGCACCCAGTTCTAAATCGTGGGTAGGGTAGTTCTCTTCATGCTTCTTCAGCTGTCAGGAGGCGTAAGCTACGACCTTCCCGTGTTGCATCAACACACAACCCATACCTGTGCCTGATGCGTCGCAATAGACCTCAAAACCATCAAGACCATCTGGTATAGTCAGGACTGGTTCAGATGTTAGAGCATCCTTGAGACTCTGGAAAGAACTCTCACAGTCGACTGTCCACTCGAATGGTGCATCCTTCTTCATCAAGGAAGTCATCAGCTTCGAGACACTGGAGAAGTCCTTCACAAACCTCCTATAATAACCTGCCAGACCGAGGAAGCTCCTGATATCGATAACTCTCTTCGGCCTAGGCCAGGTGCGCACTGCATCAATCTTTGCCGGATCAACAGCGATCCCGGCCTCAGAAATCACATGTCCAAGAAAGGATACTTGGTTCAACCAAAACTCACACTTTGAAAATTTAGCATATAACTGATTCTTCCTCAATGTTTGCAACACATTTCTTAGGTGGCTTTCATGCTCACCTCTCGATTTCGAGTACACAAGGATATCATTGATGAAGACTACCACTGACTTCTCCAACTGATCTTGGAACAAGCGGTTCATTAAGTCCATGAACTTAGCTGGTGCATTGGATAAGCCAAACGGCATAACCGTAAACTCATAGTGTCCATATCTGGTTCTGAACGCTGTCTTCTCAATGTCACTGTCACGAATAGCAATCTGATGGTATCCGGATCGTAGATCTATCTTGGAGAATATTGATGCTCCCCTCAACTGATCAAATAAGTCGTCGATGCGTGGTAAAGGGTAACGGTTCTTCATCGTAACTGCATTCAGTTCTCGATAGTCAATACACAGGCGGAGGCTACCGTCTTTCTTCTTCACGAAGAGGACCGGCGCTCCCCATGGTGAAACGCTAGGGTGGATAAATCCCTTGTCGAGTAGGTCTCTCAGCTGCTCCTTGAGCTCTGTCATCTCTGCTGGAGCCATACGATAGGGCGCCTTCGCAATTGGTCCGGTGCCCGGAACCAAATCAATCTCAAACTCAACTTCCCGTGCTGGCGGCATGCCCGGCAGTTCCTTAGGAAATACATCAGGAAACTCCGACACTACCGGCACATTGGGACTAAACTCTGGGTGAAATACTGTAACGCCCCTATTAACCATAAATACAGCGGAAATAAAACTCTAAGGCGATTACAGACCATCGGGTTCCAAACACCCGGCACCAAACCTCACCAATTACAACTTACAACCTACAAAAGCTACGGTCTGAACTCGAGAAAAAATTAACACAAACATAATAGAAATTAAACACATTAACTCTCCACAAAACCTAGTCCCATCCCAAACGCTCATTCTCTTCGTGGCCACCTGTAAATCAATTCGTACCTGCAAGATGAAACCAAGCAGCCCACCCCAAAAGGGGCGGGTCAGTTCCCTGGAATGGAACTGGTACAATTCTCCAAAAACAAACTTATAAAACATAACTCTTCAAAATAAACAGTAACATGAAAACAAACTCTTAAAAGTAAAACAGAGATAAAGCACTTCAAAACAATCAAGTTAAAGAGAAAAGAAAACAAGACAAAGATAGAGATAGAGAACTTCCAAAACAAGTCATCCACTTAAGTAGTCACACCACATAGTTAGTAAGCATCCATTGTTGATGTTAGAACCAATTCCCGTTCAGAGTATAAAGACTCAGATAGTCACGAAGGACTAGGAATAATAAGATAGATCCAAGAACCAAGAACTCAAGAGTGGAATAATTTAATTGGGAGAGATGGCTCCCACCGCCAGATATCAATGTCCATGTGGACGAGGGATATACAGCCCCCTGCTGTCAGATTTAAATGTCCTGGTGGACGAGGGATATACAGCCCCCTGCTGTTAAATATCAATGCCCCTATGGGCGAGGGATATACAGCCCCCTGCTGTTAAATTAAAAATGTCCTGATGGACGAGGGATATACAGCCCCCTGCTGTTAAATATCAATGCCCCTATGGGCGAGGGATATACAGCCCCCTGCTGTTAAATTAAAAATGTCCTGATGGACGAGGGATATACAGCCCCCTGCTGTTAAATATCAATGCCCCTATGGGCGAGGGATATACAGCCCCCTGCTGTTACCATTGAAGATGCGCGCACGTCAAAAGAAAGATTTCCAAGATTGACCTTTTCCAAATTCCCACTAGATCACTAACTACCCAGAGCAATACCAAAACACTCAGTCCTACAGAGTGCAGAAGCGTAAACCCTAAGCAGTCAATGTCTAACGGGACACCAAGTAGAAGAAACCAATACCCAAGTGAGTTCCACATCCAAGGCTCAGTTAGTCACACAAGCTGAGTCAGTCACACAACCATTTCCTTTTTAGAAGTTCCTCTTAAAGTCAGTTAGCGTTTTCCAAAACGTTCCACAAGTCAATCAGCAAAAATAACGTAGTACGAGAAATCGTACAAAACATTCCATAAAGTCCAAAACACCACAAGCTGAGTACGAGAAATCGTACAAAACATTCCATAAAGTCCAAAACACAACAAGCTGAGTACGAGAAATCGTACAAAACATTCCATAAAGTCCAAAACACAACAAGCTGAGTACGAGAAATCGTACCTGGGTAACGTTGTAGCAGTTCTAATCAACTTGCGCAAACAATCAACAGTACTCTGAAGAATATTAAAGGTAATCCATCATCAACCACTCGTAGCCTATGTTACGCTTAAATAAACTCCTTACTCTATTTCAAAGTCTCAATTATCCTTTAAGCCCTCACTTAAATGTTATGTATAATCTTTGACTTGTCTGAGAACGATGTATTACTCAAGGTTGTAAGACCAAGGAATGTATTTTATCAACACTAGTTAATTGTTCCACCCTTATCACTTTACCCAACTTAACCTTAATTCCCACATTAAAGACCCAATAACATAGGGCAGTATACGTTATTCAATCAAGTCTTAGAATTTCAATAACAATTCTTAAGCAATACTTTTACTCTTACTTTAGGACATACATCGTGTTATGACCAATGATGGGTTTATCTTAGAATACTATACTATTATTTCACAATTTGACTGTGTATCTTTATCAATATCTACTAGATAATCCATTATAACTAAGCCTTCCCCCTTAACTTAATTAAGATCTACATCCCGTATACTGAAATCGTAGTGTTATAGATGCATTTTAGTATAACTTATTTGAGCTACTAAACTCAATTATCTTATCTTTAGTTCAGAATGGCCTTTAACTACAACCATCTATTAATCTTGTCATAAGTTGTTAAATTACTTTTCATCGAAATAACCATATTATAGTTAACTCAAACTTATCGAACTCTCACATTTAGTATCCACAAGGTATATTATTTACTTAACCATAACTTTATAATAAGGTGTCTTAAGATAACCTTTTATGTATCCTTACTTACATTAATTCCCAAACTGTTTTTACTATTACACACATTCTCTCTATAGACCATGTATAATCCTTTTATATTAAACTTCGTTAAACTCAAGTCTTAAATACATTTATATTGTTTACAAAACCTAAAGTTTCAAAAGAATAACTTAATAAATCAATTCCCTTTATTGTATTTAGGATGGACATTATATCTTAGCATGAGGTAGAATTTATCAAAGAATTAAATTCTGGTTCGTAAGTGAAATTGTCAATTACTTAATAAGATAATATATTCTGAACAATCTCCATACCTTATATTCAAATGACACATTAATATTTCCAGTGTCAAAAGGTAAATCAATATAATCTCTTATGTAACCTAATTTCATCTAATTAAAGGTTTAAAGATTTTAAGTATCTAATTTCTATTTACAAACCTCCTTATAAATTCTAACTACTAAATACATTACTTAACTATAAACTCACATCCTGAATATTGGTGTTAAATGTATTTATATGGCTTAACTAGTTGTAAGAAACTTAAGGATTATTTAGATTAAATTCCTAATCATAGTTTAATGTAGTTTTATATCATAATCTCTTTTAATGATTTTGTCTAAAATATTAAGTTATTACTCAATACTATAAATATTAAGAAATAATTAAATCTAGACTTATTTATCCTCTTCACATTTAGATGTAAAAGTAACTCATTTATTTTATTATTGTTTATATAATAAGAACATTTAAATGTAAAAGTATTTCATTCATTTTATTATTAATTATATAATAAGATCTATTTGTGTAACGCTTTATGTAAACCAATTCCAAATATTCCTAAATTTCAACTTATTAATTTCTTAACCAAATTATAGATTTACATTGTGGTCATGACTAAATATATACGTGCTTAAATAGTTTATATAAATCTTAGAAACTCAAAGATAACTAAAAACTCAACCTATAAATTAATACCACCTCATATAATATTCTTTTATTAGTATATGTAGAGGTTTAGTTTGACCATTAATTTTCATATTACATTTTCTATAAGGTATTTTATTCCTTTTATTTATTATTTATCGTATATATATATATATATCCTTCCTATTATATTTCTCACAAGGAATGTTATTTCCTTTATCTTTTTATTGTATTTATATATATATATATATATATATCTACATATATTAAGATTTATCCAGATTCTTTAAGAAATTCTATTGTATTTAATTATATTTAATATCTTTTAGACCTATCCACAACTGATTTATGTTTATAAAATAAAGTATTTCCCTTAGTTTTAGTTAAACATATTAGCTTCCATATTATATAATAAATAAAATGTAGTTTAGTTAAATTCCTTGATTTAATATAAGTTTCTATCTTATTTCTCTCATATAAATATATATAAATATATGTAACAATTTTTACCCCACTTAAAGTTAATACCCAAAATATTTATAAACATACTGTATTAAATGTTAATTAGTCTTATTATATTTTCCCCAACCTATAAAGTTCATTAATCAACTACACTTTAATTTTTGATTACATTAAAAACATATATTATAAGTTATTCTTATGAAAAACTCTAAACACAATTTTTAAAACCTTTTACCATTGCCCAAAAATTCCCAAATTTAATATACAGTAACTATAACATTTTATACATATTATAAAATTTTTATTTCATAAAAATATCTTTATTTAACCGAATAATTCCAGAAAACCCGTAACTTGTAAAAATCATAACTTATGTTTAAAAACTCCAAAACCATAATAATTTACATCAATATAAACTAGATAAAATAAGGAACCTATGGTTAAAATTTCAAGTCAAAATATCTTCGGGAAGGCCATTAACTAAAATCAACAAGTTAGAGCTATTTACTGAATTTTTATAGAAACTTTAATAACTTATAATCACCAGATCTAATCTTGGCCGTCCAATCTCTTAGAACGAGATCGGACGGCCCCTGTACCGCAAGTTCTTCAGCGAACAACCTAAACAGATCGAGTACTAAATCGACGATTCCTCACAATCTACAGAACGAAATCGCGTGATTCTTGTTTCTATGGATTCGTAATAAAATTTCGGTTCCAATGATGCTAATTTCCCCAATTTTAATGCAGAGTTCATCAAGATTCGAATTTGATTCGAGAGTTAGGGTTCTTAAGGTTACCGAATTCAATTCTGTCAAATTCCCCTAATCTAGAGCATAACAGGTTAAATTGCAACATGGGTTAGATCGGAATTGTAAAACTGGTTAGCATAATCGGAGGAATTTGAAGAAAACTCACCGGAATTGCTCGAATCGAAGCGATTTCAAGATCGGGTTCTGGAAAACTGTTCGAGCTCGACCGTTTGGGTAGCCTACTTTGCGACTCTATAACTCGGGGTACAGATTGAGTTAGACTGTGTTCTTTGGCTCAATCGAAACATGGGACATAGATCTACACAATGATAACAAGAACTCAATCTAATTTGCATTATACAGAAAGAAAATTGACCCGAAAGTTACGAGTTTACCTGTCGTTTTTCTATGATTTTATGTGCTGAAAAATCCGAGACTTTGGGCGACTATATCTTCCAAACGGTTACGAATCAGGCTTGGGAATAAAAATGAAAGTTGTAGATGGATTAGAGATCTACACAACGGGCTAAAGAAATCGAAATTTGGTTGAAAGACGAGGAAGTTATGGCAAGACGAACTTTACCTGAAATCGAATGAAAACTGGAATCTGGGTTACGAACTCGAAAGCTGGCAACTTTGGATCAACTTTCCCGTCGATGTAGAATGAGTTAGGGCTTGTATGAGTTATGATTGTAAAGAGGGAATTAAGGAGAAAAGAATAGAGAAGACGGCACTGGAAAATTCGAAGTAACGAGTGAGATATAGCCGTCACAAGTTAGGTCAAAATCGGATGATTGTTGGAGAAAAACAAGGAGATAGAATCGACTAAGTGTTGGGGCGCACGAGAGGCTGACACGTGGCAGTTATAAAATTTTGGCTCTAAACTTCAAACTAGCATAACTTTGGCTAGGATGATCCGTTTTTGACGTTCTTTTTATCGATCTTCATGGCTTTTCATAACCTATTTATTAGTATAGGTTTCATGGCCTGGTTTGACCATTCTCAAAAAGTCAACTCTAGCAAGGCTTAATAAGCTTTAAGGTTTCTAGAATTTTATATTGACTTTTATGTTTCAAAACAATGTTCCAACACTTCCTAAAATCTTTATAATATATTTGGAGTGTTTAGAAATTTCCCTAAGATTTATTGACTTATAAATCTTATTATTAAATTCATAATACTATACAATAATATATAATAATTAGGAGAAAACCCCTAAATAAATTCACAACCCCTTATATTAATTTAATATTCAAAATTCCATATAATAATTTAATATTCATAATTCCATATAATAATTTAATACTTAATAGTATTATTAAAGGTTTAATAAAAGAAATCCCCTAAATTAATTTAAATTAATTTAGGGGTATTTCAGCATATCCCCCTTAAAGAACTTCGCCTCGAAGTTTAAAAATCAACTAATAAGCACTCACACCGCTTCGGGTGTGCTGAGACAAAAGTTCCAATGAAGTTCCATACCAAACCAATCCTTTATTTCCATCCACTTCCATAACAACATTCCACCAAGATTACTCAAAATCAAACTGAATCAGGATATACCAAGATATAACAGATGAAAATCAAAAGTCACATACTGAGTCATAATGCAAAACCAAGCACATACAAACACCTCTCATTCTGCTAATACTGTTCTCCCTTTGCTAATAATGCAACGAGGCATAATCCGGATGAGATAACGAAGGAGGAGTATGCCAGCATATCCCCCTTAAAAGAGCTAAGGTACGCCCTCGTACCGCTACTAATGGCACATTCAAAGAATTCAACACCTTATTAACCAGCTTTGTTGTAAATTTACTGCACCGTTGATTTATCTATGATCGTTATATATATTTGTATCTCTTGATTGTTATGTATTTGTATTTCCTTGGTGGTTATAAAATTTTATCTTATGATTATTATCCATTCATTTAATGACTGATACGAATTATATGTCCATATATGATATTTATCATATTATTAATTACTAAGCTATACCTCGGGTGTACGTACTTGAGTAGTTTAACATAATATTCCCGATCATTTAATAATCCTCAATAATCTTCCAAAATTATCTTCAAGGTTTATTGGCCAACCATATGTTAAAAACTCTATAAGATAAATATTTTCTGTGACTTTTGGTAAATATCACTCTTAGTGTGTCTTTAAAATTTTATAGATGTATAATGTTAAACTTCCAAATAAACATGAGATTCCAGTCTTTATGTAACTCTCAATTTTTTTTTTTTATTTTTTTTAGATGCTCAATACTCAAGTATTTAAGGATCAATGATATTACTTAGTATTACTCTTCTCTTCACTCAATCTTTAAGTAACTTCTTTATTGATTTTTTTTATATATATTCAACCAGGGGTGGATGTTGTATCTTGGAGTACCCAAACTTAAACCCCTTCCTCCATGTATAGGTATTTTTCCACAAAGATTTAACTCATTAAACCCTTTACATTTATGAGTTTTAATACCGGATCTTAAGATACAAATTTTTGATTTGTTCATTGTGGTTAGCAATGAAATATGCTCTAGCTCAAGATTTCATGATGGTAACGTCTTACCACCACTTCCCCTCAAGTTCAACACACATCCATCACTGCGTAGAAGATTATTTACAGTAGAGATGACAAGGCTTGTCTAGCCCCTAAACTTCCAGAAGGGGTGTGCACCCCCCACTACTTTCAGCCTAGACGTTCGTCGCACCAGGCACTTCCCGTAAGGTGTGTAGTTAGGTTTAGGTGTTTTTCTTTCTAAAGTAACATAGAGTTTTAATGTGTTTACAAGGTCAGATTTGATCTTTTCTAATACGCTACTAGTTCTTGTTAGCTTAATAATTTTCTAGACTTAAGATTTATCCAAACATTACCTTTAGGCAACAATTTGTACCAAGTAATTCTTGAGATTTATTTTCAAACTTTAAAGGAGTTGAAGTACTTTCACATATCAATACTAATTTAGTTATTTAAAGTTATATTGGATATTGTTTTCAACCAAAAGTATTCTTTACAATTCCAGGAATTTGTGTACTAGCTTTTAAAGGATTACATTTTTTTTAGCAATGTATTCTCCATGAGCATGCTTTTGAAAAATAGCTTAATATTTGGTTTATCTCAACCAAAATCTTATCGTACTTAATATAGGATGTTCCAAACTTATATATAGATGTATATATATTTTCTGTAGTTTATTGTTGGGACGGTATAACAACCACATCACACTCAACAGACATTCACAAAAGAAAAGTGTGTAAAGGAATCGTTCACATTCCAAAAAGGGTTAGGAGTCGTGCCTTACTGGAGTCATCACCTCCCAATTCTACCCCAGTTCCCCAGTTTTAAGTGCACCTATAATCTAAGTATTTCACTCGGATTGTTTCTCTCGGGTTCAGAGCGTAACTACGCTCTGATACCACTTTCTGTAACGCCCCTATTAACCATAAATACAGCGGAAAATAAAACTCTAAGGCGATTACAGACCATCGGGTTCCAAACACCCGCACCAAACCTCACCAATTACAACTTACAACCTACAAAAGCTACGGTCTGAACTCGAGAAAAACTTAACACAAACATAATAGAAATTAAACACATTAACTCTCCACAAAACCTAGTCCCATCCCAAACGCTCATTCTCTTCGTGGCCACCTGTAAATCAATTCATACCTGCAGATGATGAACAAAGCAGCCCACCCCAAAAGGGGCGGGTCTTCCCTGGAATGGAACTGTACAATTCTCCAAAAACAAACTATAAAACATAACTCTTCAAAATAAACAGTAACATGAAAACAAAACTCTTAAAAGTAAAACAGAGATAAAGCACTTCAAACAATCAAGTTAAAGAGAAAAGAAAACAAGACAAAGATAGAGATAGAGAACTTCCAAAACAATTCATCCACTTAAGTAGTCACACCACATAGTTAGTAAGCATCCATTGTTGATGTTAGAACCAATTCCCGTTCAGAGTATAAAGACTCAGATAGTCACGAAGGACTAGGAATAATAAGATAGATCCAAGAACCAAGAACTCAAGAGTGGATAATTTAATTGGGAGAGATGGCTCCCACCGCCAGATATCAATGTCCATGTGGACGAGGGATATACAGCCCCCTGCTGTCAGATTTAAATGTCCTGGTGGACGAGGGATATACAACCCCCTGCTGTTAAATATCAATGCCCCTATGGGCGAGGGATATACAGCCCCCTGCTGTTAAATTAAAATGTCCTGATGGACGGGGATATACAGCCCCCTACTGTTAAATATCAATGCCCCTATGGGCGAGGGATATACAGCCCCCTGCTGTTAAATTAAAAATGTCCTGATGGACGAGGGATATACAGCCCCCTGCTGTTAAATATCAATGCCCCTATGGGCGAGGGATTACAGCCCCCTGCTGTTACCATTGAAGACGCGCGCACGTCAAAAGAAAGATTTCCAAGATTGACCTTTTCCAAATTCCCACTAGATCACTAACTACCCAGAGCAATACCAAAACACTCAGTCCTACAGAGTGCAGAAGCGTAAACCCTAAGCAGTCAATGTCTAACGGGACACCAAAAAGAAACCAATACCCAAGTGAGTTCCAATCCAAGGCTCAGTTAGTCACACAAGCTGAGTCAGTCACACAACCATTTCCTTTTTAGAAGTTCCTCTTAAAGTCAGTTAGCGTTTTCCAAAACGTTCCACAAGTCAATCAGCAAAAATAACGTAGTACGAGAAATCGTACAAAACATTCCATAAAGTCCAAAACACCATAAGCTGAGTACGAGAAATCGTACAAAAACATTCCTAAAGTCCAAACACAACAAGCTGAGTACGAGAAATCATACAAAACATTCCATAAAGTCCAAAACACAACAAGCTGAGTACGAGAAATCGTACCTGGGTAACGTTGTAGCAGTTCTAATCAACTTGCGCAAAATCAATAGTACTCTGAAGATATTAAAGGTAATCCATCATCAACCCTCGTAGCCTATGTTACGCTTAATAAACTCCTTACTCTTATTTCAAAGTCTCAATTATCCTTTAAGCCCTCACTTAAATGTTATGTATAATCTTTGACTTGTCTGAGAACGATGTATTACTCAAGGTTGTAAGACCAAGGAATGTATTTTATCAACACTAGTTAATTGTTCCACCCTTATCCACTTACCCAAACTTAACCTTAATTCCCACATTAAAGACCCCAATAACATTAGGGCATTATATACGTTATTCAATCAAGTCTTAGAATTTCAATAACAATTCTTATCACAATACTTTTACTCTTACTTAGGACATACATCGTGTTATGACCAATGATGGGTTTATCTTAGAATACTAAACTGTTATTTCACAATTCATTGACTGTGTATCTTTATCAAATCTACTAGATAATCCATTATAACTAAGCCTTCCCCCTTAACTTAATTAAGATCTACATCCCGTATACTGAAATCGTAGTGTTGTAGATGCATTTTAGCATAACTTATTTGAGCTACTAAACTCAATTATCTTATCTTTAGTTCAGAATGGCCTTTAACTACAACCATCTATTAATCTTGTCATAAGTTGTTAAATTACTTTTCATCTCGAAATAACCATATTATAGTTAACTCAAACTTATCGAACTCTCACATTTAGTATCCACAAGGTATATTATTTACTTACAATAACTTTATAATAAGGTGTCTTAAGATAACCTTTTATGTATCCTTACTTACATTTAATTCCCTAACTGTTTTTACTATTACACACATTCTCTCTATAGACCATGTATAATCCTTTTATATTAAACTTCGTTAAACTCAAGTCTTAAATACATTTTAATTGTTTACAAAACCTAAAGTTTCAAAAGAATAACTTTAAATCATTCCCTTTATTGTATTTAGGATGGACATTATATCCTAGCATGAGGTAGAATTTATCAAAGAATTAAATTCTGGTTCGTAAGTGAAATTGTCAATTACTTAATAAGATAATATATTCTGAAATCTCCATACCTTATATTCAAATGACACATTAATATTTCCAGTGTCAAAAGGTAAATCAATATAATCTCTTATGTAACCTAATTTCATCTAATTAAAGGTTTAAAGATTTTAAGTATCTAATTTCTATTTACAAACCTCCTTATAAATTCTAACTACTAAATACATTACTTAACTATAAACTCACATCCTGAATATTGGTGTTAAATGTATTTATATGGCTTAACTAGTTGTAAGAAACTTAAGGATTATTATTAGATTAAATTCCTAATCATAGTTTAATGTAGTTTATATCATAATCCCTTTTAATGATTTTATCTCAAAATATTAAGTTATTACTCAATACTAAATATTAAGAAATAATTAAATCTAGACTTATTTATCCTCTTCACATTTAGATGTAAAAGTAACTCATTTATTTTTATTGTTTATATAATAAGAACATTTAAATGTAAAAGTATTTCATTCATTTTATTATTAATTATATAATAAGATCTATTTGTGTAACGCTTTAATGTAAACCAATTCCAAATATTCCTAAATTTCAACTTATTAATTTCTTAACCAAATTATAGATTTACATTGTGGTCATCGACTAAATATATACGTGTGCTTAAATACGGTTTATATAAATCTTAGAAACTCAAAGATAACTAAAAACTCAACCTATAAATTAATACCACCTCATATAATATTCTTTTATTAGTATTATGTAGAGGTTTAGTTTGACCCATTAATTCCTTCATATTACATTTTCTATAAGGTATTTTATTCCTTTATTAATTTATCGTATATATATATATATATCCTTTCTATTATATTTCTCACAAGGAATGTTATTTCCTTTATCTATTTTTATTGTATTTATATATATATATATCTACATATATTAAGATTTATCCAGAATATTCTTTAAGAAATTCTATTGTATTTAATTATATTTAATATCTTTTAGACCTATCCACAACTGATTTATGGTTTATAAAATAAAGTATTTCCCTTAGTTTTAGTTAAACATATTAGCTTCCATATTATATAATAAATAAAATGCAGTTTAGTTAAATTCCTTGATTTAATATAAGTTTCTATCTTATTTTCTCAATAAATTTGTAACAATTTTTACCCCACTTAAAGTTAATACCCAAATATTTATAAACATACTTATTAAATGTTAATTAGTCTTATTATATTTTCCCCAACCTATAAAGTTCATTAATCAACTACACTTTAATTTTTGATTACATTAAAAACCATATATTATAAGTTATTCTTATGAAAAACTCATAAACACAATTTTTAAAACCTTTTACCATTGCCCAAAATTCCCAAATTTATTTACAGTAACTATAACATTTATACATAATAAAATTTTTATTTCATAAAATATCTTCTTTATTTAACCGAATAATTCCAGAAAACCCGTAACTTGTAAAAATCATAACTTATGTTTAAAAACTCCAAAACCATAATAATTTACATCAATATAAACTAGATAAAATAAGGAACCTATGGTTAAAATTTCAAGTCAAAATATCTTCGGGAAGGCCATTAACTAAAATCAACAAGTTAGAGCTATTTACTGAATTTTTATAGAAACTTTAATAACTTATAATCACCAGATCTAATCTTGGCCGTCCAATCTCTTAGAACGAGATCGGACGGCCCCTGTACCGCGAGTTCTTCAGTGAACAACCTAAACAGATCGAGTACTAAATCGACGATTCCTCACAATCTACAGAACGAAATCGCGTGATTCTTGTTTCTATGGATTCGTAATAAAATTTCGGTTCCAAGGATGCTAATTTCCCCAATTTTAATGCAGAGGTCATCAAGATTCGAATTTGATTCGAGAGTTAGGGTTCTTAAGGTTACCGAATTCAATTCTGTCAAATTCCCCTAATCTAGAGCGTAACAGGTTAAATTGCAACATGGGTTAGATCGGAATTGTAAAACCGGTTAGCATAATCGGAGGAATTTGAAGAAAACTCACCGGAATTGCTCGAATCGAAGCGATTTCAAGATCGGGTTCTGGAAAACTGTTCGAGCTCGACCGTTTGGGTAGCCTACTTTGCGACTCTATAACTCGGGGTACAGATTGAGTTAGACTGTGTTCTTTGCTCAATCGAAACATGGGACATAGATCTACAAATGATAACAAGAACCAATCTAATTTGCATTTACAGAAAGAAAATTGACCCGAAAGTTACGAGTTTACCTGTCGTTTTCTATGATTTTATGTGCTGAAAAATCCGAGACTTTGGGCGACTATATCTTCCAAACGGTTACGAATCAGGCTTGGGAATAAAAATGAAAGTTGTATGGATTAGAGATCTACACAACGGGCTAAAGAAATCGAAATTTGGTTGAAAGATGAGGAAGTTATGGCAAGACGAACTTTACCTGAAATCGAATGAAAACTGGAATCTGGGTTACGAACTCGAATGCTGGCACTTTGGATCAACTTTCCCGTCGATGTAGAATAAGTTAGGGCTTGTAGTTATGATTGTAAAGAGGGAATTAAGGAGAAAATAATAGAAGACGGCACTGGAAAATTCGAAGTAACGAGTGAGATATAGCCGTCACAAGTTAGGTCAAAATCGATGATTGTTGAGAAAAACAAGGAGATAGAATCGACTAAGTGTTGGGCGCACGAGAGGCTGACACGTGGCAGTTATAAAATTTTGGCTCTAAACTTCAAACTAGCATAACTTTGGCTAGGATGATCCGTTTTTGACGTTCTTTTTATCGATCTTCATGGTTTTTCATAACCTATTTTGGTATAGGTTTCATGGCCTGGTTTGACCATTCTCAAAAAGTCAACTCTAGCAAGGCTTAATATGCTTTAAGGTTTCTAGAATTTTATATTGACTTTTATGTTTCAAAACAATGTTCCAACACTTCCTAAAATCTTATAATATATTTGGAGTGTTTAGAAATTTCCCCAAGATTTATTGACTTTAAATCTTATTATTAATTCATAATACTATACAATAATATATAATAATTAGGAGAAAACCCCTAAATAATTCACAACCCCTTATATTAATTTAATATTCAAAATTCCATATAATAATTTAATATTCATATTCCATAAAATAATTTAATACTTAAGTAGTATTATTAAAGGTTTAATAAAATCCCCTAAATTAATTTAAATTAATTTAGGGGTATTTCAAATACCCCAAATCTAAATAATATTATTAAATCATTATTTATTGGAATATAATCCAAATATGAACCATTTCATGTACGCATGCAAACCCATGCATGAAAACGTTACGTAAAAATTGTCGTTTCTCCATAAACGCAAAAACGCCTTAGAAGCATATGGTCAAACATGACCTTGTATGTGAAATACCCGTGAAATTTGGCTTAGGATTAAATTAGTATATAGTCGGGAATGATATGAGTAGATTAATAAAGGCCCAGAGAAGCAATATATATATATATCGATATATTTACATCCGTTTCAAATAGCGTTATTATGTTCAAGAATACAAATTCGATTTTACTTCTTCCTAAAATAATTTCCTCTTCCTAATTTATTTATACAGCTATTGTGTATTTATCCCTCTACTATTTATTTAGATAACCTTCCCAATCTTTACTAGTGATCAATTAGCTCTCCTTCTATATTATTTAATCAGATAATATTTAATTATCTCCTTGATTCAGAATCTAGATCCTTCCATGACTTTTGAAAGTTATTTAACTTTTTTTAGATTGATATTATTGTTGTTATTATTTTACAAACTATTTTCAGTTCTCTCTCTCCTTTTAAAATCAAATGTATTTATTAACTTATTTCTATCTTATCATAATAATTATTTTCTATTTAATCTCACGATCTCCTTCATCTTCAATACGCCGTCACAACTCCTTCTCTTTCTTCAAGCTCTCAAACTCTTTTGAATTCACGCTCTTATCTCTCCAACGTCGTTAGGCCGCTTCTCTGGTGCCGGAATTGGTAGAAGGGTAAGGGGAATCCGTTGGTAAGATTAGATGAATAATTTGCTAGTCTTTGGGTAGTATCTGATTGTGTTCTACTTGTATTCTAGACTCCGACTTCTCTGACGGACGTTACTGCTGACCTAGCTGAGTGATTCTGTGTCGGTGAGCGTATCCAGGTAAATGTTGTGCTCAACATTCTTACCCTTTGTTTTGTGATGGTTCGATTTGGATTTACTGTGGTTTTGAGATTGTGGAAGTTTGGGATTTATTTTCCCCGTGTGTTTTCTGGTGTGATGTTTGCGAAAGGTTTGGATAAACGTTTTGGGAGACTTTCCTTGAATTGGTTATTGGATTGATTGGTACCTTCTGGTGCTCCGTGTAAATATTGGTGCCTTATGGCGCTCCGTGTAATTATTGGTACTATGTACCCCGTGGATATTCTTATTACTTTTGCCTGCAGACATTACTTGCAGTTAAGCTCTAATGATCTACTCCTTTGGGTCATAAGTTACCTTCTGGGGGGTGTGCACACTTAAGGACGTAGAGTGAGGTGGGATTCTAATTATTGCGACCCGGATTGGGGTCGTCCGTGTAAACCATTGATTTGATTCCTGGAAAGTTCTCCCCTGAAATGTTTTGTCAATGGTGGTTTGGTGTTGGTAAAGCTGGTTATATTATGGTGTGAGTTAATGTTTTGCAAATGTAAATGGGTTTCAAAATGTATTTTACAGGTTGAGACAATGTTTACTCAGTTTCACTGATTTGCGCGATCCCTTCGCGTTTTCCATTGTTGTTTTATGATCGCAGGTACTCATGGCTGAATTGGGGTTTGGGACGCGCTGTCACATAGTTTAGGACGACTGAATAAATGCTACATTGAACAAGTTGAGTTATGTTTTGGATTGGTTATGTTTTATCAGTTTTGGAAACGTTTTGTTTTTGATTAGTGGTTTAAGCCTGAGCACTCTTTGTTAGAGTGTGGCGGTAACGCCCTTGTGGATTTTGCTATTTCCGCTGCTATCTAGTTGAAGTGTTTTACTCGATTAATTCTTTAAGAAGTCTTGGATATGTTGGAAGTTACTTATTGTTTAAGAGATCTTTTCAGAGGCATCTATGTTGTTATTTGAAGTACTGGAGTTACTACAATGGCCTTTCTTCTGTTGCAAAGTTATTGTGATTAATTTGGTGTTGATTTGGTCCTGTTTTGACATTTTTGGGTGTATTTCAGGACCTGTCCGAACGTCCGTCCGGACATCCATGTTCGGACAGGCCCCGAAAGTTTTAAAAGCTTTCTGTTTAGGTGTGTCCGAACTTCGGTCCGAACATTGAAGTTCGGACACGCCACGTTGTTTTTCTCGGACTTTTCCAACTTACTTGTGTCCGAACTTCTAAGTCCGGACACAAGTTCGGACACCTCTGGTTTTTCAATCCTTTCAACTCTCGACTTGTGTCCGAACATCAATGTCCGGACACAAGTTCGGACAGTTGGATTTCTACAGTTTAAATGTCTCGGCTTGTGTCCGAACTTCCCATGTCCGGACACAAGTTCGGACCAGACTTGTTTTGCTTCTGTAGGGCTCGTTTGGGGTCCGTTTTTAAAGCCGTTTTCACCGTTAGCTTTGTTATTTCATTACCTATGTTTTGAGGCAAAATCCAGGGTGTTACAAGGTGGTATCAGAGCCGTGTTTGGTAAATAAGATAAAATTTGGATTATAAAGGAACTAAAATGTGGGGTAAGCCGTTTGGGGGAATTGTGGTGCCTGCGATGTTGCGTATGTGATATTATACTGCATGGATGTTGGAGTCCATTCTCTGTATATGTACTACCCTGATTGTGATGATGTTAGTATAACTGATTGAGTATTGTGTACTGGTATTGGAGTTATTAGATGTACTAACTCCTATATGGGGTAGAGACTTAATATATGGGGGATGCGGGTGAATGTTGCTTACCTTGCTTAGTATATGTAATCAGGAGTTCAAATAGAGCTCTAGGGAGTGCAGGACTGGCTGACAGACTGAGTTTCCCATACCGCACCAGAAGCAGGAGTCGCCAAACTCAGATGGCCGCCAACGACCCGATGAGGCAGTTGCAGGAGTTGGCTCTCAACTTGGGACAATAGTCCAGAGGCAGGCGCAGAGGGATAATGTGCCGGAGGACTACACCAAGAGAATTGCCCATCTAAGCCCACACCCTTCAAGGGAGAGGAAGACCCAGTGCTACTTGAAGACTGGATAAGGGAATTTGACAAGATCTTTGAAGCAGTCAATTGCCCAGCAAACCGGAGGGTAAACGCAGCAGTGTACTATTTCAAGAGTGAGGCAGACATCTGGTGGTCTGCCAACAGAGATGTGCTACTAGCTGGACCTGATTTTGGTTGGGATGGCCTGAAGGAGGCCATGAGGAGGCGCTTCTACCCCGAGCATGTCAGAATGCAGAAATATTTGGAGTTCTCAGAACTCAAGCAGTTATCTCTGAGTGTCAAGGAGTACCATTCGAAGTTCCTGGAGCTGGCCAGGTTTGCTCCTACGATGGTTCCCGACGAGGCGTCGAAGGTGCAGAGGTTTGTGGGTGGGCTAAACTGGAGTCTGCAGGAGGCCCTCAGCGTGCTGACTATCCCGACGCTTCAAGATGCGTACGGGAAAGCTGCTAACCTATACAGGGTGCAGCAGAAGAGGAAGGAGGTCTTGGCTGGTAATAAGAGGAAGGTGGAAGGAGGAGATGAACCCCGGGGACGGGAGGACCAGTCCCACACATCATCAGCAGGAGAAGAGGTGGAAGCCTTACTCGGACCGCAGAGACGGGAGGCCGAGACATGGGGAGATCACAGAGGTGACCAGAGACGAGGTGACCAGTCCCAGCACCAGTCTCAGAGAGGGGAGACTAGACCGGAGAGACACTTCTACTGCAAGAGGTGCAACAAGGACCACCCAGGAAAAGATTGTGAGGGGAACTTGGTCACTTGCTTTCGTTGTGGTAGGCGGGGACACCGATTGTTCGAGTGTCTTCAGAGTCCCCAGGGAGGCAGCAGCAGAGGTTACAATGGTGACCGTTCATTCAGGCAGCCCGACCAGCAGGGCAGAGGCCCGAATCAAAATCAGCGCGGGGACGCTCCTCAGCGTAGTAATGGAGAAGGCGGCAATGGTGGCAATAGAGGCCAAGGGGAGTACCGAGGCAACCAGCAGCGGGCTCCAGGGAAGATCAATGTGATGAGCCGGGCCGAAGCTGAGGCCGAGGCAGAGGTGTTAGCAGGTACCTTTTCTGTTCATGGTACTTCAGCACATGTTTTGTTCGATACTGGAGCTTCTTATTCTTTCGTTTCTTTGAGGAATTTGCTAAGAAATTGGGCCTAGAAACTTGTAAGACTTCTACCATAGCAGTATCTATACCCTCGGGGCGGGTTATTTCTTGTAATGCTGTATTGAAAGATGTGGGGGTAGACATAAAGGGGGAGATATTTGTAATTGACCTGATCCAGTTCGTCCTCCCCGACTTCGATATTATTTTGGGGATGGACTGGCTAAGCAAGTATAAGGGGAAGATCGATTGTGGAGAGCAGAAGATCGTTCTGAGAGGACCAACGGGCCGAAGAGTCTCCTACAGTAGCATGGAGAAGACACCGGGAGTAAAGATAGTTTCAGCTATGTCAATTCTCTCCCAAGTGAAGAAGGGACAGCAGGCATATCTCTGCCATGTCCAGGATTTGAGGCAAGCGCCGAGCCCATTAAAAGAGATTCGGGTGGTGAATGAGTTCCCTGACGTCTTTCCAGATGAGATTCCGGGTATGCCGCCAGACAGGGAGGTAGAGTTCAGCGTCGACCTTGTGCCAGGAGCAGCGCCTATCTCCAAGGCCCCATACCGTATGGCGCCATCAGAATTGAAGGAACTGAAAGTCCAGTTAGAGGAGTTATTGGAGAAGGGGTACATTCGCCCGAGTGTATCGCCATGGGGAGCTCCTGTCTTGTTCGTAAAGAAGAAGGATGGGAGCATGAGGCTGTGCATAGACTACCGAGAGCTGAACCAGATTACTGTGAAGAACCGATATCCCTTGCCCAGAATCGACGATCTTTTCGACCAGCTTCAAGGTGCAGGAGTCTTCTCCAAGATAGACCTGAGGTCGGGGTACCACCAGTTACGTGTCGCAGAAAAGGATATTCCGAAGACGGCCTTCAGGACCAGGTATGGGCATTTTGAGTTTCTGGTAATGCCCTTTGGATTGACAAACGCGCCGGCAGTTTTCATGGACCTCATGAACCGGATCTTTAATCCCTTTCTAGACCGGTTTGTGGTGGTTTTTATAGATGACATCCTCATCTACTCCAAGGATGAGGAAGAGCACGAGGAGCACCTGAGATCAGTTTTGCAGATTTTGAGAGAGCAGCAGCTTTACGCCACGCCAAACTGACCAAGTGTGATTTCTGGTTGGATCGAGTGGCATTCCTAGGCCACATCGTCACCAAAGAAGGAATTTCCGTGGACCCGGCCAAGGTCCAAGCAGTGAAAGAGTGGCCAACACCGAGTAATCTGACAGAGGTTCGTAGCTTCCTGGTTTAGCAGGATACTATAGAAGGTTTGTGAAGGATTTCTCAAAGATAGCTAGACCGCTCACGAATCTCATGAAGAAAGTAACCAAGTTTCAGTGGGATGATGACTGTGAGAAAGCGTTTCAGACATTGAAGGAAAGGTTGACCACAGCCCCAGTGTTGACCTTGCCTTCGGGGACAGACGGATTTGAGGTCTTCAGCGATGCTTCCAAGTATGGTTTGGGATGTGTCTTGATGCAGCATGGGAAAGTCATAGCCTACGCATCGAGACAACTGAAGGAGTACGAGACCAGGTATCCGACGCACGATCTAGAGCTTGCAGCAGTAGTCTTTGCCCTGAAGATTTGGAGGCACTACCTCTATGGTGTATCCTGCAAGATCTACACCGACCATAAAAGCCTCAAGTACATCTTCACTCAGAAGGAACTAAACATGAGGCAGAGGAGATGGTTGGAGCTGATCAAAGATTATGATCTGGAGATTTTATACCATGAAGGAAAGTCCAACCTAGTGGCCGATGCTCTGAGTAGGAAGAGAGTCATTCTGTAAATTCCATATGGGTTCTTCCAGATGAGTTAGTACGTGATTTCGAGAAGCTGAACTTAGAAGTGATGGAGGCGGGAGGAGTAGAGCGTGAGGTAAGGTTGTACCACATGAGTGTCTCTTCCGATATCTATGGAGAGATACTCAAAGGACAGCCTGGTGATGCGAAGTTGGAGCGCATCAAGGATAAGATGAAGGAAGGGAAAGCTGAGGGGTTTGAGACCCACATTGACGGCAGTCTGAGGTTTAGAGGCCGATGGTGTGTACCGCAGGGGTGCGTGGAGGTGAAGGAGAGGCTGATGAGGGAGGCTCATAATACTCCTTATTCAGTTCATCCGGGCGGTGACAAGTTGTATAAGGACCTAAAGAAGACGTTTTGGTGGCCTAATATGAAGAGGGAAGTTGCAGAGTTTGTGTCGAAGTGTCTTACCTGTCAGAAGGTCAAATTCGAACACAAGAGGATGGGAGGTTTACTGCAGCCGTTGGAGGTTCCAAAGTGGAAGTGGGACTCCATCTCCATGGACTTTGTGATGGGTTTGCCACCAGCGAAGGGAGGAGTCAATCAGATTTGGGTAATTGTGGACCGACTCACTAAGTCTGCACGGTTCATACCTATGAAGAAGACGTGGTCCATGAGCCAGCTGGTGGATGCTTACATCAGAAATGTGGTGAGATATCATGGGGTACCTGAGACCATTATTTCAGACAGAGACTCGAGGTTTTTAGCCCACTTTGGCAGCAATTTCAGAAGGCGATGGGTACCAAGTTGAAGTTGAGTACTGCGTTTCATCCAGCCACTGATGGTCAGACCGAGAGAACCATCCAGACCTTGGAGGACATGCTTCGTGCATGTGTGATGGATTTTCAGGGTTCATGGGCTGATATGCTACACCTGATAGAGTTTTCCTATAATAACAGTTATCACACCAGCATCAGGATGGCTCCTTATGAGGCCCTGTATGGGAGGAAGTGTAGGACACCGTTATGCTGGAGCGACATTAGTGAGACTATTGTTTTGGGGCCCCAGTTGATTGAAGAGACTATGGAGCAAGTTCGGATGATTCAGAGACGAATGAAGGCAGCCCAGGACAGGCAGAAGTCCTATGCCGATCTCAAGCGCAAACCAGAGGAATTCGAGGTGGGAGATAAAGTTTTCTTGAAAGTATCTCCTATGAGAGGAGTAACCAGGTTCGGGAAGAAAGGGAAGCTCAGCCCCAAATTCGTTGGACCCTATGAGATCTTGGAGAAAGTTGGAGAGGTAGCTTACCGATTGGCACTTCCCTGTGAACTGGGAAAGGTTCACAACGTCTTCCATGTTTCCCAGCTGAAGCGGTATGTTCCCGATCCGTTGCATGTGTTGCAGCCAGAGGTCTTGGAGCTGGAGCAGAATCTATCCTATGAGGAGTACCCCATCAGACTACTGGACACTAAGACTAGGGAGACGCGTCGAAGACCATCCGTATGGTCAAGGTCTTATGGTCTAATCATGGAACCGAGGAGGCTACGTGGGAGGTAGAAGAGGAGATGAGGAAGAAATACCCACAGCTCTTCGAGCAGGTAACCGTTTAAGACTTATGTCAAGTTCAGTTGGATTCAACTTTCGGTTTCAGTCTTGTGGTTGGAGTATCACCCAGACTTAGCTTCGAGGGCGAAGCTTTCTTTTAAGGGGGATGAGATGAAATACCCGTGAAATTTGGCTTAGGATTAAATTAGTATATAGTCGGGAATGATATGAGTAGATTAATAAAGGCCCAGAGAAGCAATATATATATATATCGATATATTTTCATCCGTTTCAAATAGCGTTATTATGTTCAAGAATACAATTCGATTTTTACTCTTCTTCCTAGAATAATTTCCTCTTCCTAATTTATTTATACAGCTATTGTGTATTTATCCCTCTACCTATTTATTTAGATAACCCTTCCCAATCTTTACTAGTGATCAATTAGCCCTCCTTCTATATTATTGTAATCAGATAATATTTAATTACTTCCTTGATTCAGAATCTAGATCCTTCCATGACTTTTGAAAGTTATTTAACTACTTAATTTTTAGATTGATATTACTGTTGTTATTATTTTACAAACTATTTCTCAGTTCTCTCTCTCCTTTTAAAATCAAATGTATTTATTAACTTATTTCTATCTTATCATAATAATTATTTTCTATTTAATCTCACGATCTCCTTCATCTTCAATACGCCGTCACAACTCCCTTCTCTTTCTTCAAGCTCTCAAACTCTTTTGAATTCACGCTCTTACTCTCCAACGTCGTTAGGCCGCTTCTCTGGTCTGCCGGAATTGGTGGAAGGGTAAGGGGAATCCGTTGGTAAGATTAGATGAATAATTTGCTAGTCTTTGGGTAGTATCTGATTGTGTTCTACTTGTATTCTAGACTCCGACTTCTCTGACGGACGTTACTGCTGACCTAGCTGAGTGATTCTGTGTCGGTGAGCGTATCCAGGTAAATGTTGTGCTCAACATTCTTCCCCTTTGTGTTTTGTGATGGTTAATGATTTGGATTTACTGTGGTTTTGAGATTGTGGAAGTTTGGGATTTATTTTCCCCGTGTGTTTTCTGGTGTGATGATTTGCGAAAGGTTTGGGATAAACGTTTTGGGAGACTTTCCTTGAATTGGTTATTGGATTGATTGGTACCTTCTGGTGCTCCGTGTAAACTATTGGTGCCTTATGGCGCTCCGTGTAATTATTGGTACTATGTACCCCCCGTGGATATTCTTATTACTTTTGCCTGCAGACATTACTTGCAGTTAAGCTCTAATGATCTACTCCTTGGGTCATAAGTTACCTTCTGGGGGTGTGCACACTTAAGGACGTAGAGTGAGGTGGGATTCTAATTATTGCGACCCGGATTGGGGTCGTCCGTGTAAACCATTGATTTGATTCCTGGAAAGTTCTCCCCTGAAATGTTTTGTCAATGGTGGTTTGGTGTTGGTAAAGCTGGTTATTATTATGGTGTGAGTTAATGTTTTGCAAATGTAAATGGGTTTCAAAATGTATTTTACAGGTTGAGACAATGTTTACTCAGTTTCACTGATTTGCGCGATCCCTTCGCGTTTTCCATTGTTGTTTTATGATCGCAGGTACTCATGGCTGAATTGGGGTTTGGGACGCGCTGTCACATAGTTTAGGACGACTGAATAAATGTTACATTGAACAAGTTGAGTTGTGTTTTGGATTGGCTATGTTTTATCAGTTTTGGAAACGTTTTTGTTTTTGATTAGTGGTTTAAGCCTGAGCACTCTTTGTTAGAGTGTGGCGGTAACGCCCTTGTGGATTTTGCTATTTCCGCTGCTATCTAGTTAAAGTGTTTACTCGATTAAGTCTTTATGAAGTCTTGGATATGTTGGAAGTTACTTATTGTTTAAGAGATCTTTTCAGAGGCATTTATGTTGTTATTTGAAGTACTGGAGTTACTACAATGGCCTTTCTTCTGTTGCAAAGTTATTGTGATTAATTTGGTATTGATTTGGTCCTGTTTTGACATTTTTGGGTGTATTTCAGGACCTGTCCGAACGTCCGTCCGGACATCCATGTTCGGACAGGCCCCGAAAGTTTTAAAAGCTTTCTGTTTAGGTGTGTCCGAACTTCGGTCCGAACATTGAAGTTCGGACACGCCACGTTGTTTTTCTCGGACTTTTCCAACTTACTTGTGTCCGAACTTCTAAGTCCGGACACAAGTTCGGACACCTCTGGTTTTCAATCCTTTCAACTCTCGACTTGTGTCCGAACATCAATGTCCGGACACAAGTTCGGACAGTTGGGTTTCTACAGTTTAAATGTCTCGGCTTGTGTCCGAACTTCCCATGTCCGGACACAAGTTCGGACCAGACTTGTTTTGCTTCTGTAGGGCTCGTTTGGGGTCCGTTTTTAAAGAAAGCCGTTTTCACCGTTAGCTTTGTTATTTCATTTCCTATGTTTTGAGGCAAAATCCAGGGTGTTACAGTATGACCCTCTAATATTCAAACCAAATGGTCATACAATTATTATATGAATAACAAATATATTCCCTAAGCTAAATTCAGTCAAATACGCAAAATGCTCGGGAGTGCTCACGCCCGCTCCTTAAAGCACGAAAAGTCCGGAGGAGTGCCGAGGTGGCACGAACTCCTATAAAATTAATTCCTAGAGTTCCTAACATCATTATTAATCATTCTAAAGAGAACCCACGAAGTGGTTTCACAAAATTCAGCAAAAACAACAGGAGTATTTCTTAGCGCTCCTTTTGGCCCGGAGTGTCCCGATGGCCCGTAAATTATGTCACGGGTTGATATAACCCCATATAACTCAATGTAACATCTTAGTATATGTTTATTTACTATAATAAGTGTTTACAAACACTTGTAACTCATAAAAGCAATTTATTTCCCAAAATTTCCTTAGAGCACAAAAACACACCTTCGGGTGTCACGAAAACGCGTTTTACGCAATTTTCTTGTAGTTTTTGACATGCCACGAATTGGTAATCTTACAAAGGGTTAAAATGACCTTCTAAATCAGTTGGTGTGACTAGTCAACAAGGTGCTCTATAGGGGCCGATTTTAAGAGCAAAAACTAGTATAAAATTTGCTTTAAAAGTTTATAAAAGGCTTAAACATGATGACTCATCATCCCATGTGTTATATTACTTAATGCCAAAGTATGTAGGTCTCATTTGACCAGAGAGCTGTCGAAATTAGGTCATGGAATAAGGCCATGTGAGCTAGATACAAAACAAATACTAAAAGCAAAAAGTAGATTCCTTTTCTTTTTGCCTTTTGATTTCTTAAGCATGTGACCTTCCTTAGCTCTTCCTTGGCTCTTCATGACCGGTGGAGACCTCCCAATTGAGCTTGAATTCGTCCAGCTACAAGAGGAGAAGAAGACATGCAAAACTTAGAAAAATCAAAAGAAGATACCTTACCTTTTCTCACCTTGTCTTCTAGTTTGCATTATTTTTGCTCCACCTTGCCTTGCCCTCCATTATGGCCGATTTCAATGCTGGAAAAGAGGGCATTTATTGAGCCAATAACTCATTGAATAAACTAAGGAAAAGTATAGTCATTTGACATTAAGAATTAAGAAAACAAAAATCAATTCCAAGTCACTCTCTTCTTGCATTTACGTGAGCTAGGTCTCATTTCCTCTCTTGCACTCTTCTCCACCGAATTGGTAATGCTCTCTCCTCTCTCTCTCTAGCTTCATCTTCTTCCTTTGAAGCTCTTAAGTCCATTAATGGAGTTTTAACTTCTATCTTCATCTTTAAGGTAATTTCCTAGCATTTCTTGGCAAGTCTTGAAGCAAAACTCTTCCTAGCTTAACAAGGTGTGTTCGGCATCAATTAGTTCTTCAAGGAGATTGTCCAAACCAACATTAACCAAGGAGCATCTCAAGGTTATCTTAAGGTAGGTTTTAAAGCTTGAAAAATCCTTAAAGCACATTTTTATGTGTAACCAAGTTCTACTTCTTCTAAGTCTCTTTCTTCTTCTTCATTTGATGAAGGAAAATTTGTTCTTCATCCACCTTAGGAGTGCCGAATTCATAAGGAGAAAAGTCTAAGGTAAATCCTTGTAAAACTACTTACAATCAACTTAAGATCTTTATTCAAGATCTAACTCCTAAAACTTCTACACCACTTGCATATAACCGAAGTGGAGCATCAAAATTTCCTTGGAGAAAGCTTGGAGATTCAAGAGGAGTACAAGCACTTAACCACCTTTGTTAAGAAGTAAGTTTACTAAGTAAATCCTTATGATATAAGCTTTGTTAAGCTTCTAAAAATTATACAAAATTATGTACACCTCCTAGGTTTATTAAAACCGAAACCATATGGTATTATATGCCAAAAATACAATCTATAACTTATATAGAAAATATTTACCTTAAGACACATTTTTGTGTCACAAAATTTAGTTATGTTACATATTAATTCAAGCCGAATTACCAAGGGCAAAAATGCTTTTTTTTTGAGCTAAGAATTTATATAAGACATTACAATAATTTTTACATGAGTTATATAACTCCTATGAATTTATGTATAATTATTATGACATATAAATCCACTTTTATATACTATATGGTCACCAAATAAATATGGCCGAATGCTTTAATTGATAAATAGGTATTAATGACCTACTTAGGTATAAACTTATATCACAAAGTTTGGTGAGTTAAAAATATTTTATGAGAGCTTAAATGGCTAATTAATTAAGTTATGTGGCTTAAATGTAATTTTTACAAAGTTTAGTGTGTTTATTATAAAAACCGAGAGTTAAGGGTATTCTTGGATATATATGATATAATATAAGGTTAGGAATTAAGTTTATGAATTTTAGATAATTTAAACAAGTGTTAAAGTAACACTTTATAATGTTTTGGCTATTATGTAATTTATATAAGTTGTTATGAAAGTTTAGAACATAAAGAGGGGCGAATTAATAATTAATAGATTTATTAGGTTCACCTTTGAAATTTTGAGGAATTATATATTTAGACTTTAGTTTATAAGTTATTAAGAAACTATTATAAAGTTTTGGGATGAAAATGTAATTAAGGAAGAATAAATGACAAAGCCGAATTACTTTGGGGTTGGTTTGGTAATTTAAGAATTTATATATATATATTCGGCATTTATGGAGAATTAAGATTAAAACTATAGTTTTAAGGCATTATGTAAAAGATTATAAGATTTAGTGGCTAAATTGCAATTATAAGGAATATATATATATAGGCCGAGATTTAAGAGGGGCTAAGTTGTAATTTTCAAAAGTTACAATATTTAAAAGTATATACCAAAACATTAATGGTAGTTTTGTGATTTAATTAAATAAGGAATTAAAACTATGATATATAAAGAGATTAGAATTTAAATGTAAAGTTTATGAATTAATGTGGTTGATTTATAAATAACCGAAATATAAGGGTAATAATTTAGATTTAAATAAATATAGGTCCTATATGGATATTTTGAGGAATTAGAAGAAAGAATTTTAATTAAAGGAATTATGGAATTAGAACTATGGCTTATGTAGTTATAAGGAAGTTAAAAAGAAACAATAAGTATTGTTTATGACTAAAAGGAGAATAATGAGATTATAAGAATATTATGTCATTGTAAGACATTTAAATATAGTTAAGAAAATTTTAAGTTTTATGTCACTTAGACAATTAAAATAAACAACAAATATAGTACATGAATATATGAATACATATATGTACATCAAAGGATTTATAAATAAATCAAAAAGGAATAACAAATAAGTTATACATTAAATCATGAGGTAATTAAAAGAAATAAACCTCACATGAAATAACAAATAAGAGATTTGTTGAAAGATCCAATAGAGGGATCATTATATAAGGGTAACATAAATTAACCCTCTCAGTTAATCCTATTCTAGGACTTTGTTTGACCAGACGTTGACCGGGAATTAAACAAGTACAGTCTACGGTGACGGTATGGGATTCTTGCAACCTGTTTCTACGGATTACACCGGCTTGTGTGCTATCTGTTGTTTGAAATAACGACCAAGATAATTAATGTAAAATGTTGTTTACTCTTGTGCGCTGTTGTATTATTTTATGTGCGTGAATGATGCTGACTACTACGTGTATGTCCCACGCATACAAACACTACTATACCAGTGGATTAAATACCTGCGCTTCAGTATACCGAGGACTTGTACTCAAGTCTCTCACTAACTTCACTTTATAACAAACGTCATTATCCTAAACGTGATAACTGACAATACACATTGTGTTCTTGTTTAACGTCTTTATATGACACTTAACAACTCTATACTACGAGAACGAGGAGCCCAGTTGGATCTGGCCATGCATGCTACAGGAGCTGTACCTGTCTCAGGTCGTCTCCTATCTACGTCGTGACGGAACTTTCAGTTGGGAGGAAGGCTCTATTCCTCCCGGGTTCTAATGCCCTTCAGTTTGAGGAAGACTTCATTCCTCTAGTAGGATTCTATTTCCCACGCCTCTCAGTTCAGGGTTTAACTACGTTATCTCCTGGGGTTTTTATCCAACTTTCAATCTTAACGAGGTCACTATACCTCCACTATCTAAGATATTCATTTTATACTGTCAGTCCCATTGTGTGGACCCAACTATCACTAAGAATTTCAGTTCAGCTAACTTGACCTTCTATGTCTTGTTCTATGTGACATTATTGTCCTTGTATGGATACTTGTTATTATCAGACTATGCTTGTTTACAGCTTTATAAAAATGAACTGCATGTGTTCGACAAAGTAGTTGGCGTGGCCCGGTAGACGATGGGCTGCACGTTTTCCATACCAGCATTGTTTGCTGAGCCCCTTTGGGGGCACCCCCATTTTTCAGGTACCTGAAGTTGAGAAGATTACCACACCGAGTGTAGGTGGGGTAGATTCAAGCTATGGGAGTTTCTTATTAGTTACTTTTTTTTTACTTAAGTATTTTACATTAGAGTTTGATTCCTAGTATCTCGGATTGTATTCATTTCAGACCGTGACTTTTGGAGATTGTATTTGGATTTAGCCTTGTTGGTCACAAGGGTGGCCAACGGCATTGTAATACCGCCCGGTTGTTGTATTTAGTTCCGCTGCAGTTGTATTTTATTTGGGAGTGATCGCCGTTCAGATTATTGGATTTCGGGTTGGGGTGTTACAAAAAAGTGGTATCAGAGCGTAGTTACGCTCGGGATACAAGGATACACCGAGATTAGGATATCTAAGACTTAAGTTAAGGGTTGAGAGCTAGTATTGAAAGAGTTTAAGTTAGTTTTACTTAGACTACTATCCAAGACCAAGATTTTGACCATATTGCCTAATATACCTCAACATCCTGCAGATGTCAGGAAGAGGAGGACGACGTGGACAGGCTGATGAGGAGCCAAACATCAGGCTGGCAGACATTGCCACCTTAATCGCTCAGGCATTTGCACAGGCGGGGGTTGCACAGCAGCAGCAGCTACCTCCACCACCACCACCCAGGGAGAGAGACTGGGTGAAGAGTTTGGCTGATTTGAGGCCGACTGCATTCAAGGGGCAGACTGATCCTGCTCACTTAGAGAGACCTACATCATGGAGATGGAGACAGCATTCGAGACGCTGCAGTTGCCAGCTAGAGAAAAAGTAAGACTGCCTTTTCTGCCTTTTATCTGAAGGAGCAGCTAGAGATTGGTGGAACATGGTGAAAG
Organism: Limonium bicolor; assembly: GCA_023374045.1. Taxonomy (NCBI): domain Eukaryota; kingdom Viridiplantae; phylum Streptophyta; class Magnoliopsida; order Caryophyllales; family Plumbaginaceae; genus Limonium; species Limonium bicolor. The sequence goes on along the minus strand of CM041777.1, from coordinate 371,606,223 downwards.
CCGACCACCTGGATGACCCAGCTTTTACTTGGGGACATTATACTGCACTACTTAGGGGCAAATACTACCCGGCCCACACCAGGATGGTGAAGACCAGGGAGTTTGACGCTCCGGAGCAGACGGGAAAGATGTCAGTGGATGAGTACTATGCGAAGTTCACCTTTGCTACTCCGACTATTACCCGGTATAGGATACTCGGACCAGGTGTTGGTCGACCGGTTCTACGGGGCACTGAGCCCTCGACTTCAGTTTGGGATGGGACCAATCATCCCTACCAGTTTGCAGGTAAAACAGGAGAAACATAAACCAGTAGAAAAATTTATTACCTACTATACCCCGTCATGGGAGAATTGGAGATTAATACCTTGAGTTTCAGGAGTGTTACCATGCTGCCTCCGTTGTGGAGATACATGCAAGAGAAGGGATGCTTTGAGCTCCCAAAAGAGAGAAGATGGACCTGGCGGCGATGATGCCAAGCAGGGGAATTCCAACAGAAGGAACAAACCCTATCAGAGAGGCCAGGGGTCCTATCAGGGAAGGGGAACCACCAAACTACTGGGAACCCCCAGTCAGGAACTTACGGGGCGGCAACTCCACAGAAAACCTACCCACCTAAGGGTAGGCACTCTAATCGAATAGTTAAATTTGGAACTTTTGTGATTACTTCAGTACCGTTGGAGTGTATAATTGACCTTGATTGTATTAGGTTCTGGATCTGGTTCAAACACGGGCCAGAAGTATGTCCGCCGTTTCAACTGTAAACAGTGTGGAAAGGATCACCCCGGCGTGGACTGCCAAGGGGAGAAAGTCCAGTGCCGCTACTGCCAGATACTCGGGCATCGTGCTTTCGAGTGTATCCGAAACCCGAAGAGCAGGAACTACCGCCCGGGAGCAAAGACAAACCCAGGCCAAAAGAATGGAGCTAGCGATACTCGCCCTCCACCAACAAACCAGGCTCAGGGGTATAAGGGCAAAGGCCCAGCATCAGGACCCGCCCTGCATGTCATGGACCGCTCAGATGAGGCTGGTCCTTCTACCAACCCAGGTATTTCTAACCATGTGAACCTGTTATTGAGCAATGGATGATGTGAATGAGTGCTTGCATGCCTTGATTGCCTAATTGAGTAGGAAAGGAAATTAGTAAGACTCACTAGTAAAATTTAAACCACGTAGGAAGCTATAAGATATGCTTTCCTATCCCATCACCGCCCTCCCTGGAGGAAAACATTATCAAAGTACAAGAACCAGGGAACGAACAATGTAAGGTTATCCAACCAGGTTTGATATTACTCAAAGGATACCTAACACCGGAGACACAAATTGCAATCATCAGAAAATGTCAAGAATTGGGAGCAGGACCAGGAGGGTTCTACACTCCAGAATTTCCAGGAGGATCAAAATGAAGCTGAAAATGATGTGCTTAGGAAAGGATTGGAATCCTTACTCAAAGACCTACCAAGATACAAGAAATGGAGATGGAGCACAAGTACCAAAAATCCCAGAAGAATTTTTACCAATTGTGGAACAAGCAGTTAATACAGCTCAACAGCTAGAAGAAGATCCAGTTCCCAATCTAAGGGCTGATCTATGTATCATCAACTTCTATGAAGAAGGAGGCCGTTTAGGTCTACATCAGGACAATGATAAAACAAAAGGGTCCCTTGAACAGGGGATACCAGTATTATCTTTGTCAATTGGAGATGACGCAGAGTTCCTTTATGGCGAGCAGAAGCGTGTGGACCTTGCAAAGAAAATCATATTAAACACAAGCACCTTCGACAGTGAATTATAAACACCACTCATATGAAACCAGGAAGATTAAGTTTGACTTTTAGAAAGTACTAGTATTGTAATTGTTTGGACATCTGAAAGGAGATCATCTCATCAGTGAAGCATATTGTTTTTATAAAAGGAATGTCTTTAGACCCCATCATACATCAAAGTACTTACTCAGATTCTGTTATTAGGTTGTGCTAAGGAGACGGAAGGTGCCTTAAGTATACTTACTGAGGAGGAGGCCAGCAAGGGCGGCGCGATCCTCACTGGTACCTTTCCGGTTAATGGAGTGGATGCATTAGTACTGTTCGACTCCGGAGCCTCACATACTTTCGTTTCGCCTTCGCTTGCGGGGAAGTTGGGGCTAGACGCTGTAGAGTTACCTGATTTTAAGGTGGCACTCCCGTCTAAGGAGAAGATCAGTTGCACTCGTCTTTATAGAGGAGCCACTATCAGTATTAAGGGAGGAGGAATTTCCTATTGACCTTATTGAGTTCAGAGGTCTAGGATTCGATGTTATAGCCGGGAGGACTGGCTGGGGCGGCACAGAGGCCGCATTCTTTGTGCAGAGCGCAGGCTGTTGCTTAAGAGCCCATCAGGAGGAGTGACAGTATCTTACCGTCAGAGCCCTAGGGCACCATCGATAAAAGTTATATCTGCTATGTCCATGTACAAGCACGTCAGGAAGTAGAAGGAAGTATATTTATGCTATGTTCAGGATGTAGAGCATGACCTGATTTTGATTGCTATGCCAGTGGTGTCGGAGTTTCCAGATATTTTTCCAAAGGAACTTCCAGGCTTACCGCCATCCAGAGAGGTAGAGTTCTCTATCGAATTACTACCAGGTACCGGTCCCATAGCTAAGGCACCGTACCGTATGGCACCAGCAGAGATGGCTGAGCTGAAGGAGCAGCTGAAAGATTTATTGGACAAGGGATACATACGACCTAGCGTATCTCCTTGGGGAGCACCAGTCCTATTTGTGAAGAAGAAGGATGGAAGCCTTCGTTTATGTATTGATTACAGAGAGCTTAATGCAGTATCGGTGAAGAACAAATATCCACTACCACGGATTGATGATTTGTTTGATCAGTTGAGAGGAGCAAAAGTATTTCGAAGATCGATTTGAGATCAGGCTACCATCAGATACCTATCAGGGAGCAAGACATAGAAAAGACAGCATTCAGAACACGGTATGGCCACTATGAGTTTACGGTTATGCCTTTTGGCTTGTCAAATGCACCTGCAGTCTTCATGGATTTGATGAACAGATTATTCAGAGAGCAGATGGATAAGACCGTGGTTGTTTTCATCGATGACATCTTATTTACTCAAAGTCTAGAGAAGAGCATGAGAGACACCTCCGACATGTACTTGAGATCTTAAGGGAGAACCAGCTTTATGCTAAGTTCTCCAAATGTGAGTTTTGGTTGGACAGAGTTTCCTTTTAGGACATGTTATCTCTGATGCTGGGATCGTAGTGGATCCAGCAAAGATAGAAGCAGTTCGCACTTGGCCTAGGCCAAAGACAGTTACGGACATCAGGAGTTTCCTTGGTTTAGCAGGATACTACAGAAGGTTTGTCAGAGACTTCTCCAAAATAGCCAAACCTATGACCAGCTTAATGAAGAAGGACGCACCTTTCACATGGACTACTGAATGTGAGACCTCATTCGAGCTTTTGAAGAATGCCTTGACATCAGCACCAGTTTTGACTATACCTGAAGGCACAGAGGGTTATGAAGTTTACTGTGATGCATCGGGCAGAGGATTAGGGTGTGTACTCATGCAGAATGGGAAGGTAGTCGCCTACGCTTCCCGACAGTTGAAGAAACATGAGGAAAACTATCCCACACATGACTTAGAGCTCGGAGCTATTGTTTTTGCATTGAAGATCTGGCGCCACTACCTGTATGGTGTCCAGATGGCCGTATATTCGGATCACAAGAGTTTGAAGTATGTGTTCACCCAGAAGGAGTTAAACATGAGACAAAGAAGATGGGTTGAATTTCTTAAGGACTATGACATTGATTTGCAGTACAAAGAAGGAAAGCTAATGTTGTAGCAGACGCACTGAGTCGACGAGCACATTCCCTAAACGCCATTGTGGCTAGCTCGAGTCTTATGGACGACATACGTAGAGCACAGCAGAGTGATCAGCGAATGATGGAGATCAGTCAGAAGTTGTCTGACGGTACATTAGAGGGTGGAAAATATGAGTTCCAGTTACATGATGATGGACTCATCAGATTGAAGGGCAGATTGTGTATTCCCAGAGACAGCACAGATATAAAGGAGCATATTCTTCGAGAGTCCCACACTTCTTCCACATCTGTCCATCCAGGAGCCTCTAAGATGTACAAAGATCTAAAGAGGTATTTCTGGTGGAGTGGTATGAAGGGCGACGTGACAGAGTATGTGATTCGATGTCTCACTTGCCAGAAAGTGAAATTCAAACATAGACGACCAGGAGGTATGGTACAGTCTATGCCAGTTCCAGAGTGGAAGTTTATGATATCTCCATGGACTTTGTGGTGGGACTACCACCTACGAGAGGAGGCCTTAATATGATTTGGGTTGTTGTTGATCGACTGACTAAGGTTGCTAGGTTTATTCCGATGAGAGACACTTGGAAAGTGCCAAAGTTAGCAGAACTATTTGAGCAGGAGATTATCAGACATCATGGAGTACCTAAGACTATTGTTTCAGATCGAGACACTAGATTTCTCTCACGATACTGGCGAGCTACTCGCGAGGCACTTGGCACTGAATTAAAGCTTAGCACAGCATTTCATCCTCAGACAGATGGTCAATCAGAGAGGACTATTCAGACCTTAGAGGACATGCTACGAGCATGTGCCTTGGATTTCCAGGGCAGCTGGATAGATAGATTACATCTCATCGAGTTTGCATACAATAACAGCTATCACGCCTCTATACAAATGTCACCTTTCCAAGCCTTATATGGCAGACCATGTCGCACACCATTGTGCTGGGACGAGTCTAGTGAGACCGTCATCATTGGGCCAGAGTACTTAGAGCAAGTCCAGGCAGAAGTACAACAAATCAGAAGTAACATGAAAGCAACATAAGACAGACAGAAATCATATGCTGATGAGAGGCGACGAGACCTTGAGTTCGCAGTTGGCGACCAGGTATTTCTACGAGTATCACCCATGAAGGGTGTATTCAGATTTGGGCAAAAGGGCAAGCTAAGCCCGAAATTTGTAGGACCCTACGCTATCATAGAGCGGGTGGGCCTTGTGGCATATCGACTTGATTTGCCAGCTGAGTTGGGCAAAGTACATAATGTTTTTCATGTGTCTCAGCTTAAGAAATACATGCCTCATCCTTCGCATGTTCTACAACCAGAGACACTCTCATTAGAACCAACAATGCGGTATGTGGAAACACCGCAAAGAATCTTAGACAGAAAGACACGAGACACTCGAAACAAATCTGTGAGCCTAGTGAAGGTTCTTTGGTCGAACCACGATGTGGAAGAGGCCACATGGGAACTAGAAGCTGATATGCGAGCGAAGTTTCCCTCACTATTTACCGATTAGACACTTTAGTCTAGGGTACGGGGGCGTACCCCTCTTTTTTGGGGGGTAGAGCCTTTTTCGTTTGTGAATTTAGTATGCATTTTGTTGCACTTTCGTGCATTTCAGTGACATTTTGTCTTATATGTGTTCTTGTGTAACACTGTTCAGTATATTTCAGTGACACTTTGTCTTGTATGTGTTCTTGTGTAACACTGTTCAGTATATCTCAGCGACGCCTTCTCTTGTTGTGTTCTGTGTAACACTGTATTTGAGTGTACTTTGTGCACTATTAGATATGAAAAGTGACTGTGTTATTACATCACACTATATTGTTCCAAAGTATTCCTGTTGTGTTTGATGTACACTGTGAACTTAGGAATATAGAGACTTGGGACTTGATCCCTAAAAACTAGATTGAGTTGTGGATACTTAGTGGAACTTGATTCCCCACAACCTTATAATTTAGATATGAGACTTCGGGGCGAAGTCCTTTTTAAGGGGGGTAGATTGAAATACCCCAAATCTAAATAATATTATTAAATCATTATTTATTGGAATATAATCTGAATATGAACCATTTCACGTACGCATGCAAACCCATGCATGAAAACGTTACGTAAAAATAGTCGTTTCTCCATAAACGCTAAAACGCCTTAGAAGCATATGGTCAAACATGACCTTGTATGACCCTATAATATTCAAACCAAATGGTCATACAATTATTATATGAATATACAAATATATTCCCTAAGCTAAATTCAGTCAAATACGCAAAATGCTCGGGAGTGCTCACGCCCGCTCCTTAAAGCACGAAAAGTCCGGAGGAGGGCCGAGGTGGCATGAACTCCTATAAAATTAATTCCTAGAGTTCCTAACATCATTATTAATCATTATAAAGAGAACCCACGAAGTGGTTTCACAAAATTCAGCAAAAACAACAGGAGTATTTCTTAGCGCTCCTTTTTGGCCCGGGAGTGTCCCGATGGCCCGTAAATTTGTCACGGGTTGATATAACCCCATATAGCTCAATGTAACATCTTAGTATATGTTTATTTACTATAATAAGTGTTTACAAACACTTGGAACTCATAAAAGCAATTTATTTCCCAAAATTTCCTTAGAGCACAAAAACACACCTTCGGGTGTCACGAAAACGCGTTTTACGCAATTGTCTTGTAGTTTTTGACATGCCACGAATTGGTAATCTTAAAAAGGGTTAAAATGACCTTCTAAATCAGTTGGTGTGACTAGTCAAAAAGGTGCTCTATAGGGGCCGATTTTAAGAGCAAAAACTAGTATAAATTTGCTTTAAAAGTTTATAAAAGGCTTAAACATGATGACTCATCATCCCATGTGTTATATTACTTAATGCCAAAGTATGTAGGTCTCATTTGACCAGAGAGCTGTCGAAATTAGGTCATGGAATAAGGCCATGTGAGCTAGATACAAAACAAATACTAAAAGCAAAAAGTAGATTCCTTTTCTTTTTGCCTTTTGATTTCTTAAGCATGTGACCTTCCTTAGCTCTTCCTTGGCTCTTCATGACCGGTGGAGACCTCCCAATTGAGCTTGAATTCGTCCAGCTACAAGAGGAGAAGAAGACAAGCAAAACTTAGAAAAATCAAAAGAAGATACCTTACCTTTTCTCACCTTGTCTTCTAGTTTGCATTATTTTTGCTCCACCTTGCCTTGTCCTCCATTATGGCCGATTTCAATGCTGGAAAAGAGGGCATTTATTGAGCCAATAACTCATTGAATAAACTAAGGAAAAGTATAGTCATTTGACATTAAGAATTAAGAAAACAAAAATCAATTCCAAGTCACTCTCTTCTTGCATTTACGTGAGCTAGGTCTCATTTCCTCTCTTGCACTCTTCTCCACCGAATTGGTAATGCTCTCTCCTCTCTCTTCTAGCTTCATCTTCTTCCTTTGAAGCTCTTAAGTCCATTAATGGAGTTTTAACTTCTATCTTCATCTTTAAGGTAATTTCCTAGCATTTCTTGGCAAGTCTTGAAGCAATACTCTTCCTAGCTTAACAAGGTGTGTTCAGCATCAATTAGTTCTTCAAGGAGATGTCCAAACCAACATTAACCAAGGAGCATCTCAAGGTTATCTTAAGGTAGGTTTTAAAGCTTGAAAATCCTTAAAGCACATTTTTATGTGTAACCAAGTTCTACTTCTTCTAAGTCTCTTTCTTCTTCATTTTGATGAAGGAAAATTTGTTCTTCATCCACCTTAGGAGTGCCGAATTCATAAGGAGAAAAGTCTAAGGTAAATCTTGTAAAACTACTTACAAATCTACTTAAGATCTTTATTCAAGATCTAACTCCTAAACTCCTACACACACTCACTTGCATATAACCGAAGTGGAGCATCAAAATTTCTTTGAGAAAGCTTGGAGATTCAAGAGGAGTACAAGCACTTAACCACCTTTGTTAAGAAGTAAGTTTACTAAGTAAATCCTTATGATATAAGCTTTGTTAAGCTTCTAAAAATTATACAAAAATTATGTACACCTCCTAGGTTTATTAAAACCGAAACCATATGGTATTATATGCCAAAAATACAATCTATAACTTATATAGAAAATATTTACCTTAAGACACATTTTTGTGTCACAAAATTTAGTTATGTTACATATTAATTCAAGCCGAATTACCAAGGGCAAAAATGCTTATTTTTGAGCTAAGAATTTATATAAGACATTACAATAATTTTTACATGAGTTATATAACTCCTATGAATTTATGTATAATTATTATGACATATAAATCCACTTTTATATACTATATGGTCACCAAATAAATATGACCGAATGCTTTAATTGATAAATAGGTATTAATGACCTACTTAGGTATATAAACTTATATCACAAAGTTTGGTGAGTTAAAAATATTTTATGAGAGCTTAAATGGCTAATTAATTAAGTTATGTGGCTTAAATGTAATTTTTACAAAGTTTAGTGTGTTTATTATAAAAACCGAGAGTTAAGGGTATTTGGGATATTATGATATAATATAAGGTTAGGAATTAAGTTTATGAATTTTAGATAATTTAAACAAGTGTTAAAGTAACATTTATAAAGTTTTGGGCTATTATGTAATTTATATAAGTTGTTATGAAAGTTTAGAACATAAAGGGGGCAAATTCATAATTAAGAGATTTATTAGGTTCACCTTTGAAATTTTGAGGAATTATATATTTAGACTTTAGTTTATAAGTTATTAAGAAACTATTATAAAGTTTTGGGATGAAAATGTAATTAAGGAAGAATAAATGACAAAGCCGAATTACTTTGGGGTTGGTTTGGTAATTTAAGAATTTATATATATATATTCGGCATTTATGGAGAATTAAGATTAAAACTATAGTTTATAAGGCATTATGTAAATTATAAGATTTAGTGGCTAAATTGCAATTATAAGAATATATATATTAGGCCGAGATTTAAGAGGGGCTAAGTTGTAATTTTCAAAAGTTACAATATTTAAAAGTATATACCAAAACATTAATGGTAGTTTTGTGATTTAATTAAATAAGGAATAAAAAACTATGAATATAAAGAGATTAGAATTTAAATGTAAAGTTTATGAATTAATGTGGTTGATTTATAAATAACCGAAATATAAGGGTAATAATTTAGATTTAAATAAATATAGGTCCTATATGGATATTTTGAGGAATTAGAAGAAAGAATTTTAATTAAAGGAATTATGGAATTAGAACTATGGCTTATGTAGTTATAAGGAAGTTAAAAGAAAACAATAAGTATTGTTTATGACTAAAAGGAGAATAATGAGATTATAAGAATATTATGTCATTGTAAGACATTTAAATATAGTTAAGAAAATTATAAGTTGTTATGTCACTTAGACAATTAAAATAAACAACAAATATAGTACATGAATATATGAATACATATATGTACATTAAAGGATTTATAAATAAATCAAAAAGGAATAACAAATAAGTTATACATTAAATCATGAGGTAATTAAAAGAAAAGAAACCTCACATGAAATAACAAATAAGAGATTTGTTGAAAGATCCAATAGGATCATTATATAAGGGTAACATAAATTAACCCTCTCAATTATCCTATTCTAGAGACTTTTTTTGACCAGACGTTGACCGGGAATTAACAAGTACAGTCTACGGTGAACGGTATGGGATTCTTGCAACCTGTTTTCTACCGGATTACACCGGCTTGTGTGCTATCTGTTGTTTGAAATAACGACCAAGATAATTAATGTAAAATGTTGTTTACTCTTGTGCGCTGTTGTATTATTTATGTGCGTGAATGATGACTACTACATGTATGTCCCACGCATACAAACACTACTATACCAGTGGATTAAATACCTGCGCTTCAGTATACCGAGGACTTGTACTCAAGTCTCTCACTAACTTCACTTTATAACAAACGTCATTATCCTAAACGTGATAACTGACAATACACATTGTGTTCTTGTTTAACGTCTTTATATGACACTTAACAACTCTATACTACGAGAACGAGGAGCCCAGTTGGATCTGGCCATGCATGCTACAGGAGCTGTACCTGTCTCAGGTCGTCTCCTATCTACGTCGCGACGGAACTTTCAGTTGGAGGAAGACTCTATTCCTCCCGGGTTTCTAATGCCCTTCAGTTTGAGGAAGACTTCATTCCTCTAGTGGGATTCTATTTCCCACGCCTCTCAGTTCAGGGTTTAACTACGTTATCTCCTGGGTTTTTATACCCAACCTTTCAATCTTAACGAGGTCACTATACCTCCACTATCTAAGATATTCAGTTATACCTGTCAGTCACATTGTGTGGACCCGACTATCACTAAGAGATTTTAGTTCAGCTAACTTGACCTACTGTGTCTTGTTCTATGTGACATTATTGTCCTGTATGGATACTTGTTATTATCAGACTATGCTTGTTTACAGCTTTATAAAATGAACTGCATGTGTTCGACAAAGTAGTTGGCGTGGCCCGGTAGACGATGGGCTGCACGTTTTCCATACCAGCATTGTTTGCTGAGCCCCTTTGGGGGCACCCCCATTTTTCAGGTACCTGAAGTTGAGAAGATTACCACACCGAGTGTAGGTGGGGTAGATTCAAGCTATGGGAGTCTTCTTATAGTTACTTTTTTTTCTTAAGTATTTTACATTAGAGTTGATTCCTAGTATCTCGGATTGTATTCGTATTCAGACCGTGACTTTTGGAGATTGTATTTGGATTTAGCCTTGTTGGTCACAAGGGTGGCCAACGGCATTGTAATACCGCCCGTTGTTGTATTTAGTTCCACCGCAGTCGTATTTTATTTGGGAGTGATCGCCGTTCAGATTATTGGATTTCGGGTTAGGGTGTTACACACTGGTCTCTCTCTCTATGTCCTGGACATAGCGGAGGTACACATCATTCCCTCGTCATAGTTCACGATACATAGCCATGGCGGTGATGATCTGAGTCGAAGGCTCCCTGGGCCTCTGGCGGTAAGATATAGTAACCCCAGATGGACTCCGAAGAAGCAGACGATGCTCGGCACACAGGATTCTGCCCCTGTACCGCTCCAACCAGTTCATCCCGACAATCACACACATCAAACCAAGTCCATCGAACTCTATCAAGTCAATCGGAAACTCTTCATCTCTGATTAGTACAACAACATCTCGGTAGTAGCGGGTACACCTGATCCGCTCTTTCGACGGGAGAGTGACTAGGAAGTCTGGCATCTCATCACCGTCTAACCCAGCCTCTTCGCAAAAGATAGCGAAATAAATGTGTGTGAGGCTCCGGAATCAAACAAGATCGAAGCATCCACGCCATTGACTGGAAAGGTACCGTGAGGATTGTGCCGCTCTTGCTGGCTTCTGCCTCATTGCAGACACTCAGTATACCTCCCGTTCCGAGAGCACAGCCTAATTCATTGGCAAACTAATAAGTATTGGGTAACAACACGGTCGATATACTTCAACAACTCCACTTTATTCATTAACACATTCTTCATACATCATACGTTGGTTTACATTGTTGACATAACTTAACACATATATGATGGAGAAATATGTGACTACTTCTTCCACTTAGGCAGTGTACCTAATCGTTTTGCGGGATAGTGGATTCGTGGGGTTGTCGTACTCTTGGGGACCTCGCTGTGGATAACTGACAGTGGATTAAATTTACTGAGACTTCTAGTAAATAGATTTTATCGTTTTTTAAGGAGAGAATTAACAGCTAACAAAATAATAAAAATAGAAATTATAAATCTTTTTGGTTTTTGAGAAGCATCCCAGGTTGTTCTGCTCACCTATTTTATCAATTATATTAATATAAACTTTACCACTTAAGTAATAAACTCAGAAACTATATAATTCGTTGACGACTAAATCTAACGAACCCTAACCAGTTGCTAGAACTAGCAGCAGACTAATGCTCTAATCCAGACACAACCAATCGCATAAAGAACAACTTCCATTTGAGACTAATTAACCTATAGGCCGGATCAGGCTTCTAGCTGTTAATCAGGTTTAATTCCTATGTCTTGTTCACTATCTCAGCTCTCGCATGTTGATTAGAAAACTACAAATATAACTTTAATAATTGATTAGAGAATTAAAGCAGATGAAGAACTGGAATTAAACTACTACTTTAGATAAAATCATAGTGGAAAGCTTAACATAACATAATTATATAAATAGGCTCGCATCCCAAACCTGGGAGGGCTTGAGTTTATTAATTAAACATAACTTATATAAACAACGCTTAAACAAAATAAGAGAAAGGGTAGAGAAAACCTCCAGCTAGCAAGTCGACTCTGAATCCTAACTCTGCTTCTGTATCCACGTCGTCCGTAACTAATTAATGGCAGAGATGTGGTGTGGTGGTAAAACAAATAAAAATGGAGAAAACGGGGAGAAGAGAAATGGATGTGGTCGTACGTGGTAAATGCCCCGGAGAGCTGATGAAGTGTTGGTGAACGTACGTGGTGAGCAGGCAGCGTGGTGAACGAGTGTGGTGGGCTTTGGATTAAAGAAGGGATGATTAATAATTAAGAGAGCGTAGTTTATTTATAGGAAAGGAGATAAGAAGCAGACAACGGAGCAGGCGTGCAGTTGGTGAGCAGATCGTGGAGATTTGCGGTTAGAAAGCAGCGGCGTCACGCGTGAGTAAATTAGGCGGCGTCTGTAATTAATGAGGGAGCAGTTCGAGTGCGGCGCCGCGAAGGAAGAAGGAAAAACGGAGAAGAAAACACTGAATTGGTCTCGTCTCTCGCGCCTCTGTGTCGTGTCCGCTTGAAAGGAGGCGGACTCCTCTGTCCTCTCTTGTCCGCGCGATAACAGGCGGACTCCTCTGTGATGTCCGCGCGATAACAGGCGGTCGCTGCTGTGACGTCCGCGCCTTAACAGGCGGACACGCCTTGTGTCTGCTCCGCCAGGCGGACTATATATATATAGTCGCACGTTATAATTATTACTTCAATCTTCAACCTGCTACAGATCCTTCGTTATAAGTCCGTTTTACCTCGCCGTTTGTTGTGTTGGAAAGCTCATGAGATCATCTATCCAGTAACATGGATTTTCCTACATTTAACACATAAAATATATCAATTCATATCAAAACATAAATCTAGGAAAATCATATGATAAGTGTAAAATATATCAATTTATTCCTGTTATTTTCACACTCCTCGAAAAGTTTTAAGATCATGTTTATCCTACCCTTCATAATAAAATTTGTTAGTATTGAGCATTTCCTACTTGCTTAGGTACGTGGTTTTGCTTGAGGACAAGCAACAAGATAAGTGTGGGGGTGTGATAAGTGTCCAAATGAGCATGTTTTATAGGTGTATTTCATATATAATATAGCACTTTTCTTGCTCATTTCTCCACTTCGATTAGTTTTCCTCTAGTTTATGTTTTATTGTTTATCTCACAAAATTATTGGTTTAACATGAGGAAAACCAAGCTGGGAGTGAAGCAGACAAGGAGACGAACGCATAGCCGCAAATGGCTCGAAAAACAGTCCAAACGAAGAATCTAGAGTCGGTCAAAGTTTGAAGGAAAATAGGCCAAGGTCAAGGGCTGCAACCGCCCCATAACAGAGAGAACCGCCTCAAACGAGGCGGACAAACAGAGAGAACCGCCTCAAACGAGGCGGACAACACAGAGAGGACCGCCTGTTATCAGGCGGACAAGCGTACAGGCGTGATTAAAATATTAGCGCGCCAGTTTTCTTTTCGCCGGTCGACTTCCTTCTTCGCCTGTCGACTTGCTTCGCCCGTCGACTTGCTTCGCCCGTCGACTTACTTCTGCAAGTTATCCATCTACTGCGCACCACCTTTCTTAAATTCTCTCACACGTCTTCAGTTTGTCCCCTGCAATTAATGAGCGTTTCTTCTTCTTCCTCTCCTCTATAAAAAGCCACTGCTACTTCAAATAAAATACACACATTCCACCCCAAACTCATGCCATTTTATACCATAAAACTCTCCATAAAATCACTCATTTCATCCACATAAATTCCATACTACATCTCATCCCATAAATCATTCCACTTCATACCGTTATCCTGTCCGACCTCTGTCAAAAAATTAGCAGATAAGATAGTGGAGCGGAAATAAACATCTTCTCAGATGTATTCCTCTACTTCTTATTCTGTCTTCAATATGTCAGGCTAAGGAGGATTTGCTCCGGGCAAAGGTTTTGATTATGGTTTGTTTAATTTTGTAATCAATATTTCTACCGGTTAAAATAAATACAGTTTGTTACGCTTAAAGGTTTTCTCTCACCATTTTAATAAATTACATGAATTTATTAAAATGTTTTCCTAAGTCTATTTTGATCAGACCAGGTGATAAATAGACAAGTTAATTAAGCCGTAAATCTGGAGAAAGCTTATTATGATTTAATAGGTTAGTATTTTCAGATGCAATAATAATTCCTCGAATTAAACGTCCGTTTACATAGTATTGCTCGAACCTTGATTAGACCGAGCATTTTCTGGTAAACGAGTTCTTAAGGGTCTATGACTTAGTCCTTAGGATAATAACAGGAATTTTGCCAAACTAATATATTAAACCGGTAGAGATAGCATAATTAATCAGATTATATAAAACCTGAACCCGGAATTCCATTTAATTCATCTGCACTCAGTTTTCTAATCTGCTTATTATTTTCTCTAAAACAAGTCAATTAACATCCCCCCTTTTTTGTGACAAGCTTAGGAACTATTTTATCTCGCTATAAGTCCCACGGTTTGACCCCGGCCGCTTCTGTCTTCTATACTACTGCGACCGGGTTTTATTTGCAGCCCGACGGATATTTTGAGTATTAATTTCTTTCTTTTATCAATTTCACCAGCACTAATCACTCACGATAAAATCCACTCTGCAAAATGAAAAACTTGGTGGAGAAATATGTGACTACTTCTACCTACCACTAGGCAGTGTACCTAATCGTTTTGCGGGATAGTGGATTCGTGGGGTTGTCGTACTCTTGGGGACCTCGCTGTGGATAACTGACAGTATATTAATTGATTGAGAATTCTATAAACAGATTTTATCTTTTTGAGGGAAATGATTATCAGCTACATAATAAGACAATAATAAAAACAATTAAAATGAAACAAAATAATAAAAATAGAAATTATTAATCTTTTTTGTCTTTTTGAGAAAGCATCCCAGGTTGTTCTGCTCACCTATTTTATCAATTATATTAATATAAACGTTACCACTTAAGTAATAAACTCAGAAACTATAAATAATTCGTTGACGACTAAATCTAACGAACCCTAACCAGTTGCTAGAACTAGCAGCAGACTAATGCTCTAATCCGGACACAACCAATCGCATAAAGGACAACTTCTATTTGAGACTAATTAACCTATAGGCCGGATCAGGCTTCTAGCTGTTAATCAGGTTTATCTTCCCACGTCTTGTTATCTATCTCAGCTCTCGCATGTTGATTAGAAAACTACAAATATTGCTTTAATAATTGATCAGAGAATTAAAGCAGATCAAGAACTGGAATTAAACTACTACTTTAGATAAAATCATAGTGGAAAGCTTAACATAACATAATTATATAAAATAGGCTCGCATCCCAAACCTGGGAGGGCTTGAGTTTATTAATTAACATGACTATATATAAACAACGCTTTAAACAAAATAAGAGAAAGGGTAGAGAAAACTCCAGCTAGCAAGTTGACTCTGAATCCTAGCTCCGCCTCTGTATCCACGTCGTCCGTAATAATAATAATAATTAATGGTAGAGATGTTGTGTGGTGGAAAAACAAATAAAAATGGAGAAAACGGGGAGAAGAGAAATTGATGTGGTCGTACGTGGTGAGCGAGTGTGGTGAGTGTGCTAGCAGCTGATGAGCTGGTGTGGTGGGCGAGTGATGGACTGATGAGTGAACGAGTGATGGATGAGTGTGGTGGGTGTACGTGGTAAGCGTATGTGAACTGATGAGCTTTGGATTTTAAGAGGGGTGCTTAATAATGAAGAGAGCGTAGTTTATTTATAGGAAAGGAGATAAGAAGCAGACAACGGAGCAGGCGTGCAGTTGGTGAGCAGATCGTGGAGATTTGCAGTCAGAGAGCAGCGGCGTCATGCGTGAGTAAATTAGGCGGCGTCTGTAATTAATGAGGGAGCAGTTCGAGTGCGGCGCCGCGAAGGAAGAAGGAAAAACGGAGAAGAAAACACTGAATTGGTCTCGTCTCTCGCGCCTCTGTGTCGTGTCCGCTTGAAAGGAGGCGGACTCCTCTGTCCTCTCTTGTCCGCGCGATAACAGGCGGACTCCTCTGTGATGTCCGCGCGATAACAAGCGGTCGCTGCTCTCTAGTCCGCGCGATAACAGGCGGTACTCACACAGCTTGTCCGCCAGGCGGACTATATATATATCCGTATATTATAATTATTACTGCAATCTTCAACCGGCTCCAGATTCTTCGTTATAAGTCCGTTTTACTCGCCGTTTGTTGCGTTGGAAAGCTCATGAGATTATCTATCCATTTATATAGCTTTTTCCTACATTTAATACATAAAATATATCAATTCATATCAAACATAAATCTAGGAAAATCATATGATAAGTGTAAAATATATCTATTCTTAGGACTTTAATTCTTCCTATTTTTAACTTCCTCACACTTAGCTTTTGCTTGTCCTCAAGCAATAGAGAATAAATATATCTCTAAGGCCGTAGTGTCAACCCTTAGGATTAAACAGATGCAAAACAGAGCAAGCAAAGTGACGATCAAAAGAATAGTTCTGCTCCTGGTTGTAGGTTTTCGCAACCAGTGAAAAAGAAAATTTTTTAAAGCATGGATAAGTTAGACTACAAAATCTGAATGTAGATTAACTTGGGATCTTCCACCATTTCTTTCCTTTAACCTTTGGATGACAAGGGGTGTGAAGTAACGCCTTATTCCACGATACCTTTCAACACCACATACTCATGATCAAAAACAAAATTAAACTGCAATTAACTCTTTTCGTATGCAAAAACATTCTTCTTCAAGAAATATATACAACACAATTGAATAATTGCGAATTGCAGAGTTTTTCCGTAACCCAGACTTTTCTCTCTATCCTTGTAACGGTGTTGGGCCAACTATCCCAGATCACGAGACCTTATGTAGATAGGTGTTAAGGCACCCCTAGGACTTAATAACCGAATAGACGAGGCCTGCTTTTGTTAGGAAAATTTTTGATCAGCGGAGTACCTTGCCTTATCCTTACATTCCAAACTTTCATATCATTTCCAAAATCCCAAGATAAACTAATTCAGTTTCCCCAATCAACTTAATCCACCAAATTTTGGGAAAACAGATTCATTTGCATAAAACTATATATACAAACAACCTAAAGCAGAAAGATTCTTGAGGTGGTCACCTGGCTTCACTTCAAAATTTATGCAAAAATTTTCACCCAAGAATTCAACATTTATAAGCACTCAGAGCAGTGATTCCCTCAATGCAAGAAGACAATTAAAAACATGTGTGGCCTTAAGTGCAACTGGCATATTTTCAGGGAAAGGTCTAAACTTCGTCACACTTAAGAGGAGCAATGTCCTCATTGTTCATAAAATAATCAAGAAAGGACCTTTCAAAATATGCCAGACTCATGAAGAATTTCATTCAGCACAATCATGGACTGATATAATAATAATCATTAAGCGTGATAGACTGGACACAAACATTAAAATAAAGAAACTGAGACTCCCCTGATTTGTAGATTGAGGAAGGTGTCCTTCCTCACACTTAAGTGCGAACAATGGGGGTAGTAGCGTTCCTCACACTTGCGTTCAAGCAAGTGTCCAGCCTTGGAGTTCTTCAGATACCATGATAAGAATTTCACCTGCACACACTCACAACTACCACACAAAAACGCTAAAAGCGTTGCATTAAAACACGGGCACCATTGCCACTTCTAAACAAAAGAAAAACAAAAATAAACCAGAAAAAAAAACAAAACATGAATGTTAACCACTGGGTTGCCTCCCAGTAAGCTGCCCGTATTTTTAGTCTTTGGCTAGACTATCGCTTCGTTATCCTGGATCAAAAATAAAAGTAGATAATATCTTCGCCAGGAGAACGAAGTTAGTAATAATTAAAAGCAAACCACCTGGATCAAAACAAAACGTTACTTTGGGAAATAAATAGGAAAATGAATACTCCACAAACCTGGTGTTTGAGGAGATACTGCCGGTAACGTAGTTGTAACAGGAGACCAGGTGGTGATGACTTCATTTCCTCAAATTGGAGGATGTAAACATCCTCCTCCTGCTGTTGAGGCTTATGGAGGCAGGATGGAAGTTGATGAGAGACCGGTGGTAGTGGTGTTCCTTCCTCAGATTCGAGGATGTAAATTTCCTCTTCCGGTTGGTGAGGCTTAACAGGATAGCGCTCTTCCAGTTGGTTGACCGGCTCAGACACAATATCTTCGAACTTTAATTGCTCATCCTGTGTTGGGGATGGGGATGGAGGAGAAATGTAACTCTCAGACATTTGTTCTAACTCGGCGTCGGAGAAAAATGTACTGAGAAGTTTCTTTATCTCCTCATCAGAACTTGTAGCTTCAATAATATCTGGCTCGAATCGGTTTTCACTCCTTGGAGTCACCACTGGAATCTCTTCTGGTGGCTTGGCCTGACTTGGGAGGAATTCATCTGGCCCTTGTGTAGATTGCTGCTCGTTCTTCTGATTGAGGTAGTAATACCCCAACTGAGCTTCGTTGTATTGTGCGTTAGCCTGGTTGACTTCCCACCAATACGGTTCTCGATTTGATGGTTGAGGTGGTTGATAATCCTTGACCAATCTTTGATATGAGGATATTTCCTCTTGCATTCGTGTCCATTCCAGATTGATCAACAATCTTCTCACCTCATCGTGGCTGCTCTCCATTGTCAGTAATTATCCTATACAAATAAAATACCAAGTAGAAAAGAAATAGAAACAGAAAAGAAAAATAATAAACAAAATTAACTAGAAAGAGAAACAAATAAGAATAATATAGAAATACAAGAAATTTTTTTTTAAGTAAAATTAAATAAAGCGAAAATAAAATAAAAGTAAATAAAAATAGAAATCCCAATAAAATTTAAAAACTATCAATTAACCGTGCTGGAGTTCCCCGGCAACGGCGCCAAAAACTTGATGGAGAAATATGTGACTACTTCTACCACTTAGGCAGTGTACCTAATCGTTTTGCGGGATAGTGGATTCGTGGGGTTGTCATACTCTTGGGGACCTCGCTGTGGATAACTGACAGTATATTAAATTGATTGAGAATTCTATAAACAGATTTTATCTTTTTGAGGGAAATGATTATCAGCTACATAATAAGACAATAATAAAAACAATTAAAATGAAACAAAATAATAAAAATAGAAATTATTAATCTTTTTGTCTTTTTGAGAAAGCATCCCAGGTTGTTCTGCTCACCTATTTTATCAATTATATTAATATAAACTTTACCACTTAAGTAATAAACTCAGAAACTATAAATAATTCGTTGATGACTAAATCTAACGAACCCTAACCAGTTGCTAGAACTAGCAGCAGACTAATGCTCTAATCCGGACACAACCAATCTCATAAAGGACAGCTTCTATTTGAGACTAATTAACCTATAGGCCGGATCAGGCTTCTAGCTGTTAATCAGGCCTATCTTCCCACGTCTTGTTATCTATCTCAGCTCTCGCATGTTGATTAGAAAACTACAAATATGCTTTAATAATTGATCAGAGAATTAAAGCAGATCAAGAACTGGAATTAAACTACTACTTAGATAAAATCATAGTGGAAAGCTTAACATAATAATTGATAAAATAGGTGAGCAGAACAACCCGGGATGCTTTCTCAAAAACAAAAAGATTTATAATTCCTATTTTTATTATCTTGTTCTATTTTAATTGTTTTTATTGTTATTTTGTTTAAGTTAAGTTTGTAATTATTTCTTCTCCTAAAAAAATTGATAAAATCTATTTACTAGAAGTCTCAGTAAATTTAATTCATTGTCAGTTATCCACAGCGAGGTCCCCAAGATACGACAACCCCACGAATCCACTATCCCGCAAAACGATTAGGTACACTGCCTAAGTGGAAGAAGTAGTCACATATTTCTCCATCAAGTTTTTGGCGCCGTTGCCGGGGATAGTGGATTCGTGTACCTAATCGTTTTGCGGGATAGTGGATTCGTGGGGTTGTCGTACTCTTGGGGACCTCGCTGTGGATAACTGACAGTGGATTAAATTTACTGAGACTTCTAGTAAATAGATTTTATCGTTTTTTAAGAGAGAATTAACAGCTAACAAAATAATAAAAATAGAAATTATAAATCTTTTTGGTTTTTGAGAAGCATCCCGGGTTGTTCTGCTCACCTATTTTATCAATTATATTAATATAACTTTACCACTTAAGTAATAAACTCAGAAACTATAAATAATTCGTTGACGACTAAATCTAACGAACCCTAACCAGTTGCTAGAACTAGCAGCAGACTAATGCTCTAATCCGGACACAACCAATCGCATAAAGAACAACTTCCATTTGAGACTAATTAACCTATAGGCCGGATCAGGCTTCTAGCTGTTAATCAGGTTTAATTCCTATGTCTTGTTCACTATCTCAGCTCTCACATGTTGATTAGAAAACTACAATATAACTTTAATAATTGATCAGAGAATTAAAGTAGATGAAGAACTGGAATTAAACTACTACTTTAGATAAAATCATAGTGGAAAGCTTAACATAACATAATTATATAAATAGGCTCGCATCCCAAACCTGGGAGGGCTTGAGTTTATTAATTAAACATAACTATATATAAACAACGTTTAAACAAAATAAGAGAAAGGGTAGAGAAAACTCCAGCTAGCAAGTTGACTCTGAATCCTAGCTCCGCCTCTGTATCCACGTCGTCCGTAATAATAATAATAATTAATGGTAGAGATGTTGTGTGTGGTGAAAAACAAATAAATGGAGAAAACGGGGAGAAGAGAAATTGATGTGGTCGTACGTGGTGAGCGAGTGTGGTGAGTGTGCTAGCAGCTGATGAGCTGGTGTGGTGGGCGAGTGATGGACTGATGAGTGAACGAGTGATGGATGAGTGTGGTGGGTGTACGTGGTAAGCGTATGTGAACTGATGAGCTTTGGATTTTAAGAAGGGGTGCTTAATAATGAAGAGAGCGTAGTTTATTTATAGGAAAGGAGATAAGAAGCAGACAACGGAGCAGGCGTGCAGTTGGTGAGCAGATCGTGGAGATTTGCAGTCAGAGAGCAGCGGCGTCACACGTGAGTAAATTAGGCGGCGTCTGTAATTAATGAGGGAGCAGTTCGAGTGCGGCGCCGCGAAGGAAGAAGGAAAAACGGAGAAGAAAACACTGAATTAGTCTCGTCTGCTCGCGCCTCTGTGTCGTGTCCGCTCGATAACAGGCAGACTCCTCTGTTCCGTCCACTTCGCGGTTGCGCCTGTGTTGTCCGCGACTTAACAGGCGGACACCTCTACTCTTGTCCGCGCCTTAACAGGCGGACACGCCTTGTGTCTGCGCCTCTCTTGTCCGCCTCGTTTGCGGATGTATTTTATATATGTATTGTTGCAATCTTCAACCGGCTCCAGATTCTTCGTTATAAGTCCGTTTTACTCGCCGTTTGTTGCGTTGGAAAGCTCATGAGATTATCTATCCATTTATATAGCTTTTTCCTACATTTAATACATAAAATATATCAATTCATATCAAAACATAAATCTAGGAAATCATATGATAAGTGTAAAATATGACATGCATTGTTATAAAAATAGGAAGAATTAAAGTCCTAAGAATTGATATATTTTACACTTATCAAACTTCCTCACACTTAAGAGGAGCAATGTCCTCATTGTTCATAAAATAATCAAGAAAGGACCTTTCAAATATGCCAGACTCATGAAGAATTTCATTCAGCACAATCATATTGGACTGATATAATAATAATCATTAAGCGTGAGGAATAGACTGGACACAAACATTTAAAATGAAGAAACTGAGGACTCCCCTGATTTTGTAGATTGAGGAAGGTGTCCTTCTTCACACTTAAGTGCGAACAATGGGGGTAGTAGCGTTCCTCACACTTGCGTTCAAGCAGTGTCCAGCCTTGGAGTTCTTCAGATACCATGATAAGAATCTCGCCTGCACACACTACCCAAAAATAAACGCTTAAAAGAGTTGCATTAAGTTGCATTAAAGCACAGATTCCATTTCCACTTCTTTTTTTTTCTCGTTAAAATTAAAATTAAAATAAAATCATAAAAATAATAATAGGATAATAAAGTTTAACCACTGGGTTGCCTCCCCAGTAAGCTGCCCGTAGTTTTAGTCTTTGGCTAGACTATCGCTTCGTTATCCTGGATCAAAAATAAAGTAGATAATATCTTCGCCAGGAGAACGAATTTAGTAATAATTAAAAGCAAACCACCTGGATCAAAACAAAACGTTACTTCGGCATATATAATTGGAAAATGAATACTCCACAAAACCTGGTGTTTGAGGAGGTACTGCCGGTAACGTAGTTGTAACAGGAGACCAGGTGGTGATGACTTTTCTTCCTCAAATTGGAGGATGTAAACATCCTCCTCCTGCTGTTGAGGCTTATGGAGGCAGGATGGAAGTTGATGAGAGACCGGTGGTAGTGGTGTTCCTTCCTCAGATTTGAGGATGTAAATTTCCTCTTCCGGTGGTGAGGCTTAACAGGATAACGCTCTTCCAGCTGGTTGACCGGCTCAGATACAATATCTTCGAACTTTAATTGCTCCTCCTGTGTTGGGGATGGGGATGGAGGAAGATTGTAACTCTCAGACATTTGTTCTAACTCGGCGCCGGAGAAAAATGTACTGAGAAGTTTCTTTATCTCCTCATCAGAACTTGTAGCTTCAATAATATCTGGCTCGAATCAGTTTTCACTCCTTGGAGTCACCACTGGAATCTCTTCTGGTGGCTCGACCATACTTGGCCCTTGTGTAGATTGCTGCTCGTTCTGATTGAAGTAGTAATACCCCAACTGAGCTTCGTTGTACTGTGCATTAGCCTGGTCGACTTCCCACCAATACGGCTCTCGATTTGATGGTTGAGGTGGTTGATAATCCTTGACCAATCTTTGATATGAGGATATTTTCCTCTTGCATTCGTGTCCATTCCAGATTGATCAACAATCTTCTCACCTCATCGGGCTGCTCTCCATTGTCAGTAATTATCCTATACAAATAAAAATACCAAGTAGAAAAAGAAAGAGAACAGAAAAGAAAAATAATAAACAAATTAACTAGAAAGAGAAAACAATAAGAAATAATATAGAAATACAAGAATTTTTTTTAAGTAAAATTAAATAAAGCGAAAAAAAAAAAAAGAAAATAAAAATAAAGAATCAAAATAAAATCCCATAAATTTAAAAAACTATCAATTAACCGTGCTGGAGGTCCCCGGCAACGGCGCCAAAAACTTGATGGAGAAATATGTGACTACTTCTCCACTTAGGCAGTGTACCTAATCGTTTTGCGGGATAGTGGATTCGTGGGGTTGTCGTACTCTTGGGGACCTCGCTGTGGATAACTGACAGTGGATTAAATTTACTGAGACTTCTAGTAAATAGATTTTATCGTTTTTTAAGGAGAGAAATTAACAGCTAACAAAATAATAAAAATAGAAATTATAAATCTTTTTGGTTTTGAGAAGCATCCGGGTTGTTCTGCTCACCTATTTTATCAATTATATTAATATAAACTTTACCACTTAAATAATAAACTCAGAAACTATAAATAATTCGTTGACGACTAAATCTAACGAACCCTAACCAGTTGCTAGAACTAGCAGCAGACTAATGCTCTAATCCGGACACAACCAATCGCATAAAGAACAGCTTCCATTTGAGACTAATTAACCTATAGGCCGGATCAGGCTTCTAGCTGTTAATCAGGTTTAATTCCTATGTCTTGTTCACTATCTCAGCTCTCGCATGTTGATTAGAAAACTACAAATATAACTTTAATAATTGATCAGAGAATTAAAGCAGATGAAGAACTGGAATTAAACTACTACTTTAGATAAAATCATAGTGGAAAGCTTAACATAACATAATTATATAAAATAGGCTCGCATCCCAAACCTGGGAGGGCTTGAGTTTATTAATTAAACATAACTATATATAAACAACGTTTAAACAAAATAAAGAAGAGAAAGGGTTAGAGAAAACTCCAGCTAGCAAGTTGACTCTGAATCCTAGCATCCGACACAGAGGCGCGAGCAGACGAGACCAATTCAGTGTTTTCTTCTCCGTTTTTCCTTCTTCCTTCGCGGCGCCGCACTCGAACTGCTCCTCATTAATTACAGACGCCGCCTATTTACTCACGCGTGACGCCGCTGCTCTCTGACTGCAAATCTCCACGATCTGCTCACCAATGCACGCCTGCTCCGTTGTCTACTTCTTATCTCCTTTCCTATAAATAAACTACGCTCTCTTCATTATTAAGCACCCCTTCTAAAATCCAAAGCTCATCAGTTCACATACGCTTACCACGTACACCCACCACACTCATCATCACTCGTTCACTCATCAGTCCATCACTCGCCCACCACACCAGCTCATCAGCTGCTAGCACACTCACCACACTCGCTCACCACGTACGACCACATCCATTTCTCTTCTCCCCGTTTTCTCCATTTTTATTTGTTTTACCACCACACCACATCTCTGCCATTAATTAGTACGGACGACGTGGATACAGAAGCAGAGTTAGGATTCAGAGTCGACTTGCTAGCTGGAGTTTTCTCTACCCTTTCTCTTATTTGTTTAAGCGTTGTTTAATATAGTTATGTTTAATTAATAAACTCAAGCCCTCCCAGGTTTGGGATGCGAGCCTATTTTATATAATTATGTTATGTTAAGCTTTCCACTATGATTTTATCTAAAGTAGTAGTTTAATTCCAGTTCTTCATCTGCTTTAATTCTCTGATCAATTATTAAAGTTATATTTGTAGTTTTCTAATCAACATGCGAGAGCTGAGATAGTGAACAAGACATAGGAATTAAACCTGATTAACAGCTAGAAGCCTGATCCGGCCTATAGGTTAATTAGTCTCAAATGGAAGCTTTCTTTATGCGATTGGTTGTGTCCGGATTAGAGCATTAGTCTGCTGCTAGTTCTAGCAACTGGTTAGGGTTCGTTAGATTTAGTCGTCAACGAATTATTTATAGTTTCTGAGTTTATTACTTAAGTGGTAAAGTTTATATTAATATAATGATAAAATAGGTGAGCAGAACAACCCGGGATGCTTCTCAAAAACCAAAAAGATTTATAATTTCTATTTTTATTATTTGTTAGCTGTTAATTCTCTCCTTAAAAACGATAAAATCTATTTACTAGAAGTCTCAGTAAATTTAATCCACTGTCAGTTATCCACAGCGAGGTCCCCGGTAATACATCTCTTGGAGTCTGGCATTTTGCAAACGATTCTTTTGGTATATTAAAAGCCTAGGAATAATCCTAGAATTCAATAATTTAATAGATCGTCAGGTTGCAAAATCCCGGTCGAATAGTATAGCAATTCAATGAAGCGACCTGGGTGTCAATCCACGGGACTTGATAAGTAAGTCTAGCCTTAGGTAAAGGTTAACTCAAAAAAAGGGGGGTTTTGTTTTGGTTTTGGGTTTCAAAAAGATAACAAGAAAGTAAATAGCAGATAAATTAAAGTGATAGTCTTGGGAGTGTGAACGGTACTCTAGGTTCAGGGAGTTGGTTCACTAGCTAAGTTCTGCATATTTTACTACTTAAGTGGAGACTTGGATTGGCTTATAATTCTCAATTATCTATTCTGTATTAAGTCTTAATTCCAGATAGCTCATCTAGACAGGGCATGTAGTTCTAATCTAGACCTAGCAAGTATATCTAGATGGTTTTATTGTACAGAATTATTAGTCTGGTTTTAATCCGGACTAAAGCTCCTAGTGACTAAAGTAACCTATCCGATTACAATTATCACAAGTAACAGGTTAATAGGACCGTTAATGCTAATCACCTTATCTGATCATAACATGATTCGAGGGCTTATAATAATTCATGACGTTTATTAAAAGCACTTTAAAAGCATTAACCTGAACAATCCAAAAATAGTCTCAACAAGCAGTAAAATAATGCAACGTTTAGCTAGTTACAACATCCCTTCCCCAGAGTAAATCCCCTTAGCTAGACATAGTAATTAATAACGTAAAAGAGAGAGAGTTTGAAGAAATCATCTGGTGTGAAGATTTGTCGTGCTCTCCAGCCTTCCGTTCAGTGCTATGTCGACTCAGAGGTTGGAATTGGTGACAACGGGTTGAAAGTGGATTTTTTCGGTGGTGTGGTCGTGGAGCGGCTCTGGAGATGAGTGAAAGTGAGTACGTGGTTTTATTTTGGGAAGTGGAAGTGTGGAAGTGTAGTGGTGTCGGGTGAATTATGGAGAAGATGGATGAAGTGAGTGAGTGAGTGATAGATGAGTGATCGACGAGTGAGGGATGAATAATGGACGAGTGATGGACCCTTGAGCAGAGTGATTTGCAGCTCTATTTATAGATACGTGGAGCGGGATGCAGACAAGGAGATGAGCGGTGGAGCAGTTGAAGTTGATACACAGATCCGTGAAAATTGCAGTCAGAGATTTCGTTATCATCGGGCAGCAGCAATTGATTGTAGAGCCGGCGTCACGCGTGCACAAATTAAGGTGGGCGCCGTCTGTAATTAATGAAGTAGCAGTTGGAGTGCGGCGCCGCGAAGGAAGAACGAAGAAGAAAATTGGCGTCGAAATCTGGATCCGGCATTATTTTTGGTGCGCTGCAGCTCTGTCCGCCTCCCAGACCGCATGCATAACAGGCGGACGCCTCTGTTCGTCCCACACTCACGTCCGCAACATAACAGGCGGTCGCCACACTCTCGTCCGCAACATAACAGGTGGTCGCCACACTCTCGTCCGCAACATAACAGGCGGTCGCCTCTGTTTGTGTCTGCGCCTCTCTTGTCCGCCTCGTTTGCGGATGTTATTATATATGTATATGTATACGAGTGTACTCCAATCTTGAATCGGCTCCAGATTCTTCGTTATAAGTTCGTTTTACTCGCCGTTTGTTGCGTTGGAAAGCTCGTGAGGAGAACTATGCATTTCCATCATCAATTCCTGATTTTATCATATAAATTGGTTTTAGTTCTTACCCAAAGTAAGAGTTATGAAAAACATAGGATAAGTGTGAGAAGGTGCGTAAAAATTACTTAAATTAATGATCAAGCACCTATAAAACTATATAAATTTCACACTTATCAAATCACCCCACACTTAGCCTTTTGCTTGTCCTCAAGCAAAACTCAAACAAAGGTTCAAACCGAACATATGAAACTTAACTCAAAAGGAAGAGCACAGAAGTAGGATTACTAGTTCTACTGATAAAGGGGTATTATTATTTTTTTTTCATAAAACAAGAAGTTATTCAAGGCTAATAATAGAGAAACAAAACCATAAGAACCTCGCCTTTAGCAATGAGCCAATCCTACCTTTTTCATTCACAAACCATTAGAACGACAAGGGGCATGAAGTAAGATCTTATTCCATCATACCTTTCAATGCCACATACTCTTGATCCATGAAGAGAATTAAATTTTTATTCAGCTTAGCGATTGCACATTTTTTAAAGAGCTTTTAATTTCTTTCACCACAGACTTTTCTCTCCACCTATGTAACGGTTTGGGTCAACTATCCCAGATCACAAGGACCTTAGGTAGCTAGGTGATGAGGCACCCCAAAGGACTTAATAACCAAGTGGACGAGGCCCGACTTTGGATCAGAATTAAAATTAAGCATGCTTAGGATCAGCGGAGTACCTTGCCTTGTTCTTTTTCCAACCATTTCAATCCAGACATTCCAAGGCTCAAGGCTAAAAACAGGGTTCAGATGGTGAGTATTCTCAATCATTATAGCTTTCACAAAACATAGACTTCATTTTAATCAATTAAAACCAGAAAAATTTAAAAATTTTGCACCCCATTATCAGCTAACCAATTATACATCCTCTATGGCTTTCTTCCAAGTTGAGCAACACAGCAGGATTTAAACATTTGCTAGAGAAAAGAGCTCAAAGATACACAAAAGATAAGCTACGAAGGAGGTTACCCCACCCCACACTGAGAGTGAAGCAATGTCCTCATTGCTTGGGAAGTATTAACAATGTGCAAGTAATCCAACAGGAATAATAGTAAAACCTATAGCAGTTCAGAGGGGAGTATGTGTAACATGTAAGAGTTAAAGGATTTAGAATACTCCCCAGAGTCCGTTCACGGTGTGTTGCACGGTCCACCCCACACTTGAGTTCAGCTGTCGAATCGCGTAAAATGTACCTGTTAAGAAGATTCTATACAGCCAGAAGAACTCAAGTTATTACTACCTCATGTGCTGCCACTCTTTAATAAGAAAATAGACTAATATCAATATTTTGTTTTTTTTTTTTTTTTTTATATTAAATTAAAAACCTTAATCTAACACACCTTAAAAATGGAACATTACCACAAAGAAACAAAACACACGAAATGTAGAAATTAAATAGCAAGAGTGTTAAGGACTCCCTGATCCGATGGGTTGCCTCCCACCAAGCCGCCCGGAGTTAAAGTCTCTGGCTAGACTTTACAGATAAGGTCAAGGAGGGCTGCCACAGCAGCTAGCAACAGCTCTCTTCAGTCTGAAGTACCATTGCAGGCGCGGCTTTTTGGATGTTTTTTAGAGAGGGAGCTGTAGTATAGATAGCAGAAATAGGATTTATGGAACTGGAACTTTCACTTAAGGATATACCTGGTGCAGGAGGCTGAGAAAAGGTGTCGCCTAGGTACTTCTTCAGTCGAGCACCATTCACTTTGAATACTTCTCCTGTCTTGT
The DNA here is from genome assembly GCA_023374045.1 of Limonium bicolor. Taxonomy (NCBI): domain Eukaryota; kingdom Viridiplantae; phylum Streptophyta; class Magnoliopsida; order Caryophyllales; family Plumbaginaceae; genus Limonium; species Limonium bicolor. The sequence goes on along the minus strand of CM041777.1, from coordinate 371,577,486 downwards.
TCTCTAGCTCGTATGCACCATAAGTAGTGATCCCCACAACTTTGAATGGACCTGCCCAATGTGATTTCAACTTACCGGGGAAGAGACGCTGCTTGGAATTATAGAGCAACACTAGATCACCGATTTTAAATTCTCTCTTATGGATCATCTGATCATGAATTCTCTTTGTTCGCTCCTTATAAATTCTGGAACTGTCATTGTAACACCCCAACCGCTAATCCTTTCATAATCCTTTAATCGTTCCCATACTTACCTTACTCGCAGCGGAATACTTGCTTACTTACTTACTCCCGGCGGGTGATACAATGCCGTTAGCCATCCAAGGCCAACAAGGCTACTACTACTTACTGTATCGGTCTGACGATTAGAATAACCAAATACATACTACATACTTTACAATGCCAAATACCTACTTACAATTGATTACCGAGTACCCAAGTTAGGCAAATTACATTCCATGACTACTTCCCAAAAATGAAGAGTTTGTACAACCTCTCCTTACTATCCAATTAAGAGTTCAATGTCCAAAAGGTGTACCACATGGTACACCGGCTACTCAAAAGGCTCTAGCCGTGTACAACTCGGTACACTATTCCAATTCCTACTAACTACTCCAAAAAGAATTACATGCTGCCCTTACTCTACCTTCACGCCTCGCGGGTACCTGTGGAGTAAAACATTCCCCTAGGGGGTCAGCTTACGCTGCATATGATAACCGCATACCCGCGTACTAGCGAGGGTACGCCAACTATTTGGTCGGGTACATGCGGTTCGTTTCATTCATACATACATACATGCTTTATACAATACAATACAATACATTCATTTTACCAAGCATCCATACATACAATGCATACAAGGAATACAATACAAGTCATTCATTCATACTTACCATACTCACCGCATTACGGAGATACAATTCTCCAATACATACAAGGTCTTGTTAGCCTTATTACACACCGGGTTAATCGGGTGTTCAATACTTTTACTCCGGGTCAATGACTTACAATAGTCAAGACCAATACAAATACAATACATACTCTTACATACTTTACTTCCAGTTAAGTCGGTATGACCTCCGGGAGGGAGTACTATCTCCCACCACCGGGCTTTGAGATGGCACACTAATCCAGGATGCTACCCATACAAAGGGAATTGGTCCGAGGAAAAGATCATAGCCAGGATTCGGTTCCAACCTCTTGTGGTTCCTTATCCTCACGCGTGGCCGAAACTATATCGGGCTTCTACTCATTCCATTTTACTCATTACTCATGTTAGGAGTTAGGTTGTTAGGAATTAGTAGAAGTCCATACTTACTTCCATACATACATACATACACAAGTACTCATACTTACACATACACTCCATTCACATCCATTCATTTCATGAATTATACAAACTATGAGTTCAAGAGCAACAAACAAGAACAATATAGTTCAAACACATGTAAGTGCAATATAAATCCGGTTCATGCATTTATCTTGTTGGTGATCACATACACACAAATCGGGGTAACCAAGTTAGGATACAGGGCATGAGGAAATCATACCGTTCACCGTCGAATACGTTCTACCGGTTCCTTGGGGATCAACTATTTGATTCCTATACATCCATGAAGTAGTATGATCAATGATCTATTATTGATCTAACTTACTCCCTCATTAATACTTTCAATGTATACTTACAACTTCTTTACATTCATACTTGGTTATAAAACCATTCTTTTCTTTTACTACACACAAACTTGTTCTTCAACAAAATTACTACTTCCTTACCATTATTGCTCCATCAATGGTGTATTACTACATATATATATGCATATGGGTATATAGGCATATATATATGTATATATGATTGCTATAGTCATATAATTAAAACATTTTTTTTTGTTTGACCCGACCGACCCACCCTGGGTCGGTCCCCTGGGTCGGTCGGTGCAGAGACTCGATTACAGAAAATTTCAGACCGACCGACCCAGCCAGGGTCGGCCACCGGGTCGGTCGGCTACAGAAAGAATCCGATTCAAAATTTCTTCTCGACCGACCCAGGCAGGGTCGGTCCCCTGGGTCGGTCGGCTGCAGAGACATTTCCACCCAAAGATTCCCACTCGACCGACCCAGACAGAGTCGGTCTCTGGGTCGGTCGGATGCAGAAGCTTTCGGGATTACTGATTTTTGGGTCGACCGACCCAGCTAGGATCGGTCCTAGGGTCTGTCCAGCCCAGTACTCATTTTAATTACTTATTTTGAATCCCAAACTCTACTCAATTCACACCCAATCTTTTCCTACTCATTTCCACATGTTTCCTACATGTTTAAACACCATTAAAATCCTCTAGTTCACCTTCGTTCATCCATCAAACTCATTGCTAAATCCATCAATCCACTTACACCATTTTCCTCCCTTCATTCCAGCACTTATACCAATTTTCTTTCTTCATTGCTACAGATTTCATTCAAACTTCTAACCTTCATTACTCTCTCATCTAATGCTACTCTTGGCATCTCAAATTCATTACTCACATCCTAGTTCCATTCCCTTAACATACTTCTTTCAAAATCTGTTACAACTACAAAACTCTCCATTTAAACTCTCCAAGTATTTCCTCTTCTTAAACAACTTAAGTCCTCTCCTTTCTACACAAAATTTGACATGGTTTCCCCTATATTTCTAACATTCTCCACACACTAATTCAGCTCACAAATTCATGTTCTCACAACCTGTTACACAATCCTCATTATACACATTTCAATACCACTACAACATCCATAAAATCCTGCACATACCCATTCAATACCCCATGTTTTCCCAAGCTTTTAAAACTCATTTAAATACTTTAAAAACTGTTACATTCTTTTCTCCAATACATTTTTACATTACTACTACTCATACTCAATACATTACCCATTTCTACTACTCCAAAAACTGTTACAATACTACATACAACTAGCTCAAGGTAAGTACAATTACCTCGTCTTGCTAGTTTTCTTTTCTTCCTTTTTCCTTTCTTCCTTTCCTCTTCCTTTGTTCTCGGTCCCAATGAGACTCAAACACACACAAGTGCTACAGCACATACACATACACAATACATTTAGCTTCATTTTATACTAACCCTAGAATTTAAGTTTTAGGTTTAGAAGAGAGTATTACCTTCCAATGAATGGATGAAGTTCTTGACTAGCAAGAGAACAAGATTTCTAGCCCAACCAAGGAGCCAAAATCGGCTGGAACAAGGAAGAGCAAGAGTTCAAAAACTGAGAATTCTTAAAATGCAAACAAGGGCTAGAAACCATGGATTTTCGAACTTCTTTTTACCTCAAAATGTTAAGGAGGTGAAGGTGCTTCTAATGGTGGCTTCAAATCTCCAAATGGTGAATACCCATAAAATCGAAAATGGAGCTTTTAGATTTTTGAAAGGAGGGAAGTGTTCTCCTTTGCAAGGGGATTACAATGGTACTAATTTTGTAATTTTTGGAGCAAGATTGGTGGGTTAACAAGAGGAGAGAAGAGGAGGAGGAGTTGTGTGAGTTCTTCCCATTCTCCATGGCTGTCGCACTGCAAGAGGAAAGAGAGGAGATAGAAAGAATAGAGGAAGATGGCCACGTGAGAGGAAGGGGGAAGTGAGGAGAGAGAGAATTTTTTGCTTTTATTTACTTTGTCTTCTTGTGAGTTACAAGGCAATAAAGAGAATGAGAGTGGGGGAGGGGAAATCGGCCCACACCCATACACACAACAGATTTTTAACTTTTATTTACACAAGTGGACACACTAAGTTTCTTTATTTGCATTCTCACCCCACAACTTACCGGTTGTTACAGTTTCCACTAACCGGTACCCGTTTTCCGGAATTTTCTCATTAATTAATTTTATTGGTTCTAAAGCTTCACTAATGTTTATTAGTGACTATTTAGTTGACCAAAATTTTACGAGTCTATTTGACCCGCTTAAAGTCACGTTTTCCCAGTTTCCTCGGGAAACGTGCTTTAAGGTTCGTTTATGCTTCTAACCCATTTCAAAGGTCCGTTTTCTCGGGATTTGTTCCCTAGTATTTATTTTAGTGTAATTAAGCTTTTAAAAATATAATTAGCCTAATTAATCACTGTTTTTAATTACGGGGTATTTCAATCTACCCCCCTTAAGAAACTTTGCCCTCAAAGTTGCTCAAGGTTACGGTTTACCGTTTCTACTCATTTGGCAAGTCAATTGCCACAATACATTCTACTACCACCGTACAAGGTGTTCACAATTCTTACACTACCAGCATACGCAATTCAAATACCATGCCACATACTTAGTTCAAATACCATACAATACTCAATCCATACACAATACTTCATTCAAATACCATACACAATGCTCCATCCAATTCATACAATCCACAATACATTCGCAATACTTCACAATGTCATTCGTGTCATATACCGTACAACACAATTGCATTACTCATTACATACATACCATACACATCGTATTACATACCAATTACTACTAGCACTACTTTGTGCCAATACAATACACTTAGCACTACATGTGCCAACCAAAATACAATTACATACATACCATACTATGCAATGCTAACCCGAAGCAATGCAAAGGCAAAAAGGCTCTACCCCCCTTAAAAGGGGTACGCCCCGTACCCTCCGTGCTATACGGATACTAGACATCTAGTCTACAAATAAATTCGGGTACTTCGCCTTCATGGCGTCTTCTAATTCCCAAGTCGCTTCCTCGACGTCGTGGTTAGACCACAAGACCTTCACCATTCGTACAGATTTATGGCGAGTGTCTCTTGTCTTGGTATCAAGGATTCGCAGTGGAGTCTCGACATATCTCATCGTCGGCTCTAGGGATAGATGTTCGGGTTCTAATACATGAGAGGGATCGGCTATGTATTTCTTGAGTTGTGATACATGAAAGACATCATGAACACGCCCCAATTCTTCAGGCAATGCTAGCCTATAAGCTACGGCTCCAATCTTCTCGGTAATGGCATACGGGCCTACAAATTTCGGGCTCAGTTTACCCTTCTGGCCAAATCGAAAGACACCCTTCATAGGTGAGACACGCAAGAACACTTGGTCACCCACGGCGAACTCAAGGTCGCGTCGTCGCACATCCGCATAGGATTTCTGTCTATCTTGGGCTGCCTTCATATTGGCTCGGATTTGTGGTACCTCAGCTTGTACTTGCTCTAGATACTCCGGTCCTATGATGACCGCTTCACTTGACTCATCCCAACACAACGGGGTACGGCAAGGTCTACCATACAAAGCTTGGAATGGCGACATCTTAATCGAAGCATGATAGCTATTGTTATACGAAAACTCGATAAGATGAAGCTTCTCAATCCAGCTCCCCTGGAAGTCTAAGGCACATGCCCTCAACATGTCCTCTAGTGTCTGGATGGTCCTTTCTGTCTGACCGTCGGTCTGTGGATGGAAGGCGGTGCTAAGCTTCAACTCAGTACCAAGCGCTTCCCGTGTTGCTCTCCAGTATCTCGAAAGAAATCTGGTGTCGCGGTCAGATACAATGGTTTTTGGGACTCTGTGGTGTCGGATGATCTCTTTGTCGAATAGCTCTGCGAGCTTCGCCACCTTCCAGGTGTCCTTCATCGGTATGAATCGGGCAACCTTGGTGAGGCGATCGACTACTACCCAGATCATGTTGAGTCCTCCCCTAGCAGGTGGGAGTCCAACAACAAAATCCATGGAGATGTCGTGGAATTTCCACTCCGGAATGGGCATGGATTGCACCATTCCTCCCGGTCTTTGGTGCTCGAACTTCACCTTCTGGCATGTGAGACACCTCAGGACGTACTCAGTCACGTCTGATTTCATTCCTGACCACCAGAAGTATCTCTTCATGTCTTTGTACATTTTAGAGGCTCCCGGATGGACATGTAATGTCGAACAATGTGACTCTCGCAGAATGCGATCCCTTAGCTCAGTATTGCTTCGAGGGACACATAATCTGCCATTCAATCGGATCAGACCATCTTCATGCAATTTGAAGTCGTACTTTCGGTTCTCGAAGGTACCATCTGTGATTTTCTGTCTGATCTCGGTGAAGTAAGGGTCGCTCAACTGAGCGTCTCGCACCTCGTCAACCAAGCTAGAAGAAGCGAGTAGCGAATGGAGCGAGTGTGCTCGACGACTCAGGGCGTCGGCTACTACGTTTGCCTTCCCTTCTTTATACTGGAGGTTGATGTCGTAATCCGAGAGGAACTCCATCCACCTCCTCTGCCTTAGATTCAATTCTTTCTGGGTGAATACGTACTGTAGACTTTTGTGATCGGAATAGATGGTGATGCTTACCCCATAGAGATAGTGTCGCCATATCTTCAAGGCGAAGACAATGGCTCCTAACTCTAATCGTGAGTCGGGTAGTTCTCCTCATGTTTCTTCAGCTGGCGGGAGGCATAAGCAACCACCTTGCCATGCTGCATGAGTACGCATCCCATGCCCTTGCCCGATGCATCACAATACACCTCAAATCCCTCTGTGCCCTCTGAATGTGAGTGTGAGAATTGGCGCTGAGGTCAATGAGTCTTTAATTTCTGAAATGATAGTTCGCACTCCTCTGTCCATACAAAGGGTGCATCTTTCTTCATCAACGCCGTCATGGGCTTAGCGACTTTCGAGAAGTCCTTTACAAACCTCCGGTAATAACCGGCTAAACCAAGAAAGCTCCGGATGTCGGTAACAGTCTTAGGTCTAGGCCATGATCGCACTGCTTCGATTTTGGATGGATCTACTGAAATGCCCGCGCTCGAGATGACATGACCGAGGAATGATACCTGATCTAGCCAAAACTCGCATTTGGAGAACTTCGCATAAAGCTGGTTCTCGCGCAGTGTCTCAAGTACTTTTCTCAATTGGTTTTCATGCTCTTCTGGTGACTTCGAATACACAAGGATGTCGTCAATAAATACTACTACTGAAGTGTCCAGTTGATCACTGAATAACCGATTCATTAGGTCCATGAATTTGGCTGGTGCATTAGACAAACCGAATGGCATCACCGTGAATGCGTAGTGGCCATATCTTGTTCGGAATGCTGTTTTCTGAATGTCTTGCTCTTGATAGCAATTTGGTGGTAACCGGATCGGAGATCAATCTTAGAAAAGACGGATGCTCCCTTCAACTGATCGAACAGGTCGTCGATGCGTGGCAATGGGTATTTGTTCTTTACAGTGACCGCATTCAATTCGCGGTAGTCGATGCAGAGGCGGAGGCTACGCGTCCTTTTCTTCACGAAGAGGACCGGTGCTCCCCAGGGTGATACGCTCGGGCGTATAAACCCTTTGTCGAGAAGATCATGTAACTGTTCCTTGAGTTCTGCCATTTCTGCCGGTGCCATACGGTATGGTGCCCTAGCAATGGGACCAGTACCCGGTACAAGATCGATTTCAAATTCTACCGCCCTCTGTGGTGGCATACCAGGTAGCTCTTTTGGAAATACATCAGGGAATTCTGAGACTACTGCTACCTCGTCACTGAACTCTGGATCTCTCTCCAGGTCTTGCACGTGACATAAATACACTTCATGCCCTTTTCTGAGCTCCCGATACATTGCCATGGCGGAGATGACTGTAGTTGAAGGCTCTTTCGGTCTCTGGCGGTATGAAACAGTGACCCCAGATGGACTCTTGAGCAGCAATCGGTGCTCAGCGCATAGGATTCTCCCCTTGTGCCGCTCCAACCAGTTCATTCCAATAATTAAGTCGAATCCCAATCCGTTGAATTCAATGAAGGAAATGGGAAACGCTTCACCTTTGATTTGAATGGTGGCTGATTTGTAATACTTGGTACATTGTACCCGCTCCTTCGATGGGAGAGTAACCAAGAAGTTCGGTAGCTCATCCGCATCTAGCCCCAACTTCTTCGCAAGAGATGGCGATATGAAGGTGTGAGAGGCGCCGGAGTCGAATAATACTGAGGCTTCAATGCCGTTTACTGGGAATGTTCCCGTTAGAATGGTGCCGCTCTTGCCGGCTTGTTCTTCGGTGAGGATACTCAGGTTACCTTCGGTACCGAGTCCACAACCTATTGATTTATGAGATTATAAGTAAAGATGGTGGAACGCAAGTGGAATTTAATAACCAACACTGCTTTTATTGAATAACCAACCATCATACATACTGTGTCTCTAATACACGTTACTACTGGATTAATACTTTCTAAAGGTAAGGTTCAGGCGTCCTGGTATCATGTGTGTGGCATTGATTATTGCCGGTGGTGCCGTATTCAACTTGATCTTCTGGATCCCGTGATACAGCAACCTTGATTTTCCACCCATGATTAGAACATCTTCTGATCTCAATACCAATTTTTCTGCGAGGTCCACACGCTTCCGCTCGCTATACAAAAATACGGCATCATCACCAATGGACCAAGACACTACGGGCACTCCTAGTTCAAGAGATTCCGCTGTCTCGTCCTTGTCTTGGTGTAAGCCAAGTCGTCCTTCTTTCTCATAGAAGTTGACGATACACAGATCTGCTTCAAGTGCAGGGATGGTTCATCCTCACATTGTTGTGCAATTTCTACAGCTTGTGTGACAAGCACTTGAATTCTGGGGGTATTGCTGGAGGTGTTGCTCCGTCTCCTGCTTGCGTTGTTTGGTATGTATTGGTATAAGGGTTCCAGTCCTTTCCCAAGCACATCATTTTCAGCTTCATTGTAGCTCCACCGGGGAATTCGGGTGTATAAAATCCTCCTGGACCCGTTCCTAACTCGTTGCATCGTCGGATGATTGAAATTTGCGCTTCGGGTGTCAGGTATCCTTTTAATAAGATCATACCTGGGCGGATGACCTGACACTGTTCGTTGTTGAAGTGGTGGTTGGCGATGTCGGTTTCTTCATGAGGTGAGTTTGAAGGTATTGGGTAACAGATATGGAATTTCCCTAAGGTGGTAAATTCATCTAGAATAAGTTCTAGGCTTACTAATTTATTTCATGCTTAATACATACTTCCACGTTACTTACTCATGCTCAATTTCATACTTCAAGTATTTACGCATTCATACATTTCTCATACAGTTACTTCACTACTTTAGACATGCTTTTCAAGGATTAAAGGTTACGGTAGTTACCTGGGCCGGACTTAGTCCCGGTCCCATCACGGTCAATGATGTGTAGGGCGGCTGCCTCTGCGGTGCGCCCTTCTGCGGGCCTCGGGATCCCTGTCCCTGTGAGGTATGCTGGGCATGAGCATCACCAGATGCAGCTTCCTTGCCCTCACGCTGCTTGTAGCCCTGGTAGTTGCCCTTGGGCTTGGAATCTCGGGGCATGCATTGGCACGGTGCCCTGGTTTCTGGAGGTATAGCAGCGGATCTCCCTTCCTTGGCAATCTGTGCCGGGATGATCCTTGTTGCAGTTACGGCAGATGTAGCTGCGGCCATCAGATTGGTTCTTACCTTGGCCAAATCCAGAACCTATAGCTTCTAAGTTAGCAAGGTTCGGTATACTTACAATACTCTATATACATACAAATTCATAAGCGTACTAATTCGATTCGGTTTCTTACCCCTGTAGGGCTGAGACCTTAGTGGCTTCGCTGCCACTGGTGCGGTGTAGGCAATCTGTAAAGGCTCAGTTGCCTTGCCCTTCTCAGCATGGGCACCGCCGTCTCCGGACGTATTCTTCTGGGAATGCTTTCCCTTCCTTTCTTCCAGGGTTTGGATTGGTTTGTCCTCGGAGGTGTTTTTGTTGCTTGCCTTGCGCTTGAGCGCTTGATCTTCATCCCTCAGCTGGCATGTGATCTCCACTCGGGAGGCAGCAGCATGATAACACTCCTGAATTACTTAGGCATTAGGTTACACTTACATATGGGAATACTTATTTACATCACTCATGGCTTTTAAGGGTTCAACTTGTTTACCTGAAGGGAGGTAAACCGCGTGAAGCCCATGCCATACCGGAGTCGATGGCTCAATCCGCCGTAGAAGCGGTCGACCAAGACCTGGCCGGTATACCCAAGGTCGGGTCGGGTAGGAGTCTAAGAAGAGAGGTGAAGGTGCGGTAATATTCATCAACCGTCATCTTCTCGGTCATCTTCAGTGCATCGAGCTCAAGCCTTTTCTTGGTCTTGACATGCTCGGGGTATACTTAGTTCGGAGGAGAGAGGTGAAGGCTTCCCATCCGAATGCGGGATCAGCTATGTGCTCGGCCTTAACAAGCTTCCACCAGTCCATAGTCGCGTCCTTAAGGTAGTACGCAGCTATCCTCACTCGCACTCCAGCGGGAGTCTCAAGTGTCTCGAAGGCCGTCTCCATCTCGGAGAGGTAGGCCTCGAGCTTGGCGGGGTCGCTCTCGCCTTTAAAGCATGTAGGTCGGAGGTCGGCGACAGCTTTTACCCAATTCGTCTCTCGGGGATGAGGTGGGTCGGGCTGCTGCTGCTTGTGCTGAGTTTGCTGTGTTTGCTGTACAGCCGTGATTACTTGCGGTAGCATCTGCGCTACCGTGGCGGCGACGATCTCAGCTATCGTCTGCGCGCCCGATCCATCAGATGTCTCTCCCCTAGGTCGGCCTCGACCTCGTCCTGACATCTGAACAAGTATGGATTACATTAGATGTTGTGATACTATGACCTCATGGTCTTCATTCAAGCAATGGTATCGTCTTTGTAGACGTTAGTGGTATCCGTCATTGCTAACGGTAGTTCCTAGTTAGGTTTCTAAATATCCGTCTTAAGACGGTTGAAATCCTAACTCGGTAATCACTACTCTTAAGAGTCTAATCATCAGAGCGATACTTCGCTCTGATACCACTTTTTGTAACACCCCAACCGCTAATCCTTTCATAATCCTTTAATCGTTCCCATACTTACCTTACTCGCAGCGGAATACTTGCTTACTTACTTACTCCCGGCGGTGTGATACAACGCCGTTAGCCATCCAAGGCCAACAAGGCTACTACTACTTACTGTATCGGTCTGACGATTAGAATAAACCAAATACATACTACATACTTTACAATGCCAAATACCTACTTACAATTGATTACCGAGTACCCAAGTTAGGCAAATTACATTCCATGATACTTCCCAAAAATGAAGAGTTTGTACAACCTCTCCTTACTATCCAATTAAGAGTTCAATGTCCAAAAGGTGTACCACATGGTACACCGGCTACTCAAAAGGCTCTAGCCGTGTACAACTCGGTACACTATTCCAATTCCTACTTACTACTCCAAAAAGAATTACATGCTGCCCTTACTCTACCTTCACGCCTCGCGGGTACCTGTGGAGTAAAACATTCCCCCTAGGGGGTCAGCTTACGCTGCATATGATAACCGCATACCCCACGTACTAGCGAGGGTACGCCAACTATTTGGTCGGGTACATGCGGTTCGTTTCATTCATACATACATACATACATGCTTTATACAATACAATACAATACATTCATTTTACCAAGCATCCATACATACAATGCATACAAGGAATACAATACAAGTCATTCATTCACTTACCATACTCACCGCATTACGGAGATACAATTCTCCAATACATACAAGGTCTTGTTAGCCTTATTACACACGGGGTTAATCGGGTGTTCAATACTTTTACTCCGGGTCAATGACTTACAATAGTCAAGACCAATACAAATACAATACATACTCTTACATACTTTACTTCCAGTTAAGTCGGTATGACCTCCGGGCAGGGAGTACTATCTCCACCACCGGGCTTTGAGATGGCACACTAATCCAGGATGCTACCCATACAAAGGGAATTGGTCCGAGGAAAAGATCATAGCCAGGATTCGGTTCCAACCTCTTGTGGTTCCTTATCCTCACGCGTGGCCGAAACTATATCGGGCTTCTACTCATTCCATTTTACTCATTACTCATGTTAGGAGTTAGGTTGTTAGGAATTAGTAGAAGTCCATACTTACTTCCATACATACATACATACACAAGTACTCATACTTACACATACACTCCATTCCCATCCATTCATTTCATGAATTATACAAACTATGAGTTCAAGAGCAACAAACAAGAACAATATAGTTCAAACACATGTAAGTGCAATATAAATCCGGTTCATGCATTTATCTTGTTGGTGATCACATAGACACACAAATCGGGGTAACCAAGTTAGGATACAGGGCATGAGGAAATCATACCGTTCACCGTCGAATACGTTCTACCGGTTCCTTTGGGGATCAACTATTTGATTCCTATACATCCATGAAGTAGTATGATCAATGATCTATTATTGATCTAACTTACTCCCTCATTAATACTTTCAATGTATACTTACTACTTCTTTACATTCATACTTGGTTATAAAACCATTCTTTTCTTTACTACTTCACAAACTTGTTCTCTTACAAAATTACTTACTTCCTTACCATTATTGCTCCATCAATGGTGTATTACTACATATATATATGCATATGGGTATAGGCATATATATGTATATATGATTGCTATAGTCATATAATTAAAACATTTTTTTTTTGTTTGACCCGACCGACCCACCCTGGGTCGGTCCCCTGGGTCGGTCGGGTGCAGAGACTCGATTACAGAAAATTTCAGACCGACGACCCAGCCAGGGTCGGCCCACCGGGTCGGTCGGCTACAGAAAGAATCCGATTCAAAATTTCTTCTCGACCGACCCAGGCAGGGTCGGTCCCTGGGTCGGTCGGCTGCAGAGACATTTCCACCCAAAGATTCCCACTCGACCGACCCAGACAGAGTCGGTCTCTGGGTCGGTCGGATGTAGAAGCTTTCGGGATTACTGATTTTCGGGTCGACCGACCCAGCTAGGATCGGTCCTAGGGTCGGTCCAGCCCAGTACTCATTTTAATTACTTATTTGAATCCCAAACTCTACTCAATTCACACCCAATCTTTTCCTACTCATTTCCACATGTTTCCTACATGTTTAAACACCATTAAAATCCTCTAGTTCACCTTCGTTCATCCATCAAACTCATTGCTAAATCCATCAATCCACTTACACCATTTTCCTCCCTTCATTCCAGCACTTATACCAATTTTCTTTCTTCATTGCTACAGATTTCATTCAAACTTCTAACCTTCATTACTCTCTCAACTAATGCTACTCTTGGCATCTCAAATTCATTACTCACATCCTAGTTCCATTCCCTTAACATACTTCTTTCAAAATCTGTTACAACTACAAAACTCTCCATTTAAACTCTCCAAGTATTTCCTCTTCTTAAACAACTTAAGTCCTCTCCTTTCTACACAAATTTGACATGGTTTCCCCTATATTTCTAACATTCTCCACACACTAATTCAGCTCACAAATTCATGTTCTCACAACCTGTTACACAATCCTCATTATACACATTTCAATACCACTACAACATCCATAAAATCCTGCACATACCCATTCAATACCCCATGTTTTCCCTAGCTTTTAAAACTCATTTAAATACTTCAAAAACTGTTACATTCTTTTCTCCAATACATTTACTTACATACTACTAACTCATTCAATACATTACCCATTTCTACTACTCCAAAAACTGTTACAATACTACATATACAACTAGCTCAAGGTAAGTACAATTACCTCGTCTTGCTAGTTTTCTTTTCTTTTTTCTTTTTTTCTCTTCCTTTGTTCTCGGTCCCAATGAGACTCAAACACACACAAGTGCTACAGCACATACACATACACAATACCATTTAGCTTCATTTTATACTAACCCTAGAATTTAAGTTTTAGGTTTAGAAGAGAGTATTACCTTCCAATGAATGGATGAAGTTCTTGACTAGCAAGAGAACAAGATTCTAGCCCAACCAAGGAGCCAAAATCGGCTGGAACAAGGAAGAGCAAGAGTTCAAAAACTGAGAATTCTTAAAATGCAAACAAGGGCTAGAAAACCACGGATTTTCGAACTTCCTTTTACCTCAAAATGTTAAGGAGGTGAAGGTGCTTCTAATGGTGGCTTCAAATCTCCAAATGGTGAATACCCATAAAATCGAAAATGGAGCTTTTAGATTTTTGAAAGGAGGGAAGTGTTCTCCTTTGCAAGGGGATTACAATGGTACTAATTTTGTAATTTTTGGAGCAAGATTGGGGGTTAACAAGAGGAGAGAGAAGGGAGGAGTTGTGTGAGTTCTTCCCATTCTCCATGGCTGTCGCAGTGCAAGAGGAAAAAGAGAGGATAGAGAGAATAGAGGAAGATGGCCACGTGAGAGGAAGGGGGAAGAGGAGGAGAGAGAGAATTTTTTTGCTTTTATTTACTTTGTCTTCTTGTGAGTTACAAGGCAATAAAGAGAATGAGAGTGGGGGGGGAAATCGGCCCACACCCATACACACAACAGATTTTTAACTTTTATTTACACAAGTGGACACACTAAGTTTCTTTATTTGCATTCTCACCCCACAACTTACCGGTTGTTACAGTTTCCACTAACCGGTACCCGTTTTCCGGAATTTTCTCATTTTTAATTAATTTTATTGGTTCTAAAGCTTCACTAATGTTTATTAGTGACTATTTAGTTGACCAAAATTTTTACGAGTCTATTTGAACCGCTTAAAGTCACGTTTTCCCGGTTTCCTCGGGAAACGCGCTTTAAGGTTCGTTTATGCTTCTAACCCATTTCAAAGGTCCGTTTTCTCCGGGATTTGTTCCCTAGTATTTATTTTAGTGTAATTAAGCTTTTTAAAATATAATTAGCCTAATTAATCACTGTTTTTAATTACGGGGTATTTCAGTCATAGGCTTGCTCTCTAAGTTCCTCGAGTTCAGATAGTTGAAATTTTCTTTTCTCTCCAGCGGTGTGCAGATCAAAATTCAGGGCTTTCAATGCCCAGTAAGCTTTGTGCTCTAATTCGACTGGAAGATGGCAAGCTTTTCCATACACAAGTTTAAAAGGAGACATCCCTATAGGAGTCTTGAAAGCAGTCCGATATGCCCACAAAGCATCATCTAGTTTAACTGACCAATCCTTCCTTGATGCATTGACAGTCTTCTGTAGGATCCATTTTAGCTCTCGATTAGTCACTTCTGCCAGACCATTAGTTTGAGGGTGGTGGTAGGGTAGTGCTACCTTGTGGGTCACCCCATATTTACTCATTAAGGAGTCAAAGGCTCGGTTGCAGAAGTGGGAGCCACCATCACTGATAATTGCCCTGGGCACCCCGAATCTGGTGAATATATGTTTCTTCAGGAATTTCACCACCGTCTTGGAATCAGCATTGTGGCATGGGATAGCTTCTACCCACTTTGAGACATAATCCACAGCTACTAGGATGTATTGGTTTCCATGAGATGAGGGAAAAGGGCCTGTGAAATCTATGCCCCAGACATCAAAAAGTTCTACCTCTAGAATACCTTTCTGTGGCATTTCATGTTTTCTGGAGATGTTTCCCATCCTCTGACAGGAGTCACAATGGGAACAAAAACGGTGGACATCTTTATGTAGAGTAGGCCAGTAGAAACCACACTCTAATATCTTCGCAGTTGTTTTGTATAACCATGATGGCCACCTGCCTCTTTAGCGTGACAGAAATTCGATTACACTCTGGATCTCCTTATCTGGAAGACATCGCCACATCAAGCCATCAGCACAGATCCTAAATAGATAGGGATCCTCCCAGATATAGTGGCGGGTTTCTGACAAGAATTTCTTCCTCTGGTTATAGCTGTAGTCATGAGGAATTAAACTAGTAGCCAGATAATTGACTAAGTCAGCGTACCATGGTTCATCTACTTTTCCAATTTTGAACAACGTCTCATCCGGGAAGAATTCGTTGATCGGGATTCCATCATCAGGGATATCAAGCCTCGATAGGTGATCCGCAACTCCATTCAGCTTCCCCTTTTTATCCACAACTTCTAAATTAAATTCTTGGAGAAGTAAGATCCATCTCAGAAGTCTTGGTTTTGATTCATTCTTCTGAAAAAGATATTTGAGGGCTGAATGATCTGTGTGGACTATTACCTTGCTTCCAAGCAGATATGGTCGAAACTTGTCCAAAGCAAACACCACAGCTAGCAACTCCTTCTCTGTAGTAGTATAATTTTTCTGTGCGTCAATTAAGGTCTTGCTAGCATAGGTGATTACCCTCAGCATCTTATCTTCTTCTGACATAGTGCGGCGCCAACAGCATAGTCACTCGCATCCGTCATGATCTCAAATGGTTCAGACCAATCCGGTGGGACTACAATTGGTGCTGAGCAAAGCTTCTCTTTGATGGTCTGAAATGCTGTCAAGCACTCCTCTGTGAACTGAAACTTGATGTCCTTCTGAAGCAAGTCTGACAAGGGGTTTAGCAATTTTTGAGAAGTCCTGTATAAACCTCCTATAAAACCCTGCATGACCAAGGAAAGACCTTACATCTTTAACGGAACTTGGTGGGGGCAGTTTTTCTATTACCTCTATCTTGGCCTTGTCCACCTGGAGGCCTTCTCTTGACACCTTATGCCCAAGCACAATTCCTTCTTGTACCATGAAATGGCACTTCTCCCAATTCAGCACAAGATTCGTGTCCTCACAGCGAGCCAAGATCTGGTCTAATTGCTCCAGACAAGCATCGAAGCTTTGTCCATAGACAGAGAAGTCGTCCATGAAAACTTTGATGCTTTTCTCAATAAGCTCATTAAAAATCGCCATCATACATCGCTGAAATGTGGCTGGAGCATTGCAGAGACCAAAGGGCATCCTCCTGTATGCAAAAGTACCATAAGGACAGGTGAAGGTAGTCTTCTCCTGATCTTCTAGCGCAATGGGAATCTCAAAAATAACCACTGTACCCATCAAGGAAGCAGTAGAACTCTTTCCCAGCTAACCGCTCGAACATTTGATCAATAAATGGTAGTGGGAAATGGTCCTTCCTTGTGGCTTCATTCAAGCGCCGGTAATCGATGCACATCCTCCAACCCGTGGTTTGCCTCTGGGGTACCAATTCACCTTTCTCATTTGGCACTGCAACTATCCCCCCTTTTTTTGGAACAACCTGGATTGGAGACACCCACTGGCTGTCAGAAATAGGGTAGATAATACCTGCATCAAGAAGCTTTAGTACTTCGGCCTTGACCACCTCCTTTAGATTTGGATTCAACCTTCTCTGGGGCTGCCTCACTGCCTTGTAATTTTCTTCCATGTGAATCCGGTGTGTGCAGAAACCCGGATTGATCCCCTTGATGTCAGCAACTGTCCAACCATAGCACTTTTATGTTTCTTTAGCACCTCCAGAAGTCTAGTTTCCTGCGACATAGACAAAAATGCAAAGATAATAACAGGCAGGGTGTTACCCTCTGCCAGGGAAAACATATTTAAGATGGGAAGGGAGAGATTTAAGTTCCAAGGTAGGAGGCTTCTCTATTGAAGGTATGGGTCTTTGGATGGATCGTTCCAACTTTTCTACATGAGGGAAAGAGGAACGAAAGTATGATTTCCCTTGATTTAGCTGCTGGACGACCGAGGCCATCTCAAAGCTGTTTTTGTCATCCTCAATGGATCGACTTATTACCTGCTCTAGGATATCAGAAAACTTAAACAAAGAATTAAAAGAATCAATACTCCTATAGGTGTAGTCATCATCAAGATCATAAGAATTATCAATTAAATCAGCAGAGAAAACAGCTTGAGAAGAAGTTTTTCTGCATCATCTTATTTATATCAAAGCTTAATTCTTCATCATGAAATTTCAAGGTGATCTTCCCCTTGTCAACATCAATAACAGTCTTTGCAGTTCTGAGGAAAGGTCTACCGAGAATCAGAGGTCCTCAACATCTTCATCCATGTCAAGGATCACAAAATCAGCGGGGAAGAAAAATTTTCCCACACTAACAACTACATTTTCAATCATACCTCTTGGTGTGATCGATGATCTATCAGCTAACTGGAGTCTGAAATGAATGGGAACGAGCTCACCTGCATGAAGCTTTTTGAACATGGTGTATGGCATCAGGTTGATGCTCACTCCTAGATCGCAGAGACCGTATCCGCAATCCATGTCTCCAATTGAACAGGGGATGATGGGCTGACCAGGATCACCATGCTTTGGAGGCAGCATCTGTCGGAGAGCTGCTGAACAAGTTTCGGTCAGCTGGATGGTGTCCTTCTCTTTATATTTCCTCTTATTCGAAATCAGATCCTTCACAAATTTAGCATAATTTGGCATCTGCTTAATCGCATCAATAAGAGGGATATTGATAGTCAGCTTTTCTAAAAACATCTAAAAATCTTCCAAATTGCTCATCGAGCTCTCGCTCTTTGAGACGGTTTTGAAATGGAAGTTCCTTTGCAGATATTTTTTCCCTTTTTATTTTTAACAGCAGTAGAAAGAGAGGAAGAAGGAATAGGAGCCTGGGACTCCTCAGAAACTACCTCAGGAGGGGCGGGATGCCCTGATGGTGCACCGGCGGTGTTAGAAAGAGGCTCGGTCTCTTCATCAGTACGGTTTCCTGCCACTTATCTGTGTTTAAGTTCCTCCCACTTCTCAGGGTAACTGCTGTTGCTTCTTCAGAATCCTCACAGTCTTCATCTGAGACCGACACTGCCTTTAACTGCTCCTTTGGATTGGTTTCTGGTTGGGAAGGCAATGATCCAGACGGTCTCTGCTGTAAGAGGAATTGAGTCAACTGCTCATTGTTCCTTGCATGTCAACCATAGCCTTTTCTAGCTTTTGTTGACCGGTTGATAGATTCTGGTTGATAACAGATTGTTGTTCTTGGGAGGTGACCAATTTTTCTACCATCTCTTGGAGTCTGGCATTGTTTGAATTTAGGGACGGTTGCTGGAACTGTGTCTGTTGTGGCCTTGGTTGATTGTACTGAGGCCTAAAACCTGGTGGCATTTTGGTATATTAAAGTCCCCGGCAACGGCGCCATTTTGCAGAGTGGATTTTATCGTGAGTGATTAGTGCTGGTGAAATTGATAAAAGAAAGAAATTAATACTCAAAATATCTGTCGGGCTACAAATAAAACCCGGTCGCAGTAGTAGTATAGAAGAAGAAGCGGCCGGGGTCAAACCGTGGGACTTATAGCGAGATAAAATAGTTCCTAAGCTTGTCACAAAAAAGGGGGGAAGTTAAATGACTTGTTTTAGAGAAAATAATAAGCAGATTAGAAAACTGAGTGCAGATGAATTAAATGGAATTCCGGGTTCAGGTTTATATAATCTGATTAATTATGCTATCTCTACCGGTTTAATATATTAGTTTGGCAAAATTCTTGTTATTATCCTAGGACTAAGTCATAGACCCTTAAGAACTCGTTTACCAGAAAATGCTCGGTCTAATCAACGTTCGAGCAATACTATGTAAACGGACGTTTAATTCGAGGAATTATTATTGCATCTGAAAATACTAACCTATTAAATCATAATAAGCTTTCTCCAGATTTACGGCTTAATTAACCTATCTATTTATCACCTGGTCTGATCAAAATAGACTTAGGAAAACATTTTAATAAATTCATGTAATTTATTAAAATGGTGAGAGAAAACCTTTAAGCGTAACAAACTGTATTTATTTTAACCGGTAGAAATATTGATTACAAAATTAAACAAACCATAATCAAAACCTTTGCCCGGAGCAAATCCTCCTTAGCCTGACATATTGAAGACAGAATAAGAAGTAGAGGAATACATCTGAGAAGATGTTTATTTCCGCTCCACTATCTTATCTGCTAATATTTTTGACAGAGGTCGGACAGGATAACGGTATGAAGTGGAATGATTTATGGGATGAGATGTAGTATGGAATTTATGTGGATGAAATGAGTGATTTTATGGAGAGTTTTATGGTATAAAATGGCATGAGTTGGGGGTGGAACGTGTGTATTTTATTTGAAGTAGCAGTGGCTTTTATAGAGGAGAGGAAGAAGAAGAACGCTCATTAATTGCAGGGGACAAACTGAAGACGTGTGAGAGAATTTAAGAAAGGTGGTGCGGAGTAGATGGATAACTTGCAGAAGTAAGTCGACGGGCGAAGCAAGGACGAAGCAAGTCGACGGGCGAAGCAAGTCGACAGGCGAAGAAGGAAGTCGACCGGCGAAAAGAAAACTGGCACGCTAATATTCATAGATTCTTTTGGAGTCTGGCATTTTGCAAACGATTCTTTTGGTATATTAAAAGCCTAGGAATAATCCTAGAATTCAATAATTTAATAGATCGTCAGGTTGCAAAATCCCGGTCGAATAGTATAGCAATTCAATGAAGCGACCTGGGTGTCAATCCACGGGACTTGATAAGTAAGTCTAGCCTTAGGTAAAGGTTAACTCAAAAAAAGGGGGGTTTTGTTTTGGTTTTGGGTTTCAAAAAGATAACAAGAAAGTAAATAGCAGATAAATTAAAGTGATAGTCTTGGGAGTGTGAACGGTACTCTAGGTTCAGGGAGTTGTTTCACTAGCTAAGTTCTGCATATTTTACTACTTAAGTGGAGACTTGGATTGGCTTATAATTCTCAATTATATATTTTCTGTATTAAGTCTTAATTCCAGATAGCTCATCTAGACAGGACATGTAGTTCTAATCTAGACCTAGCAAGTATATCTAGATGGTTTTATTGTACAGAATTATTAGTCTGGTTTTAATCCGGACTAAAGCTCCTAGTGACTAAAGTAACCTATCCGATTACAATTATCACAAGTAATAGGTTAATAGGACCGTCAATGCTAATCACCTTATCTGATCATAACATGATTCGAGGGCTTATAATAAATTCATGACGTTTATTAAAAGCACTTTAAAAGCATTAACCTGAACAATCCAAAAATAGTCTCAACAAGCAGTAAAATAATGCAACGTTTAGCTAGTTACAACATCCCTTCCCCAGAGTAAATCCCCTTAGCTAGACATAGTAATTAATAACGTAAAAGAGAGAGAGTTTGAAGAAATCATCTGGTGTGAAGATTTGTCGTGCTCTCCAGCCTTCCGTTCAGTGCTATGTCGACTCAGAGGTTGGAATTGGTGACAACGGGTTGAAAGTGGATTTTTTCGGTGGTGTGGTCGGTCGTGGAGCGGCTCTGGAGATGAGTGAAAGTGAGTACGTGGTTTTATTTTGGGAAGTGGAAGTGTGGAAGTGTAGTGGTGTCGGGTAATTATGGAGAGAGATGGATGAAGTGAGTGAGTGAGTGATATGAGTGATCGACGAGTGAGGGATGAATAATGGACGAGTGATGGGACCCTTTGAGCAGAGTGATTTGCAGCTCTATTTATAGATACGTGGAGCGGGATGCAGACAAGGAGATGAGCGGTGGAGCAGTTGAAGTTGATACGCAGATCCGTGAAAATTGCAGTCAGAGATTTCGTTATCATCGGGCAGCAGCAATTGATTGTAGAGCCGGCGTCACGCGTGCACAAATTAAGGTGGGCGCCGTCTGTAATTAATGAAGTAGCAGTTGGAGTGCGGCGCCGCGAAGGAAGAACGAAGAAGAAAATTGGCGTCAAAATCTGGATCCGGCATTATTTTGGTGCGCTGCAGCTCTGTCCGCCTCCCAGACCGCATGCATAACAGGCGGACGCCTCTGTTCGTCCCACACTCACGTCCGCAACATAACAGGCGGTCGCCACACTCTCGTCCGCAACATAACAGGTGGTCGCCACACTCTCGTCCGCAACATAACAGGCGGTCGCCTCTGTTGTGTCTGCGCCTCTCTTGTCCGCCTCGTTTGCGGATGTTATTATATATGTATATGTATACGAGTGTACTCCAATCTTGAATCGGCTCCAGATTCTTCGTTATAAGTCCGTTTTACTCGCCGTTTGTTGCGTTGGAAAGCTCGTGAGGCGCCAAAAACTTGATGGAGAAATATGTGACTACTTCTTCCACTTAGGCAGTGTACCTAATCGTTTTGCGGGATAGTGGATTCGTGGGGTTGTCGTACTCTTGGGGACCTCGCTGTGGATAACTGACAATGAATTAAATTTACTGAGACTTCTAGTAAATAGATTTTATCAATTTTTTTAGGAGAAGAAATAATTACAAACTTAACTTAAACAAAATAATAATAAAAACAATTAAAATAGAACAAGATAATAAAAATAGGAATTATAAATCTTTTTGTTTTGAGCTTTTTGAGGAAAGCATCCCGGGTTGTTCTGCTCACCTATTTTATCAATTTTATTAATATAAACTTTACCACTTAAGTAATAAACTCAGAAACTATAAATAATTCGTTGACGACTAAATCTAACGAACCCTAACCAGTTGATAGAACTAGCAGCAGACTAATGCTCTAATCCGGACACAACCAATCGCATAGAGAACAGCTTCCATTTGAGACTAATTAACCTATAGGCCGGATCAGGCTTCTAGCTGTTAATCAGGTTTAATTCCTATGTCTTGTTTACTATCTCAGCTCTCGCGCGTTGATTAGAAAACTACAAGTATTGCTTTAATAATTGATCAGAGAATTAAAGCAGATCAAGAACTGGAATTAAACTACTACTTTAGATAAAATCATAGTGGAAAGCGTAACATAACATAATTATATAAAATAGGCTCGCATCCCAAACCTGGGAGGGCTTGAGTTTATTAATTAAACATAATTATATATAACAACGTTTAAACAAAATAAGAGAAAGGGTAGAAAACTCCAGCTAGCAAGTTGACTCTGAATCCTAGCTCCGCCTCTGTATCCACGTCGTCCGTAATAATAGTAATACTAATAAATGGTAGAGATGTGGTGTGGTGGAAAGACAAATAAAAATGGAGAAAACGGAGAGAATAGAAATTGATATGGTCGTACGTGGTGAGCGAGTGGTGAGTGAGTGCTCCGGAGAGCTGATGGTGAACGAGTGTGATGGGCTGTTCGTGAACGAGCGGGGTGAGCTTTGGATTTAAGAAGGGATGCTTAATAATGAAGAGAGCGTAGTTTTATTTATAGGAAAGGATATAAGAAGCAGACAACGGAGCAGACGTGCAGTTGGTGAGCAGATCGTGGAGATTTTGCAGTCAGAGAGCAGCGGCGTCACGCGTGAGTAAATTAGGCGGCGTCTGTAATTTATGAGGTAGCAGTTCGAGTGCGGCGCCGCGAAGGAAGAAGGAAAAACGGAGAAGAAAACACTGAATTGGTCTCGTCTCTCGCGCCTCTGTGTCGTGTCCGCTTGAAAGGAGGCGGACTCCTCTGTCCTCTTGTCCGCGCGATAACAGGCGGACTCCTCTGTGATGTCCGCGCGATAACAGGCGGTCGCTGCTGTGACGTCCGCGCCTTAACAGGCGGACACGCCTTGTGTCTGCTCCGCCAGGCGGACTATATATATATAGTCGCACGTTATAATTATTACTTCAATCTTCAACCTGCTCCAGATCCTTCGTTATAAGTCCGTTTTACTCGCCGTTTGTTGTGTTGGAAAGCTCATGAGATCATCTATCCAGTAACATGGATTTTTCCTACATTTAACACATAAAATATATCAATTCATATCAAAACATAAATCTAGGAAAATCATATGATAAGTGTAAAATATGACATGCATTGTTATAAAAATAGGAAGAATTAAAGTCCTAAGAATAGATATATTTTACACTTATCAAACTTCCTCACATTTAGCTTTTGCTTGTCCTCAAGCAAATAGAGAATAAATATATCTCTAAGGCCGTAGTGTCAAACCTCAGGATTAAACAGATGCAAAACAGAACAAGCAAAGTGACAATTAAAAGAATAGTTCTGCTCCTGGTTGTAGGTTTTCACAAACAGTGAAATTTTTTTTTTTTTTAAAAAGCATGGATAAGTTAGACTACAAAATCTGAATGTAGATTAACTTGGGATCTTCCACCATTTCTTTCCTTTAACCTTTGGATGACAAGGGGTGTGAAGTAACGCCTTATTCCACGATACCTTTCAACACCACATACTCATGATCAAAAACAAAAATTAAACTGCAATTAACTCTTTTCGTATGCAAAAACATTCTTCTTCAAGAAATATATACAACACAATTGAATAATTGCGAATTGCAGAGTTTTTTTCGTAACCCAGACTTTTCTCTCTATCCTTGTAACGGTGTTGGGCCAACTATCCCAGATCACGAGACCTTAGGTAGATAGGTGTTAAGGCACCCCTAGGACTTAATAACCGAATAGACGAGGCCTGCTTTTGTTAGGAAATTTTTGATCAGCGGAGTACCTTGCTTATCCTTACATTCCAAACTTTCATATCATTTCCAAAATCCCAAGATAAACTAATTCAGTTTCCCCAATCAACTTAATCCACCAATTTTTTGGGAAAACAAATTCATTTGAATAAAACTATATATACAAACAACCTAAAGCAGAAAGATTCTTGAGGTGGTCACCTGGCTTCACTTCAAAATTTATGCAAAAATTTTCACCCAAGAATTCAACATTTATAAGCACTCAGGGCAGTGATTCCCTCAATGCAAGAAGACAATTAAAAACATGTGTGGCATTAAGTGCAACTGGCATATTTTCAGGGAAAGGTCTAAGCTTCCTCACACTTAAGAGGAGCAATGTCCTCATTGTTCATAAAATAATCAAGAAATGACCTTTCAAAATATGCCAGACTCATGAAGAATTTCATTCAGGACAATCATGGACTGATATAATAATAATCATTAAGCGTGATAGATTGGACACAAACATTTTAAAATAAAGAAACTGAAACTCCCCTGATATCGTAGATTGAGGAAGGTGTCCTTCCTCACACTTAAGTGCGAACAATGGGGGTAGTAGCGTTCCTCACACTTGCGTTCAAGCAAGTGTCCAGCCTTGAAGTTCTTCAGATACCATGAAGAATTTCACCTGCACACACTCACAACTACCACAAAAACGCTAAAAGCGTTGCATTAAAACACGGGCACCATTGCCACTTCTAAACAAAAGAAAAACAAAAATAAACCAGAAAAAAAAACAAAACATGAATGTTAACCACTGGGTTGCCTCCCAGTAAGCTGCCCGTAGTTTTAGTCTTTGGCTAGACTCCTGCTTCGTTATCCTGGATCAAAAATAAAAGTAGACAATACCTTCGCCAGGAAAACGAAGTTAGTAATAATAAAAAGCAAACCACCTGGATCACAACAAAATGTTACTTTGGCAAATAAAATAGGAAAATGAATACTCCACAAAACCTGGTGTTTGAGGAGTATACTGCCGGTAACGTAGTTGTAACAGGAGACCAGGTGGTGATGACTTTTCTTCCTCAAATTGGAGGATGTAAACATCCTCCTCTTGCTGTTGAGGCTTATGGAGGCAGGATGGAAGTTGATGAGAGACCGGTGGTAGTGGTTCCTTCCTCAGATTCGAGGATGTAAATTTCCTCTTCCGGTTGGTGAGGCTTAACAGGATAGCGCTCTTCCAGCTGGTCGACCGGCTCAGATACAATATCTTCGAACTTTAATTGCTCCTCCTGTGTTGGGGATGGGGATGGAGGAGAAATGTAACTCTCAGACATTTGTTCTAACTCGGCGTCGGAGAAAAATGTACTGAGAAGTTTCTTTATCTCCTCATCAGAACTTGTAGCTTCAATAATATCTGGCTCGAATCGGTTTTCACTCCTTGGAGTCACCACTGGAATCTCTTCTGGTGGCTTGGCCTGACTTGGGAGGAATTCATCTGGCCCTTGTGTAGATTGCTGCTCGTTCTGATTGAGGTAGTAATACCCCAACTGAGCTTCGTTGTATTGTGCGTTAGCCTGGTTGACTTCCCACCAATACGGTTCTCGATTTGATGGTTGAGGTGGTTGATAATCCTTGACCAATCTTTGATATGAGGATATTTCCTCTTGCATTCGTGTCCATTCCAAATTGATCAACAATCTTCTCACCTCATCGTGGCTGCTCTCCATTGTCAGTAATTATCCTAAACAAATAAAAATACCAAGTAGAAAAGAAATAGAAACAGAAAAGAAAAATAATAAACAAAATTAACTAGAAAGAGAAACAAATAAGAAATAATATAGAAATACAAGAATTTTTTTTAATTAAAATAAATAAAGCGAAAATAAAATAAAAGTAAATAAAAATAGAAATCCCAATAAATTTAAAAACTATCAATTAACCGTGCTGGAGGTCCCCGGCAACGGCGCCAAAAACTTGATGGAGAAATATGTGACTACTTCTTCCACTTAGGCAGTGTACCTAATCGTTTTGCGGGATAGTGGATTCTGTGGGGTTGTCGTACTCTTGGGGACCTCGCTGTGGATAACTGACAGTGGATTAAATTTACTGAGACTTCTAGTAAATAGATTTTATCGTTTTTTAAGGAGAGAATTAACAGCTAACAAAATAATAAAAATAGAAATTATAAATCTTTTTGGTTTTTGAGAAGCATCCCAGGTTGTTCTGCTCACCTATTTTATCAATTATATTAATATAAACTTTACCACTTAAGTAATAAACTCAGAAACTATAAATAATTCGTTGACGACTAAATCTAACGAACCCTAACCAGTTGCTAGAACTAGCAGCAGACTAATGCTCTAATCCGGACACAACCAATCGCATAAAGAACAGCTTCCATTTGAGACTAATTAACCTATAGGCCGGATCAGGCTTCTAGCTGTTAATCAGGTTTAATTCCTATGTCTTGTTCTCTATCTCAGCTCTCGCATGTGATTAGAAAACTACAAATATAACTTTAATAATTGATCAGAGAATTAAAGCAGATGAAGAACTGGAATTAATCTACTACTTTAGATAAAATCATAGTGGAAAGCTTAACATAACATAATTATATAAAATAGGCTCGCATCCCAAACCTGGGAGGGCTTGAGTTTATTAATTAAACATAACTATATATAAACAACGCTTAAACAAAATAAGAGAAAGGGTAGAGAAAACTCCAGCTAGCAAGTCGACTCTGAATCCTAACTCTGCTTCTGTATCCACGTCGTCCGTAACTAATTAATGGCAGAGATGTGGTGTGGTGGTAAAACAAATAAAAATGGAGAGAAACGGGGAGAAGAGAAATGGATGTGGTCGTACGTGGTAAATGCCCCGGAGAGCTGATGAAGTGTTGGTGAACGTACGTGGTGAGCAGGCAGCGTGGTGAACGAGTGTGTGGACTTTGGATTAAAGAAGGGATGATTAATAATGAAGAGAGCGTAGTTTATTTATAGGAAAGGAGATAAGAAGCAGACAACGGAGCAGGCGTGCAGTTGGTGAGCAGATCGTGGAGATTTGCGGTCAGAAAGCAGCGGCGTCACGCGTGAGTAAATTAGGCGGCGTCTGTAATTAATGAGGGAGCAGTTCGAGTGCGGCGCCGCGAAGGAAGAAGGAAAAACGGAGAAGAAAACACTGAATTGGTCTCGTCTCTCGCGCCTCTGTGTCGTGTCC
Organism: Limonium bicolor; assembly: GCA_023374045.1. NCBI lineage: Eukaryota > Viridiplantae > Streptophyta > Magnoliopsida > Caryophyllales > Plumbaginaceae > Limonium > Limonium bicolor. Next base: position 371,550,252 of record CM041777.1, on the reverse strand, counting down.
GCTTGAAAGGAGGCGGACTCCTCTATCCTCTCTTGTCTGCGCGATAACAGGCGGACTCCTCTGTGATGTCCGCGCGATCAACAGGCGGTCTGCTGTGACGTCCGCGCCTTAACAGGCGGACACGCCTTGTGTCTGCTCCGCCAGGCGGACTATATATATATAGTCGCATGTTATAATTATTACTTCAATCTTCAACCTGCTCCAGATCCTTCGTTATAAGTCCGTTTTACTCGCCGTTTGTTGTGTTGGAAAGCTCATGAGATCATCTATCCAGTAACACGGATTTTTCCTACATTTAACACATAAAATATATCAATTCATATCAAAACATAAATCTAGGAAAATCATATGATAAGTGTAAAATATGACATGCATTGTTATAAAAATAGGAAGAATTAAAGTCCTAAGAATAGATATATTTTACACTTATCAATATATAACATCCTTAACATACACTGGCTTAACACATTACATAATTATACAAGGCTTTAAAACTGTCTGAAGGTCAAGTTCAAACGTCCGGGTTTCATGTGTGTGGCGTTGATCACTGCTGACGGTGCGGTATTCAGTTTGATCTTCCTGATGCCATGATATAGCATCCTCGATTGCCCATCCATGATTAACACATCTCCTGATTTCAGTACTAACTTTTTTGCGAGATCAGCACGCTTCTGCTCGCCTTATATAAACACTGCGGTATCACCAATGGACCAAGACACCACGGGTACTCCCTTACTTAGAGACTCGGGTGACTCGTCCTTATCTTGGTGTAAACCTAATCGTCCACCTTTCTGGTAGAAGTTCACAATGCATAAATCTGCTTTAACACTTGGAATTGAATCCGTTTCAACTTGCTGAGCAATTCCCACGACGTGGTTAACGACCGCAAGAAACTCCTCAGGTATACTTGGTACAGTTGCTCCGTCTTCAGCTCGCACTTCTTGATATGTCTTGGTGTAAGGGTTCCAGTCCTTTCCTATGCACATCATCTTCAATTTCATTTTTGATCCGCTCGGGTATTCGGGTGTGTAGAAACCTCCAGGTCTCGCTCCAAGTTCATTGCATCGTCTGATGATGTGGATTTGTGCTTCCGGGGTCAGGTATCCATTTAAGAGTATCATACCTGGTTGGATGACCTGACATTGCTCCATTGGAAAGTCGGTGATGTTGATGGTGGTTTCTTCAGGGTTTGGTGTGGGTGGGATTGGATAACATATATTGAAGGCTCCTTTAAGTTTAGAATTATCTAATTAGGTGACTTTCACATTATACTTTACTTCTTTACTCACATGATAATACACTTGGACTCACTAACACACACATGCATGAAATGCGATACACAATCACTTATTTCACTCAACAGTTTAGGCGGTACCTGGTCTAGTAGAGGGCCCTGGCGCCTCAGACCGGTCCACCACATGCAGGGTGGCCTTGCTAGGTCCCGACCCCTTCCCCTTCTGGGAATCAGTGCTCCTCTGATCTGTGGGTGGCTGGTTAGCCGTCTTCGGGCCATCGATAGTCGCTGTGGCCTTACCCTTCCACTGCCCCTTGGGCTTATTGACTCTACTGTTGGGGTTCCGGTAACACTCGTAGTCACGGTGACCCCACTTCTCGCAGTAACGACACTGCACGTCATTTCCTTTGCAGTCCTTGCCGGGGTGGTCTCCGTTACACCACTTACAGTAGTAGTGGCGCTCCGGTCCAGAACCCGTGCTAGCTGCTATCACAGTACACAATCAATATTTACTTCATAACTTAACAACATACACTTCAACTTGACACACATTGATTAAATATATTACCCTTAGGCGGGTAAGAGCGTAGGGGTTTCGCCGCGTATGCATATGTGAGCTTCAATGGCTCCTCAGCTGTGGTGGTTTGGGCCTGGCCTTGTCACCCTGGTGCTGACTCTTCTGGGGCTGGGGATAAGGCTTCTTCTTCTTCTTTCCTCCCCCATACCCCTACGGACTCTGGCCCTCGCTCGTGGTCTTGCGCTTGTGCGCGTTCTCCTCGTCCCTCAGACGGACGGTAATCTCAACCTTAGCAGCGGCATGATAGCACTCCTGAATTTAGGTTGTCAGTCATGCCCCGCAAAACATACTCACAAACTCACATTAAATACGCACTTATGGATGACACTTATTCACATCAACTGTTTCTAATTACCCTAAAGGTAGTTACTCAGCTGGCCCCATCCCAGAGCGAAGACCTTGGCTGAGAGACCGTTGTAGAAACGGTTTTTACCACACCCGGTTCGAGTATCCCAGGTCGGTAACAGTGGATAAGGCCGGTGAAAGCGGTGTCGTAATCGTCGACACGCACCTTATATCATCCATTTCGTCCCCCTTTCCCCCCTGCCTCAGACTATCCAGCTCCAGGCGCTTAGCTCTTGGACATGCACAGGATAATACTTGGCTCGCAGCAGAGCCGTGTACTCCTCCCCAACCTGAGGATCCGCCATCCGGTCCTCTCTCACAAGCTTTCACCCAACTTTGTGCTGATCCCTTCAGGTAGTAAGCGGCAAGACGGACCTTGGCCCCAGCAGGCACATCCAAGGTCTCGTAGGCGGTCTCCAACTCGGAGATGTACGCCTCCAGCTTACGAGGGTCGGTCTCCCCATGAAACGACGGGGGTCTCAAGTCTGCCAATGCTTTGACCCAGTTGGTCTCTAGTGGCGGTGGCGGTGGTGGTTGAACCTCGGGCTGTTGCCCCTGCTGAATTGCAGCTACAAGTTGTGGGACCATTTGGGCTACGGCGGCCACTAACAGCATCGGCCATGACTTGTGTCGTAGGGTTCTCCTCTTGGTTCCCGTGTGTCTCCAATGCCGCCCCCGCCTCAACCTCGTGGTCTACCTGACATCTGAATTCACACGAACATTATTAGTATTGTGCTTACACACTTATCGGTTCCAACGGTTGTAACGTTTCCCGACAATAAGGTATCTCCATACTTGGTTAGTGGTTAACCTTTCCATAACTGCTCACTTAGGTAACTATGGTTAGATTTCTTAACTTGGTATATCCCTAAGCTCGGTATTCTAGCCATCAGAGCGATACTTCTTTGATCGCTCTGATACCACTTTTTGTAACACCCCTTCTACGCACTTAACATTAAAATGAAATCGCAGCGGGAAAATAACTAGACAATAACTAAATGATTCGGTGCTACAACGCCCACCACCCACGTGGTTAACAAGGCAGAATAAATACAAGTATACCGGTCTGATGATCAGACTCTCGAGCATAGAACTAAAACCATAAATACATCATATACAATACCGAGTATTTAACTACATTCCTTCACTGTAAACTGCCAATATACCGCCACGATACAGTATATGAAACATCAAAAATATAATGCCACGGGAGCACAGGCGCATCCCGGGCTCAACATCCAAAATAACCAAAAGTACATTTGCAGCCTAAATTCTACAGCCACTCTGCTTCCTCGATCCTCATCCTGCAGTAAAAATATGGAGCCCCCGAGGGGGTCAGCAACCCTTGGCTGGTTTGGTTAACGGCGCAGCCCATCGGCTACCGGATACGCGCAAACTAATTGTCATGATGACATGGCATTCATTTTAAACATAATATAACATATGGCATAGCAACATCATTGCATAGCACAACATCACATACACAGTGGTTACTCTTTCCACAATAACAAACCAAGAAGGTTAAGCAACATAAGAAGCCTAGAGAGTGGTTCACTCTCATGTTAAGCTCGTTACACACACTCATTACCGTTCTGTTATTCGAACGAGTAACTTAAGTCACAAATGGTTCGGATATAGTGACCCGAACACACACACACACACACATGTTCCCACTAAACCGATCATAAGTCAGAATAGGTAAGCTTTGGATGAAGCTAGAGGGAGATCGAGCGCCAATTTAAGGAGAACATCTTAACAACATAAGAGTCGAATCTGATTAAGATATCTACTCTTAAACTTACATGCATGACCGGACAACCGGATCCTCGCTTCCTCCCAGTTAGCACTTGTTAGAAGTTCAACGGTGGAACTTAACAAACAATACACAACAAGTGGTAAGTCACGTTAGACACACACAAGGGAAATGAGTCACATCATAACATCACAATAATATGAACAACTGTAAACTCATTACATGTTTATGTCTTATAACATCATAAACACACAGAAAAACAAACAATACACAAGCCGGTGTAAACCGGTAGGCAACAGACTACAAGAAAACCATACCTTAGTCCTTGCTTCGACTGGTTTCCACCTTTGGAGAATCCTATACACATTTAGTAACGTCGGTTAATTTAACATACTAGTTCATCAGTAGCTTATTACTTTACATTTCTAGTTATTTTACATTCAACACTTGTTATAACTTTTCACCATTTTAATTGCCACTATAACTCTCCTTAACATGTCTTAAATAACCTCGTATCATCATTACTAACTAATCACCATTTTTAGACAACTTTTCCTAACCTTAAACAACATTTTTGGCTAACACGGTGGCCTGTCCGAACTTGTGTCCGAGCTTCCCAAGTTCGGACGCAAGTCGAGACTCAAAGGGCAAGCCCAGACGTATGTCCGAACTTGTGTCCAATCTTCCTAAGTTCGGACATAGGTCGCGAAAATCAGAGAAAGCGATGGCCGTGTCCGAACTTCAAGGGTCGGATGGAAGTTCGGACAGTGGCCGAGACTCAGAAAGCTTAACGCAACAGGGCACATCCGGACTTCCAAATTCGGACGGAAGTTCGGACGTGTAGAAAGTTCCTTTTCTACACTCTTAAACACTTGCTCCTTCCTTACTAAAACTCCTTACACTTATAATGTTTTCTCCTTAGATTTCCAGGTGGTGTTTCATGTCTATAATAACCATTATGCCAAGGTATTTCCTCTCCATTAAACATCATCTTTCAAGCATGTTTTCTTATAACCACCTTTCCTTATGTCATTCTTGAAATCCTTTCCTTTCACAGTTCATACTTTCTCCTAGTTTACCCAAATTTGCATAAGTCTCACCACAACTCCAAAATAACTTTGGTGTATTCCAAAACACTCATTTGATTTCTACAATCTCTAAGATAGTGCCTAAGTTCTTCTTGTACTCTAAAAACACCTTAATACACTTTCTTTCCCTAGTAATATACCTAGTCACTTCTAACACTTCCTAGTTCCTCAAATCTTGTTTATACACTTAGAACTTCTTGTACATTACCTAAATTTTGGCATGAACTCTCCTAGAACATTACTAAGCCAAAATACATTGTATTCACCATCAAACAATCAAGAACACTTAAATCCATCAAGAACATTCTTATACACAAAACTTCACTCATTTACACTACATCACATATAGTGCATAATTTAAATTGCTTGGCACCTAGGCCCTTAAATGCATAAATCTTAAACACTAAATTTCAACAGTATATTTGCCTTTGACCTGCAATTACACTCAACAATACATATGCCTTTTACTAAGCCCTTGAGAGCATTTTTCAAGGTCATTCACCATTGGCTCCTTAAATCACTTTCATAAGCAATATAAGCTCATTTCTCCCAAGACTTTAAACTACATTAGGTTAGCATATATACCTCTTTTCCTCACAAACTTCTTTCTTGTTTCCTTGACTAAATTGGCAAGGCTTTTAGTTGTTTGTCAACTTCTAAACAATATACAAATGATAAAATGAGTATACAAGCTTAATGCTTCATCTCATTGTAAACCCTAGTTACATATATTATTTTAAAGCATTATGATGATTGTTTTACCTTGGAATGGAAAGAGAGTTTGGATATGTAGCAAGAGAGGACTCCACCAAGCCCTTGGAAGATTCAAATGAAGCTAAAACAAGCAAGGTAAAGACACCATCAATGGTGATTTTGGGACAACACACAAACATGAAGGAAATGTTATTTTTCTTTGAGTTTCCTTACCTAAAAGCAAAGGAGAACAAAATATGTGAAAAAATGAGCTCAAGCTCCTCCCATGGTGATTCCTCTTGGCACCGAAATGGAGCTCTTGGGATTTTGAGAAGATAGGAATGAAGAGCTTGATGAGACTAAGAGAATGGTGGTCTAAGAATTGATTTGGCAAAATGAGCTAGGAGATAGAAGTGGTCAAAGATGGAGTTTTGGTGTGGGCTGTAGCAAACCGTGAATGAGAGCAAGAAGAAGATAGAAGAGAGGTTGAAGACGTGTGAAATGAAGGGAAATGACAGAATAAAGATTGGTTTTGCTGTTTAGAGGATATTTATACATTAAAGTAAATAGTAACTATTAGTCATCATTTGTTTACTTAATAACTAGCATATGTGGTGACTCATTACCACAAAAACCGGCCCCCTTTATGTTACTAAGGTTATTTTAGTCTTTGTTGGCCAATTTAATTACTTATACAAACATATGTTATAAACTTGCTTATTTTGTTACTATTCACTAAAACAAGGCACATAGATGTGAAATTTTTGATTTCCCATTGATATAGACTTCCAAATGTGATACTATATAGTACACATGTTAATTAAAGAGTAATGATGGACATTTAGCCATTCAAAACTCATTTGCAAGACAATTTTCAAAAATGTGCTTTAAGACTCCTTAAAGCACATTTTGTGTTTTAACTTGTTTTCAAGCTTGGTTTTCTTTGGTAATTGGTTTAATATGTTCATTAGTATATAAATAAAGTCTTGGTAAGCTCATTAGGTCTTACCCAAGCTTATCCCAAGCTTAGAACACATTTTAGCCCTAATTGACTTTAAAGCATTTGTTTGTGTTTTCTATGGTTTAAATTTTTTACTAATGTTTCAAAGACTCTTTTTAGTCTTATATACCATATTCAAATGTTTAAACAACATACTAAGGTTTGGGGTATTTCATTTAGCTAATAAGAAGGGATAAAGAGAGTGAGAGAGCTGGCCGGCCCACTCACACACACCCAATCAAATTTTGCTTTTTATTTGCAAAGGTGGACACATTAATTTTACTTATTTACATTCTCACCCCACAACTTCCCGGTTGTTACAGTTTTTACTAACCGGAATCCGTTTTCCGGAATTTTCTCGTTTCTTTAATTTATTGGTTATTAAGCTTCCATTAATGCTTAATAATAGTTATTTAATGATTTATAATTTTTATGGGTTCATTTGACCACTTAAAGTCACGTTTTCGGGTTTCCTTGAAAACATGTGTTAAAGCTCTATTAGCGTTTTAATACATTAACTAGATTCGTTTTCTTCGGGAGTTGTTCCCATATATTATTTAGGCCTTTAGAATCCATATAATACGCTAACGAAGGTCTCTTATCTCCTATGGTCATTTAACGCTTATTTAGCGTTTTTCACTTTTTAAGCGTTTCTTTATTTCTTTTGGATTTATTTTTCCGTACCAATATTACTTAGGCACCATTAAGCCCTTAAATACGTATTAGGATAATTTTAAATCCTTATATTTAAGGTCGGGGTATTTTAGGTAAACTTCGTGCTATCGTATCTTCTTCTTCCGTGGGTGAAAATTCGTGTTCTATAGCTTGTTTTAAAGAGATTTAATTCCTCTACAATTCTTGTGAAGCAACCTCCAGCCAGTTCTCGATAGTTTGGGAGATAAAGGCGTCTAAATGCCCTGTTCGATCACGGCAGTATTCTTGCCCAGATTTTCCAGAAAATGACTAGGTAAACACAGATCTTGTGAGATCTGTAACTTTCTCCCTAGTTCATCAAATTCAATGATTCTTCCACTACCTTTTAGAGTTACATGTCTAGTTTGAATTGTGATAGGTTTCGTGGATCAAAACCATCTCAGTTGGCATGAGTTGATCCGTGAAGTTGCCTACCTGAACTGCACATAAAATAACAAGTTTCTAGCAAAACGAATTCGGGATTCCTTGTCGGCGCATTTCTGGTACAATTCAGACACAATTTCTTAGATAATGTCACCGTATTGTTCATTATCGGACTAACCCCCCAACCAATTTAACATATAACGAATTGTATAGCGAGAATTTGAAGGAATTTGAAATTCCAAACCGTATAAACCCTAAGTCCTAAACCCAGAATCGAATTTCTAGTGTCTTGCATTACTGGTCATGAAGTTGGTACCGTTAGAATCGTCTTTAAATTTCGAATCGATTGGAACAAGAATCACCGGATTTCGTTCTATAGATTGAGAGAAAACGATCAATCTCACTCGTAGTGTTTTAGGGATTTCTGATGAACTCGTGAGATGTAGACCGTCCGATTGTGGTTAATAGAAATGGACGGTCGAGATTAAAATGTAGAAGTTAAATGATGTTTTAAGTTAGTTTAAATTATAGAAAAATACTCTATCATGCTAGATTTATTTAATGACCTTCCCTATTTTTTTGTCATGAAATTTTAACCATAGATTCCTTATAAAATCTAGTTTATTTTCATGTAAATTAATACGGGTTTCGAGTTTTTAAACGCATATAATTTTTGTAAGTTACGGGCTTTATGGATTTATTTAGATAAATAACCAAGATATTTTAATGAGATAAAAATTTTATAATATGTATAAAATATCATAGTTACTATATATTAAATTTGGGAATTTTTAGACAAGATTAAATTGGTCTAAAAATTGTGTTTATGAATTTTTCATAAGATATCTTATAATATATAGTTTTAATGTAACTAGAAATTAAAGTATAGTTGATTAATGAACTTTATAGGTTGGGAATAATATAATAAGACTAAACTAACATTTAATACAGAATGTTAATAAGTATTTCTACGTATAAATTTTAAGTGAGAAACTATATATATATATAACTATGTATATAAAAGAAATAATAATAGTAACTTGGGTTAAATCAAGGAATTAAATTAATCTATGTTTATATTAATTATATAATACAGTATCTAGTATAATAATTTTAAACTAAGGAGAATACTTTATATTATGAATCATATATTGGATGTAGATGTGTATACAAGTTAATAAGAGTAATTAAATAAAATAAAAGTACATAAAGAATGTCTTGAATAAATCTTAATATATGTACATTAAAAGTAAATAAAAGAAATAACATACCTTATGGGAATATAATAAGAGGGAAAATTAGAGTAAACCTAATTCATACGTAACAATTAAAAAATTAAATGTTAATATGACATTTAGGTGGACTATTAGGGGAATACATATCATAAACCATAAATAGGTATTAAAGTAAATTAGTCAAGTGTAACTTGAGGGTTTAATTAAGCTAAACCTATGTTCAAGAGTAAGTAATTGAAATAAGTTAAAATGTACACTTAAGACATACAAATTCAAGAGTAAGTAATTGAAATAAGTTAAAATGTACATTAAAGATTTAATTAACAAGATCTAGCCCAGATCCTTATGAGAGAGTAATTGTAAATCTGAAACTATAAACCAGTAAGAATAAAAGATGTTTAGCGTTATGAGTTCCTTAACTAATCAATACTTGGAACACCTTAATTATAGGTTGTAAGTGGAAGTTCGCACCTTCAAGTTTGGTTACTGCTTCTACACATACCAGGTACGATTTCTCGTACTCAAATACTTTTGCTAACGGACTTTATGGATTGTTTTGGAAAGCGCTAACTGAGCTGAAATGAAGTTCCAAAAGGGAAATTGTTTGTGTGACTAACTCAGCCTGATGTGACTAACTGAGCCTTGAATGTATAACTTACATGATTATTGGTTCCTCCTATCTGGTTGTTTCATTAGATATTAACTCGAGGGTTTACGTCTCTGCACTCTGTAGGACTGAGTGTTTTGGTATTGCACTTGTGCAGTTAGTAATCTAGTGGGAATATGGGAAAATGTCAATCTTGGTAAATTCTTCCTTTGACTCTGGATATCGTTTCATCCATGAGCTGAGTCTTTTGTTGTGAAGTGCGCGCGTCTTTATCGGTAACAGTGAGGGGTTGTATATCCCCTGTCCTAAAAGGACATTGTATACAGTGAGGGGCTGTATATCCCCTGTCCTAAAAGGACGTACTTGGCGGTGGGGGCCATCTCTCCCAGTTGATTTTATTCCACTCTTGAGTTGTTGGTTCTTGGATCTCTCTTTTCATTCCTAGTCCCTATGACTACTCGAGTCTTTCTACTCCTGACTGGATTTTAATCTAACATAAGAAATGGGTGTTCTCTAACTCATGCTGTGACTTCTTCTTAAATGACTAACTTTACTTTAATGTTATTTATCCCTATATTTGTCTTGTCTCTTTCTTTATAACTTTTTGGTTTGAAGTGTCTTGCTATTGTTTTTGTTTTAAGAGTTTCATTCTAAGTTACTATATTGTTTAAAGGATTATGTTTTATTTTCTATTATGAGAATCGTACCAGTTCCATTCCAGGGAACTGACTCACCCCTCCCGGGGTGAGCTGCTTGGTTTTATCTTGCAGGTATGAATTGTTATACAGGTGGCCACGAAGAGTCTGAGTGATTAGGATGGGAATTAGGATTTGTGGAGCGTTGGTGTATTTTGCTATTGTTAGGTTTTTGTTATTTATTCTCGAGTTTAGACTGTAGCATTTGTAGTATTTTAGGTTGTAATTGGTGAGGTTTGGTGCCAGGTTTTAGAACCCGATGATCTGTAGTCGCCTTAGTATTTTATTTCCGCTACATTTTTGTTAATAAGGGCGTTACTGAAAGTGGTATCAAAACGTATGTTATATCCAAAATTTTGACCCCCCTGGTTAGGGTCTACGAGGTTTGGGTGTTGTGAGGGGCATTTCAATCTAGTAATGAGAGATTCTGGCTCGATCGGCGCATTCCAGGGCATGAGGAGCGGTTTCGTTATTGTCAGGGGTGTTTTCGTAAATTTTAAGGCTGCCGAGACCTCCTACAAGCTTTCTCTCTCTCCTCCAAAGGATGCCCAAATCAGCTTGAAATGCTTTGATATTTTATCCCATGATAGAGGATGACATTTTAAGCATAATGATGTTGGAATTTTGATTTTTCGAATTTCGAATAATTTTCTAGCAATTTCGGACTAGATCTGACGAGAAATTGAATTTAAAAATATTCCAACATTTAAAAAATCCGATTCCACTTCAGAAAATTCATAATTGCCATCCTTGACATGTGGTTAAAATTTCACAGCCAAATTCCTTTGGGAAGTCATTTAATTAAAATATCAAAAAATCTTACTTTTACTAGATTTTCTTTATCTTTAAGAAAGTCTATATAAGGGGATAGGTTTTTTGATAAAATCTGAATCTCATAAGCTCAAGAACCCTAGGAAGTCAGAAAGCACAGCCTCCTCTCTCTCTCTCACTCACGTTTTCCAACACCCGGCCACCCGAATCATACTGAAAATCCCCCGAAATCACCATCTAAACTCGTTTTCCAATCCCTAAAGCACCAATAATCATCAAAACCCCACACAAACATCACCAAAACGTGAAGAACAGCAAGAACAACCAACACCCAGAAGCTTGGTTCGAAAACCTTTCGGGTCTGCCATCAACGGAGCACTCGACGAATCCCAGTGTGAAGAATCATCGTGAACCCGAAGGTAAAACAGGTAAAAATTTCACTTTCCTAACTCCCCGTGATATTATCAGTCTTGCCTCAAAATTTGGGATAAACTAACTCTTTTTCGCTTCTGTATTGCTAATTGTTTTAGCTACTGCCTTGTTACTTGTTTGCTAAGTTTTGTATTAATTTCGATTTCAAATTGATTTCTTTCAATTACTAACGTGTTTATAATCTTTTAGGCTACACACCCATAAAATTTGAGCTCAAAACACCTTCTGGAACCACCAAAACACAATGTCCGTGGGTGGTCCAAGACCTCAGACTCATTGTCCGGGAGCACGGACGTGTTGTTCGTGACCATGGACACCCACGGACGGTGGCGGGATTTTATATTTTTCAATTTTTTCAAATTTTAGGGTTTCTATTAATACATGTCCGGGCCCACGGACAACCTGTCCGTGGCCCCGGACTGTTCAAGTTTGCGTTTTTATTTTTATTCTGTTTTCGAAATCATTTAATTCAATTAGGGTCCGTGGTCTCGGACATTAGGTCCGTGGCTACGGACGTAATACAAATTTGACCAAATTCTGCCTCCGAAACCCTAGTTTAGGTAGCTTTTAATTTTACTTTAATTTTCTGTTAAAATACGTTAAAAAATAAAAAAATAGAAGCGCACGCCTAGGTTAAAAAACAACTTTGTAGAAAGCCGTAAATAAACTAAGTAGAGGAAAAACGACCTAGGAAGGGTAATAAAAGTAATTTAAACCCTAAATAAGTCAAATACCAAGCCCCCCGAACCCGAACTCTCATTTCCTAATTTGATCTAGGTTAAAATTAGGTGGCGACTCATAATAGGTTCCGGTCAGCTAGCTTAGGTTTTAATAATTATTGTTATATGACATGGTTATTAATCTTAGGTTATAAGTGGACCTAAAACCCGGTTAGATCCAAATCAGCTTTAATCAACATTGGATAGGGTTTAAAATCGAGGCTCACAGTGTAGTTACGCTCTGAGCCCGAGAAAACAAGCCGAGTGAAATACTTAGAATATAGGTGCCCAAAAACTAAGGAATTGGGGTAGAATTGGGAAGTGAGGATTTCAGAAAGGCACGTTACCATTACCCCATACCTCACTTTACTTGCTTTACATTACTACACTTATTTCTGAATGCTCCATCTTCGCACCGTCTCTAGGACGTTATAAACACTTCACACTCACTACGTAGATATCTAGACTTAATACACAACTTATGAGTAACAAACAACCTCGTTAGCAGTTAAATGTCTCGAAGAGGATGAAGAGGAGGGGGTCCTCCAGGTGGTTACGGACCCGATGTTGTTACCCCTGAGGTCATAGCTCAATCATGACAACAGCATTAGCTCAACAGCAGGCTCAGATCCCTCAACCACCACCACCACCACCTAACGGTCCACGGGAGTTCAACTGGCTGAAAGCGGTCAACGATCTTCGTCCCCCAGTCTATGAAGGTCAGCCAGTACCGAAGGCTTTGGAGAAATACATCGCTGAGATCCAGAAAACTTTCATTTCACCCGCTCTACATGTCCCGGCAGATCGCCAAGTGGACATAGTGGCCTACTTTCTCTAAGGGCCCCGCTCATCGATGGTGGTAGATCGCTAGAGCCGAGCAGACCACCCAGGCGAACTTTGATTTCCAAGCTTTTCTAGTGGCCCTGAGAGCTAAATTTTACCCATCCTACCTATAGAAGAGGATGAGAAGTGAATTTGAGCAGCTGAAGCAAGGAACTTCCTCTGTTGTTTGTACTATGACAAGTTTGTGGAGTTGCTTGCTGTTATCGGAGAGGGAGCTTACACTCCGAGGTACTTGGTGGACAAATTCCATACCAGCTTGGACTTCAGGATCATGACTATGATCGGTTCTACCAGAGGAAAGACTTTATAGGTATGGAATAGGACTATGGAATTTCTGGTATGCTATGATTTTCCCACTAACACATATTGTAACGACAGGAACTAGCTGATGATGCAAATGACTGCGAAACCACCATTGCCTATCAGGACTCTGTGCTAGGCAAGAGGAAGGGAGATGGTGGAGGAGGGAGTGGAGGAAACTCTTCCCAAAACTATGAGAGGAAGGGTAAGTTCATCAAGGGGAAGAACGAAAATGCCATAGTCCCCTCACATACCGAAGCCGAGCCAATCCGCTCCCAGCCACCTAGGAGTGAGATAAATTAGAATCTATATTGTAATTACATTGATCTATCACGTTACTAATCTTGAACTAAAATAGAAGATAAGCCGGTGAGAAGGTATTTCTGCAAGTGGTGCAAGAAGGACCACCCGGGCAAGGATTGTAAGGGAAACTTGGTAGACTGCAACCACTGCGGCAAGAAGGGCCACAGATCGTTTGAATGCTTCTTGAACCCGGATTCCAGGAACTACAAGCCACACACCGGGTCAGTGACTAGAGCCCCAACTGCTATTACTACCGGAGGAGGAGGTAAAGGTGGCGCAAGTGGTGCTGGACCATCTACCAACCGCCCTGCCCAGAACTACCCTCAGAGGCCAGGCAAAGCTCCAACTCTCAACTTGGTGGACCGTGTCAAGGCAGCGAGTGATGACCCGAGTTCACCTGGTGAAGACTACCTTTCTATCGAAAGAGCTTAGATCGTTGTTTGGCTTCATTTCTTTAATTAAATCTTTCTCCATATTGTAAAGGGATGAACTATAAATCCCTCTTTTCTTTTACTTCTTCGTTCTAAAACCAGTTGGGAACCTTGACTTGTTTACTTAATGACAATTGTTGTTTTTGATTCACCTATCGATATTTGCTTTCCTGTATTACCTATTTCCACACCTAGCATTCCCTTTGAAGCCAAACCACACCCACCAGAGAAGTGTGAGATATTGAGACCCGAGATGATCTTATTACGACAATTTTTGACCCCCGCAGACCAATATGCATTGATCCTTTATATTAGAGAATTGGGTGTGAAAGGAGGGAACTTTTACACCCCTACCTTCAAGAACGGTTCAACCATGAAGGTGAAGATCATGTACGTAGGTAAGAAGTGGGACCACACCACCTGAAGCTATGTAGAGGTGGAGGTGCCACCTGAAATACCCCTACTTAAATAAACATGATTTTAACATATAATTAATTACATTAAGGCCTAAACAATTAGCATATAAAGCCTTATGGCGTAAGGTTTAAATTAAGGGGGATGTTACATTTTTATGAGCATGTAACAACGTTTGAACAAACGAACAATTAAATTTAGTACGGGCATATACATGTCCGAAAATATGGTGGCGTTACATATTAATACGGTCACGTATATATATATATGTACATATACACAACGTTACAATATTATAACGTTGTATATATAACTAAAACGCGACAAATAAAATAGTCGTACCCACATATATGTATAACTAGTAACGTGACATAACAGGTAGCCGCATATATATATACATGTATAACTAATAATGCGACATGTTAATACGATCGCATATACATACAAGAAATGGGCATAAGTAAGACAGAAACAAAAAGAGCAAACATGCTATGGTCAGGATTCGAACCCGAGACCTTTCGTGCCCTTTCCAAAGCCTTAACCGGTTGAGCTGTGCTCGAATTCGGTAGTATACTCCAACGAATCAAAACAAGTAACAAGGCTACTCACTTATCCCACACTGAGACATTACGTACTACCTCTGCTACTTAGCTCCATGTCAAGACCACAAACAGAGATTAAAATACTCTGCTGTTATGCACTGTTCTTCCCCCATGCTGATGCATGTCTCGAAAGTTTATACCCGACACCCTCCATTCCACCAGTATGGGCACTTCCTATTAAAGACACTCCATCTCCTCAATTCCCTAGACATGCAATTTGACTTGGGCACACACACACAGAACTGGTGATCTCACCTTCCCTCTTCAGTCGAAAGCCCAGCACCCTCCTTGCGACTTCTTTCACACCGTGAGCAACCACACTCCACTACCAAGGCTGCTGCTCAAAGATGTAACAGGCTGAGCTGAGTTGGTGAAAGTAGGGGGAAATTTCGGTGGGAACTGGAAGAAGAAGAGGAAACAAGTTAGCCAACTTTCCAAGGTAGAATCTACAAGAAACTAGCATAGTCTCCTTTCTTCATTTTCGGTAATGATCTCAACTGCTACTAAACTCTAGTCCCTTTTCTCATTACGTGGAAAAATAAGAGGAGTATACCCCGATGTAGAAGGTAGCAAAGACCCAAGTGTATAGCCATATTCCATGATCATTTCGGTGAGCCTTAAATACTGCTCTCCTCTATTGCTTACTGGTAACTGTTCTAGCTGCTTTTGAAACTCTCTTCTTTCCTGTTTTCCTTTACGTAATAGATCAGTGAGTAGGCCTCAGTACTTGGTGAAGGAGCATGACCAAGTAAGTCTTCCTTGTTGTACCATTATCGGTGGCAAAGAAACGAAACAAGGTAAAGACCATGTATGTCTCAGTTTGATAACCATGTCCTTTCCTTTGAGTTATCACAGTATTAATCTTTGAGTAATCCGTTCCAGTGTAGTCAAACTGACGAAGGTGTTGTAAGTTCCACAATACACCCAAGAATCAGCCAAGATACTCAACAGGTGAGCTACTCCTAAACCCATGTCCTGATAAAAAAAATATATTATAAAACCCATCTGTCGACTTCAGTTATTAGGTATTTCAATTCTGTAACAAGGCTCTCAGTATTCTTGCTGTCCTAGAATGGCATTGAGCTAATGATACATATACCACATTGTAAACACACCTGCCTGAGTTGTCCAAGTGTAGGAGTGAGTCAAGAAAACAAAACCAACCTGTCGCATCTGTAGGAAGGAATTCATAGGAGGGGAAAATCAACAGTTCACACTTGCTGGTTCCTGTTTTTGTTTTTCAGTTCTACGAATTTTGAGTAGAAACCTTAGAAGTGCAAACCGTTTTTATAGGCCTTTTCTTGAGTAACATCATGGGAGCACTCAACTGAATGGGACCTTAACTTGAGAAACTTGAATCAAAGTAAAAGACAGAAGAAAACAGTGCTAGTTCATGTAACAATGTTTTGCTTCTTTCCTAAACTCTGGTGTTTTCTGTATACTCACTTCTCAGGGTATATCCTTTGTTGTTGTGTGTTGGTTTTTGAACTTAAACTACTGAGAACACTCTTAGCAAGTGAGGAAAACTAGAGGGCCCATTCATGAACAAACAAAAAATATATATAAGGAATGTTATCAGTGTTATAGTTTCAATCTTTGCTGGTTTCAGGTGTAGTGTAAATTATTTCTCAGAGGGTGTGTGTGTTGCTCCTGGTTGTGAATGAACTTAAAGTCTTTTAAATTGACTTAATAGGAGTGTAAATGGTTGGAGAGAGTTGGAAATCAGTTCAGAAGAAACAGACAGAGAACCAAACAAAGAATAAATCAGTTTCAGATTCTGTTTTCTACATAACACAGTTCTGAACAATGAGTCTCAGTGGCATTTACCATAATGTCGTGGCTGTATTTTAGGGATAAAAATCATATTAAGACCCTTATCCAAAAGCTAAATAGTTTGGGAAGTGTGAAAACAGATTTGGGAGCAGAAGGAAAACAATATAAAGGAACTTATCAGTCAGATTTCAGTTTCTGTAATCCTGACCTTTCTGTATATCAACCTTTCAGAAACTTAAACAACTTGGGTGGTGGGTCTGTTTTGAGGTTTAAACTATACTAGGATGCTTAACTAATAGCTGAGCAACCTAAAGGAAACTCCAAACCAGAATCGTGAACAAACTGCAAAATACAAGAGAAGGTATCAGTTTATGTTTTCCAGTTCTATTTTCGGTGCTACAGACTGGTGTAAAGGAGTTTCAGAGGTGCAGACATGTTTGACTTGTGTTTTTCCTCAAGTTAAAACTATATTAGGAGATATAACCAAATGGGTAAGCACGCTGGGGAACTAGCAGTCAGGTTAAGTAGCAGAAATGAAAGATGGAAGTAAGTCAAATCAGATTTCAGTTTCAGGTTGCAGTTTATTCTTAGTCCTGTATAATGATTTTTCTGAGGTTGTTCTTGCTGATTCGAGTTGTTTAGAGGTTCAGGTTGTGTAGGATACTTAACTAAGCAGTTAGGCAACCTGGAGGGGAACTAAAACCCAAAACCATGAACAACCAGAGAGGAAAAAGAAAAGAATTAGGTTATATTTCAGTTTCAGCTTTGGGAATTTCAGTGAGGTTAACTATGCTGCTGGAGTTCTTTGTGAGGATAGAAACACATAAATACACCTAACTAAGAAGCTAATATGATCTGGGTAGAAGAAACTGAAGAAACAGATTGGTAAGTGGCATGAAAGAAAAAAAAAGCAGTTAGTGCTTCAATTCTGTTGCAGTTTCAGGTGCTGTGTAAAGATTTTCAGGAACATAGCCCTTGTGGCTTGGGTTGTTTTTTTTTGGTTTAAACTATACTAGAACCCATAACTAAGTAACTAAAGCAGGTTGGGGTAACTTGATAGTCAGTCTGTAAACAAAGAACATAAATAGGAGAAGAGGTGACAGTTTCTTTCTCAGTTCAAAATTGTCGAGTTCCAGTTTTCAGATTTCTGTTTTGTTGTGATCTATGTTGTTTTGGGTCTGTGGTAAAGATTAAAACCATACTAAGATGAGTAACTAAGTAGCTAGATTGTTGGGAGAGAATGAAAGTCAAATTCATGGACAGAGTTAAGAGAAAGAATAAGCCATATCAGTTTTGTATTTTCTGTTTCTGCAACAATGCAGTTGCTGTATAAAGGATTTTAGTGGTGTTAATGATATGGTGTGGGCTCATTTGGAGGATGGAATTATATTAAGACCCTTAAATAAGGAGCTAATCAACTTGGGGATAAGAAGTCAGTTTGGTAACAAAAGAAAAGACATATAAAGTGGTGTATCAGTTTCAGGTCTTGTTTTGACAGTCCCTGTTTCAGTTCTGTATAACCGTTTACAGAGGGCACAGAAAGAGTTGTACTATGTGGCTAATGAACCTAAAACATACCTAATACACCTAAGTGAAGTTTAAAACACTTTGGGTAAGATTAGAAGACAGATAACTAAATCAAAAAGAAAGATTGAGGAAGAGTTACACAGAATGCGGTCGCGTCTGCAGTTTTCTGTTTCTGTCTGTCTGTAACTGTTAAACTTCAGAGATGCTAACAGACTGACTTGTTTGAGTTATTTTTCAGTTCAAATCCTTCCTAATAGAATTATCTAGTGGTGTAAGAGTTTTGGGAAGCTTTGGGAAACTGAACAGCAAGCTAAATAAAGACTTGGAGAAGGGATACATCAATATGCTTTCAGTTTTTCCAGAAATTGGTTGCCTCTGTATAAGAATAAGACAGGTAACTTAAGAGTGTTAGAGAGAGTTAACAATGAATCCAAAATACTTCTAGGAGAGTGAACTAGGCTGGTACTTCCATTGGGAGTTTTAGGAATAAACTGAATAGCCTAAACAGGGACAATAAAGAAGAAATACACTAATGTTGTCTCTGAATTTTCGGTAACTTGTTCCTTCTGTATGGCCTAGTTACAGAGGGGATTGAGTTGTAATACAGTCCTAAGTTTTGTGATCTATGATAAATGTGGTGGAATGATGATTTTTGAGAGAGAATGGGATGTGAAAGAAATGGAAACTGAGATGAATATATGTTACCGGTAACTAGTGCAAGGTGTTGTCAAACCTTGGGTTACATTTTACTACAAGGTTCTGATGTCATAAACTAAGATACTTATAACATGTTATAGCTATGTGGATTAAGGAGAATTATGTAATAAAGGGCTCAGCTGTACCAAATGTGTATACCATCCTCGGTATAAACATGAAACTACCGAAACCATATGTTATAAGTCTAATGACATATAAAACATTATACAATATAGCATCATGAAAAGAATGAACACAAAATGATATTATGTAGTCAAGAATATAGTTATTCAAACGGTTATGCTAAACGCATACATACATATATAAACACATATCAAGGAACAAAGATATAAACTATAGTATACAATGACATAAAATACAAAGGTTAGTATATGACTTGGTATGATAAATAAATCCCGAATGAAGTATCACCAGTGTATAACGTAAGGTTGCATACTCTAATGTAAACCAAATATTAACTCACACGATGAGTAAGGAGCTTTTAACATAACGATGTTTTAACTAGCAACAGTGGAAAAATCCGGGGGCATAGTACCGGGATTTCAAACGTTATTCAGAAATACCGAATCATACTGTCATGTGGATTGACGCTTAGCGTTCTTTGTATTTCTAGATCTCCCTTCAGACGTGCGTGCTCGAAAGCCTTAGCGGTCTACACTACGCGATCCTAGACACGGTGTACGGTATGTAAGGGGTTTGATCCGACTTGTCCTGAGGAATTCCTCGGGCTCGGATTTGTTTGATAAATAACTTGTGTGAATGTATGTATGTGATTTATGTGTGTGATGTGTAGCTATGATTACTGCATTATTTATTTATGCACGAATGTCCTACGGGACTAATACTACGTCGACTATAGATCGGCTTATACAAAACTACATATGCGAAATGTGTGATTGTGACCACCGTTGCCTGGCCTAATACGCTAAGTATTACAAGTATGTAGTTATAATCTAAGTAAAACACTTAGGAATGGGACACGACATTGTCGGTCTCTAGAGCTTTGACTCGAACGTGAACACTACCTAGAATAATTCTAGATATGCGTAAGACCCATAGGGCAGCCAACAAATTAAGTGATGTACTCCATAACTAAAACTATAACTGACTATCTAACTAACGAAATTAACAGTGGAGTGTGAATGAATGTGATGATGTACCTTAATCTAGACAGTCATAGGCTGCTGGTCGCGCGTAGAGATCCCTTGGGTTATCCTGTATCGAGTTTACCCTAGTTAATCCTGAACGAGCCTACATAGATCGTCAGGCGGAGTGTGCTACCATTGGCACCAGGCCCTTGGCCACCTAAATGGACGCCTTTACAAAGGAAAAGTGAAATAGTCCCAGAGCCTTCGGATGATCAGGGCAGTGAGCACCTTGTGTGTACGTGGGACTACTGTCCAAGTGAGTATATTTTCGGGTTGTCCTAATTAACGCCCGACAGTGCTAACCCAAAACAAATAATATGTGAGGGTCCGGGGGGCCGAATGTGGTAATACTTGATGATGATAACATACGACGTATTGTATGATGTGTGACTGTGTTGTGTATATTTATAAATGATGGTTTGGATTGGATGTACGGTTATATAATCATGCATGTTGTTACAGTATTTATTTTACCTGTAAAATGTTAAAGCATGAAACCAACCTAATATCAAGACGGTTAAAAATGAAAAGTGACCAATAGGGTCCAGGCCCGGCATACTCAGCGTCTATCGCTGAGACTACACTTATTGTGCAGGTGGTTGATCTTCGTTGAAGCCGAAGTGCGGGAACAGGGTAGCTAGGGTTACTTTAATTATTGCGTAAGAAATTTATTGTATAACGGCATCAGCCTGTAGATGTATAACAATACAGTTGTATTCATGTGGGATTTGGGTAGATGCTCACTTGTCGAATGTTATGGATGTGGACTTAGTATGATGTATAGGAGATATCTCGTCATCACTGCGGTTGAGTAGTATTGTTGTTTAGCGTTGAATTTAATTACTTTACTCGCGTGGGCGAGTAATGGCAGGTGACACTCGAGTGAGTTTAATGTCATTGTTTATTTTTTCCTGTAAGACGTTTTACTTTCTGTTAACGTGAGTGACTATTATGCATTTGTTTATGAGTGGTGTTAAAAAAGTGGTATCAGAGCTGAGTACCGCTCTGATGACAAGATACTAGGTTAAGATAGTGAGCTTAGGACTTGGGAAACGTTTGTGAGGTACGAAACGTCTTTACTTTAATGGGATTATGTGTTAGCAAAGCCCTTGGCTTGCAAGAGTTAGCCTTGTGGCTCACAGATAAGTTGATTGTTATATGATGTGTTATTGAAAAGACGAACGGTAATACTGAAGTCTAGTGAGCCAAGAAGCTAGCCAAGGGCGTAAAGGCCCGACGGGAATACTACCCCCTAAGGGCCACTGAAGCTCAACCAGGAGGACCAAAAACGTCATGAGTACAATTGGCGACGGTCCATGTCCATGGGGAAGTCCAGTACGGACCACCGCCGCCAGTACCCCTCCCGCCACAACCCAATGAGTATAATACCTGAGAAATATAATCCCCGAATATAGAAAGAGGCCACTAAGCCCGAGGGACCGTCTAAACACTCTCACAGCGAATGAATAATTCTTGCTCCTGTAACATTAATACAACTTCAATGTCATACCTCCATTGACGACCAAGCGTTGTATCAATAGGCACTGCCAGAGGCGATTACGACTACTACTGTAACGTCATGGAAAGGATCCCCCAGAGGCTAAGGCATCAGGTTAAGCGGCCCGGGAGCGCCATGAGCTCCGCGAAACCGTCGCCGGTAATGGGGTAAAAATGTATCATAACACCAAACTGTAAAAGAGATTATATTGATCACATGGAAAAATTTTATAAGTATACCACCCTGTTATGTTCGAACTCCAATCCTAAACTTGTGTACACACAATAGTGACACTAGAACCGTGTCGTGACGACACATCTGGAGAAACAAAATTCGAGCATTTATGTTACTGTGAGTCTAACATGAGGGAAGACTTGGATAATCTAATGACAATGTGGTTAGTAAATTTTCCAATCCAAATACGGCCTTGTTCATGAACAATCATTCGAACGGTGCTTAAGCAACCAATGCAACAGTAAGACTAACAAGTCGGAAACCGACAACTCTACTTGCATGGCGCGCTTGCCACTGCAAGCGCTGATTTAAACAATGTACCGGTAACTTCGTCTACCCCGCGCACTTGCTACTGCAAGTTCTGCAAACAACTACCACTGCAGTTACTACTACTATTATCGCTACAAACAATTCTGTACACTGTGTAGACCAATGGTACAACACCATGGCTACCAATGATCACCACACAATCGTACACCTCTAATATAAACTACAGAACTACAATTTTTGCAATAAACCACTAAGATGCGAGGCCTACAACCTGTGAAGGACCCGACGAGTCCGACTAACGCAATAAAAAGGGGCACACCAGCCCATGACAAATTATAACTATTAAACAAGAACGAATTATTTAATACCCCGGACCTAATAATGGTGATTTAATTACTCTAATAAAATTATTAAAGGCCTAATGGTGCCTAAAGAGTATGGTAAGAGAGAAAAAAACCAAAGTAAAGAGAAACGCTTGAAAAGCGAAAACGCTAAAATGCGCATTAAATGAAAATAAGAGATATATGATCTTGTAAGGGTCCGAGATGGATTCCTATGGCTTAGTTAAGCCTAATTAGTATACGGGAATGATTCCCGAAGAAAACGGATCCAATAATGGATTGAAAATGCTAACGGAGTTTTATAGCACGCTTTTCGAGGAAACCCGAAAACGCTACATTAAGTGGTCAAACGGACCCGTAAAAATTATAGTTGATTAAATAACTATAATTAAGTATTAATGGAAGCTTAATAGCCATTAAAAATAAAGAAACGAGAAAAATCCGAAAACGGGCCCGGTTAGTGAATAGTGCTAAACCGGGTAAATTAACGAGCGTTTTCTGTAAAAAAAAAATGAAAAACGCTCCCAGCTTGTATTTTTGTGTGGGGCCGATATTAATTAGCATACACACACATGTAATTAGCTTGTTAGCTTATTAAGTTCACTAGATGACAAAAAATAAAGTAGAGAGGGGAATAGTAAAATGAGATATTAGTACTCTCACCTCCTTTCTTTCTTCTGATTCACGATTCCCTCCTCCCAAACTGAACTCCATCTTCTTCCTTCTCTGTAATGCGATGGCGATTCCAACAGAGAGCACACAACCATCATCTTCTATCTCCACTATCTTGCTCATTTCTCCTCCGAATCACCCAAAAATTGCGCCGTTGGATTCCTCTCGGCAAGGGCAACATTTTCCACCCTTCAAAACTTAAAACCCTCACTTTCATTTTCATGACCGCAGCTTCTGTTGAAGCTTGAAGAGGTGTTTTGAGTCATCCTCATCTCCTTAATAATCCAAGGTAAAAATGAGCTCAAGTCTTGTATCTTTCTAGCTTGTTCTTGCTAAATCAAAAAAATACCCATGTTGAACTTGGCTCCATTTTTCAGCCGGTTTTGTTCTTCAATAGAGGGGTGAGATTTTAGCTAGCTTTGTTGTTCAAAGTTTTCTCTCAAGAGAGCAAGGTAAGTCCTTAGTGACAAAAACCCTAAAGCTAGTTCTTGAAATATTAGTTTTGTTGGGTACGTGAGAATTAAATTGACTTGTTGTGTGCGGTGTGGGGAAAATGATTGTAGTTTGCAATCTAGACTCCTTAGGTGGTGTGAAAACAAGAGGAGAAAGAAAGAACAAGAGAAGGAGGAAGAGGAGAAAACAAAACAGAAAGCTAGTAATGTATTGAACTTACCTTGAGTTGGTTTTGTCTCTGTAAACACAATTTTGAATGTGAATAATGACCTTGAATTGTGTAGTTTTGATACTACAATATTGCTAGTTGAATGAGGAATTTTTAATGGGTTTGGGTGTGCAAACAAAGTTAGTAACTGAGCTAGTTATGTGTGATAACAGAGGGGAGTTTAATGTGCTCCTGTGATGGTTTTTATGCTTATATAAACAGGGAAGTGACTGAGGTTTGTGAATTGTTGTGGTGTGGTGAGAATGCTTAGAATGTAGGTGAGTTATGTCAAAATTTGTTTAAGAAACCATGGGCTTGAGTGTGTTCATACGTGGAGTTGAAATGGTAAGAAAGGAAGGATTGGAAAACTGCAACAGAGAACTAGAAACTAGAGTCTGTAACAGGTGAGGAAAATTACAGTGAAATGAGTTATTTGTAATAGGTGGATGTATAAGTAGTTTAGGTTAGTTTTGAATGCCTAAACAATGTCAAACATGTTATAATATATGTAGGAATATCATGGAAGAGATTGGTGTAAGTTTGGAGTTGAAACAAAGTCAAAACTTACATATTTTTCATTTTGCAAGTGGTCCGGGTTTGTAAACACGTACACAAACCCGACCAGGGCTAAAACACGACAGAAACTTGTAAAACTGAAGTGGTCCGGGTTTGTAACCCAGGACATAAACCCGACCACCCCATTTTTCCACCCGAGAGGTTTACACAGGTATGGTCCGGGTTTTGTAACCCACCCCTAAACCCGGACCACACATAAAAGTCACCCGAGAGGTTTCTGAACTATGGGTCCGGGTTTGCAAAATAGCATGCATACCCGGACCAGTCATGAATTTCACCCGAGAGTGACCAGAAGCCTTGGTCCGGGTTTGTAAACCCGGATACAAACCCGGACCACCCCATTTTCCTTACAGAAACTATTTTAAAGCTATTTTAAGGTAGGGGTTTGATGAGTAATGATGGAATAAGGTAATTATGACATGATTAATGATGTTTAAAGGTCATTAAGAGTATAAAAAGTTTGATAAGTGAATGAGAAAGTTGTGAGTTTAAGAACACATGAGTAAACCTAAGTTAAACGGGAAACGGGGTTAAGTACGGGAGTGTTAGTTTTACATACCGTAATGCTTTGATGTGAATAAAACATTTGAATGTTATCAATGGATCGTGTGTGAACTGAGCATGGTGAGATGACACGGTAAAAGTAAAAACCCCGATGAAAGGTATGATTTTCTCATACTCCGCGTGCTAACCGAGTTACGTTGATTTGTGTGTTTGTGTGCCGGCTTAATCAAGATTAAAGCATGAAAATAATCCCTTGTTTGATTATGTATGCCTTGTTGTATGTTGAATGAACTAACATACTTGTAAGCCGGTGAGGTCTAACATAGTGAATGACCGACCGACTCGCAGTAAGTAACGTTTGGCTAGAGACTCATAGATCGGGTCGACGCTTATGATAACGAAAACGTGCGAACACACAAACTATCCATTAAAGTATAACGATAACACAAACATATGAACTCCCTAGAATGTGAGGAGATGTACGGGTTGAGAGAATACCCGATAATGGTTAGAAAACCACATTGAAACAATCCACGAAACAAATGAGTGGAAAGACATGTGAACCTCCTTCAAGAGGATTTAAGATAGTTCGAAGATGTGAACTAGTGATGAAGGTAAAAGAGACCTGAGGGATTAGTAGCTCCCTTGAGACATGGTCGACCTCCCATATGAGGATTTTACCTGATATATGCAAATAACCGAAAGTATGAGTAAAGTAAATGTATGGGCAACTCTTAAAACCTAAGATTAACCAAACTTAAGTAATGTTCCCAAGGTCATTAGAAACATCGATAGTGATGCTTCTAGACTAAAATACATATTATCATTATAACTCCGAGGGAGGAGTGTATGGGAATGTAAGTAGTCCGAGAGCAGTCGGACCTAAGTAATTGAGATAGGAACTAAGAGAGAGTTCCGTGAGCTAGTTGAACCTTTCCACCATGCTAGACCCAGAGTAGGGTCGAAACCGGGGACTAAGACTATGCTAGAGAGCCATGAGTTTTGGCCTAAGTATGTATTAAGAGTAACAAGCGTGACGTAGAAGACCTGTAGCGTCTCGAGAATCTACAAGAGCTTGAGTATAAATAACCCAAGAGTGGGTGAGATAATGAGTATAAATAACCCAAGAGTGTGGGTGAGATAATGAGTATAAATAACCCAAGAGTGTGGGTGAGATAATGAGTATAAATAACCCAAGAGTGTGGGTGAGATAATGAGTATAAATGACCCAAGAGTGTGGTGAGATAATGAGTATAAATAACCCAAGAGTATGGTGAGATAACGAGAATAAGTAACCCGAGAGTGTGAGTGAGTATAGTACGAGTAGCCCAAGGGAATGGGTGTGTATATGAATAAGTAACTCGAGAGAGCGGGTGAGGTATTGAATAAGTAAACAGGCATAGTGAGGTAAAACCCTCAAGGCCTAAGAGTAACCAGATACAACTAACAACCTTGTTATGTTAGTTAGGAATTATGTTCCATGATTGGAAGTAGATTCCTTGAGCATTACATGTACTTATTGTATTGCTATGATGCATGTTGTTTGACTAAAATGAACTCCAAATATATCCGACTAAGTGGTCGGCGTACCCCGGTTAGCGCTCGGGGTATGCGAATTTCATATGCAGCGTTAAGCTGAGCCCCTAGGGGCGATGTTTTTATTTTACAGGTACACCGAAGATGTCACCGCTCGAGAGTAGGATGGGGTCGGTGGGTTGCATGGGTAGTAGTTTTATTTACTTATGTAGTGAAGGAGGTGTAGTCCGAATATGTTGTCGGCATCCATTTATTGTAGACTCGGTATAGTAGAGAAATGATTTGAGTATTGTATTTGTGCTGTGTATTCGGTTGTTCCAGTCCATCAGACCGTTACTGTATGCAAGGAAGGTCTGGTTAGCCATATGGGTGGCTAACGGCGTTGTATCACCCTCTGTCGTATTTAGAGTTCCGCTGCGAGATTATTGGTAATTGTGACAGTTTAAGGAGTAATGACGAGATTAGCAGTTGGGGTGTTACAAAAATGGTATCAGAGCGAAGTATCGCTCTGATGACTGGAAATACCGAGCTTAGGAAATACCGAGTTAGGAATTAGAGACTTAGGGATATGGGTTGAGTGGTAGCGTGAGAGATGCGCTAGTTAGGAACTTCCAGTATGATCTAGATACCTACAATACCAGACCCGCCCTCCACAAACCCCGTATTTAAAAGCTTGGGAAGGAACGCAAGAGAGACAGGGAAACCCGATCTGGCAGTCATTAAATATTTCAAAATGAACTAGAACCTGTCATGCGGTAGATCCCGAGAACCGGAAACCCCGGAGATGGATCCCGTTGGAACGACAATAACCGCACTCAATGGCGGGAGGTCGAGACACCCTATTCAAAGGAGACCGGAATCTGTTCCAGCTTGGGGCGACATGCCTTGCAGTCGCAAGAACCCGCCGGCCAAGCAGCAGGAAGAAGGAAGGCATCAACCTTATAACGAGGCGTAATAGATGAAGTAACAAAACCGGGACGCAAGTCTACGGACCGACACAGCAAATAATACCATCAACGGTATATTAACCGACTAAAAATCTAGTCAGGAGTAGATACACCCACCCTGCTGTTATACCCAAAATTTTGACCCCCTGGTTAAGGTCTACGAGGTTGTGAGAGCCATCTTCATCAAACAGTAAGAGTCTCCGGCCCGATCGGCGTGTTCCAGGGCCTGAGGAGCAGCTTCGTCATTGTCAGGGGCGTTTTCGTAATTTTTAAGGCTTCTGAGTTCTCCTATAGGCTTTCTCTCTCCTCCAAAGGGTGCCCAAATCATCTCGGAATGCTTTGATATTTTAACCCATGATAGAGGATGACATTTTAAGCATAACGGCGTTGGAATTTTGATTTTTCGAATTTCCAATAATTTTCTAGCAATTTCTGACTGAATCTGACGAGAAATTCAATTTAAAAATGCTCCAGCATTTAAAAAATTCGTTTCCACCTCAGAAAATTCATAATATCCATTCTTGACATGTGGTTAAAATTTCATAAAATTCCTTTGGGAAGTTGCTTAGTTAAAATATCGAAAAATCTTACTTTTACTAGATTCTCTTTATCTTTAAGGAAGTCTATATAAGGGGATAGGTTTTTGGATAAAATCAGAACCTCACATGCTGAAGAACCCTAGAGAGTCAGAAAACACGGCCTCCTCTCTCTCTCTCACGTTTTCCAACACCCGGCCACCCAAATCATACTGAAAATCCCCCGAAATCACCATCTAAACACGTTTTCCAATCCCCAAAGCACCAATAATCATCAAAACCTCACAAAAACACCTCTAAAACGTGAAGAACACAGCAAGAACAACCAACAACCAGAAGCTTGGGTCGAAATCCTCTCGGGTCTGCCATCAACGGAGCACTCGACGAGTCCCGGTGTGAAGAAACGTTGTGAATCCGAAGGTAAAACTAGAAACTCCACTTCCCTGATTCACCACGGTATTATCTGTCTTGCCTCAAAATTTGGGCTCAAACTAACCTTCGTAGGCTTCTGTATTGCTGTTTATTTAAGCCTCTGTCAGATAACTTGTTTGCTAAGTTTCGTGCTTAATTCGAATTCAAATTGAAAACTTTCAATCACTAACGTCTTGTACATCTTTCAGGCTACACACCCATAAAATTTGAGCTCAAAACACCCTCGGGAACCTTCTGAAAACCCCTGTCCGTGGGTGGTCCGTGACCTCGGACCTATGGTCCGGGACCTCGGACGCGTTGTCCGAGACCACGGACCCCACGGACGGCGGCGGGATTTTAAAATTCAAAATTTAGGTTTTTCTAATAATGTCCGGGCCCACGGACATCCTGTCCGTGGCCCCGGACTTTGCAAATTTTTGTTTTCCTTTAATTTCGACTTTTCTGTATATTTAGTTAACTGGGGTCCGTGGTCTCGGACGTTTGGTCCGTGGCTACGGACGTAAGCAAAATTGGACCTAATTCTGCCTCCGAAACCCTAGTTTAGGTAGCTTTTAATTTCACTTTAATTCTCTGTCAAAAATGCTAAAACACAAAAAAAACAGAAGCTCGCGCACTTAAGTTAAAACGACTCGTAATAAGCCGTAATTAAACTGAGTAGAGGAAAAACGACTTCTAAGGGTAATGAAAGTAATTGAACCCTAATTAAGTCGAATATCAAGCCCCCGAACCCGAACTCTCCTTTCCTAATTTAATCTAGGTCAAAATTAGGTGGCGACTCATAATAGGTTCCAGTGAGCTAGCTTAGGTTTTAATAATTATTGTTATATGACATAGTTATTAATCTTAGGTTATAAGTGGACCTAAAACCCGATTAGATCCTAATCAACTTAATCCACATAGGGTAGGGTTTAAAATCGAGGCTCACAGACTGGCGACTCTGCTGGGGACAAACTTCTTAATTTTAACTTGTTTAATTTTAAGAAAGAGGGCTTAACTCGAAATTGTTTATTTATGGCTTTATTACTTTGTTTGTTTACTTTTGTGTGCACTTTAATTTCTGCACCTTTGCATCATATGAGAGCGAGGGTCCACACGAACCGATTTCATCCCGGGACCCGTTTGAGGGTCCCCTGTCAGGGACTCACACCTTTTAGGTGATGTGAATAAGCGGGGAAAAAAAGGAGGATGTCGTCTAACCACATCCCCTTAATACCTGGGCCTTAGCCCCAAGCGTTTTCCTGGCAGTGTCCTTACCTAGCCCATTGTTTGGTCAGTCAAAGACCCGCCGCAGACGCACACCTTCAGGTGATGTGAAAAAGTGGGGAGCCCAAAGAGAATAGCGTGCAAGCCCTATTCCTTTGAGGTGACCTGGGCCCATGCCCCAAGCACCTCTCCGGATCGATCCATACCCAGTTTGATTTAAACGCCAAGTGAGGACATGTTGAATTTGTGTGGGCCTTGTTTGCTTGTATGATCGGCCCACTACCCAGCCTAGAGATTGATAGGAACTTCTCCTCCTACATCACCTAGCCCAACCCGAATTGGCGGCTCTGCTTGTTTGCGGCCTAGAGGCCTTGCTTGATTAGAATGTGTGAGTTATTTGTTCGGGCTTCGGCCCAAAAGCTTAGACTTAGGTGATTTCTCTTCTGGCCCAATTTGAATTATCCAATTAGTTTTAGGCCCATAAAAAAGGAAATCCACCTGAGCTTGAAATAACTCACAAGTCCTGAAAATAAGATCTTTTTTCGGCTTAGAAACCATCTTCTCTGGCCCAAAAAAAGTTAGGCCCATTTGTGATTTAGGGACCATTCCAGCCCATGTGCTTTACTCTAGGCCCAAACGCACTCCAGCCTAAGGGCTCATTTTAGTCTAGGTAGACTTTTTATCCGGCCCTAGCCCAAAACCC
The DNA here is from genome assembly GCA_023374045.1 of Limonium bicolor. Classification (NCBI taxonomy): domain Eukaryota; kingdom Viridiplantae; phylum Streptophyta; class Magnoliopsida; order Caryophyllales; family Plumbaginaceae; genus Limonium; species Limonium bicolor. Next base: position 371,519,855 of record CM041777.1, on the reverse strand, counting down.
TAGATCTAGGTGTCACCTCTCAAGCCCAATCAAAGCCATCTATTCAGGTTTCAGTCCAAGTTCCAATTCACAGTCTGAAAGTACTCCGGCCCAACACCCTCATTTTCTGGTATCTTAGCCCATTTGCATTCAGTCCAAGCCTGTTCCGGTGAAGTGTCATTCTCACCTTAGTTCATTCAGCCCACTTCCTCTTGTTAGCTAATATGGACGCCTTGGAAACAGGTAGGCCCGAATCACAAGCATGGCAGAGGGAGGAAGTCCAATCGATACGGATGCCCAGTTAGCCGTAGAATTCAATGGGATGCTGAAAAAGATTGAGCGCATGGAGAAGGCCAACAAGCCAGCGGTTTCGACTACTTTTCCACTGGACTGTATCCCGAGGTTGATCTCCCTCCAAAGTTGAAATTGCCAACACTTCCTCTATACAAAGGTTCCTCCGACCCACAGCTTCATTTGGCAATGTTCGATAGAGAAATGTCTATCCTTATGCTGAGCGATATGCAGAAGGCCAAGGTGTTTGCTCGCTATCTTGATGAGATTCCTCAGCGTTGGTACATAACTCGAAGGATGAATACCAAGACCTACGAGGAGGTCTGTGAAGCTTTTTTGCATCATTTTGGGTACGCCAGGAGTTTCGGAGTCACCAGGGCTGATCTTGCAAGCACACGACAAACAAAAGGTGAATCAATGTCCGACTTCATCAGGCGTTGGAGGATGAAGGCAGCCGCTATGCTCACAAAGATGGACGAACAGGAGCAAATCCGAACGGTAATTGAGAATATGCAGAAGCAATACAATGACAAGCTGAAATTCACATACTTTCCTAATTTCGACTTACTGATGGGACAAGTTGGTGTCCTAGAGGAATTGGTCCATAAGGGAGAATTAAAGCTTGGGGACTCAGAAAACCACCGGGAATGGTTCAAGGACAGCAGCTTGCATCCAAAGAGGCATCCAAAAGAACCAGGCAGCATGAGGTAAACACCGTTCGACAGTTAAAGGAGTCAGGTAGGGCCATTGGAGCATCAGAGCCACCTAGAAAGAAACTCCGTCAGAGAGAGTTCACAGACATTGGCCAACAGTTGAGCCAGGCTTTAAAAAGGCTCCTGGAGCGAAACATACTACAACCTCTCACCCCCCGGCCTGGGGTCCCTCAGAAAGGAAGGAATCTAAGTCAGTTTTGCCAGTACCACCAATTACCCGGTCACGACACTGATGATTGCAAGGCTTTGAGGCACACGATCCAGGACCTCTTTGACCAAGGATTTCAATGCGACGGTATTTAGGAGAAAATGTTTTTGTTAGAGCACTTTAAATTCACAGTTCTTAGTTTAGACTTTAGAATATTTCGTTTCCATTATGTTTTCCTTTTTGGTATACTTTGAGTAGCTTTTCGATGTATGTACTCAGTATTGTTCAATTTATTTGCCATTAATAAAGCTTCTTCATCCTTCACATCTTTAAGAAAGTCATGTACAAATGTTTCATAATAAAATGCTTTTTCTCTAACAAAACAAAAAATGGTTTGAGTATGTCTTCTGATAAAGGCACATGAAACAATCATCTTCTGGCAATAGAACAAGACGAGTCGTCTTTTTTGCTTCCAAAGGGTGAACATGTCCGTCCAAACACTGTCACAAAACATCCAAAACAATCCACAAAGCGGTCCAAACTCTACATCTGTTTAAGTGTTGTCATAAACCCCTAATCGATACTGGGGGCAATCCGAGCTCGGATCGCCGCCTTTAATCTTTCGTTTAAGCGTGCGAACTAGTCTCTAAGTGAAATTCACGAGAGTGTCTTGAGCGGAAAAAACATAAGCAACCGAGTAGATTGGGTCTCGGTCTCCATAAGCAACCGAGTAGATTGGGTCTCAGTCTCCATAAGCAACTGAGTTAGATGGGTCTCGGTCTCCATAAGCAACCGAGTAGATTGGATCTCAGTCTCCATAAGCAACTGAGTTAGATGGATCTCAGTCTCCATAAGCAACTGAGTTAGATGGATCTCGGTCTCCATAAGCAACCGAGTAGATTGGGTCTCGGTCTCCATAAGCAACCGAGTAGATTGGGTCTCAGTCTCCATAAGCAACTGAGTTAGATGGGTCTCGGTCTCCATAAGCAACCGAGTAGAGTGGGTCTCGGTCTCCGTAAGCAACCGAGTAGGATGGATCTCAGTCTCCATAAGCAACTGAGTTAAGATGAGTCTCATCCCTAAACCTTAGGCACACATAAGACCTACCCTACATTCTATCCTTTTAGGCACACGTAAGACCTACCCTACATTCAAATCCTTTCAGGCACCCATAAGGCCTACCCTACAGGCACCCATAAGACCTCCCTTATTCATTCACTTTAGGCTCGTCATAAGACCTAGCACCATCCTTAGGTTCGTCATAAGACCTGGAGTCATCCCTTTAGGCTCGTAGTAAGACCTAACACCACTCCTTAGCTTACCTGCTTCCATTAAACACATTGCATTCATTTCATTCATTATAGGTAGTCAACGCCTTAGAATAGCTTGACATTATTTCATTCATTATAGGTAGTCAACGCCTTAGAATAGCTTGACATCATTTCATTATAGGTTGTCAACGCCTTAGAATCGCTTGACATTATCTCATTTCCACATTTTAGGTTGTCAACGCCTTAGAATCGCTTGACATTATCTCATTTCCACATTTTAGTTGTCAACGCCTTAGAATCGCTTGACATTATCTCATTTCCACATTTTAGATTGTCAACGCCTTAGAATCGCTTGACATTATCTCATTTCCACATTTTAGGTTGTCAACGCCTTAGAATCGCTTGACATTATCTCATTTCCACATTTTAGGTTGTCAACGCCTTAGAATAGCTTGACATCATTTTCATCACTTTAGGTAGTCAGCGCCTTAGAATAGCTTGACATCATTTTCATCACTTTAGGTAGTCAGCGCCTTAGAATAGCTTGACATCATTTTCATCGCCTTAGGTAGTCAGCGCCTTAGAATAGCTCGACAACATATCATCATTTTAGGTAGTCAACGCCTTAGAATAGCTTGACATTGTATCATCCTTATAGGTAGTCGGCACCTTAGAATAGTCTGACATTACCTCATTATTACCTCTAGGTAGTCAGCGCCTTAGAAAAGCTCGACAATGCTTTGTAGCTTAGGTAGTCAGCGCCTCCGAATTGCTGGGCATCGTTAACCCCGTTTTCACACAACGTGGAGGATTCTGTGGAGTCCAAAATTTTAGGGCACCACTCAAGCATCAACCAGACTTTTCACATTCGTTACAAAGTCCAGTTGACGGGGGGCAATCTGTTATACCCAAAATTTTGACCCCCTGGTTAAGGTCTACGAGGTTGTGAGAGCCATCTTCATCAAACAGTAAGAGTCTCCGGCTCGATCGGCGTGTTCCAGGCCTGAGGAGCAACTTCGTCATTGTCAGGGGCGTTTTCGTAATTTTTAAGGCTTCTGAGTTCTCCTATAGGCTTTCTCTCTCCTCCAAAGGGTGCCCAAATCAGCTCGGAATGCTTTGATATTTTAACCCATGATAGAGGATGACATTTTAAGCATAACGGCGTTGGAATTTTGATTTTTCGAATTTCCAATAATTTTCTAGCAATTTCTGACTGAATCTGACGAGAAATTCAATTTAAAAATGCTCCAGCATTTAAAAATTCGTTTCCACCTCAGAAAATTCATAATATCCATTCTTGACATGTGGTTAAAATTTCATAGCAAAATTCCTTTGGGATTGCTTAGTTAAAATATCGAAAAATCTTACTTTTACTAGATTCTCTTTATCTTTAAGGAAGTCTATATAAGGGGATAGGTTTTTGGATAAAATCAGAACCTCACATGCTGAAGAACCCTAGAGAGTCAGAAAACACGGCCTCCCTCTCTCTCTCTCACGTTTTCCAACACCCGCCACCCAAATCATACTGAAAATCCCCCGAATCACCATATAAACACAGTTTTCCAATCCCCAAAGCACCAATAATCATCAAAACCTCACAAAACACCTCTAAAACGTGAAGAACAGCAAGAACAACCAACAACCAGAAGCTTGGGTCGAAATCCTCTCGGTCTGCCATCAACGGAGCACTCGACGAGTCCCGGTGTGAAGAACGTTGTGAATCCGAAGGTAAAACAGGTAGAAACTCCACTTCCCTGATTCACCACGGTATTATCTGTCTTGCCTCAAATTTGGGCTCAACTAACCTTCGTAGGCTTCTGTATTGCTGTTTATTTAAGCCTCTGTCAGATAACTTGTTTGCTAAGTTTCGTGCTTAATTCGAATTCAAATTGAAAACTTTCAATCACTAACGTCTTGTACATCTTTCAGGCTACACACTCATAAATTTGAGCTCAAAACACCCTCGGGAACCTTCTGTAAACCCCTGTCCGTGGGTGGTCCGTGACCTCGGACCTATGGTCCGGGACCTCGGACGCGTTGTCCGAGACCACGGACACCCACGGACGGCGGCGGATTTTAAAAATTCAAAATTTAGGTTTTTCTAATAATGTCCGGGCCCACGGACATCCTGTCCGTGGCCCCGGACTTTGCAAATTTTTGTTTTCCTTTAATTTCGACTTTTCTGTATATTTAGGTTAACTGGGGTCCGTGGTCTCGACGTTTGGTCCGTGGCTACGGACGTAAGCAAAATTGGACCTAATTCTGCCTCCGAAACCCTAGTTTAGGTAGCTTTTAATTTCACTTTAATTCTCTGTCAAAAAATGCTAAAAAACACAAAAAACAAAGCTCGCGCACTTAAGTTAAAACGACTCGTAATAAGCCGTAATTAAACTGAGTAGAGGAAAAACGACTTCTAAGGGTAATGAAAGTAATTGAACCCTAATTAAGTCGAATATCAAGCCCCCGAACCCGAACTCTCCTTTCCTAATTTAATCTAGGTCAAAATTAGGTGGCGACTCATAATAGGTTCCAGTGAGCTAGCTTAGGTTTTAATAATTATTGTTATATGACATAGTTATTAATCTTAGGTTAATAAGTGGACCTAAAACCCGATTAGATCCTAATCAACTTAATCCACATAGGGTAGGGTTTAAAATCGAGGCTCACACCTGCCACACCCAAAGAGTTGCAATACTTAACTGATATAGCTTAGATAGATACGAGCATAACTACGGGACATACCCGAATAGGAACAACAAAAGTAGTGCCTAAATGACTTAAACCTCGGTAACCACAGTGAAGACGTGGAAGCGAGCAACGAGGTAGATCACGGAACTAAATAATTAAGGAACTCCGACAGTGGAGAAGCACCTAAATGAATGACAGTCATGTCAAGAGGAATGAGAAGCAGCTCTAAGGAGCAGTTATCCAATTAAAGATCAAGGAAGAGCCGATAAGGCTACCAAATACAATGTGAACAATACAGTGACCGGTATGAGTTAATCCAAAAACCACCAGTACCGCACACTTGCCACGGCAAGTGCAGTAATAGCGGGACTAATAAGAAGAGCTTTGACAAGCGACCAGTACTTACCAAGTACCAAGACGGCAAGAAAGCCAATATAGCACCACAAACCCTAAGAATTCTGAAACGAAATCTTGGAATGGCCTAACGGCCTGACCACTGTATAAAGAACATACCAGTCTGCAAGAAGTCAGACTTGGTAAGAAGCAACCGGCATTGAAATGTCGTGAAGATTTTGTTTTCAAAACTCAAATTTTTCTTTCAAACGCTAAATTTTCCAAAACCCCCAAATTTTATAACCAAACCAGAGAACCACGGTAAGTTATCATTGGACAATATAAGAGGAGTTGGCAACATAATACTTCACTTAGGCGTGTGACCGACACTACGGTGTACTAAACGAGACATGGGACGACCACACTCCGAAGGAGCTTGCGGGCCTGACAGACCAATTATGAGTTAGTCGGGTAAGTGGCAACGTATCAATAAGATACTCCATGTATGTATACCTTAGAGTACGGAACACGGGAAGTAGCCCACTCCATACTACGGATGAAAGAGCCAATTCAAACCAAGACAGTTGGACACCTCGAATGATCGAAGAACACAAGGAAGCTTACCAAGATAAGGGAGTCAAGAATCCAGTAAGATGACAGATCTAAGAATATAGCATAGAGAAGTGCGAAAAGCACAGAGTATTAGGTATAGACATTAGATATGTCTTAGGAAATATATAATGACTGGAATGAATACCAGTGTAAGCAATATGGCGAAAGCCTAAAAAGAACATATTAATGTTCGATAACGGGATAGAGTTCCCACAGTATACTTTACTGAAGAGAATGACAACCTGACCAAGAAGGTAAAGGAAAGTACCAAGGATCTACCCATAATGGGAGACATTACAACCCTAAACGGGATAGTCAAGTATATAACCGCAAGACGAAGTAAGGAACTGAATATACCCATGAATTCAGGCCAGATGAGATGACAAAACTCAGTAACACCCAGGAGCAATCCGAGAAGGGTGCCGGAGTCAATAGTAGTTGAACAAAACATCGTGTTGAGAACACAAGTGTTAAAGAGAACACTCGGGTAGAACCCGAAGGGATCCCACGTAACACGGGGTACCCTAGATTGCCAGAAGGCATGAATTAATATCAAGAAACTTAGAGGGACTTCCATGTACGGAAGCGTGATGAAACAACCATATCAAAAACCCAGTAATACCTCCAAACCATTTAATGGCATACGGAGAAGCAGAAACCTATATAAACAGCCCGCATGGAGCATGACTCGAGGCAAGGTGGCTTGTAAGCCGATAGAACCCACTACAATTCGTAGATTCAAACGTTGTAAAACATATGCATAAGGTATAAGGGTTATTGTGGAGCACGAGCCACTACCTTAGAGTGGGGACACCACTTGTTATTGTGGAGCCTATGGAGCGGTAATTGCGTGAATCTTCCAGAGAAAGGCTACCACCTAAGTATGTAATGCGAAACCGCTAGAGCGTGTAATGATACTTGAGCAGGTGATTATTGCCAGGAATAATTTGAACAGAGATAGTATGTAGAAAGGCTTTGATAGTAGTGGAAAGAAACCGAGAGAGTAATCGGTTGAGTAGAAAACACAGTATGTGTGCAATGTGAATTACAGAGTAAACAATGCGCAAGAAGCGTAGAGAGGTTTATATAGTAACGTATTTCATTGAGCCAGGTGAATGGCAAGCCATAGTATGAATGAGGGGAGTACATGAGCAGAAGCTAAAGTGGTAGCGGATGCCATGTAAACAAATGTTGTTTAATGAGTAAGAACATGGTACGCAGCAAGCGATATAATCAGATAATGATTTGAAGCTGATGAAAAATGTGGTAAAGGAGACATAATCATTCCTATCTCATGAGAGATTTACCGTCAAGGGTTTACGCTTCTGCACTCTGTATGACTGAGTGTTTTGGTATTGCACTTGTGCGGTAATGATCGAGTGGGAGAGCCAGGAATTGAGAAATGTCAACGAAGCCTGTTGAGCGAGAATCTAAAGAGATAACCGTGCGGGGCTGTAACCCACAGGTCCCAGGACCGATGTATGGTTAATGCAGAATAGTATGAAGGAGGAATTTTTGTACATAACAATGAATAAACATAAAATTAAGCGAGGCAGCACTACATACTAAGTTGTAGCTTGACCCTCAACCGACAACAAGTCGGGAAAAGTATGTGAATAGTCACGAAGGTATACAAAGTTATACAAAAAAAAGATTTCCAGAGAGCTGGAGAGAAAATCTATAACTCATCGAATTCGCATACGGTAAGAGATACCAAGCGACGATTGAGAAACCTTATTTCCCAACACAAAAGAGGATAAAAAGGAAGTGAGTAATACATTGAGAATATCGAAAGGGCGAGTTAAGCTCTAGTTATCAGATCACACAGCAAAAGCTAGTGGACCGTAATTCAAAGTTAAGTATACATGGCAAACACGAGTAGATGGCTCATTGTAAACGCCTTGAAGCCTTAGAGGCTAGAACCGAACCTGGTTATGAGTTAATTACCGCATTGAAGTTAAAAACACTTCATGATACTTGAATTAATGAACCAATGTTTATAATAACATGTGGTTAGTTACACGGGCGTAACCCCTTTTAAGGGGGGTAAGGGCGAGAAAGCGCTTAGAGTATGTTTTACGTTTAGTGCGTAAACTACTATGTGCATAGCACAAAAGAAATTGTTTTGATGATTGGAACTTATGTTACATAAACATATGTACCCATTCATTGTGTAATAATGATTATTGTGCATGAGGGATGCAAGTAACGAGTATGTAATATTTATGAAAAGAGGAGTAGAGAGACTCCTAGGGAATGAGAATCCCTATAGTATATGTCTAGTGAGATTAGACATGAGTTATGATGAGTATGAATCGGTATGAAACCGATGTGTAACCTTGTAGGGAGTGAGTTCCCTAGGTGATTTTATTTGAAAATGATTGATGGAGCGAGTTCCATCCTTTGGAGTTGTATGTTATGTGTTTTAAATTGAGTAACAATTTGAGGAAAAGAGGCATAAGTTGGAATACCTAGGTAAAGTAGTGAAGCAATGAGAATGACAAATGACCTAAGCACTAGGAACTAGAGATTAATTGAAATGAATTGTTTCATGCATATGACTAGAAAGAGTAAAGATAAAAATGAAGTGTTTGACTATCTGTTTGTTTGAAACTGACGTGGGAGGTGGAACTTGGTCTGCTAGCGATCAAGGGAAACCGAACACAAATTGGGGTGGAAGGATAGTTCAACACTGATGCTGATCACATCACAGTTGGATGATTCCTGAAGCTCCCTATAAGTAGTCACAAGTAATCACGCTAAGAAAAGATACAACTACCATAAATTTGATTTGGAGTTGTGTGATGATTTCAAAGAATTTTTCAAAAAGATTTGAAAAGGATTTTTCTTCAAGTATGAAGATGGAAATGGAAACTGGTTTTTAAACTGCTATCACCCGCCGATGGCTACAGCCTTAAGTCTTGATGACCGGTAGAACGGTGGGCGTGTATTAGTTTTGAAACCATTGCACTGTACGTGCGCGGTCCTAGGTGACCGGTTGGGGCGGTGACAGTGTGTGATTTTTCCAAAGGCAGCGGGACGGGGAGAGTACCCTGAGACGATCCTGTGTTGAGTGAGTCAACCAAAGTGCCTGAGGATATGTATATGTGTAACGTTTTGATCAGAACCGAAGGAACCGTGGGCCAGAGAGAGTAAGTGCCCATTTGTCATGAAACGGCCGTGAACCAGAAGAGTAAGTGTTCAATGTGACCGGTACCTGAGGGATCAGTAGTATATTACTCAATATGGATTCGAGGACTGTAGTGCCTTCTTGTCTTCGGACCGATTCCATGGAGAGAGTATAAAGAGTATTTTTGATTGCTATACATGCTGTGTTATATGTGTGGTATGTGTAGTATGAAATGTGACTGACTTGTGGAGTCTGTAAGGTTATACATGTATTGTAACCTGGCATAGTACGCCCTTGAGAGTAACGATAAGATTCACCAACTTTGAGGACAAAGTTCCTAAGGGGGGAGATTTTAATACCCCGGACCTAATAATGGTGATTTAATTACTCTAATAAAATTATTAAAGGCCTAATGGTGCCTAAAGAGTGTGGTAAAGAGAATAAAACCAAAAGTAAAGAGAAAAGCTTGAAAAGTGAAAAACGCTAAAATGCGCATTAAATGAAAATAAGAGATATATGATCTCGTAAGGTCCGAGATGGATTCCTAAGGCTTAGTTAAGCCTAATTAGTATACGGGAATGATTCCCGAAGAAAACGGATCCAAATAATGGATTGAAAATGCTAACGGAGTTTTATAGCACGCTTTTCGAGGAAACCCGCAAACGCTACTTTAAGTGGTCAAACGGACCCGTAAAAATTATAGTTGATTAAATAACTATAATGAAGTATTAATGGAAGCTTAATAGCCATTAAAAATAAAGAAACGAAAAATCCGAAAAACGGGCCCGGTTAGTGAATCGTGCTAAACCGGGTAAATTAACGAGCGTTTTCTGTAAAAAAAAAAAATGAAAAACGCTCCCAGCTTGTATTTTGTGTGGGGCCGATATTAATTAGCATACACACACATGTAATTATCTTGTTAGCTTATTAGTTCACTAGATGACAAAAAAATAAAGTAGGGAGGGGAATAGTAAAATGAGATATTAGTACTCTCACCTCCTTTCTTTCTTCTGATTCACGATTCCCTCCTCCCAAACTGAACTCCATCTTCTTCCTTCTTTTAATGCGATGGCGATTCCAACAGAGAGCACACAACCATCATCTTCTATCTCCACTATCTTGCTCAATTCTCCTCCGAATCACACAAAAATTACGCCGTTGGATTCCTCTCGGCAAGGGCAACATTTTCCACCCTTCAAAAACTTAAAACCCTCACTCTCATTTTCATGACCGTAGCTTCTGTTGAAGCTTGAAGAGGTGTTTTTGAGTCTCCCTCATCTCCTTAATAATCCAAGGTAAAAATGAGTGAGGAAGTGGAGTTCCACCCACGGAGTAATCAAATAGCTGAGCAAAGAGTATATGCTGCCTACGGAGACAACAGATGGAACTCTCTCCGACCAAACCCCCTTCCGACTCCAACGAACGGACTCTTACGACAAGGAAGCTATACCACAGACAGACTGCGGAGGAGTAGTCGCCTCCAACGCAAAGCAAAGATCCTCTCCGAAGAACTAAAAGTCATTCGCCTCCGAAGCGAAGCAAAACCCCCTCCGAAGGGTTGGGAGTAATTATTCAAAAAGAAGGGTGAAAGTTACATAAAAAGCCTTGTATAACTAAGAATATTCTAGAATGATGTAGGCCTACAGAAACGGTTATACACTGTAGAAAAGCCTATAAATAGGAACCATAAGTTATGTAATAAGGTACGCTTTTCATCAACACAATATTGGAGCTCTCTTTGCAATCTAAGTCTGAGTGCGAGTTCGATACGATCTCATTTGGCGCCGTCTGTGGGAAACGAACGATAACCACGATTCAATCCACAAGAGTCACGGTTCTTGTCTTTTGTTCAAACATGGCACCACGATCAAGCAAAGGGAAGGGGAAGATGGCTGCGACCGGGGAGAGCTCATTCTCGAAGGAAGACCTCACTGATCTGATGAGGAGTTTTGCGCAAGAAGTCAATGAGAAGATGGCTGAAAGCAATGAGCGGTTTCAGCAGGAACTGGCGGATAGAGATCTGGAGCACCAGAAGAAGATCGATGAGATGGCGAATGTAATCGAGGATCTAAAAGCGAAAAGCGGATCAAAAAGCGACGAAAGCCGGAAAGAGAAGTCACCACCGAAAGGTGCAGAGGAAGACCTCGTCGACATGTCGCTGTATCCCTTCACCGAAAACATTCGGAAGGCGAAGCTTCCACCGTTCTTTGTCGCTCCAGCAATAGAGAAGTACGACGGAACTGGAGATCCCGCTCAACATATCAAGAAGTTCATCTTTGCGATGAACACTCAGGGGATCAGTTCCCAGGCACTCTGCAATCTGTTTCCGGGAACACTTACCAAAAGAGCTCTAAATTGGATCTCTTCTCGGAAACCTCAATCCATCTCAAGTTTCAAACAACTTACAGAGGAATTCCAACTTTACTTCGCAGCAAGTAAAAAGATCCAGAGGGATACGATTGAGTTGATGGATGTTAGGCAAAGAAGGGGAGAGACGGTGAAGGAATACAGCGAACGCTTCCATAAACAGGTGGCTGAAATAGACGATGTGGATGAGAAGATACTGGTGAAAGCTTTCGGAAATGGATTGGCGAATCCAAGGCTGGCAGGGAAAATTGCTACCAAAGCACCGCAAACTCACGGAGAGTTAGCGGAAATGCTGCATGATTTCTTGAAATCGGAGATTGCGGAGAATAAGGCGAAAGAACTGGCTAATAGCTTCAGGCCGCCTAATGAGAAGAGACAGGGAGGAGCGTCGTCTGTCGGCGCGAATTATGGGGAGACATCCGCTCCGAAACCTTGGGGAGCTAGGTACAAGCCCTATGGGAAGGATCTGGTCGCACCTACCCATTCTGGGGGTAGGACGACGTACGGAGCAAAGGTGATTTCTATCGCTCCAGGAAGGTACGCAGCTGCGGTAAGGGAAGGCTATCTTCCGCCTCCGAAGAAGCCTGCCTCAGGCGAGAGCACATTGGCGTTTTGTGAATTCCACGGGCACTACAGCCACAGAACGACCAATTGTGTAACATTATCAAGAGAACTGAACAAAATCGACGAGCAAAGAAAGAAACAAGAAAAGCCAGAAACAGGAAGCTCCCAAACAGCAAAAGAATAACAGCGACTATCAAAACCGATCTCGTTACGGGCATAACGGGGGTGGCATGAGGAATGAAGATCACCCTGAGCTAGACCATAGCAAATCTTTCGATTTTGGGGTCATAACTGGTTATTCTCAGAAAAGGGGCCGTTCACGGCAAAAGAAAAGAAAAGGCACGTACACGAAGTCCATGAGAAGCTACCAGAGAAGAAAGTTCAGAGAAGAGAGCCTTTACCACCTATCTACTTCACGGAGAAGATGAAGAGGGAGTCTACTACCCCCACAATGACCCCCTCGTCATTCGAGCTCAAATCAATGATAGGGTGGTGGGAAACATCCTTGTCGACAGCGGAGCGGGAGCAAACGTGATTTCCCTAGCGGCGTTCCGGAAGCTGGAAATCCCGGATGAAAAGGTCAAGCCGTTTACTGCTACTTTCGGAGGATTCATTAGGGGAATCACGGCTCAGGCCAGCGGCAGCGTCGATGTCACAATGACGTTAGGCCAAAAGGAAGATCGGAGAACAGAAAGGATAACCTTATATATCATGCGAGATCTGTCCGGATACAACGTCTATTTGGGGCGACCTGGGATCAATGCTTTCGGAGCTGTCTGTAGCACCTATTACCTCAAGCTCAAATACTTGACAAGGGGCGGAAGGCTGGTGTCCATTCCTGGAAGCCAAAACAGCAAGGGTGTGCGAAGTCCGGATTACTGAGGATTTCCGGAGGAAGACGTAGTCAAAGAGGTCGGCTCCAGTCGAGAGTACGAAGAAGGAGAAGCCAGGACACGGATGTCTGGAGAAAACCTCCGAAAAGGTGGTGGTACCGGCGGAACGGCCAAGAGAGGTACCCCTGAACTCCGATCCTTCTAAATTTTTAAAATTGGAAATGCTTTTCTCCACGATGAGCAGATTCGCTTAATGAGATTTTGGAAAAAAGAAGAAAAACATTCGCCTGGAGCCCAAAGGACATGCCCGGAGTGGACGCCAGCGTTATCCAGCATAACTTGAACGTCGATCCGAAGTTTCCCGCCATCCGGCAGAGGAAGAGGATTATAGGAAGGGAAAGGGACGAGGCTGCGCGGACGGAGGTCGAAAGGTTGCTGGAGGCCGGCTTTATTAGGAAAGTCTTTTATCCAAAATGGCTATCAAATGTAGTTTTGGTTAAAAAAGCAAACGGAAAATGGAGGATGTGCGTGGATTTCACGGATTTGAATAAAGCTTGTCCGAAAGATTTTTATCCTTTACCTTCCATAGATAAGCTTGTAGCGGCAACGGCGCAGAGTAGTGTGATGAGTTTTTTGGATGCGTTTTCTGGGTATAACCAAATAATGATGAACAAAAAAATGACCAAGAGAAAACATCTTTTGTCACCTCAACTGGTATTTTTTGTTACAAGGTTATGCCGTTTGGACTGAAAAATGCAGGAGCGACCTTCCAGCGAATGATTGACGAGGTATTTCGGGGGCAGTTGTCTCGAAATGTGGAGGCATATGTGGATGATATAGTAGTGAGAAGCGATTCTATAGCTCAGCACATGGAAGACCTTGAGGAAACCTTCAATACCCTGGATAAATACAAAATCAAGTTAAATCCTGAAAAATGTGTCTTCGGAGTCACCCGAGGGAAGTTTTTGGGGTTTATAGTCGGACAGAGAGGAATTGAAGTTGATCCGGAGAAAACCCAAGCAGTCCTCAACCTTCCACAGCCGAGAAACATTAAAGACGTACAAGCCTTGAATGGGAGACTCACTGCCTTAAGCAGATTTTGCTCCAAACTCCAGGAAAAGTCTATTCCATTTTTTAATACCCTCCGCAAAAATAAAAAATTCCAGTGGGATACGGAGTGTATGGATGCCTTTGAGCAAATCAAGAAAATGCTTCAAGAACTTCCCAAACTCGGCGTTCCGACACCAGGCCAGGATCTATTCTTATACCTATCGGTCTCAGAGTGGGCAGTAGCGGCGGTATTAATCATGGAAGAGGAAAAGAAAGAAATCCCAGTCTATTTTACTGGAAAGATCTTAACTGCAGCGGAGACAAGATATTCCAATATTGAGAAGGTTTTGTTCGCCCTTGTGATTGCATCCAGGAAACTGAGACCGTATTTCCAGTCGCACCGAATCACCGTGCGAACTAATTGGCCCTTAAAGCAAATCGCCAATAACCCAAACGCCTCCGGAAGAATGATTACTTGGACGGTGGAGCTGACTCAATTTGAAATTCATTATGTTCCCCGGACAGCAATAAGAGCCCAAGCCCTGGTTGATTTTATCACCGAGGCAAGTTTTTTCCGTCAAGAAGAGCGAGAAGTCCCGTATAAGATGTGGGTGGATGGAGCTAGGTGTAAAACTGGTGCGGGGGTTGGAATCGTGATCCAGACTCCTGATGGAAGGAAAATGAATCATTCAATAAGGTTGGAATTCGAAATCACGAACAATGAAGCGGAATATGAGGCATTAGTGCACGGGCTGGAAATAGCCTGTGCCCTGGGGGTGACGGAGCTGGAAGTGCAATCTGATTCCTTGCTTGTAGCAAGGCAAAGTGAGAATATCTTTGAAACAAAGGAGGAAAAACTAAAACTTTACTTGATAAAGGTACAGGATCTCAGGGCAAGGTTTACGAAGTGCAATCTCCGACACGTATCCAGAGACCAAAACTCGGAGGCCGATGTACTGGCTAAATTGGCAAGTATAGCGGAGGGAATACCGGAAGAAGTTTCAGCTACAACTAAGGAAGCTCCCAAGTATAGAAGAAACGGAGACAATGGTAGTTGAGATGACTAATTTGGCGAATCATGGATGACTCCCATTGTTCGGTATATCCAAGAGGGGACATTACCAGAGGACGAAAAAGAGGCCAAAACGATAAAAAAAAGAGGGCAGCGTCGTTCTTTTTCGAAAACGGCCAACTCTATAAGCGATCTTTCGGTAGACCATCATTGAAGTGTTTGACGGAAAGTCAAGGGCTAGAGCTTGTCACCGAAGTCCATAATGGGGTATGCGGCAACCACCAAGGAGGAAGGGCAGTAATGCATAAAATACTAAGGATGGGCTACTTCTGGCCGGCGATCCAGAAGATGTGCGGAGACTATGTCAAAAAATGCATGCAATGCCAGTTACATGGTCCAAGGGTTGGAAACCCACCTGCGGAAATGAAATCTATTACCTCTCCGATCCCCTTCGCGAAGTGGGGATTAGATATTGTTGTGGACCATTTCCAGAGGCTTCCCCTGGAAGGTATAAGTACTTGTATGTGGCGGTAGATTACTTCACCAAGTGGGTAGAAGCTCTTCCGGTGGTAAACATAACTGCACGAAAAACAGAGGAGTTTGTTTGGAAGAACATCGTATGTCGGTTTGGTATACCGAGGGTAATCATAACGGACAACGGTGCGCAGTTCAATTGCAAGAGCTTTAGAGATTTCTGCGAAGAGTGGAAGATTGGCCTGAGATTTGCCTCTGTAGCTCATCCACAAGCAAATGGCCAGGTAGAAAATACAAATGGGCAAATCGTGAAAGCTCTAAGAAGAAAGTTGGAAGGAAAAAGAGGAAGGTGGGCGGAGGTTCTACCACAGGTTCTATGGTCTAATAGAACGACTGTCAAGGGACCAACCGGAGAAACCCCTTACAGATTGACATATGGTCTGGAAGCAGTAGTACCTGCGGAAATCATGATACCATCAAAAAGAGTTGAGGGGTACAAGGAAGAAGAAAACGATGAGGGCATCCGAGATGAGTTGGACGTCTTGGATGAAAGGCGGATGATCGCTGACTTAAGAAATCAAAGAGACAAGTTGAGAATCGAACGACATTTCAATAAAAAGGTAAGGGAACGGTCCTTCTCCGCAGGTGACTTGGTGCTCCGAGAAGTAAAACAACCGGCAAAGCTGCAACCGCAGTGGGAGGGCCCATATGTTGTTCAGGCTAAAACTGACCGAGCATCTTATAGGCTCCGAAATGTGGACGGAGACGATCTGCCACATTCCTGGCATGCGGAGTGTCTCAAGAAATTCTATGTCTAATATCTTCTTTCAACTGCAGGGTTAAAGAGTCGCTTGGTAAAAAGCGCGCAAAGAGTGGCAATAAAGCATTTTGCTTCATGATCTCAGTTATCTTGTTTTCAAAGCATGTTATCCGCCGATGATAATATATAAAGTTTCCAGACAAACAAAAAGCATCGCAATTTCTCTCCGTCACAAAACAAAAAACAAAGGGTTTTTTCAAAAAAGAAAGACAAAGAATGTATCCGACGATCTCACCATTGGCCATGGTAGAGTGATTTGTATCCGACGATCTACCATCAACGATGGTAGTGTAATTCATTCGACGATCTCACTGTCAGCGTCCTGGCAGTAGAGTGTTAATCCGACGATCTCACCGGCTCAAAGTCGGTAGAGTGTTAAATCGACGATCTCACCATGTGTACAGTGGTAGAGTGTGAAAAGAAAAGTGTAACTAAAAGGTTACTGAAACAAGAGACCCTCTACAAAAATGAAAGGCAACTTAAAAATTCAACATTAATGAAAGTCTCCAACTTTCGGGGGACCGGTCGCTCCGGTCATACCCGAAAGGTCTGGTTGGTATGATAAAAGGAAAAATGTTAATTACAAATATGAGAATACTCCGCAGCAAATAGTTATAACAAAGCTTGAAGCAAAAAAGGAAAAAGTTTATGTTACAGGCTCTGAAGGGTCTTCCGCAAGCTTTTCGGACTCATGTGTTCGCTTCTGGAGGGTCGAGGTGCTTCCTTCGGAGTCTTCCTTCTCGCCTACGGGAGAAAGGGCGGCGTCACTCCGAGCCCGCGCGGCAACCGATCCCATAAAGGATGGGGCAAAACATGTATTCCCCGCAGGGCGTGAAAACCTTGCTAATTCCACATGATATCCGGTAGCACGGGCAAGCGCTTCAAACTCCAGGCTTTCATAAAGAGCTTCATCAACAGATTGCTGTCTCTCAGAGAAGAACTCCGACACGATCCGTTGGCTCTCTCCAGCAAACTTGCGACATTGAGAAGAGAGCGCCACTTTAAGGCCTGAAACAGAGCGGTCCTCCGCTTGAAGTTCCGATCGGGTCTCCTTGAGGGCCCCCTTCAGCTTTGCAACCTGGTTCTCGTAGGAATGAGTAAGGCTCCGGTATCGATCTCTCTCCGACTCCGAAGTAATTAGCAACGCTTTAAGTACAGACACCTTTTTAAGCCAAAAGTCGGAGCTTCGAGCAGCCTCCGACGAAGGACTTGGATTTTCTACGAAAAAATACAACGGGTTAGCAAAAAAAAAAAAAACAAAGAAACAAGAGGTTTTCGAAGATATGAAAGTTACCGGAAGCCTTTTTCTTCTGAGCTTCCACCTCCGCCTCAAGCTCTTCAATCCGAAGAGCGGCTTCCGCAAGCTTCTGCCTCTCCGATTCAAGACTAGCTTGCGCCTCCGCCAGGTTCTTCCTCTCCGATGCAAGATCGGCTTGGAGACCATTTTGTTTGGCCTCAGCTGCTTCCAGAAGCTGGTTCTTTCTTTCAAGCTCAGATTCAAAAGAAGATTGAAGGTCCTCGGTGGACTTCTGGATCTCTTCAGCGACCCTCCGAAGGTCTTCAGCTTCCTCTTCCAGCACTCGCTTTTGATCTTCAAAAGAAGCCTGCATCTTATTAACAGTATCCTCCTGATCAACGGAGGCAAGTTCTTGAATCTCCTCCCGGAGAGCGGTCTTTTCGGCTTCAAATCGAGCCTCTGCTCGCGCCAAAGCCTCTTGAGTCTTAGCCTTCTCTTCATCCATCCGCAACCTTATATCTCTCCGCACGGGCCCCATGGTAACGGAGAGCTTCAGAGGAGTATTGAGACTGGGTCTCCACGCATTGGGCCATCGCCATGGCCTAAAGGACAAGAGTATCAGAATAAAGCTGAAGGTTTTACAAGGGATATGCAAAGGAAACAAACCTGAGTTAAAGCGCTCCAGAGGCGATCAAAAGCCACGTTCTCCGGAAGAGAATGGCGGACAATGGCGTCAGAACTACCCTCCCCAACCCGAAGTCTTTGCTTTAAGGGAGTCGGATGGGAGCCTGGGGCGAAAATGCCATTTTCATTGTTAGCTGCCTCCGCAGCAGTAGACCAAAAGGTCTTGTACCTCATTCCCCGGACGAAGGGAATGCGAGGAACCGGATTTCCTCGGTGATAGCCCCAGTCCAATTTCGGAGAAGGACCGTAGACCGACGGATCGGCCCGCGGTGGAGGTGAAGATCTGTCCTTCGCATGCTTGCTCCTGGCTCCGGACGGAGGAGCCCCCAGAGAGGGGCCGTCGGATGAATCCGAGGAAGACTTTTCCTCCGCACCAACCTCGGCAATACCCTTGCCTTTACCGGGCGGAGCTTCGCGAGTCTTTTTTGCCTTTGGGGCTCCACCTTCTCTTATTGTAACACCGCGCACGGGTCGGCGCTCCCTTTCGGGGGACTAGGCGGAACGGAGCGGAGCGGGCCACCAAAATTTAAAAACAAAGAAAGAAGCAACAACGAAAAGATCTTTCCTTGCAGAACAAGAAAAGATCTTGTGGGACTGATGAAGTGGAGTTCCACCGCACGGAGTAATCAAATAGCTGAGCAAAGAGTATATGCTGCCTACGGAGACAACAGATGGAACTCTCTCCGACCAAACCCCCCTTCCGACTCCAACGAACGGACTCTTACGACAAGGAAGCTATACCACAGACAGACTGCGGAGGAGTAGTCGCCTCCAACGCAAAGCAAAGATCCTCTCCGAAGAACTAAAAGTCATTCGCCTCCGAAGCGAAGCAAAACCCCCTCCGAAGGGTTGGGAGTAATTATTCAAAAAGAAGGGTGAAGTTACATAAAAAGCCTTGTATAACTAAGAATATTCTAGAATGATGTAGGCCTACAGAAACGGTTATACACTGTAGAAAAGCCTATAAATAGGAACCATAAGTTATGTAATAAGGTACGCTTTTCATCAACACAATATTTGGAGCTCTCTTTGCAATCTAAGTCTGAGTGCGAGTTCGATACGATCTCAATGAGCTCAAGTCTTGTATCTTTCTAGCATGTTCTTGCTAAATCAAAAAATACCCACGTTGAACTTGGCTCCATTCAGCCGATTTTGTTCTTCAACAGAGGGGTGAGATTTTATCTAGCTTTGTTGTTCAAAGTTTGCCCTCAAGAGAGCAAGGTAAGTCCTTAGTGACAAAACCCTAAAGCTAGTTCTTGAAATATTAGTTTTGTTGGGTACGTGAGAATTAAATTGACTTGTTGTGTGTGCGGTGTGGGGAAAATGATTGTAGTTTGCAATCTAGACTCCTTAGGTGGTGTGAAAACAAGAGGAGAAAGAAAGAACAAGAGAAGGAGGAAGAGGAGAAAACAAAACAGAAAGCTAGTAATGTATTGAACTTACCTTGAGTTGGTTTTGTCTCTGTAAACACAATTTTGAATGTGAATAATGACCTTGAATTAGTGTAGTTTTGATACTACAATATTGCTAGTTGAATGAGGAAGTTTTAATGGGTTTGGGTGTGCAAACAAAGTTAGTAACTGAGCTAGTTATGTGTGATAACAGAGGGGAGTTTAATGTGCTCCTGTGATGGTTTTTATGCCTATATAAACAGGGAAGTGAACTGAGGTTTGTGAATTGTTGTGGTGTGGTGAGAATGCTTAGAATGTAGGTGAGTTATGTCAAAATTTGTTTAAGAAACCATGGGCTTGAGTGTGTTCATACGTGGAGTTGAAATGGTAAGAAAGGAAGGATTGGAAAACTGCAACAGAGAACTAGAAACTAGAGTCTGTAACAGGTGAGAAAATTACAGTGAAATTAGTTATTTGTAACAGGTGGATGTATAAGTAGTTTAGGTTAGTTTTGAATGCCTAGACAATGTCAAACATGTTATAATATATGTAAGAATATCATGGAAGAGATTGGTGTAAGTTTGGAGTTTGAAACAAAGTCAAAAACTCTACATATTTTTCAATTCTGGCAGTGGTCCGGGTTTGTAAACCAAGTACACAAACCCGGACCAGGGCTAAAACACCAGAGAAACTTGTAAAACTGAAGTGGTCCGGTTTGTAACCCAGGACATAAACCCGGACCACCCCATTTTTCCACCCGAGAGGTTTACACAGGTATGGTCCGGGTTTGTAAACCCGCCCCTAAACCCGGACCACACATAAAAGTCACCCGAGAGGTTTCTGAACTATGGGTCCGGGTTTGCAAACTAGCATGCATACCCGGACCAGTCATGAATTTCACCCGAGAGTGACCAGAAGCCTTGGTCCGGGTTTGTAAACCCGGATACAAACCCGGACCACCCCATTATCCTTACAGAAAATATTTTAAAGCTATTTTAAGGTAGGGGTTTGATGGGTAATGATGGTATAAGGTAATATGACATGATTAATGATGTTTAAAGGTCATTAAGAGTGTAAACAAGTTTGATAAGTGAATGAGAAAGTTGTGAGCTTAAGAACACATGAGTAAACCTAAGTTAAACGGGATAACGGGGTTAAGTACGGGAGTGTTAGTTTTACATACCGTAATGCTTTGATGTTAATAAACATTTGAATGTTATCAGTGGATCGTGTGTGAACCGAGCATGGTGAGATGACACGGTAAAAGTAAAACCCCGGTGAAAGGTATGATTTTCTCATACTCTGCGTGCTAACCGAGTTACGTTGATTTGTGTGTTTGTGTGCCGTTAATCAAGATTAAAGCATGAAAATAATCCCTTGCTTGATTATGTATGCCTTGTTGTATGTTGAATGAACTAACATACTTGTAAGCCGGTGAGGTCTAACATAGTGAATGGACGCCTCGCAGTGAGTAACGTTTGGCTAGAGACCCATAGATCGGGTCGACGCTTATGATAACGAAAACGTGCGAACACACAAACTATCCATTAAAGTATAACGATAAAACAAACATATGAACTCCCTAGAATGTGAGGAGATGTACGGGTTGAGAGAATACCCGATAATGGTTAGAAAACCACATTGAAACAATCCACGAAACAAATGAGAGTGGAAAGACAAGTGAACCTCCTTCAAGAGGATTTAAGATAGTTCGAAGATGTGAACTAGTGATGAAGGTAAAAGAGACCTGAGGGATTAGTAGCTCCCTTGAGACATGGTCGACCTCCCCATATGAGGATTTTACCTGATATATGCAAATAACCGAAAGTATGAGTAAAGTAAATGTATGGGCAACTCTTAAAACCTAAGATTAACCAAACTTAAGTTATGTTCCCAAGGTCATTAGAAACATCGAGAGTGATGCTTCTAGACTAAAATACATATTATTATTATAACTCCGAGGGAGGAGTGTATGGGAATGTAAGTAGTCCGAGAGCAGTCGAACCTAAGTAATTGAGATAGGAACTAAGAGAGAGTTCCGTGAGCTAGTTGAACCTTTCCACCATGCTAGACCCAGAGTAGGGTCGAAACCCGGGAAGTAAGACTATGCTAGAGAGCCATGAGTTTTGGCCTAAGTATGTATTAAGAGTAACAAGCGTGACGTAGGAGACCTGTAGCGTCTCGAGAATCTACAAGAGCTTGAGTATAAATAACCCAAGAGTGTGGGTGAGATAATGAGTATAAATAACCCAAGAGTGTGGGTGAGATAATGAGTATAAATAACCCAAGAGTGTGGGTGAGATAATGAGTATAAATAACCCAAATGTGTGGGTGAGATAATGAGTATAAATGACCCAAGAGTGTGGGTAAGATAATGAGTATAAATACCCAACAGTATGGGTGAGATAACGAGAATAAGTAACCCGAGAGTGTGGGTGAGTATAGTACGGGTAGCCCAAGAATGGGTGTGTATATGAATAAGTAACCCAGAGAGCGGGTGAGGTATTGAATAAGTAAACAAGCATAGTGAGGTAAAACCCTCAAGGCCTAAGAGTAACCAGATACAACTAACAACCTTGTTATGTTAGTTAGGAATTGTGTTCCATGATTGGATGTAGATTACTTGAGCATTACATGTACTTATTGTATTGCAATGAGGCATGTTGTTTGACTAAAAGGAACTCCAAGTATATCCGACTAAGTGGTCGGCGTACCCCGGTTAGCGCTCGGGTATGCGAATTTCATATGCAGCGTTAAGCTGAGCCCCTAGGGGCGATGTTTTTATTTTACAGGTACACCGAAGATGTCACCGTTCGAGAGTAGGACGGGGTCGGTGGGTTGCATGGGTAGTAGTTTTAATTACTTATGTAGAAGGAGGTGTAATTCCGAATATGTTGTCGGCATCCATCTATTGTAGACTCGGTATAGTAGAGAAATGATTTGAGTATTGTATTTGTGTTGTGTATTCGGTTGTTCCAGTCCATCGGACCGTTATTGTATGCAAGGAAGGCCTGGTTAGCCATATGGGTGGCTAACGGCGTTGTATCACCCTCTGTTGTATTTAGAGTTCCGCTGTGAGATTATTGGTAATTGTGACAGTTTAAGGAGTAATGACGAGATTAGCAGTTGGGGTGTTACAAATTAAATGACACCGGCTTAAGAGCCAAGATATCATAATTTAATTATCAACCATCTAATGGCTGAATTGGAAGTGGACGGTGAAACTTGATTCCCGGGGATCAAAGGAAACCAACCACAAATTGGGGTGAAAGGTTAGTTCAACGCTGGTGCTGATCACACCAGTGTCGGATGACTCCTGAAACTCTTCACAAGTTGCCACAATTAATCTCAGCCAGGAAACAACAAACAACATCATACTAGTTACAAACAACGAGCAACAATGTAGTAATAAGATATTAAATAAGAAAACTTGTGACTAACAGTTTACGTTGCATATATTAAACCATACAAAATAATTATGAAGAGAATACGATCATATAACAATCACTACCATATAGTTTCCAACTATATCGTATACTCCGTATTTATATATATTCACATATACTTGTACATCACATATATATACACTTATATTCATATTACATGGTTCATCCTCCTACATTATATGTCACATTTCATCATCATCTTAATGTAAGATGATTATTTGATTGGTTGCATTATAGTATGCAATTTATATTAATAACTTTATCTTAATATTTTGTAACATTTCAGGACATATATTTATACTTCCTAAGGTTTATTTTATACTAACCTTAACTTATACATTCCATTTTCTCATTAAATATTATAACCCATACCTTAATAAAAACTATATTATTGCCGAAAGGCATATACATCAAAATTCTTATTTCCATCAACTCCTAATATTTTTCCCATTATTACTATATTGCCACATATTAATATAATGTTATACATATCATATGTTATATTAATATAATAGTTTACTAACTATATTCATGTACACGCCAACCTGTGATGAACACAAGAGAATTAGTAAAACGTATCAGTCCACAGATGGACCAGGAGTGAAAAGAACAATTCTACCGTAATACGGACATTACCAATACCATTCGCAACAACAAACGCGAATCAACACTTAACATATGAATAATTACCACCCCTGGGCACTACCTTTACCAAGGAGTGCTACGTACAGTTATGTACAACTAAAAAAAACGAACAAGCGACACAATTAATGGGTGTTAAAGAGACATACAGATTGTGAGACTAGTTCTAGGCAGAAGAATGGCTACTGCCATTGACGTTCTACCATATGAAAAAATAATAATAATAAGAATTAATGGGTGTTAAAGACATGTCGTTTACTACTGCGACGACTGTCAGTGATAAATAAATGTACAAATTAAATCAATAACAAACACCTAAATCGATATTACAAGAAACTCAAACCGAACGCTAAATAGCGCAAATAAACGAGTACCTAATGTACAAATAAAGGGCGTGAGCCCAGGAGACCGGGAACACGACTCCGATTACCTTTCGGGTACATACCGTAAGTAACATGAATAACGATGATACTTAACTAACGGGCGCCAAACCGCGCACCGAAAATATAAATAACTGCAGTTACATATAAATAGCACTAAACATAAGCAACAACAAAGACATTGCTTACTAGTTGAATACCAGAAGTATATACCAGCATGTAGTGCTAATCACTAGTGATAAATGTTTAGTCCTAACGGACAAGCATAATCTTGTGAGAAATGGCATACCCTTGTGAATGTAGTACCGTCAATGAGAATGATCCGAAAGTGAAGAGCCAAGTTGCTCAAACTGTTATGCAATCTATGACACACCCATTTAAACGGAAGAGGAAACGAATATGAATACCCAAGTGTGAGAACTTATCTTACGCAGCATTGGGAATTACAGATGAGATGTGAAAATGATTAAACCGGGAGGAAAAAAAATTATGTATAGCACTCAAGGAGATTGAGATACGAGACCTGACGTTGCTAACTCAGCACGAATACTACATGAACGGTTGCAGCCTTACAGACAAACCAACATTTAACGTTTAACTGGTTAACAACCAAGTGCTACCTCTAGTGTATTACTAAGGACATGAGTCAAGGGAACAAAAATAATGTTTCAACCACCTTACCACCATACTACTAGAACATAAGCACCTACGCAAGATAACCGACACTGCGGACCAATCAACATCAAACTACAACAAGGACATCCATCAAAAGGGAGATTGACAATAGAATACTTCATGATAGCTGTGTGACGGACGCTACCAGTTTACTAAACAAAACATGGGATGACCGCACTCTGATAGGAGCTTGTGGGCCTGACAGACTTACTTATAAGTTAGTCAGGTAAGTAGTAATGTATCTGTATGGTACCCCATGCATGTAGACAGGTAGTGTTAGGAACACAAGAAGTAGTCAACTCCGTGCTACGGACAGTGATGCAGATTACCTCGAAGACAGACAAGAAGAGCCGCAGTTTAACCAGCGGGATAGAGAAACCAAGAATCGTCAACACAGAGTAGCAGACAGTGCACACGAAGACAAGAGGACAGGAACAGGAAACCCATTGTTGGAACGAATAATATGAAAAAATCTTTATAAGGATCAGGCATCTTGCAATCCAGAGAAATATACCAAATAATACGAACATAAACGCGTGACTATGCAAGAATGTACAAACATATGCTTTTAACAAGAACATAAACGTTATAATAACTAACAACCCGTCGAACCGACGGAAAGGTGATGCGCGCGGAAGCGACCAACACGAACAGATATCAATAATAAATACGTGAGCGAACCTAGATGAGTAAAACCCGCAGAGAATAATGTGAAGTGAAAGATGAAGTTGTAGAACTCTAATACGAGCACACATATGGATTTCCGTGACAGAAAACAGGAAGAAGATATATATATATCAACATGAACAATGTGTACTCCGGAACAAAACCACCAGGAGACATGGATGACAATATTTATCTAAGTAGACATCAAGACTAATACGGCTTTGTATTACCAAGAAAGGTACAAAGAGTACTAAATACTAATAATAGCTAATGCCACATGACAACTCAAACTGGAAGTCAATGACAGAAGATAAACGTAGATGCTAATACTCCTAACGATGGGATATACGACAATACAAAGACTCAACTGAGCTTATGTTCATGGCTCTACACCTCTGCACGGAGCGAGTGAGCCCATAAGAACGAATTTGGGAGAGAGCACAAACACGTGCATCACCCTTTACATGTTTTGGAGCCCGAAGGGGCTAGAGTCATACCCGCCTCTCTAATATGAAAATAATCTACTCCAAAGGTGGGAGATACCACATGAGAGTTAGAGAACTCAATGAGAGCCAAGTATACAGCGCTCCTTGTGGAGCGGCTGTTGAATACTTGTGGGGTACGGGGGCGTAACCCTTTTTAAGGGGGGTAGAGCCTCTTGGCTGTGCACACGTTTGCACTGAATTTTGTTGTTTCGTATGCGGGGCATACAGTGGTTTGTTGGTATGCGGGGCATACGATGTTTGTTGTTTGTTGTTTCAAATGCGAGGCATACGGTGAGATGGTAGTATGCGGGGCATACGTTATTTGTTGTTGTTGTTTGATTGTTTTTTTTGTTGTTGTTGTTTGATACGTGGGGCGTACGTTGTTGATCATTGCGTGTGATGCGCACTTGTTTGTATGTATTTTATGAAACACTTGTTGGAATGATGTGTTTACATCCATGTATGTAGTACTTTTCCTTATGATAATTGTGATACATATATTTATATCATCTTGTAGATTGATTACATATGGTATCGCCTAGATACGAAATGAATCATCAGATATGGAATGTGGAATGATGGCATGGTATGGACACCTCGGGGAGGTTGTCAGAGTTGGTAGAACCGATAGGAAATAATGGTGCGGATGGATCGCCTACATCCATATGTTTGAATTAACGCCACAGATGATGGCTATGTGCTGTATAGGTGCAATACGATGTGTGTAAATGATATATCACATAGATATTGTAACACCCCAACCGCTAATCTTTCCATTATCCTCTAATCAATCCCATACTTACCCTTCTCGCAGCGGAATACTTACTTACTCCCGGCGGGTGATACAACGCCGTTAACCCTCCAAGGTTAAAAAGGCTACTACTACTTACCGTTTCGGTCTGATGATTAGAATGAAACGCATACATACTACCTACTTTACAATACCAAATACTTACTTACATTTGATTACCGAGTATCCAAGTTATACGAATTACATTCCAATACTACTTCCCAGAAATTAAGAGTTATACCGCTACTCCTTTTTATCCAATCAAAATCCATTATCCAAAAGGTGTACCACATGGTACACCAGCTACACAAAAGGCCTTAGCCGTGTACAACTCAGTACACCGTTTCAATCCTACTAACTACCAAAAGAATCACATCCCGTCCTTACCCTTCCCCGCCACGCCTCGTGGGTACCTGTGGAGTAAAAACATTCCCCCGAGGGTGTCAGCATACGCTGAATATGATAACCGCATACCCCGCGTACTAGCGAGGGTACGCCAACTAATTGGTCGAATACATGCGCTTCGTTTCATTCATACATACATACATGCTTATTACAATACAATTCAATACATTCATTTCACCAAGCATACATACATACAATACATACAAGAAGTACAGTACAAGTCGTCCATTCATACTTACCATCACCGCATTATGGAGATACAATTCTCCAATACATACAAAGGTCTTGTTAGCCTCATTACACACCCGGGTTAATCAGGTGTTCAATACTTTTACTCCGGGTCAATAACTTACAATAGTCAAGACCAATACAATACAATACTTACTTCTTACATACTTTACTTCCAGTTAAGTCGGTATGACCTCCGGGCAGGGATTACTACATCCCACCACCGGGCTTTAGGGTGGCCCACTAATCCAGGATGCTACCCATTCAAGGGGATTGGTCCATGGAAAAGATTATAGCCAAGATCCGGATCCAACCTGTTGTGTTTCCTTATCCTCACGCGTGGCCGAAACTATATCGGGCTTCTACTCATTCCATTTTACTCATTACTCATGTTAGGAGTTAGATCGTTAGGAATTAGTAGAAGTCCATACTTACTTTCCATACATACTTACAATACGCAAGTACTCATACTTACACATACACTTCATTTCCAATCATACATTTCATGAATTATACAAACTAAATGTTCAAGAAGATTCAACAAGAACGAAATAGTTCAAACACAGGTAAGTGCAATATAAGTCCGATTCGTGCATTTATCTTATTGGTGATCACATAAGCACACAAATCGGGGTAACCAAGTTAGGATACAGGGCATGAAGGAATCATACCGTACACCATCGTATTCGCACTACCGGCTCCTTGGAGATCAACTATTTGATTCCTATACATACATGGAGTTGTACGATTAATGATCTATGATTAATCTAACTTACTCCTTCATTGATACTTTTAACATTTACCTGCTACTTCATTACTTTCTTGCTTGTTACAAAACCATTCTTTTCTTTACTACTTCTTAACTTGTTTCCTTACTCATTTACTTACTTTCTTACTCTTACTACTTCATTAATGGTGTATTACTACATATTTATGGTTACATGTGTATAGGCATATATATATACATACATATGATTACTACAGTCATATTATAAAAACTTTTTTTTTTTGTCTATGTTTGGGCCGTCCGACCCACCGTCCGACCCAACATCTGGGTCGGACCATTCCAGTAAGTTTTCGTTCTCTGAAATACATCCGTCCGACCCAGCACTGTTTTGTCCGACCCATACACCTCTGGGTCGGACCATTACAGAAAGTTCCGGTCCTGTTGTCACTGGTGGAACGCGACCCATTAATTACGGTCCAAAACCGTGTATAATTACGGTTGTGGACCGTAATCTACGCGGGCGTCAATAAATGGCGTTTCTTTAATTACGGTTTAAAACCGTAATTAAAGTCCCTTTTCCGGCCCGCGTGTCATTGACTTTACATTACGGTTATTTGTAAAACCGTGATCTAAAGTCCTTTGGCGCGCGCAAACCAAAGGACTTTAGATCACGGTTTTACAAATAACCGTAATGTAAAGTTGACACTTTAGATGACGGTTTTGGCAATAACCGTCATCTAAAGTCTTTTGGCGCGCGCGCCCAAAGGACTTTAGATTACGGTTATTGTTAGAACCGTAATCTAAAGTGTAATTTTTTTTTATTTTATTTTTTTACAAATCTACACAATTGCAACAGAGACAGAATTGTAACAGATAAGCAACAGAGGGCAGAAACTGCACAATTGAACCCCCTGAATCAAATACCAACAACACAAATTCATTCTCTGCGCACAATTGCAACAGAGATAACATCTAATAAGCACCAGATCGAAAATCTGTAACATATTCAATCTGTTACAAAATTGCAACAGATATAACATCTAATAAAGCACCAGATCGAAAATCTGTAACATATTCAATTTGTTACACAATTGCAACAGAGATAACAATTGCAAATTCATTTCTGCGCACAATTGCAACAGAAACATTCAATACAACAGCTAGAATCTGTTACAGCAGCAGCTAGCATAATTCATTACAAACAGAATCAGAGCAACTAACAAAAATATAATTTGTTACACAATATAATCTGTTGCAGCAGCAACTAACAGAATCAGAGCAGCAACTAACAAAAAATATATGTTACACCATCAGAGCTAGCTAGTCTACCACTCCATTCTCATAAACATGGCTGCCATGCTCTCTCTGACATGCAACAAGTCGGCAGGAGCATAAGTCTTGAATCTGGCATAATGCTCTTTAATCTGCAACAAGAAAAGGAATGGAACATATAATGAGATTAAGATAAAGACACAAAAAATCTGCCGAAAGAATTAAATACAAGACAGTGTTCGTATTACCTTGTCAATATCATTCTCAAAACTTGGGAAGTACCCGCAGAACTCGTACATATACCGCATCACGTAGTACCCGCAACTCTTAGAATCCTTTTGGGTAGGGCACTAAATCACCAAAATTCACAAATGTAAAACAATTGTACAAAGATAATAGCAGCACGAATGAAAAATACATGAATTACCAAACCTTGATGTAATTGACGGTCAAATCACCAAACTCTCCCTGAGGGGTTTTTTTGTAACAACTGTTACATATATTAACAAAAGCGTTTAGCAAAATGAACAAGTACATTAATTTTGGTTCAAAAAACTTACAAACAATTAAATAATAAAAACTTACTCTTTGATTAAGTCTTCAGTGTTGAATTCTGTCCACTGCCCTAGTGGATCTAGAAAGAGCAGAGTAGCGGTGGCAGCGCAGAATATAAACAAAGCCCAGTGGTGGCTACAATGTCAAATACAAATGAAATGAGAAATGAAGGTAAAAAGTTAGCTAATTAGTATGTAATTTTATATTAGAACTCACGTTTGGTGATACGGCATTAGAATGAATAATTTATTCTGTTGATCAACAACATTGAAGCAATGAATCATGTATTCACAAAACCTCCCCGGGTCCGTAGTGATTGAGTCGTACGATAAACGCTCCGGGCACACCGCAGTAATGGAGGTCATGTCCTTCTCAGCACATCTCTCAAGCAGACATCTATTATATCACATGTACTATAAAAAGTTAGCCAATGCAACTTCATAGATACTTATTCTATATGTTTTTACAGTATGAGGAAAGAACACTTACTTTAGATAAGCTTGAATAATGTTAATGTTCAGATAATCTCCACACATCATCTCTCTGATGTCCTCAAAGTTGATTGCCGTCATCATATCTTCTTCGTAGTGAAACATCGACTTTGGAAGCGTCATCATGAAGTTGTTAGTTTGAGATGACTTCAACATGATCTTGTCGTAGAGATTCATCTGCTTGGGCCCCAAAACATTAACAAGTTTTTGTGGCAGTGTGAGCTTATTTTTAGGTGCCTCAGAAGTCCTGGTGCGACCCCGGACGGGCGCTGGATTCTTACCTTTCGCACCCCGACTCACTGGATTCTTACCCTTCACACACAAACAGTAAAGCATCAATGTAAAGATAATTACTAATTGATTATTATAGTAACATTAAACAATTATCTAGAACATGCCCTTGTACTTCTGACAGGATTCGCCGGCGCGCAGATCTCTTCTTCTCTGGGCCGGGATACGCGGCGAGGAAGCTCAGGGATCTCAGGATTCGCCGGCACGCTGGTTTCTTCTAGTCTGGGCCGGGTTACGCGGCGAGGAAGCTCAGGGATCTATAATAGATTAGATTAGATACTTAATGCTAAATAATGCATTTTATTAGATACTAAATGGTTGTCAAACAGTCTTACCTCATCGGTGACAACAATATAATGCTGGCCAGGGCAATATGTCTCCCTTCGCTTCGATCAGCGTGCATTTGTTGTCAAACGCCATCGGAAGGTATGCATGCTCAAATCCATCAACTATCAGGTCCAAGGTCACACACGCGTAGAATGGGGTAGACGTACGAAACTGATGAGCGTGAGTGGACCTGATGGCAACACCGTCCCGTAGGCCGCATCTACAGGGTGCCCGTCTAATGGTATTTGGAGACGACATTTTTTTTGCTCCTTTAATAAACAGAGATAATACGTGAAAAATAAATAAGTGAGTCCAATCTAATACTATTTAAATAACTTTATTTAGGAGAAAATAGTTTTAAACAAAGTAACCTGGATGTTGGCAAACGGGTACGGGTCAGCGGCCGGAGCACAACTAGACGAGGAAGATAGTCGAGGAGGATCTAGCTGCTGCTGCTGAGTAGTCGCATGTGCAATCGCATTCAACGCTTCCTGCAGCCTCTCCTCGATAGCCCGGCGCTCAGCAGCCTGTTTCTCGTCATTAGCTTGGTGCTCAGCAGCGAACTTACGCTCTACCATCGCCTCGACTTCAGCAGCACTCATCTGACCCTTCCTAGCAGATGGCGGGAATACGTTCTTCTGACGTACTTCTCCCCCAAATCCTCTAACACGCCCCGGGTGATCCTTCTTCCCAAGCATTTGATTGAGCGCGTCGTCTTGAGAAGGAGGAGTGTGTAAGTCTACTTCTCCTCTCTGTGCCGCTTCGTACTGTCCAATTTTCAAAGAAGTTAACACTAAATTTAAGATCAACAAACACTTGGGTATATAAGTAAATTATTTAACAGCTACTTTCAAATACTTACAATTTGGTTAGCCAGTTGTTCCATCGCAGCATTAGGAAATATCCTCTGACCTTCGCTGGTCGTTTTCTGGCATCCCAGTATGTACATCTGCACCCTCCTCGCCTCAGAGACATCCTCGATCGGGCATTCACTTCCATCCTCGTTCCTCCGTGTCAGCAAACCAGCTTCTTTCCATCCCTCGAGGCTGCCCACATATCCCCTTCGTCCCATGGTGGGGGGGTAGAGATTAGCTTCACAGTTTTTCCGTGCTTGTTCTTGTACTTGCTGTTAAGAAAGTACAACAGAAATTAATTAGAAAATCAGGATAAAGCATTATGAGCATTAATAAGAAAAGAGTACACACAAACATACCCTGAACTCGGGGGTGGCGTGCCGCTCAACGAACTCCTTCCACTCCTCTTCAGTGATCATGCCGTTGTACACAACATACGGCGGAGGCTCACGTGGGGGCACCCTGTTGATCCAATGCTCAACCAAATAGTGGCGGAATGATTTAGCTTTGCCGGACACCAAAGAAAGAACGGTCTTCTTCACTTCTTCTGGGATCTTGTACCGTTCTTGCACCTTCTTCCAGATGGTCTCCTTTACTTCTTGCGGGACTTGTTTCCATGTGTGTGTTGATGCAGCAATGTGATCTGGCCAGAGTCCCTAGCATACTACCGAACTCTGACCTGCTGCCCCCACCATACCTCCCATACTGGTCCCACAGAAGACTAATCTAATCCTCTTTCTGCAGTTTCAACCCACGGGTCAGACCTCTACCTCTGGGTCTCTGAGTAGCACTCGTAGAAGGTGCACTCATGGAAGGGCCAACAGTAGCAGCGACAGATGTGGATGGGGCAACAGCAGCAGCGGCAGATGTAGATGGGACCGGTACCATTCGCTGCTCATTTTCCTCATCCTCACGACAAAATAAATCGAACTCTGCATCAGCCATGTCCTGATCAGCCATTCCTGCAAGGATTGAAATACAATTTGAATTAAATTAAGCATTTCATAATGGTCATAAACAAGCAATAAATAAAAGAGTGGTAATTTCATATAAATTTTTATAGTAATAACTTACATACACCATTATCTCTCAACCCACATTCCCTTGTTATGGTCTGATCGTATATACTCACGATGACCTGTGACCTCAGCCTCTTCCAATGAAATAGGAACAGTTGGAGGTTCATCTTCTGCATCATACTCATCCTCATCAACCACACCATCCACACCAACTATTCCTCTTCTCCCTTTAAGCACAACAGACCATCTAGGATTACAGGGATCAGTTACATAAAATATCTGCTTAACCTTCGTCCCAACAATGAATGGCTCAACCGTGGGAGTAGCTCTAGACAGATCAACCAGTTTCATACCATGCTCCTCCTCACGGTAGCCATGAATGTTGTTAACCCAGTTACAGCGGAAAACACACATTTCGTAGCTGTTGTAGTCCAATACCCAGATGTCTTGTATAACACCGAAATATGATTGTTGTACTGAGACAAGACTATGACCCACGACACCGACGTCATATAATTTTGATAAGCTTCAAGCTCTACACCACTGTTTTGATTCGTTGACTTCTGATCCTGACGTTCTGTGAAAAAGGTGAATCCGTTGACATCGTACCCCTCATAAGAAATTACATCCAGATTTGGTCCAAATGCAACTACTTTAATCAGTTCAGGCACATTCGTGGACTGATCGGACAACACTCTCTCTTTGAACCATCGGACAAATGTCCTATTCTGCTCATTTTGTAGTCTGACGTCACTCATGTTTGGATATTGTGCTCTTAAAACACACAAGTGTTCATCAAAGTATGGTTCAACATCTTCAAGATGACTTAGCACAACTAAATGAGCTTTGTTAAGAGTGTCTATGTCAATTCTTTTCAGTTTCCTTCCAACCGTGCCAACACCCTTCAATCTGCCCTCGTGTCTAGAACGTGGAAGTCCAATGGTATCGACACCTTCTAGGTAATTGGTGCAGAAGTCTACAACTTCCTATGTGATAGTGCCCTCTATATACTACCCTCTGGGTGACGATGGTTCTTCATTTTCTTCTTCAGGACACCCATGTACCTTTCGAACGGATACATGTAGCGAAGGTACAAAGGACCACACATCAGAATCTCTCTTACAGATGCACGAGGAGATGTATCATTATGTCGAAGAACGATGGAGGAAAATACATCTTCAGCTGGCACATTGTCACAATAAGATCCTTTTGTAATTTAGACAGAGTGTCCACATCAAGAACCTTAGAGAAAATGGATTTGAGGAAGACACTGACGTTTGTGATTGTGTGTCTGACAGCATCCGGCAAGATCCCACGTAGTGCAATTGGCAAAAATCTTGAAGTAGGACATGACATGATAATCGTGAGATTTCACTCCTACTAATTTGAAATCTGTCATGGACACTAGGTTTCTTATGTTTGAGGAGTAACCTGATGGCACCTTGATGTTGTAAAGGGT
Source organism: Limonium bicolor (assembly GCA_023374045.1). Taxonomy (NCBI): domain Eukaryota; kingdom Viridiplantae; phylum Streptophyta; class Magnoliopsida; order Caryophyllales; family Plumbaginaceae; genus Limonium; species Limonium bicolor. The sequence continues at coordinate 371,485,546 of CM041777.1, read as the reverse complement.
ACTGCATAGACTATGTTTCTCTTCTTTAGACAGAGTGTGACAGGCAGGAGGCAAGAATGTGCGTTTTCCACGTTCTTGCGGGCCAAGCTCTGTGCGTATGCCCAACTCAATTAAATCTTTTCTTCTTTCAAATGATCCTTTGTCTTTCCTTTTATGTTCAAAAGGGTGCTAGTGAAACTTTCACCCACGTTCTTCTCGACATGCATCCCATCGATACAATGTCTAACCTCCAGATGCTGCCAGTACTGTAGTTCCCAAAATATTGATTTCTTTTTCCAGACACTTTTTTCACCACTTTTGGTTGGCGGCCCGAAGTTGTTCACAATATTATCCAACTTTTTGTAAATCTCTGTACCTTTCAAAGGCTGGCGCGCCATGCTGTGATCAGTTTTCCCATCGAACTCTTTCGCCATCTTTCGATACTTATGTCCTTTTGGAAGCATTTTTCGGTGGCCCATATACACGGTTTTCCCACTATGTTTCAAGCGAATGCTACAAGTGTTATCACCACAAATTGGACACGCCAACGCCCCCTTGATTGAATAGCCTGAAAGATTACCATAGGCGGGGAAATCATTGATTGTGTAGTACAACATAGCACGCAAATTGAAGTCCTCTTTACTGAATGAGTCGTAAACCGTAGCCCCTTCATTCCACAAGAGTTGTAGATCCTCTATCAAAGGTTGTAGGAATACGTCAATTTTGTTGCCCGGTTGCTTTGGACCAGATATTAACAAAGACAACAAGATGTGTCTTGGTTTCATGCATAACCACGGCAAGGTAGATTGTAAATAACCAAAAGCACAGGCCAGGTACTATGTATGCTACTCAAAGTACCGTAAGGGTTCATCCCATCCGTGCACAAGCCTAGCCTTAGGTTTCTCGGTTCATTACCAAACTCAGGAAATTTTACGTCTATGTTTCTCCACTGTGGTGCATCAGCGGGATGTCTCAATCTGCCATCCTTTTTCCTGTGAACTGAATGCCACCGAAGATTCTCTGCGTCTTTCTCAATGGAGAACAAACGTCTGAACCTTGGAATGATGGGCATGTACCACAATACCTTAGCTGGTGAACCTTTCTTACTACGCTGATGTGAGTTGTTTGTTTTCTTATACCGTGACGCTCCACATGCTGAACAGCTTTCACAAATTCATCCGATTTCCAAAACAGCATGCAACCATTTGGACAAGCATGAATTTTCTGGTACCCCATACCCATTGGGCACATCATTTTTTTGGCTGAGTACGTAGTCGTTGGTAAAACGTTGTCCACCGGAAGAACGTATTTCAATAGTTCCAGGAGGTCAGTGAAACTTACGTCGCTCCAGCCATGTTTCGCTTTCAAGTTGAATAGCTTGAGGACGACACTCAACTTGCTTAACTTTGTAGGGTCACACCCGGGGTACAACGGTGTTTTGGATGAATCCAACAAATTTTCATGCTTGTCTGGCGTGTTAGAGTAATGTCGTTCCACATCTTCAAGCATAGTCTCAATGTCATCATCCCAGAAATCTGGCACAACGTTCGCTGTAACGTCTTCTGGATCACCAGCAACTGTATCATCTCCAAATTCTGTTTCTGTGTTTGCCTGACCATTATCCCCTTCATCAGGCTTAATAACATCGAACGCACTCTGACCATGCCATCGGATTATGTCTTGGAAATCTTTTGTAAAACGGCGGCGGATCAGATGTTCCTTAATTGTTTCAAACGCCGCGATATCTCAGATTGTTTTGGCAGTCGATACACGGACAAAATATGTATCCCTTGTCTGTAGGTTTCAGATTGTTCGCCAACACCGTGCATAACTTATCAACTCCTTCTTAAAACTTGTCGTCCAAATTTCCGCTATAAATCCACGAACGTTCCATCTCCTTCTAGCTATTTATATGAAGGCAGCCATTCATTTTTCAGGAATCGGTAATATACTTGAACTTACTTTCTTTCCTGTGGCAGTTTTAAGTAGTAGCATTTTTAAAACTACACTATTATGTATTAATTGTAATACTAAGCACCGAAGTGGGCAAGTAGTGTAGAAATCAGCCCACGAACTAGGTCGCATTAACTGTGAATCTGGGCACAAATATATGAACAAGGTTAGAACATTTGCCATTACACTCTCAGGATTCGATACAAACGAGGTTAGAACTTGCAATCGAAATGCATGTATATGAACAAAGTTAGAAAAAAACGACAATCAATCGCGATCGCATACCCAATACGCGATAGAGACGTCGACGGTGAGACCAGTGGTAGATGGGTGGTGACCGGCGGCGATGGGAGTGACAAAGGTGGTGGGAGCGACGACGGCGATGGCCGTTAGCAAGGTGACGGGAGAGAGGAGGCAATTTCAGTGAGGAAGATAGCGCGAAAGAGAAGAAGAGTTACTGTGAGTAGAGTGTGCAGAGTGTAGGCAAATGTTTAAATGGACTTTAGATTACGGTTTACATGTAAACCGTAAACTAAAGTCACTTTACATGACGGTTCTCACGAAAACCGTAATCTAAAGTGTAACGGAATTAAAAAAAAAGCGCGATAATTATTTGGCATATGTTGGGTTTCAAACATAGGTAACACATTAATATAAAGTTTTTATTAATCTAAAATACACTGATAAAACGACGTCGTTAAATGTAATCTAAAGTGTAACGAAATTAAAAAAATAGCGCGATAATTATTTGCCATATGTTGGGTTTCAAACATAGGTAACACATTATATAAAGTTTTTATTAATCTAAAATACACTGCTAAAACGACGTCGTTAACTGTAATTTAGATTACGCGCGGAGTCGAATAAATCAAATAATACGGGAAATTTTTTTCGTCAGGTCAAAACGACGTCGTTGACGAGGTTGGCGCGCCTTTTTTAGGAAGGACTTTAGATGACGGTTTTTAGTAAAACCGTAATCTAAAGTCCGTTGACCGTAAAGCGCGCGTCAACACGGGACTTTAGATTACGGTTTTACTAAAAACCGTCATCTAAAGTCCCTCCTAAAAAAGGCGCGCCAACCTCCGATCGATTATTGATTACGGGTTAATCAATCATCGTCGCTAATAAATTTCGGCCTTCCTATTAATCACGGTGTCTGTTTAAACCGTGATTAAACACCATCATTAAAGCCTCGCGTTCCACTAGTGTGTCCAAGCTATGTCCGACCCATGTCCGACCCAACCTCTGGGTCGGACGAAGTCAGAAACTTCGACCCAGGATTTTTCTTGCCCGTCCGACCCACGTCCGACTCACGGCTCCTGGGTCGGACCATTCCAGAATGTTTTATTTTCGTTACTTAAGCCTTGTCCGACCAGCGTCCGATCCAGGCTGTGGGTCGGACAGTAGCAGAACACTGCTACAAGCTTTGTTTTTCAATTCCTTTCTTACCCATCTCTTCCCCAATCTTCCTACATGTAATCCCACATGATATAATGCCATTTAGGCCTCCTAAAATACCTTAATCCATTCTCCAAATACATTACTCAATCCTAGTTATACTTACACATTTTTCCTCCTTTCATTTCAACACTTATACTAGTTTCCTCACACTAATGCTACAGATTTTGGTTTTCCACATTATGCTACAGATTTTTAACCTATCCTTTACCCTTCATTACTCTCTCAACTAATGCTACTCTTAGCATCTTAAATACACTAGTTCATTCTAGTTACATCCCATTTACCAACTCTTTTCCCAAATCTGTTTCAAGACATTAAACTACTCCCATTGCACTCTCCACATACATCTAGCCACCACCTTGGTTGTTTTCTCATCTTGACCATTCAAGTCCTCAAATTCCTAGATAAAATTTGACATAGTCTCCCCTATATTTTAACATTCTCCACAAATTATTTCAGCTCACATATTCATATTCTCACCACCTTTTTACACACACTTCTTATACACATTTCAACACTACTACAACAACATAAATTCCTGCACATACTCAATCAATACCCAATGTTTTCCCAAGCTTTTAAAACTCATTTAAAACTTCAAAACTGTTACATTCTCTTCTCCAATACACTACTACATTGCCACTACTCATTACTCAATTACCTTACTCATTTTACTATTTAAAGTCTGTTACACTACTACATACAAAACTAGTTCAAGGTAAGCACAATTACCTTGTCTTGCTAGTTTTCCTTTTTTTTTTTCCTTCTCCTTCCTTCTTTCCTTCTTCTTCGTTCTTCCTCACACAGTGCACAATACTACAACCACCATACCAATCCACACTAACCATTTAGCATTCATTTATACTAACCCTAGAATTTAGGTTTTAGGGTTTAGAAAAGGATGTTACCTTCCAATGAATGGATGAAGTTCTTGTTTAGCAAGAGGACAATATTCCTAGCCCAACAAAAGAGTCAAAATCGGCTGGAACAAAGAGGACCAAGACATTCAAAATCTGAAATTGAAATTTCTATAATGCATACAAGGGCTAGAAATGATGGATTTTCGAACTTCTTTTTACCTTAAGATGATAAGGAGGTGAAGGTGCTTCTAATGGTGGACTTGAATCTTCAAATGGAGAATACCCACCAAAATAAAAGTTGAGCTTTTGGTTTGAAAGGATGAAAACGTTCTCCTTGGCAAGGGGATTCTAGTGGTGTAATTTGTTTTGCATTTGGAGAAGGTTTGAGTACTCAAAGAGAGGAGAAGTGAGGAGTTTTGTGAGTCTTCTCCTTTCTCCATGGCTGTCGCAGGTGCAAGAGGAAAATAGAGAGAATAGAGAAGGAGATGGAGATGGGTATGAGAGGAGGAGGGAAAAGTGAGGAGAGAGAGTCCCTTTCTTTTCTTTTTGCTTTTACTTAAGTTGTTTGTCTTTTAGCACATAAGAAGGAAATAAAGAGGGTGAGGGAGAGAGCTGGCCGCCCCCTACACACACACACACTCTCATTTTTATTTTTATTTGCAAAGTGGACACACTTAGTTGTTTATTTGCACTCTTACCCACAACTTCCCGGTTGTTACAGTTTTTACTAACCGGTACCCGTTTTCCGGAATTTTCTCGTTTAACTAATTTTATTGGTTCTAAGGCTTCACTAATATCTATTAGTGACTATTTAGTTGACCAAAACTGTTATGAGTCTATTTGACCCGCTTAAAGTCACGTTTTCCGGTTTCCTCGAAAAACGCGCTTTATGGTTCATTTATGCTTTTAACCCATTTTAAAGGTCCGTTTTCTTCGGGATTTGTTCCCTTGTATTTATTTAAGTGTAATTAAGCCTTTAAAAATATAATTAGCCTAATTAATCACTGTTTTTAATTACGGGGTATTTCAATCTACCCCCCTTAAGAAGCTTTGCCCTCAAAGTTGCTCAAGGTTACGGTTTATCATTTCTACTTATTCGGCAAGCCAATAGCCACAATACATTCTACTACCACCTTACAAGGTGTTCACAATTCTTATACCACCAGCATACACAATTCAAATACCATACATCATACTCAGTTCAATTTCCATACACAGTACTCAATTCATAAGCAATACTCTATTCAAATACCATACACAATACACCATTCAATTCGCACATTCCACAATACATTCGCAATACACTTCACAATGTCATTCGTGTCATATACCGTACAACACAAATGCATTACTCATTATATACATACCATACGCATACCATACTCATTGTACTACATACTGCATACTACAAGCACCACTTTGTGCCAATACAATACAATTAGCACTACACGTGCCAACAAAAATACAATTACAATACATACATACTACGCAATGCTAACCCGAAGCAATGCAAAAGCAAAAAGGCTCTACCCCCCTTAAAAGGGGTACACCCCGTACCCTCCGTGCTATACGGATACTAGACATCTAGTCTACAATAGATTCGAATACTTCGCCTTCATGGCGTCCTCTAATTCCCAAGTCACTTCCTCGACATCGTGGTTAGACCACAAGACCTTCACCATTCATACAGATTTATGGCGAGTGTCTCTTGTCTTTGTATCAAGGATTCACAGTGGAGTCTCGATATATCTCATCGTCGGCTCTAGGGATAAGTGTTCGGGTTCTAATACATGAGAGGGATCGGCTATGTATTTCTTGAGTTGTGATACATGAAAGACATCATGAACACGCCCCAATTCTTCGGGCAATGCTAGCCTATAAGCTACGGCTCCAATCCTCTCGGTAATGGTATACGGGCCTACAAATTTCGGGCTCAGTTTGCCCTTTTGGCCAAATCGAAAGACACCTTTCATAGGTGAGACACGCAAGAACACTTGGTCACCCACGGCGAACTCAAGGTCGCGTCATCGCACATCCGCATAGGATTTTTGTCTATCTTGGCCTGCTTTCATATTTGCTCGGATTTGCTGAACTTCAACTTGTACTTGTTCTAAATACTCGGGTCCTATGATGACCGCTTCGCTTGACTCATCCCAACACAACGGGGTACGGCAAGGTCTACCATAAAGCTTGGAACGGCGACATCTTAATCGAAGCATGGTAGCTATTGTTATACGAAAACTCGATAAGATGAAGCTTCTCAATCCAGCTCCCCTGGAAGTCTAAGGCACATGCCCTTAGCATATCCTCTAGTGTTTGGATGGTCCTTTCTGTCTGACCGTCGGTATGTGGATGGAAGGCGGTGCTAAGCTTCAACTCAGTACCAAGCGCTTCCCATGTGTTGCTCTCCAGTATCTCGAAAGAAATCTGGTGTCGCGGTCAGATACAATGGTTTTCGGGACTTTGTGGTGTCGAATGATCTCCTTGTCGAATAGCTCCGCGAGCTTCGCCACCTTCCAGGTGTCCTTCATCGGTATGAATCGGGCAACCTTGGTGAGGCGATCGACTACTACCCAGATCATGTTGTCCTCCCCTAGCAGGTGGGAGTCCAACAACAAAATCCATAGAGATATCGTGGAATTTCCACTCCGGAATGGGCATGGATTGCACCATTCCTCCCGGTCTTCGGTGCTCGAACTTCACCTTCTGGCATGTGAGGCACCTCAGAACATATTCAGTCACGTCGGATTTCATTCCTGACCACCAGAAGTATCTCTTCATGTCTTTGTACATTTTAGAGGCTCCCGGATGGACATGTAATGTCGAACAATGTGACTCTCGCAGAATGCGATCCCTTAGCTCAGCATTGCTTCGGGGGACGCATAATCTGCCATTCAATCGGATCAGACCATCTTCATGCAATTTGAAGTCATACTTTCGGTTTTCGAAGGTACCCTCTGTGATTTTCTGTCTGATCTCAGTGAAGTAAGGGTCACTCAACTGAGCGTCTCGCACCTCGTCAACCAAGCTAAAAGAAGCGAGTAGCGAATGGAGCGAGTGTGCTCGACGACTCAGGGCGTCAGCTACAACGTTTGCCTTCCCTTCTTTATACTGGAGGTTGATGTCATAATCCGAGAGGAACTCCATCCACCTCCTCTATCTTAGATTCAGTTCTTTCTGGGTAAATACATACTGCAAACTTGTGTGGTCGGAGTAGATGGTGATACTTACCCCATAGAGATAGTGTCGCCATATCTCAAGGCGAAGACAATGGCTCCTAACTCTAGATCATGTGTCGGGTAATTCTCCTCATGCTTTTTCAGCTGGCGGGAGGCGTATGCTACTACCTTGCCATGCTGCATGAGTACGCATCCCATGCCCTTGCCCGATGCATCACAATACACCTCAAATCCTCTGTACCCTCTGGAAGTGTGAGAATTGGTGCTGAGGTCAATGAGTCTTTTAGTTTCTGGAAGGATACCTCGCACTCGCTTGTCCATACAAACGGTGCATCTTTCTTCATCAATGACGTCATGGGCTTAGCGACTTTTGAGAATTCCTTTACAAACCTCCGGTAATAACCGGCTAAACCAAGAAAGCTTCAGATTTCGGTAACAGTCTTAGGTCTAGGCCATGATCGCACTGCTTCGATTTTGGATGGATCTACTGAAATACTTGCGCTCGAGATGACATGACCAAGGAATGATACCTGATCTAGCCAGAACTCGCATTTGAAGAACTTCGCATACAGCTGGTTCTCGCGCAGTGTCTCAAGTACTCTTCTCAAATGGTTTTCATGTTCTTCTGGTGACTTCGGATACACAAGAATGTCGTCAATGAATACTACTACTGAAGTGTCCAGCTGATCACTGAATAACCGATTCATTAGGTCCATGAATTTGGCTGGTGCATTAGACAAACCGAATGGCATCACCGTGAATTCGTAGTGGCCATATCTTGTTCGGAATGCTGTTTTCTCAATATCTTGCTCTTTGATAGCAATTTGGTGATATCCGGATCAGAGATCAATCTTAGAAAAGACGGATGCTCCCTTCAACTGATCGAACAGGACGTCGATGCGTGGCAATGGATACTTGTTCTTTACAGTGACCACATGTAATTCGTGGTAGTCGATGCAGAGGCAGAGACTACCGTCCTTCTTCTTCACGAAGAGGACTGGTGCTCCCCAGGGTGATACGCTCGGGCGTATAAACCCATTGTCGAGTAAGTCATGTAGTTGCTCCTTGAGTTCTGCCATTTCTGCTGGTGCCATGCGGTATGGTGCCCTAGCAATGGGACCAGTACCGGGTACAAGGTCGATTTCGAACTCTACTGCTCTCTGTGGTGGCATACCAGGTAGCTCTTTCAGAAATACATCAGGGAATTCTGAGGCTACTGCTACATCATCACTGAACTCTGGATCTCTCTCCAGGTCTTGCACGTGACATAAATACACTTCATGTCCTTTTTTGAGCTCCCGATACATTGCCATAGCGGAGATGACTGTAGTTGAAGGCACTCTCAGTCTCTGGCGGTATGAAACAGTGACCCCAGATGGACTCTTGAGCAGCAATCGGTGCTCGGCGCATTGGATTATCCCCTTGTGCCGCTCCAACCAGTTCATTCCAATTATTAAGTCGAATCCCAATCCGTTGAATTCAATGAAGGAAATGGGAAACGCTTCACCTATTATTTGAATGGTGGTTGATTTGTAATACTTGGTACACTGTACCCGCTCCTTCGATGGGAGAGTAACCAAGAAGTTCGGTAGCTCATCCGCATCTAGCCCCAACTTCTTCGCAAGAGATGGCGATATGAAGGTGTGAGAGGCGCCGGAGTCGAATAATACTGAGGCTTCGATGCCGTTCACTGGGAATGTTCCCGTTAGCAATGGTGCCCGCTTTTGTCGCTTGTTCTTCGTGAGATGCTCAGGTTACCTTCGGTACCGAGTCCACACCTATTGATTCATGAGATGATAAGTAAAGATGGTGGAACGCAAGTTGAATTTAATAACCAACACTACTTTTATAATAACAACCATCATACATACTGTGTCTCTAATACAACGGTACTACTAGATTACATGTACTACAAGATTAATACTTTCTAAAGGTAAGGTTCAGGCGTCCGGTTTCATGTTTGTGGCATTGATTATTGCCGGTGGTGCCGTATTCAACTTAATCTTCTGGATCCCGTATACAGCAACCTTGATTTTCCACCCATGATTAGGACTCTCCTGATCTCAATACCAATTTCTCTGCGAGGTCCACACGCTCTCTGCTCGTCTACATACAAAAATCGGCGTCATCACCAATTGACCCAGACACTACGGGCACTCCTAGTTCAAGAGATTCCGCTGTCTCGTCCTTGTCTTGGTGTAGCCAAGTCGTCTTCTTTTTTCATAGAAGTTGACAATACATAGGTCTGCTTCCAGTGCAGGGATTGGTTCATCTTCACATTATTGTGCAATTTCTACAGCTTGTGTGACAAGCATTTGGAATTCTGGGGGTATTGCTGGAGGTGTTGCTCCGTCTCCTGCTCGCGTTGTTTGGTATGTCTCGGTATAAGGGTTCCAGTCCTTTCCCAAGCACATCATTTTCAGCTTCATTTTAGCTCCACCGGGGAATTCGGGTGTATAAAATCCTCCTGGACCCAGTCCTCCTAACTCGTTGCATCGTCGGATGATTGAAAACTTGTGCTCCGGGTGTCAGGTATCCTTTTAATAAGATCATACCTGGGCATGACCTGACCTGTTCGTTGTTGAAGTGGTGATTGGCGATGTCGGTCTCTTCATGAGGTGAGTTCGAAGGTATTAGGTAACAGATATGGAATTTCCCTAAGGTGGTAAATTTCATCTAAGTGAGTTCTAGGCTTACTAATTCATTTCATGCTCATACATACTTCTATTTACTTACTCATGCTCAATTTCATACTTCAAGTACTTACGCATTCATACAATTACTTTAATACTTAGCCATGCTCTTCAAGGATTAAAGGTTACGGTAGTTACTGGGCCGGACTTAGTCCCGGTCCCATCACGGTCAATGATGTGTAAGGCCGGCTGCCTCTACGGTGCCCCCTTCTGCGGACCTCGGGATCCCTGTCCCTGTGAGGTATGCTGGGCATGAGCATCGCCAGATTAACCTCCTAGCTCTCATGCTGCTTGTAGCCCGGTTAGTTGCCTTGGGCTTAGAGTTTTCTGGGCATGCATTAGCACGGTGGCCCGGTTATGACAAGTGAAGCAGCGGATCTCCCTTCCTTGGCATATCTGTGTCGGGATGATCCTTGTTGCCGTTATGGCAGATGTAGCTGCGGCCATCTGATTGGTTCTTTCCTTGGCCAAATCCAAACTATAGCTTCCGAGTTAGTCAAGGTTCGGTATACTACAATACTCCACATACATATAATTCACAAGTGTACTAATTCGGTTTCGGTTTCCTACCCCTGTAGGGCTGAGACCTCAGTGGCTTCGCTGCCACTGGTGCGGTGTAGGCCATCTGTAATTGTAACACCCCAACCGTTAATCTCGTCATTACCTCTTAACTGTTACTATACTCCTACTCACGCAGCGGAACTCTAATTACAACGAGGGGTGAAACAACGCCGTTAGCCACCCATGTGGCTAACCAGGCCTTTCTTACATACCGTAACGGTCTGATGAACTGGAACAACCGAGTACTTCATACAAATACAATACTCAATTCGTACCTCTACTATACCGAGTCTACAATATACGGATGCCGATAACATACTCGGACTTACACCTCATTCAAACGCATAAGTAATTACAATCTAACTACCCATGCTCATGCAGTCCCCGTCCTACTCTCTCGAACGGTGGTCAGCTTCAAGTACCTGCACACTAAAAACGTCCCCCTAGGGGGTCAGCTTTCGCTGCGCATGAAATTCGCATATACCGCGTGCTAACCGCGGTACGCCGACTACTTTGGGTCGGATATACATGGAGTTCATTTAAACAAACAACATGCATCATGGCAATACAATATATATGTATATCACACAAGGAATCTACATCCAATCACGGAACACGATTCCTAACTAACATAACAATGTTGTTAGTGGTAACTGGTTACTCTTAGGCATTGAGGGTTATTCCTCACTATGCCTTGTTTACTTATTCAATACCTCACCCTCTCTCTCGGGTTACTTATTCTTATACTTACCCGTTCTCGGGTTACTCATTCGCATACACACCCTTCTCTTGGGCTACTCATTCTTATACTTACCCGTTCTCTCGGGTTACTCATACATATACTCACCCCTTTCTCTCGGGTTATTTATACTCGTTATCTCACCCGCACTCTCGGGTTATTCATACTCAAGCTCTTGTAGATTCTCGAGACACTACAGGTCTCCTACGTCACGCTTGTTACTCTTATACATACTTAAGCCAAAACTCATGGCTCTCTAGCATAGTCTTACTTCCCCGGTTTCGACCCTACTCTGGGTCTAGCATGGTGGGAAGGTTCAACTAGCTCACGGAACTCTCTCTTAGTTCCTATCTCTTTTACTTAGGTCCGACTACTCTCGGACTACTCTCGTTCCCGTACACTCCTCTCTCGGAGTTATAATAATATCATGTATACTAGTCTAGAAGCATCATTCTCGATGTTCTAATGACTTTGGGAACTTTACTTAAATTCGGGTAAATCTTAGGTTTAAGTGTTACCCTCACAATCATATGCTTGTACATTCGGATATCTTCTTATACCGGGTGAAATCCTCATATAAGAGGTCGACCGTATCTCAAGGGAGCCACATATCCCTTAGGTCTCTTTTACCTTTCTTACATGTTTACATTATTGGACTAACTTCAATCCTCTCGATGGAGGTCATTTATCTCTCCACTCATATTTATTTCGTGGATTGTTTCAATAAGGTTCTCTAACCGTATCGGGTATATACTCAACCCGTACATCTCCTCACATTTTAGGGAGTTCATATGTTTGTGTTGTCGTTATACTTTATCGATAGCTTATGTGTGTTTGCATATACCTTTGGTTATGTGACTACCCGTTCAACGGGTTTCTAGTCAATCAGTACTCACTAAGAGTCGGTCTATGCACTAAGTTAGACCACACCGGCATACAAGTATGTTAGCTCATTCAACATACAACAATGCATGCATAATCAAACAAGGGATTATTTTCATGCTTTAATCTTGATTAAGCCGGCACACAAACACACAAATCAGAGTAACTCGGTTAGCATACGGGGCATGAGAAAATCATACCTTTCACCGGGGTTTTTACTTTACCGTGGCATCTCACCATGCTCGGGTCACGCACGACTCTCTGATAATGTTTCAAAACATTATTGTTAACACTAAACTCATACGGTACATAATAAATGCTATTCCCGTATTTACCCCGTTATCCCATTAACTCGGTTTACTCTTGTCAATTTGAGTTCTCACTTCTCAATCACTTCAAACACTTTCTCACACTTCCTAGGGCCTTTACATGTCACCAAACAAGGCCTTAACATCTTATACATCATTAACATTCAAACCCCCATCATTTACAACCTTTACAACACACCTAACTGGTCTTAAACAACCTCACACCATCTTTACTAGGTAATTACCATTTTTAGGCATCATTTCCAACTTAAAACAACATTTTTGGTCCGTATAGTGGCCTGTCCGAACTTGTGTCCGAACTTCCAAGTTCGGACGCAAGCCGTGACTTTAGACAGAAAACAGACACACGTCCGAACTTGTGTCCGGACTTCGGAAGTTCGGACGTGAGTCGAGAGGAATTCATTACGGAAGTCCATGCGTCCGAACATGTGTCCGGACTTCCCAAGTTCGGACACAGTTCGAGGATGATTCTACGGAAGAAATAGGTACGTCCGAACTTGTGTCCGGACTTCCCAAGTTCGGACACAGTTCGAGAATGAAAAATTTCCTAACCAACAGAGCCTGTCCGAACTTCCAAGTTCGGACGGAAGTTCGGACAAGGCAAAATCCTCACTTTCCAAGCCTTTAAACACTTAGCCAAATTCCTCCAAAACTTCCAACATAATGCACACCTCTTACCAAGTTCCATGACTCACTCTTAAGGCCTTAAATCTACTTTGTTTTCTACAACTCTTCAAGCATTTAAACAACCTCTTTTGCTACAGATTTTGCACAAATCTACCCCAATCATCCTCTCATATTCTTGGGTGATCATTTCCCAATTCAAACTCCAACAACACCTAGCTAACCCTAGGTTATTCTCCACACAAAACATCACTTAAACCACTTAGGTCCCCACATAAATTTTGCCATAACTTGGCCACTTCTCTAACATCGCCCAAACTCTTACCACCATTTAAATTCATCCTAAAACTAGCCAAACCACAAGGGTTCTATCAGCACTCAGTATCTCCTCATTATCAAGCAAAACTCATTACACCATATAGCATAATTCATCAATACATAGCTCCCAAACAACATTATTAACTCACATGTTTTCTCACTTGTATTATTTCTTTACAAGCACATTATCATCACAATTATCCTCATCTCAACAAATCACATTTCCACACATGTTTGGGTTCATTCTTTATTTATTTTCCCTTCCCAATGCTAAAACATTAGTTAGGCTCCAAGGTAAATTGTTTACCTTACTTCACAAGCCTTTACTCTTTTCACTCCTCTTCTTTCTCTTTTCTTTTATCTTGCTTGGAAATCGCCAAAGGCCAAGAAATTGCCCATCTCCCATTCAATGTTCAAAGCAAGAAATGAGTTTAAGTAAAAACACTTAACCTCATTAATTTAAAATGCTTAAAGCTCTAAAATGTTTGATTACCTTGAAACCCTAGATGGGGTTTTGATCAAGAATCAAAGAGTAACTCCCTCCAAGCTTTTAGGAATTGAAACAATGCTCATAAGAGAAAATAAACAAGGCTCCATTAGAGACCAAAATCGGCCAAGGTAAGATGGAGAAAACAAGACTTTTTCATGGATATTTTTACCTTGATAGAAAGGGAGCTTCAAGCTACCTAATGGTGTGCTTTTCTCCTCAAATGGGCAACACCACGAAAATGAACTTCAAGCTTTTGGATTTTGAAAAGAGGGAAAGGTAGAGTTTGATGAGAGGAGTTTAAAAATATGCAATTATTTTCAATTCGGAGCAAGAATGAAGCTTGGGCAAGGAGAAGAAGGTGGAGAAGCCATGTGTGGAGCTTCCATGTCGCACAGCACACAGAGAGGGAGGAAAGAAATCGTGGAGAAGGAGAAAGAAGAAGAAGAGGAAGGTGAGAGGAAAGGGAGTGAGAGAATACTTTTATGTTTCACTTTTTACTTTTCTCTCTCCTCCTTTACTTCTCTTTCTTTATTTGTTAACTAATAAACATGAGAGGGGGAGGCTTCTCATTTAATAAAACCGGCCCCCACTATATTAGTGAGCTGGAGCGTTTTTCGTTTTCTGACAGAAAACGCTCGTTATTTTACCCGGTTTGGCACTATTCACTAACCGGGCCCGTTTTTCGGATTTTTCTTGTTTCTTTTTGTTTTTAATGGCTATTAAGCTTCCATTAATACTTAATTATAGTTATATAATCAACTATAATTTTTGCGGGTCCATTTGACCACTTAAAGTCACGTTTTCGGGTTTTTCTCGAAAAACGTGCTTTAAACTCCGTTAGCGTTTTAATCCATTATTTGGATCCGTTTTCTTCGGGAATCATTCCCGTATACTAATTAGGCCTAACTAAGCCTTAGGAATCCATCTCGGACCCTCTCGAGATCATATATCTCTTACACTCATTTAACGCACATTTTAGCGTTTTTCGCTTTTCAAGCGTTTTCTCTTTTTTTTGGTTTTTTTCTTTTTACCAATACTCTTTAGGCACCATTAGGCCCTTAATAATTTTATTAGAGTAATTTAATCACCATTTTAGATCCGGGGTATTAAAATCTACCCCCCTTAGGAACTTTGTCCTCAAAGTTGGTGAATCTAGATGGTTACTCTCATGACGTACTATGCCAAGGTTATAATACATGTATAACCTTACAGACTCCACAAGTCTGTCTCATTTCATACTACACATACCACACACATATCACCGCATGTATAGCAATCAAAAATACTCTTTTTACTCTCTCCATGGAATCGGTCCGAAGACAAGAAGGCACTACAGTCCTCGAATCCATGTTGAGTGATATACTACTGATCCCTCAGGTACCGGTCACGTTGAACACTTACTCTTTCTGGTTCACGGCCGTTTCATGACAAATGGGCACTTACTCTCTCTGGCCCACGGTCCCTTCGGTTCTGATCAAAACGTTACACATATACATATCCTCAGGCACTCTGGTTGACTCACTCAACACAGGAACATCTCAGGTACTCTCTCGGTACTCTCCCGTCCCGCTGCCTTTGGAAAAATCACACACTGCACCGCCCCAACCGGTCACTTAGGACCGCCGCACGTACGGTGAAATGGTTTCAAAACTAATACACGCCCACCGTTCTACCGGTCATCAAGACTTAAGGCCACAGCCATCGGCGGGTGATAGCGGTTTCAAAAACCAGTTTTCATTTCCATCTCATACTTGAAGAAAATTCTTTTTCAAAATCTGTTTGAAAATCTTTTTAAAACATCACACAACTCCAAATCAGATTTATGGTAGCTGTATCTTTTCTTAGCGTGATTACTTGTGACCACTATAGGGAGCTTCAGGAATCATCTAGCCCTGATGTGATCAGCATCAGTGTTGAACTATCCTTCCACCCCAATTTGTGTTCGGTTTCCCTTGATCGCTAGCAGATCAAGTTCCACCTCCCACGTCAGTTTCAAACAATCAGATAGTCAACATTTTCGTTTTCTATCTTTTACTCTTTCTAGTCATATTCATAAACAATCTGTTTCAATTTATCTCTAGTCATAGAACTTAGGTCATCCATTATTCTCTATTCCTTGCCTAGGCATTCCATACTTATGGCTTCATTTACTCAAATTGTTGCTCAATTTAAACACATAACATACAACTCCAAAGGATGGAACTCACTCCATCTATCATTCTCAAATAAAATCACCTAGGGAACTCACTCCCTCTTAGGTTACACATCGGTTTCATGCCGATTCATACTCATCATATCTCATGTCTAATCTCACTAGACATATACTATAGGGATTCTCATTCCCCAGGAGTTTCTCTACTCCTCTTTTCATATATATTACATACACATTACTCGCATCTCTCATGCACAATACTCATACTTACACGATGAATGGGTAGACATGTTTATGTAACATGAGTTCCAATCATCAAAACAATTTCTTTTTGTGCTATGCACATAGTAGTTTACGCACCAATACGTAAACATACTCTAAGCGGTTTCTCGCCCTACCCCCCTTAAAAGGGTTACGCCCGCGTAACCAACCATATGTTATCACTGAACATTGGTTCATTAATTCGAGTATTATGAAGTGTTTTAACTTCAGTACGGTTAATTAACTCATAACCGGTTCGGTTTTAGCCTCTAAGGCTTCAAGGGGTTTATGACATAGGTATACTTAACCCTGAATCACGGTCCACAAGCTTCTGCTGCGTGACCTGATAACTAGAGCTTAATTCGCTCTTTGGTATTCTCAATGTATTTCAATCGTCGCTTGGTATCTCTTACCGTATGCGAATTCGATGATTTTAGATTGTCTCACCAGTTCTCTGGAATCTACTTCGTATAACACTGTATACCTTTGTGATTATTCATTTATTTTTCCCGACTTGTTGTCGGTTGAGGTCAAGCTACTACTTAGCATGTAGTGCTTCCTCGTTTAATAGTGGCTCATGGATTATGTTTGTTTCTTGGTTCTGTACCAGAGTTCTTCATTCATACTACTCTGCATTTTCCACATATCGATCCTGGGCCCTGTGGGTTACTGCCCACGTTCTTTGTGCATCTTGGCCAATGGCCGCACGGTTATCTCTCTAGATTCTCACTCAACAGGCTTCGTTGACATTTCTCAATTCCTGGCTCTCCCACTCGATCATCACCGCACAAGTGCAATACCAAAACACTCAGTCATACAGAGTGCAGAAGCGTAAACCCTTGACAGTAAATCTCTCATGGGATAGGAATGATCATGTCTCCTTTACCACATTTCTTCATCAACTCATATCATGAACTGGCTATACTCTTACAATGGTTGCTTGCTGCGTACCATGTTCTTTCTCATTTCTATGGCATCCGCTACTACTTTAGCTTCCCCCAGGTGTTCTCCGCCATTTACACGATGGCTTGCCATTCATTTGGCTCAACAAATACGTTATTCTTAAATCTCTCTGCGCACTTGCGCGCTGCTTACTCTGCAGTTCATATTGCACACATACAGTGTTTACTACTCAGCCGATTACTCTTCGGTTCAAATTGCTGCAATCGAGGTTCCTCTTTACACTCTACTATAGTTCATATACTCATTGGCAATATACACATGCTCAAGTTTTACTACACCGAACTAGCGGTTTCACATTATTCATACCTAGGTAGGTCGACTTTCTCTGGAGGATTCACGCAAATGCCGCTCCATAGGCCTCATAATAACAAGTGGATCCCCACTCTAAGGTAGTGGTCATTCTCCACTGTTCCTCTTATGCCTCTATGCATAGGTTTACAACGTTTAGATCTACAAGTTGCCGTAGTTTACCGGCTTATAAGCCACATTGTCTCGCCATGCTCTATGCGGGCTGTTTATACAGGTTTCCGCTCCTCCGTATACCATTAAATGGTGTTGGAGGTATTACTGGGTTTGATATGGTAGTTTCATCACGCTTCCAAACAGGGAAGACCCTTTAAAGTATTTTGATACTAATTCATGCCCTCTAGCATTTAGGGTATCCCGTGTTACGAGGGATCCCTTCGGGTTCTACCCGAGTGTTTGCTTAAACACTTGTGTTCTCAACACGATGTTTCGTTCAACTAATGTGACTCCGGCACCCTTCTCGGATTGCTCCTGGGTGTTACTGAGTAATGCCATTACATTTGCTTGTACTCATGGTTATGTTCAGTGTGACTTCGCTTGCGGCTATGATAACTCAAACTACCCTTTAGGGTGTAATGTCTCCCATTATTGGGTAGATCCTTGGTACCTTCTAATACCTTCTGGGTCAGGTCATTATTCTCTTCAGTGAGGTAAAGTGGGAATTCTATCCCGTTATCGTACATTAATAAGTTCATTTAGGCATTCGCCGTATTATTTACACTGGTATCACCCAGTTATTAGGTATTCCTGAGACATATCCAAGTTTGTACTTAATACTCTGTGCTTCTCGCACTTCTTAACGCCTTATCCTTAGGTCCGTGACCTTACCGGATTCTAGACTCCCTTAACTCGGTAAACTTCCTTGTGTTCTTCGATCATTCGAGGTGTCCAACTGTCTTGGTTTGGATTGGCTCTTTCGTCCGTAGTATGGAGTGGGCTACTTCCCGTGTACCGTACTCTACTTGTATACATACATGGAGTATCTTGTTGATACGTTACCACTTACCCAACTAACTCATATTGGTCTGTCAGGCCCGCAAGCTCCTTGGAGTGCGGTCGTTCCATGTCTCATTGGTTGTACACTTGTAGTGTCAGTCACGCCTAAGTGAAGTATTCTGTTGCCAACTCCTCTTATAAGGTCCTATAGTAACTTATCGTGGTTCCTGGTTTGGTTTAAAACTTTGGGGGTTTTTGGAAATTTTCATGTTTTGAAAAAAAGTTATGAGTCTTGAAAGTAAACTCTTTGCGGCATTTCAATGCCGGTTGCTTCATACCAGTCTAGCCTCTTGCTGACGGTATATTCTTTGTACAGTGGTCAGGCCTTTAGGCCTTTCCAAGGTTTCGTTTCAGAATTCATTAGGGTTTGTAGTGCTATATTGGCTTCTCTTGTCGTCT
Organism: Limonium bicolor; assembly: GCA_023374045.1. Classification (NCBI taxonomy): domain Eukaryota; kingdom Viridiplantae; phylum Streptophyta; class Magnoliopsida; order Caryophyllales; family Plumbaginaceae; genus Limonium; species Limonium bicolor. Next base: position 371,466,401 of record CM041777.1, on the reverse strand, counting down.
TGGTACTTACCAAGTACTGGTCGCTTATCAAAGCTCTTCTTATTGGTCCCGCTATTACTGCACTTGCCGTGGCAAGTGCGCGGTAATGGCGGTTTTTGGGTTATATCATACCGGTCACGGTATTGTTCACATTGTATTTGGTAGCCTAGTCGGCTCTTCCTTGATCCCGTAGTTGGATAACTGCTCCTTGGAGCTGATTCTCATTCCTCTTGACATGACTGTCATTCATTTAGGTGCTCCTCCACTCTCGGAGTCCTTAATTACTTAGTGCCTGTTCTACCTCGTTGCTCGTTCCCATGTCTTTACTGTGGTTACCGAGGTTTAACTTATTTAGGTACTACTTCTGTAGTCCTATTCGGTATATCCCGTAGTTATGCTCGTAGCTGTCTAAGCTATATCAGTTAAGTATTGCAACCTCTTTGGGTGTGGCAGGGTGGGTGCATCTACCTTTGACTAGATTCTCAGTCAATATGTATACCATTGATGGTATTAGTTAACTATGGCGGTCCGTAGACATGTGTCCCGGTTTTTGTATTATCATTGCTTCTCATTAATCCGCCTTCTTGCACGGTTAGCACTTTCTTCTTGCTACTGCTGGCCAGCTAGGTTCTCGCGACTGCTAAGCATGTCGCCCCAGGCTGCCACAAATTTTGGTCTCCTTGGATTAGGATGTCTCGTTCCCTCGCCATTAAGTGCGGTTATTGTCGTTTAGCGGGATCCGTCTCCGGGGTTTCCGGTTCTCGGGATTACCGCATGACAGGTTCTAGTTCATATTGAAATATTAGCAACTGCCAGATTGGGTTTCCCCGTCTCTCTGGCGTTCTTTCCCGAGCTCTTAATGCGGGGGTTGTGGAGGGCGGGTCTGGTATTGTAGGTATCCAGATCATACTGGAAGTTCCTAACTAGCGCATCTCTCACGCTACCACACAACCCATAGCCTAAGTCTCTAATTCCTAACTCGGTATTTCCTAAGCTCGGTATTTCCAGTCATCAGAGCGATACTTCGCTCTGATACCATTTTTGTAACACCCCAACCGTTAATCTCGTCATTACCTCTTAACTGTTACTAATTACTCCTACTCACGCAGCGGAACTCTAATTACAACGAGGGGTGAAACAACGCCGTTAGCCACCCATGTGGCTAACCAGGCCTTTCTTACATACCGTAACGGTCTGATGAACTGGAACAACCGAGTACTTCATACAAATACAATACTCAATTCGTACCTCTACTATACCGAGTCTACAATATACGGATGCCGATAACATACTCGGACTTACACCTCATTCAAACGCATAAGTAATTACAATCTAACTACCCATGCTCACTGCAGTCCCCGTCCTACTCTCTCGAACGGTGGTCAGCTTCAAGTACCTGCACACTAAAAACGTTCCCCCTAGGGGGTCAGCTTTCGCTGCGCATGAAATTCGCATATACCGCGTGCTAACCGCGGTACGCCGACTACTTTGGGTCGGATATACATGGAGTTCATTTTAAACAAACAACATGCATCATGGCAATACAATATATATGTATATCACACAAGGAATCTACATCCAATCACGGAACACGATTCCTAACTAACATAACAAGTTGTTAGTGGTAACTGGTTACTCTTAGGCATTGAGGGTTATTCCTCACTATGCCTTTTTACTTATTCAATACCTCACCCTCTCTCTCGGGTTATTATTTATACTTACCCGTTCTCTCGGGTACTCATTCGCATACACCCATTCTCTTGGGCTACTCATTCTTATACTTACCCGTTCTCTCGGGTTACTCATACATATACTCACCCCTTTCTCTCGGGTTATTTATACTTGTTATCTCACCCACTCTCGGTTATTCATACTCAAGCTCTTGTAGATTCTCGAGACACTACAGGTCTCCTACGTCACGCTTGTTACTCTTATACATACTTAAGCCAAAACTCATGGCTCTCTAGCATAGTCTTACTTCCCCGGTTTCGACCCTACTCTGGGTCTAGCATGGTGGGAAGGTCAACTAGCTCACGGAACTCTCTCTTAGTTCCTATCTCTTTTACTTAGGTCCGACTACTCTCGGACTACTCTCGTTCCCGTACACTCCTCTCTCGGAGTTATAATAATATCATGTATACTAGTCTAGAAGCATCATTCTCGATGTTTCTAATGACTTTGGGAACTTTACTTAAATTCGGGTAATCTTAGGTTTAAGTGTTACCCTCACAATCATATGCTTGTACATTCGGATATCTTCTTATACCGGGTGAAATCCTCATATAAGAGGTCGACCGTATCTCAAGGGAGCCACATATTCCCTTAGGTCTCTTTTACCTTTCTTACATGTTTACATTATTGGACTAACTTCAATCCTCTCGATGGAGGTCATTTATCTCTCCACTCATATTTATTTCGTGGATTGTTTCAATAAGGTTCTCTAACCGTTATCGGGTATATACTCAACCCGTACATCTCCTCACATTTTAGGGAGTTCATATGTTTGTGTTATCGTTATACTTTAATCGATAGCTTATGTGTGTTTGCATATTACCTTTGGTTATGTGACAACCCGTTCAACGGGTTTCTAGTCAATCAATACTCACTAAGAGTCGGTCTATGCACTAAGTTAGACCACACCGGCATACAAGTATGTTAGCTCATCAACATACAACAATGCATGCATAATCAAACAAGGGATTATTTTCATGCTTTAATCTTGATTAAGCCGGCACACAAACACACAAATCAGAGTAACTCGGTTAGCATACGGGGCATGAGAAAATCATACCTTTCACCGGGGTTTTACTTTACCGTGGCATCTCACCATGCTCGGGTCACGCACGACTCTCTGATAATGTTTCAAACATTATTGTTAACACTAAACTCATACGGTACATAATAAAATGCTATTCCGTATTTACCCCGTTATCCCATTAACTCGGTTTTACTCTTGTCAATTTGAGTTCTCACTTCTCAATCACTTCAAACACTTTCTCACACTTCCTAGGGCCTTTACATGTCACCAAACAAGGCCTTAACATCTTATACATCATTAACATTCAAACCCCCATCATTTACAACCTTTACAACACACCTAACTGGTCTTAAACAACCTCACACCATCTTTACTAGGTAATTACCATTTTTAGGCATCATTTCCCAACTTAAAACAACATTTTTGGTCCGTATAGTGGCCTGTCCGAACTTGTGTCCGAACTTCCAAGTTCGGACGCAAGCCGTGACTTTAGACAGAAAACAGACACACGTCCGAACTTGTGTCCGGACTTCGGAAGTTCGGACGTGAGTCGAGAGAATTCATTACGGAAGTCCATGCGTCCGAACATGTGTCCGGACTTCCCAAGTTCGGACACAGTTCGAGGATGATTCTACGGAAGAAATAGGTACGTCCGAACTTGTGTCCGGACTTCCCAAGTTCGGACACAGTTCGAGAATGAAAATTTCCTAACCAACAGAGCCTGTCCGAACTTCCAAGTCCGGACGGAAGTTCGGACAAGGCAAAATCCTCACTTTCCAAGCTTTAAACACTTAGCCAAATTCCTCCAAACTTCCAACATAATGCACACCTCTTACCAAGTTCCATGACTCACTCTTAAGGCCTTAAATCTACTTTGTTTCTACAACTCTTCAAGCATTTAAACAACCTCTTTTGCTACAGATTTTTGCACAAATCTAACACAATCATCCTCTCATATTCTTGGGTGATCATTTACCCAATTCAAACTCCAACAACACCTAGCTAACCCTAGGTTATTCTCCACACAAAACATCACTTAAACCACTTAGGTCCCCACATAAATTTTGCCATAACTTGGCCACTTCTCTAACATCGCCCAAAACTCTTACCACCATTTAAATCATCCTAAAACTAGCCAAACCACAAGGGTTCTATCAGCACTCAGTATCTCCTCATTAATCAAGCAAAACTCATTACACCATATAGCATAATTCATCAAATACATAGCTCCCAAACAAGCATTAACTCACAAATGTTTTCTCACTGTATTATTTCTTTACAAGCACATTATCATCACAATTATCCTCATCTCAACAAATCACATTTCCACACATGTTTGGTTCATTCCTTTATTTATTTCCCTTCCCAATGCTAAACATTAAGTTAGGCTCCAAGGTAAATTTGTTTACCTTACTTCACAAGCCTTTACTCTTTTCACTCCTCTTCTTTCTCTTTCTTTATCTTGCTTGGAAATCGCCAAAGGCCAAGAAATTGCCCATCTCCCATTCAATGTTCAAAGCAAGAAATGAGTTTAAGTAAAAACACTTAACCTCATTAATTTAAAATGCTTAAAGCTCTAAAATGTTGATTACCTTGAAACCCTAGGATGAGGTTTTGATCAAGAATCAAAGAGTAACTCCCTCCAAGCTTTTAGGAATTGAAACAATGCTCATAAGAGAGAATAAACAAGGCTCCATTAGGGACCAAAATCGGCCAAGGTACATGGAGGAGAAAACAAGACTTTTTCATGGATATTTTTACCTTGATAGAAAGAGGAGCTTCAAGCTACCTAATGGTGTGCTTTTCTCCTCAAATGGGCAACACCCTCGAAAATGAACTTCAAGCTTTGGGATTTTGAAAAGAGGAAAGGTAGAGTTTGATGAGAGGAGTTTAAATATGCAATTATTTTTCAATTCGGAGCAAGAATGAAGCTTGGGCAAGGAGAAGAAGGTGGAGAAGCCATGTGTGGAGCTTCCATGTCGCACAGCACACAGAGAGGGAGGAAAGAAATCGTGGAGAAGGAGAAAGAAAAGAAGAAGGAGGGAAGGTGAGAGGAAGGGAGTGAGAGAATACTTTATGTTTTCACTTTTTACTTTTCTCTCTCCTCCTTTACTTTCTTTCTTTCTTTATTTGTTAACTAATAAACATGAGAGGGGGAGGCTTTCATTTAATAAAACCGGCCCCCACTATATTAGTGAGCTGGAGCATTTTCGTTTTCTGACAGAAAACGCTCGTTATTTTACCCGGTTTGGCACTATTCACTAACCGGGCCCGTTTTCGGATTTTTCTTGTTTCTTTGTTTTAATGGCTATTAAGCTTCCATTAATACTTAATTATAGTTATATAATCAACTATAATTTTTGCGGGTCCATTTGACCACTTAAAGTCACGTTTTCGGGTTTTTCTCGAAAAACGTGCTTTAAACTCCGTTAGCGTTTTAATCCATTATTTGGATCCGTTCTTCGGGAATCATTCCCGTATACTAATTAGGCCTAACTAAGCCTTAGGAATCCATCTCGGACCCTCTCGAGATCATATATCTCTTACACTCATTTAACGCACATTTAGCGTTTTTCGCTTTTCAAGCGTTTTCTCTTTTTTCTTTGGTTTTGTTCTTTTTACCAATACTCTTTAGGCACCATTAGGCCCTTAATAATTTTATTAGAGTAATTTAATCACCATTTTTAGATCCGGGGGTTAAAGTAATGGCTCAGCTGCCTTGCCCTTCTCAGCATGGGCACCACCGTCTCTGGAAGTGTTCTTCTGATGGGAATGCTTCCCCTTCCTTTTCTTCCAAGGTTTGGATTGGTTTTGGTCATCGGAGGTGTTTTTGTTGCTTGCCTTGCGCTTGAGCGCTTGATCTTCATCCTTCAGCTGGCATGTGATCTCCACTCGGGAGGCAGCATGGTAACACTCCTGAATTACTTAGGCATTATGTTACACATTACATACGGGAATACTAATTCACATTACTCATGGCTTTTAAGGGTTCAACTTGTTTACCTGAAGGGAGGTAAACCGTGTGAAGCCCATGCCATACCGAAGTCGATGGCTCAATCCGCCATAGAAGCGGTCGACCAAGACTTGGCCAGTATACCCAAGGTCGGTGTAGAAGTCGGAGAAGAGAGGTGAAGGTGCGGTAATATTCATCAACCGTCATCTTCTCGGTCATTTTTAGCGCATCGAGCTCAAGCCTTTTCTTGGTCTTGACATGCTCGGGGTAATACTTAGATCGGAGGAGAGAGGTGAATGCTTCCCATCCGAATGCAGGGTCTGCTACGTGCTCGGCCTTAACGAGCTTCCACCAGTCCATAGCCGCGCCTTTGAGGTAGTACGCAGCTATCCTCACTCGAACTCCAGCGGAGTCTCAAGTGTCTCGAAGGCCGTCTCCATCTCAGAGATATAAGCCTCGAGCTGGCGGGGTTGCTCTCGCCTCTAAAGCATGGAGGTCGAAGGTCGGCGACTGCTTTTACCAATTGGTCTCACGGGGTTGAGGCGGGTCGGGCTGTTGCTGCTGCTGCTGAGTTTGTTGTGTTTGTTGTACAGTAGTGATTACATCCGGTAGCATCTGTGCTACCGTGGCGGCGATGATTTCAGCTATCGTCTACGTGCTTGGTCCGTCATTAGTCCCTCCTCTAGGATGACCTGGACCTCGTCCTGACATCTGAACAAGTGTGGATTACATTAGATGTCATGATACTACGACCTCATGGTCTTGATTCAAGCAATGGTATTGTCTTCACAGATGTTAAGGTTATCCGTTGTTAGCAACGGTAGTTCCTAGTTAGGTTTCTAAATATCCGTCTTAAGACGGTTGAAATCCTAACTCAGTAATCACTACTCTTAAGATTCTAATCATCAGAGCGAGACTTCGCTCTGATACCACTTTTTATAACACCCCAACCGCTAATCTTTCCATTATCCTCTAATCAATCCCATACTTACCCTTCTCGCAGCGGAATACTCACTTACTCCCGGCGGGTGATACAACGCCGTTAACCCTCCAAGGTTAACAAGGCTACTACTACTTACCGTTTCGGTCTGATGATTAGAATGAAACGCATACATACTACCTACTTTACAATACCAAATACTTACTTACATTTGATTACCGAGTATCCAAGTTATACGAATTACATTCCAATACTACTTCCCAGAAATTAAGAGTTATACCGCTACTCCTTTCTATCCAATCAAAATCTATTATCCAAAAACGTGTACCACATGGTACACCGGCTACACAAAAAGGCCTTAGCCGTGTACAACTCAGTACACCATTTCAATCCAACTAACTACCCAAAGAATCACATCCCGTCCTTACCCTTCTGTCACGCCTCGCGGGTACTTGTGGAGTAAAAACATTCCCCCGAGGGGGTCAGCTTACGCTGAATATGATAACCGCATACCCCGCGTACTAGCGAGGGTACGCCAACTAATTGGTCGAATACATGCGGTTCGTTTCATTCATACATACATACAGGCTTATTACAATACAATTCAATACATTCATTTCACCAAGCATACATGCATACAATACATACAAGAAGTACACTACAAGTCGTCCATTCATACTTACCATACTCACCGCATTACGGAGATACAATTCTCCAATACATACAAAGGTCTTGTTAGCCTCATTACACACCCGGGTTAATCGGGTGTTCAATACTTTTACTCCGGGTCAATGACTTACAATAGTCAAGACCAATACAAATACAATACTTACTTCTTACATACTTTTTTTCCAGTTAAGTCGGTATGACCTCCGGGCAGGATTCGGATCCAACCTCTTGTGTTTCCTTATGCTCACGCGTGGCCGAAACTATATCGGGCTTCTACTCATTCCATTTTACTCATTACTCATGTTAGGAGTTAGATCGTTAGGAATTAGTAGAAGTCCATACTTACTTTCCATACATACATACAATACGCAAGTACTCATACTTACACATACACTTCATTTCCATTCATACATTTCATGAATTATACAAACTAAATGTTCAAGAAGATTCAACAAGAACGAAATAGTTCAAACACAGTTAAGTGCAATATAAGTCCGATTTGTGCATTTATCTTATTGGTGATCACATAAGCACACAAATCGGGGTAACCAAGTTAGGATACAGGGCATGAAGGAATCATACCGTACACCGTCGTATTCGCACTACCGGTTCCTTTGAGATCAACTATTTGATTCCTATACATACATGGAGTTGTACGATTAATGATCTATGATTAATCTAACTTACTCCTTCATTGATACTTTTAAAATTTAATTTCTACTTCATTACTTTCTTGCTTGGTTACAAAACCATTCTTTTCTTACTACTTCTTAACTTCTTTCCTTACTCATTTACTTACTTTCTTACTCTTACTACTTCATTAATGGTGTATTACTACATATATATGCTTACATGTGTATAGGCATATATATATACATACATATGATTACTACAGTCATATTATAAAAACATTTTTTTTTGTCTATGTTTGGGCCGTCCGACCCACCGTCCGACCCAACATCTGGGTCGGACCATTCCAGTAAGTTTTCGTTCTCTGAAATACATCGTCCGACCCAGCACTGTTCTGTCCGACCCATACACCTCTGGGTCGGACCATTACAGAAAGTTCCGGTCCTGTTGTCCAAGCTATGTCCGACCCATGTCCGACCCAACCTCTGGGTCGGACGAAGTCAGAAACTTCGACCCAGGATTTTTCTTGCCCGTCCGACCCACGTCCGACTCACGGCTCCTGGGTCGGACCGTTCCAGAATGTTTTATTTTCGTTACTTAAGCCTTGTCCGACCCAGCGTCCGATCCAGGCGTGGGTCGGACAGTAGCAGAACACTGCTACAGGCTTTGTTTTTCAATTCCTTTCTTACCCATCTCTTCCCCAATCTTCCTACATGTAATCCCACATGATATAATGCCATTTAGGCCTCCTAAAATACCTTAATCCATTCTCCAAATACATTACTCAATCCTAGTTATACTTACACATTTTTCCTCCTTTCATTTCAACACTTATACTAGTTTCCTCACACTAATGCTACAGATTTTGGTTTCCAACATTATGCTACAGATTTTTAACCTATCCTTTACCCTTCATTACTCTCTCAACTAATGCTACTCTTAGCATCTTAAATACACTAGTTCACATCTAGTTACATCCCATTAACCAACTCTTTTCCCAAATCTGTTTCAAGACATTAAACTACTCCCATTGCACTCTCCACATACATCTAGTCACCACCTAGGTTGTTTTCTCATCTTGACCATTCAAGTCCTCAAATTCCTAGATAAAATTTGACATAGTCTCCCCTATATTTTAACATTCTCCACACATTATTTCAGCTCACATATTCATATTCTCACAACCTTTTTACACACACTTCTTATACACATTCCAACACACTACAAACAACATAAATTCCTGCACATACTCAATCAATACCCAATGTTTTCCCAAGCTTTTAAAACTCATATAAAAACTTCAAAACTCTTACATTCTCTTCTCCAATACACTACTACATTGCCACTACTCATTACTCAATTACCTTACTCATTTTACTATTTAAAATCTGTTACACTACTACATACAAAACTAGTTCAAGGTAAGCACAATTACCTTGTCTTGCTAGTTTTCCTTTCTTTCTTTTCCTTCTCCTTCCTTCTTTCCTTCTTCTTCGTTCTTCCTCACACAGTGCACAATACTACAACCACCATACCAATCCACACTAACCATTTAGCATTCATTTATACTAACCCTAGAATTTAGGTTTTAGGGTTTAGAAAAGGATGTTACCTTCCAATGAATGGATGAAGTTCTTGTTTAGCAAGAGGACAATATTCCTAGCCCAACAAAAGAGTCAAAATCGGCTGGAACAAAGAGGAGCAAGACATTCAAAATCTGAAATTTCTTATAATGCATACAAGGGCTAGAAATGATGGATTTTCGAACTTCTTTTTACCTCAAGATGATAAGGAGGTGAAGGTGCTTCTAATGGTGGACTTGAATCTTCAAATGGAGAATACCCACTGAAATGAAAGTTGAGCTTTTGGATTTGAAAGGATGAAAACGTTCTCCTTGGCAAGGGGATTCTAGTGGTGTAATTTTTTTTGCATTTGGAGAAGGTTTGAGTACTCAAAGAGAGGAGAGAAGTGAGGAGTTTTGTGAGTCTTCTCCTTTCTCCATGGATGTCGCAGGTGCAAGAGGAAATAGAGAGAATAGAGAAGGAGAGGGAGATGGGTACGTGAGAGGAGGAGGGAAAAGTGAGGAGAGAGAGTCCCTTTCTTTTCTTTTTGCTTTTACTTAAGTTGTTTGTCTTTTAGCACATAAGAAGGAAATAAAGAGGGTGAGGGAGAGAGCTGGCCGCCCCCTACACACACACACACTCTCATTTTTATTTTTATTTGCAAAGTGGACACACTTAGTTTGTTTATTTGCACTCTTACCCCACAACTTCCCGGTTGTTACAATTTTTACTAACCGATACCCGTTTTCCGGAAATTTCTCGTTTAACTAATTTTATTGGTTCTAAGGCTCCACTAATATCTATTAGTGACTATTAAGTTGACCAAAACTGTTACGAGTCTATTTGACCCGCTTAAAGTCACGTTTTCCCGGTTCCTCGAAGAACACGCTTTAAGGTTCGTTTATGCTTTTAACCCATTTTAAAGGTCCGTTTTCTTCGGGATTTGTTCCCTTGTATTTATTTAAGTGTAATTAAGCCTATAAAAGTATAATTAGCCTAATTAATACACTTATTTAAGTAAAGCGACTTCGGGACGAAGCCTTTTTAAGGGGGGTAGATTGAAATACCCCTACTTAAATAAACATGATTTTAACATATAATTAATTACATTAAGGCCTAAACAATTAAGCATATAAAGCCTTATGGCGTAAGGTTTAAATTAAGGGGGATGTGTTACATTATTATGAGCATGTAACAACTTTTGAACAAACGAACAATTAAATATAGTACGGGCATATACATGTCCGAAAATATGGGGGCGTTACATATTAATACGGTCACGTATATATATATGTACATATACACAACGTTACAATATTATAACATTGTATATAAAACTAAAACGCGACAAATAAAATAGTCGTACCCACATATATGTATAACTAGTAACGTGACATAACAGGTAGCCGCATATATATGTATGTGTATAACCAATAACGCGACATGTTAATACGGTCACATATATATACAAGAAATGGGCATAAGTAAGACTGAAACAAAAAAAAGAGCAAACATGCTCTGGTCCGGATTCGAACCCGAGACCTTTCGTGCCCTTTCCGAAGCCTTAACCGGTTGAGCTGTGCTCGAATTCAGTAGTATACTCCAACAAATTAAAACAAGTAACAAGGATACTCACTTATCCCACACTGAGACTCTACGTACTACCTCTGCTACTTAGCTCCATGTCAAGACCACAAACAGAGATTAAAATACTCTGCTGCTATGTTCTGTTCTTCCCCCATGCTGATGCATGTCTCGAAAGTTTATACCCGACACCCTCTATTCCGCCAGTATGGGCACTTCCTATTAAAGACACTCAATCTCCTCAATTTCCTAGACATGCAATTTGACCTGGGCACACACACACAGAACCGGTGATCTCACCTTCCCTCTTCAGTCGAAAGCCCAGCACCCTCCTTGCGACTTCTTTCACCGTGAGCCAACACTCCACTACCAAGGTTGCTGCTCAAAGATGTAACAAGCTGAGCTGAATTGGTGAAAGTAGGGGGAAATTTCAGTGGGAACTGGAAGAAGAAGAGGAAACAAGTTAGCCAACTTTCCAAGTGTATAGCCATATTCCATGATCATTTCGGTGAGCCTTAAATACTGCTCTCCTCCTTTGCTTACTGGTAACTATTCTAGCTGCTTTTGAAACTCTTCTTCTTTCTGTTTTCCTTCACGTAATAGATCAGTGAGTACGCCTCAGTACTTGGTGAAGGAGCAAGACCAAGTAAGTCTTCCTTGTTGTACCATTCTCGGTGGAAAAGAAAAGAAACAAGGTAAAGACCATGTCTGTCTCAATTTGATAACCATGTCCTTTCCTTTGAGTTATCACAGTATTAATCTCTGAGTAATCCGTTACAGTGTAGTCAAACTGACGAAGGTGTTGTAAGTTCCACAATACACCTAAGAATCAGCCAAGATACTCAACAGGTGAGCTACTCCTAAACCCATGTCCTGATAAAAATATATATATATATAACCCATCTGTCGACTTTAGTTATTAGGTATTTCAATTTGTAACAAGGCTCTCAGTATTCTTGCTGTCCTGGAATGGCATGGAGCTAATGATACATATACCACATTGTAAACACACCTGCCTGAGTTGTCCAAGTGTAGGAGTGAGTCAAAAGAAAACAAAAACCAACCTGTCACATCTGTAGGAAGGAAATCATAGGAGGGGAAATCAACAGTTCACACTTTCTGGTTCCTGTTTTTATTTTCAGTTCTACGAATTTTGAGTAAAGGAACCTTAGAAGTGCAAACCGTGTAGTTATATGCCTGTTCTTGAAGTAACATCATGGGGAGCCACTCAACTGAATGGGACAATAACTTGAGAAACTTGAAATCAAAGTAATAGAACAGAAGAAAACAGTGCTAGTTCATGTAACAGTTTTAGTTTCTTAAACTCTGGTGTTTTCTGTATACTCACTTCTCAGGGTATATCCTTTGTTGTTGTGGGTTGGTTTTGAACTTAAAATACTGAGAACACTCTTAGCAAGTGAGGAAAACTAGAGGGCCCATTCATGAACAAACAAAAAAAAATATATAAGGAAAGTTATCAGTGTTATAGTTTTAATCTTTGCTGGTTTCAGGCGTAGTGTAAAGTATTTCTCAGAGGTGTGTGTGTGTTGCTCCTGGGTTGAGAATGAACTTAAAGTCTTTTAAATTGACTTAACTAGGAGTGTAAACGGTTGGAGAGAGTTGGAAATTAGTTTAGAAGAAACAGACAGAGAACCAAACAAGAAAATAAATCAGTTTCAGATTCTGTTTTCTGCAATAACACAGTTCTGAACAATGAGTCTCAGTGGCATATACCATAATGTCGTGGCTGTATTTTAGGGATAAAAATCATATAAGGACCCTTATCCAAAAAGCTAAATAGTTTGGGAAGTGTGAAAACAGATTTGAGAGCAGAAGGAAAACAATATAAAGGAACTTATCAGTCAGATTTCAGTTTCTGTAATCCTGACCTTTCTGTATATCAACCTTTCAGAAACTTAAACAACTTGGTGGTGGGTCTGTTTTGAGGTTTAAACTGTACTAAGATGCTTAACTAGCTGAGCAACCTAAAGGAAACTCCAAACCAGAATCGTGAACAAACTACAAAATACAAGAGAAGGTATCAGTTTATGTTTTCCAGTTCTATTTTCGGTGCTACAGACTGGTGTAAAGGAGTTTCAGAGGTGCAGACATGGTTGACTTGGGTTGTCCTCAAGTTAAAACTATATTAGGAGATGTAACCAAATGGGTAAGCACACTGGGGAACTAGGAGCCAGGTTAAGTAGCAGAAATGAAAGATGGAAGTAAGTCATATCAGATTTCAGTTTCAGGTTGCAGTTTATTCTTAGTCCTGTATAATGATTTTTCTGAGGTTGGTTCTTGCTGATTCGAGTTGTTTAGAGGTTCAGGTTGTGTAGGATACTTAACTAAGCAGTTACGCAACCTGGAGGGGAACTAAAAACCCGAAACCATGAATAACCAGAGAGGAAAGAAGAAAGGAATTAGGTTATATTTCAGTTTCAGCTTTGGGATGTATCAGTGAGGTTAACTATGCTGCTGTGAGTTCTTTGTGAGGATAGAATCACATAAATACACCTAACTAAGAAGCTAATATGATTTGGGTAGAAGAAAACTGAAGAAACAGATTGGTAAGTGGCAGGAAAAGAAAAAAAATAGCAGTTAGTGCTTCAGTTCTGTTGCAGTTTCAGGTGCTGTGTAAAAGATTTTCAGGAACATAGCCCTTGTGGCCTTGGGTTGTTTTTTTGGTTTAAACTATACTAGAACCCATAACTAAGTAACTAAAGCAGGTTGGGGTAACTTGACAGTCAGTCTGTAAACAAAGAACATAAATAGGAGAAGAGGTGACAGTTTCTTTCTCAGTTCAAAATTGTCGAGTTCTAGTTTTCAGATTTCTGTTTTGTTGTGATCTATGTTGTTTTGGGTCTGTGGTAAAGATTAAAACCATACTAAGATGAGTAAATAAGTAGCTAGATTGTTGGGAGAGAATGAAAGTCAAATTCATGGACAGAGTTAAGAGAAAGAATAAGCCATATCAGTTTTTGTATTTTCTGTTTCTGCAACAATGCAGTTGTTGTATAAGGATTTTAGTGGTGTTAATGATATGGTGTGGGCTCATTTGGAGGATGGAATTATATTAAGACCCTTAAATAAGGAGCTAATCAACTTGGGGATAAGAAGTCAGTTTGGTAACAAGAAAAGACATATAAAGTGGTGTATCAGTTTCAGGTCTTGTGTTGATAATCCGTGTTTCAGTTCTGTATAACCGTTTACAGAGGGCACAGAAAGAGTTGTACTGTGTGGCTAATGAACCTAAAAGATACCTAATACACCTAAGTGAAGTTACAAACACTTTGGGTAAGATTAGAAGACAGATAACTAAATCAAAAAGAAAGATTGAGGAACAGTTACACAGAATGCGGTTGCAGTTTTCAACAGTTCTGTCTTCTATTAAACCAACCTTCAGAGATGCTAACAGACTTGTTTTGAGTTATTTTTAAGTTCAAATCCTTCCTAATACAATTATATGTGGTGTAACAGTTTTGGGAAGCTTTGGGAAACTGAACAACAAGTTAAATAAAGACTTGGAGAAGGGATACATCAATATGCTTTCGGTTTTTCCAGAAATTGGTTGCCTCTGTATAAGAATAAGACAGGTAACTTAAGAGTGTTAGAGAGAGTTAAAAATGAATCCAAAATACTTCTAGGAGAGTGAACTAGGCTGGTACTTCCATTGGGAGTTTTAGGAATAAACTGAATAGGCTAAACAGGGACAATAAAAAAGAAATACACTAATGTTGTCTCTGAATTTCGGTAAACTGTTCCTTCTGTATGAGCAAGTTACAGAGGGGATTGAGTTGTAATACAGTCCTAAGTTTTGTGATCTATGATAAATGTGGTGGAATGATGATTATTGAGAGAGAATGAGAGAGAATGATGTGAAGAAATGGAAACTGAGATGAATATATGTTACAGGTAACTAGTGCAAGGTGTTGTCAAACCTTGGGTTACATTTTACTACAAGGTTCTGATGTCATAAACTAAGATACTTATAACATGTTATAAGCTATGTGGATTAAGGAGAATTATGTAATAAAGGGCTCAGCTGTACCAAATGTGTATACCATCCTCGGTATAAACATGAAACTACCGAAACCATATGTTATAAGTCTAAAGACATATAAAACGTTATACAATATAGCATCATGAAAAGAATGAAACACAAAATGATATTATGTAGTCAAGAATATAGTTATTCAAGCGAAAATGCTAAACGCATACATACATATATAAACACATATCAAGGAACAAAGATATAAACTATAGTATACAATGACATAAAATACTAAGGTTAGTATATGACTTGGTATGATAAATAAATCCCGAATGAAGTATCACAAGTGTATAACGTAAGGTTCCATACTCTAATGTAAACCGAATATTAACTCACACGATGAGTAAGGAGTTTTTAATATAACGATGTTTTAACTAGCAATAGTGGAAAAAATCGGGGGGCATAGTACCGAGATTTCAACGTTATTCGGAAATACTGAATCATACTGTCATGTGGATTGACGCTTACGTTCTTGTATTTCTAGATCGCCCTTCAGACGTGCGTGCTCGAAAGCCTTAGCGGTCTACACTACGCGATCCTAGACACGTGTACGGTATGTAAAGGGTTTGATCCGAGTTGTCCTGAGGAATTCCTCGGGCTCGGATTTGTTTGATAAATAACTTCTGTGAATGTATGTATGTGATTTATGTGTGTGATGTGTAGCTATGTTTACTGCATTATTTATTTATGCACGAACGTCCTACGGGACTAATACTACGTCGACTATAGATCGGCTTATATAAAACTACATATGCGAATGTGTGATTGTGACCACCGTTGCCTGACCTAATACGCTAAGTATTACAAGTATGTAGTTATAACCTAAGTAAAACACTTAGGAACGGGACACGACATTGTCGGTCTCTAAGCTTTGACTCGAATGTGAACACTACCTAAATAATTCTAGATATGCGTAAGACCCATAGGGCACCCACAATTAATGATGTACTCCATAACTAAAACTGTAACTGACTATCTAACTAACGAAGTTAACAGTGGAGTGTGAATGAATATGATGATGTACCTTAATCCAAACAGTCACTGGCTGCTGGTCGCGCGTAGGGATCTCTTGGGTTATCCCGTATCGGGTTTACCCTAGTTATCCTGAACAAGCCTACATAGATCGTCAGGCGGAGTGTGCTCCCGTTGGCACCAGGCCCTTGGCCACCTAAATGGACGCCTTTACAAGGAAAAGTGAAATAGTCCCAGAGTCTTCGGATGATCAGGGCAGTGAGCACCTTGTGTGTACGTGGGAAACTGTCCAAGTGAGTATATTTCGGGTTGTCCTAATTGACGCCTGACAGTGCTACCAAAACAAATAATATGTGAGGGCCCGGGGGGCCGAATGCTGTAATACTTGATGATGATAACATACGACGTATGATTTGCTAACGTTGACGTATTGTATGATGTGTGACTGTGCTGTGTATATTTATAAATGATGGTTTGGATTGGATGTACAGTTATATAATCATGCATGTTGTTACAGTATTTATTTTACCTGTAAAATTATAAAGCATGAAACAACCTAATATCAAGAGGGTTACAAATGACAATGACCAATAGGGTCCAGCCCTACATACTCAGCGTCTATCGCTGAGACTACACTTATTGTGCAGGTGGTTGATCTTCGTTGAAGCCGAAGTGCGGGAACAGGTAGCTAGGGCTACTTTAATTATGCATAAGAAATTTATTGTATACGGCATCAGCCTGTAGATGTATAACAATACAGTTGTATTCATATGGGATTTGGGTAGATGCTCACTTATCGAATGTTATGGACGTGGACTTAGTATGATGTATAGGAGATATCTCGTCGTCACTGCGTTGAGTAGTATTGTTTGTTAGCGTTGAATTTAATTACTGCTTCGTTACTCGCGTGGTGAGTAGGCAGGTGACACCCGAGTGAGTTTAATGTCGTTGTTTATTTTTTCCGCTGTAAGACGTTTTACTTTCTTTTAACGTGAGTGACTATACGCATTTGTTTATGAGGGGTGTTACACCACCAATCCCGTTAGAGTTACAGACCATCATTGGAGCTGCAGTTAGGCAGCACAAGAATTGGAGGATGAGCCTGTCCAAGACCTAACTCAGACGTGTGCATCATCAACTTCTATGGAAAAGAAGTAAGCTAGGGATGCATCAGGACAAGGACGAGTCTCTAGAGTCCATCACCAGAGGAGTTCCAGTGGTTTCCATATCACTTGGCGATGACGCAGAATTCCTATTTGGTGATCAGAAGAGAATGAACCTTGCTACAAAGGTCCTCCTGAAGTCTGGTGATGTGTTGGTATTTGGAGGAGCATCTAGACTTATCTACCATGGGGTGAAGAGGATCAAGCCCAACTCGGCCCCTACACCCATCATTAACAAGACCCACATGAAACCTGGCCGTTTAAACCTAACCTTTTGACAGATCTTGCCATGTAATTTGAAATTTCGGCGTTGTAATCCTTAAGATGCTCATGAAGCTTTCAATAAAAATGAAGATCTTATGAATTTTATCGCTTCGTTATAGGGTTTTGGAAACTCAGGGTCAGGTTGAACGTGTTGAACCAGGCTCAAGCAAAGAGCAACGGGATGGTCATCACACGTATAACAATTAACCTGATTAATACCTTGGAAAAGTTGCCTAGAATTCTTAGAATCTACTCTATGATTTCAGGCATGTTCTTAATTAATGGAGTGGAGGCCACCGTTCTGTTTGATTCTGGAGCCTCCCATTCATTTATATCCTCATTTTATGCTAAGGTAGATGCCCCTACAGAGGATACCTGATTTTGCTCAGTCTTATTGCCATCCAGAGAGTTAATCAAGTGCACTAAGCAATGCAAGAACCTGAACATACACATCAAGGAGCAGACTTTCTCCTTGATGACATTGTCTTCCCTGACATGGGGTTTGACCTAATTGTGGGCATGGATACGTTACAACGGTACAGAGGTAGACTACATTGTGCAGAGCATCGTCTTCTCTTGAAGTCCGCTACAGGAATCATGGTATCATACCGAATGCAGCCCAAGCAACCGACTGTGAAGGTTGTATCGGCGTTGTCACTGATGAAGGAGGTGTCCAAGGGCACGACCGCCTATTACTGTTATGCCCAGGATCTGAGGACGAATCCAAAGTTCAGGAGGGACGTTCCTATTGTGTTGGAGTACCCCGATGTTTTTCCCAGAGGAGTTACCTCGACTGCCACCACTAAGGGAGGTTGAGTTCAACATCGACCTCATACTTGGTAAGGGACCAATGCCAAAGCTCCCTACCGGATGGGCCCTTAGAGATGGTTTAATTGAAGAAACAATTGCAGGGCTACTAGATAAGGATTTCATCTGACCCAGTGTCTCACCTTGGGGCGCTCCTGTTGTGTCGTCAAGAAGAAAGACGAAAGCATGAGATTATGTATCGACTACGGGGAGTTGAATAATGTCACGATCAAGAACAAGTACCCACTGCCCAGGACCGATGACCTATTTGACCAGCTGAAGGGAGCAAAGGTGTTCTCCAAGATTGATCTGCGTTCCGGATATCATCAGATAGTAGTAGCTAAATCAGATATAGAGAAGACAGCGTTCTGGACCAGATACGGCCACTACGAGTTCACAGTGATGTTGTTTTGACTGACTAACGCACCTGTGAGATTCATGGACCTGATGCAGAGGGTCTTCCAAGCCCAGCTAGACAAGTTAGTGGTCGTATTCATAGATGACATTTTGATCTTCTCCAAGAGTAGAGAGGAACATGAGCAGCATTTGAGGACAGTCTTAAAGATTCTGAGAGAGAGGCAACTCTATGCCAAGTTCAGCAAGTGTGATTTCTGGCTGGACATGGTGTCATTTCTTGGTCATGTGATCTCATCTGAGGGGGTTTCAGTAGACCCGGCTAAGATTGAGGCGGTGAAGAGCTGGCACAGACCCCGCATAGTGACTGAGATTTGGAGCTTCCTTGGGTTCGCTGGCTACTATAGACGTTTTGTGAAGGATTTCTCTAGGCTAGCCAAGCCCTTAACCTCTCTGATAAAGAGATAGCCCGTTTATATGGACAGAGGCTTATGAGGTCTCCTTTCAGGCGCTGAAGGATGCCTTGACCACAACTCCAGTATTAATAATCCCCGAAGGGAATGAGGGATACGAGGTTTATTGTGATGCTTCAGGCAGAGGGATCGGTGGAGTATTAATGCAGAAGAGAAAAGTTGTAGCTTACGCTTCTCGACAGCTGAAGAAGCATGAAGAAATTATCCCACACACGACCTCGAGCTCCTTGCCATAGTCTTCGCTTTGAAGATCTGGCGACACTATCTGTATGGAGCCACAGTCCGGATTATGACAGACCACAAGAGTCTAAAATACATCTGACTCAGAAGGAGTTGAACCTGAGACAGCACCGATGGGTCGAGCTACTAGCTGATTATGACATCAACCTCCAATACACTGAAGGAAAAGGAAATGTCGTGGTAGACGCTCTGAGCAGAAGAGCATATTCACTTCTTGCTCAGATAAAGACGACCACAATAGCTGAGGAGGTATATGCAGCTCAGGACAATGATATGTATCTACAGGGTGTCAGGCAGAAGTTAGCAGATGGTTTGACTGATGGTCTGAAGTATGACTACGAGCTAGACAGCGAGGGCCACCTTCGAGTCAGAGGCAGACTGTGCGTTCCTCAGGATGCGACAGAACTTCAGACCAGGATCCTTATTGAAGCCTATTCTTCTACATTGCCAGTACATCCTGGAGCCACCAAGATGTACAAGGATTTAAAGATGTTATTCTGGTGGAGTGGGATGAAGAGGGATAGCATACTTCGTCTCCTGATGCCTCACCTGTCAAAAGGTGAAGTTCGAGCATCGTCGACCAGGAGGCCAGATTCAATCATTACCGGTACAGTGCAGGAAGTTTAACGATATCAGTATGGATTTTGTGGTCAGTCTCCCTCCAGCTAGAGGTGGATTGAACATAATTTGGGTGATAGTCGATAGGTTAACCAAGGCAGCCAGGTTCATACCTATCAAGGACACATGGAAGGTGCCCAAACTAGCTGAGGTGTTCACCACAGAGCACATCCGGTACCATGGGGTACCGAAGAAGATCGTCTCCGATCGTGACGCACGTTTCCTTAGCAGGTTTTGGCGTCAGGTGCAGGAGGTATTTGGTACTCACTACGCCTTAGCATAGCCTTCCACCCTCAAACAGATGGGCAGACCGAGAGGACCATTCAGACACTGGAAGATATGTTGAGAGCGGTCGCCATAGACTATCAGGGGAGTTGGATAGAGCATCTACATCTGGTAGAGTTCTCCTACAACAACTACTCTCACTTGTCTATCCGCATGGCACCATTTCAGGCACTGCATGGCAGACCATGCCGGACTCCTTTATCATGGAGTGACCCTGCTGAGGTAGTTTTGATTGGACACGAAGGTCCGAGAAACAAGAGGCAGATCAGTCAAGCTCATGAAAGTTCTTTGGGAGCATCAAGGGGTTGAAGAAGCTACTTGGGAGACAGAGGACTCCATGAGAGTGAAGTACCCACATCTATTCATATGATATCCCTCTGTATTCATTCCTTCTATGGGTTCTCGTTATAGCGGTACGAGGGCGTACCTGAGCTCTTTTAAGGGGAAGGAGTAGTGCATACTCTTCCTTCGTCACTCATCCAGATTTTGCCCTGTTTGTTTATTAGCAGGATGATGTAGAGGTGTGTCTATGTACTTGGTTTATACATTATGTGCTTCTTGATGCAATATCTTGGTTTGGTTTGATTTTGAGTAATCTTGAGTGGAATTTGGAAATGGAAATGGATGGAAATACATTGTGGAGAAATTACATTTGTATGGATTGGTATGGAATTATATTTGGAATTATTATTGGATGAACATCCAGGAAATCTTGCCAGCACACCCGAACCGGTGTGAGTAGCTATTAGTTGGTTTTAAACTTCGAGACGAAGTTTCTTTTAAGGGGGGTAGACTGAAATACCCCATAAATTAGTATAAATTATTGTAGGGGATTTCTTTTATTAAACCCTAAATAATATAATTAAAACTAAATTATTATATAGTATTATGAATTTAATAATATGATTTATAACTCAATAAATCTTGGGAAAATTTTGAGATACTCCAATTATATTATAAAGATTTAGAAATATTTTTGAACGTTGATTTGAGTCATAAAAGTCAAAATAAAATCATAGAAACCTTAAAGCTTCTAAAGCCTTGCTAGGGTTAACTTTTTGAGAATTGTCAAACCAGCCCATGAAAACTATATCAATAAAAAGGTTATGGAAAACCAAGAAGATTGATAAAAAGAACGTTAAAAATGGATCATCCTAGACAAAGTTATGCTAAATTGAAGTTAGAGCCAAAAATTTAGGAAATGCTGACGTGTCAGTCAGCCAGCCAATGGCACTGAAACGTTTGAGTTTTCCTTCAGTTTTGGCATTCCATGGAACGATCTTCAGATGCTTATATCTCAGTCTCTACTCCACCATTTCGTGTGCCGTATTTTTCATTCGATTCTCCTATCATTCCTCTTTCTAACCATAACTCATACACAACTTAAATCCTCCTACATTGACCACTAAATCGATCCAAAGTTGATTCCCTGCGAAACCGTAACCCAGATTTTCCAGAAAAACCAGTTAGTCAGGTAAACTTCGTCTAATCATAACTTCTTCGTCTGTGAACAAAATTCGAGTTCTATGGCTCATTTTCTACATCTCTAATCCCTCTACAACTTTCCTTTTTACTCTCAATGCTGATTATCAATCAGATGGAAGATATAGGCATCGAAAGTTGCCTCCCCGAGTTCTGGAAACCCAGAATTCCGGAAATTTCAGTTGAACAGGTAAACTTTGTCCTGTCGTATCTTCTTCTTCCGTGGGTGAAAATTCGCGTTCTATAGCCTGTTTTAAAGATCTTTGATTCCACTACAATTCTTGTGAAGCAACCTCAAGCCATTTCTCGATATTTTGGAGATAACGGCGTCTAAAGTGCCCTGTTCGATCACGGCAGTATTCTTGCCCAGATTTTCCAGAAAATGACTAGGTAAACATAGATCTTGTGAGATCTGTAACTTTCTACCTAGTTCATCAAATTCAATGATTCTTCCACTACCTTTTAGAGTTACATGTCTAGTTTGGATTGTGATAGGTTTCGTGGATCAAACCCATCTCAGTTGGCACGAGTTGATCTGTGAAGTTGCCTACCTGAACTGCACATAAAATAACAAGTTTCCAGCAAAACGAATTCAGGATTCCTTGTCGGCGCATTTCCGGTACGATTCCGACATAATTTCTCAGATGTCACCCTATTGTTCATTCTCGTACTAACCTCCCAACCAATTTAACATATAACGCATTGTATAGCGAGAATTTGAAGGAATTCGAAATTCCAACCGTATAAACCCTAAGTCCTAAACCCAGAATCGAATTTCTAGTGTCCTGCACTACTGGTCATGAAGTTGGTACCGTTAGAATCGTCTTTTAATTTTGAATCGATTAGAACAAGAATCACTGGATTTCGTTCTGTGGATTAAGAGAAAACGATCAATCTCTCACACAATGTTTTAGGGATTTCTGATGAACTCGCGAGATGTAGACCGTCCGATTGTGGTTAATAGAAATGGACGGTCGAGATTAAAACGTAGAAGTTAAATGATGTTTTAAGTTAGTTTAAATTATAGGAAAATACTCTATCTTGCTAGATTTATTTAATGACCTTCCCTAATGTATTTTGGCATGAAATTTTAACCATAGATTCCTTATAAAATATAATTTATTGTCATGTAAATTAATACGGTTTTTGAGTTTTTAAACGCAAAATAATTTTTTGTAAGTTATGGGTATATTGATTTATTTAGATAATCACCAAGATATTTTAATGAGATAAAATTTTTATAATATGTATAAAATATCATAGTTACTATACATAAATTAGGGAATTTTAGACAAGATTAAATTGGTCTAAAAATTGTGTTTATGAATTTTTCATAAGATATCTTATAATTTATGGTTTTAATGTAACTAGAAATTAAAGTATAGTTGATTAATGAACTTTATAGGTTGGGAAAAATATAAGAAGACTAAACTAACATTTAATACAGAATGTTAATATCTATTTCTAGGTAGAAACTTTTAAGTGAGAAATTATATATATAACTATGTATATAAAAGAAATAATTAGTAACTTGGGTTAAATCAAGGAATTAAATTAATCTATGTTTATATTAATTATATAATACAGTATCTAGTATAATAATTTTAAACTAAGGAGAATACTTTATATTGTGAATCATATATTGGATGTAGATGTGTATACAAGTTAATAAGAGTAATTAAATAATTAATAAAAACTACATAAAGAATGTCTTGAATAAATCTTAATATATGTACATTAAAAGTAAATAAAAGAAATAACATACCTTATGGGAATATAATAAGAGGAAAATTAGAGTAAACCTAATTCATACGTAACAATTAAAAAATTAAATGTTAATGTGACATCTAGGTGGACTATTAGGGGAAATACATATCCTAAACCTTAAATAGGTATTAAAGTAAATTAGTCAAGTGTAACTTGAGGGTTTAATTAAGCTAAACCTATGTTCAAGAGTAAGTAATTGAAATAAGTTAAAATGTACACTTAAGACATACAATTCAAGAGTAAGTAATTGAAATAAGTTAAAATGTACATTAAAGATTTAATTAACAAGATCTAGCCCAGATCCTTATGAGAGAGTAATTGTAAATCAGAAAATATAAACCAGTAAGAATAAAAGATGCTTAACGTTATGAGTTCCTTAACTAATCAATACTTGGAACACCTTAATTATAGGTTGTTAGTGGAAGTTCGCACCTTCAAGTTTGGTTACTGCTTCTACACATACCAGGTACAATTTCTCGTACTCAAATACTTTTGCTAACGGACTTTATGGATTGTTTTGGAAAGCACTAACTAAGCTGAAATGAAGTTCCAAAAGGGAAATTGTTTGTGTGACTAACTCAGCTTGATGTGACTAACTGAGCCTTGAATGTATAACTTACATGATTATTGGTTCCTCCTATCTAGTTGTTTCATTAGATATTAACAGTCGAGGGTTTACGCCTCTGCACTCTGTAGGACTGAGTGTTTTGGTATTGCACTTGTGCAGTTAGTAATCTAGTGGGAATGTGAAAATGTCAATCTTGGTAAATTCTTCCTTTGACTCTGGATATCGTTTCATCCATGAGCTGAGTCTTTTGTTGTGACGTTCGCGCGTCTTTATCGGTAACAGTGAGGGGTTTATATCCCCTGTCCAAAAAGGACGTTGTATACAGTGAGGGGTTGTATATCCCCTGTCCTAAAAGGACGTACTTGGTGGTGGGGGCCATCTCTCCCAGTTGATTTTATTCCACTCTTGAGTTGTTGGTTCTTGGATCTCTCTTTTCATCCCTAGTCCTTGTGACTACTCGAGTCTTTCTACTCCTGACTGGATTTGAATCTTACATAAGAAATAGGTGTTCTCTAACTCATGATGTGACTTCTTTTTAATGACTAACTTTACTTTAATGTTATTTATCCCTATCTTTGTCTTGTCTCTTTCTTTATAACTTGTTTGGTTTGAAATGCCTTGCTATTCTGTTTTGTTTTAAAGTTTCATTCCATGTTACTATATTGTTTAAGGGATTATGTTTTAATTTCTGTTATGAGAATCGTACCAGTTCCATTCCAGGGAACTGACTCACCCCTCCCGGGGTGGGCTGCTTGTTTTATCTTGCTGGTATGAATTGTTATACAGGTGGTCACGAAGAGTATGAGTGATTGGGATGGGAATTAGGATTTGTGGAGCGTTGGTGTATTTTGCTATTGTTAGGTTTTTGTTATGTTTTCTCGAGTTCAGACCGTAGCATTTGTAGTATTTTGGGTTGTAATTGGTGAGGTTTGGTGTTGGGTGTTTGGAACCCGATGATCTGTAATCGCCTTAGTATTTTATTTCCGTTGCATTTTTGTTAAATAGGGGCGTTACAAGAGAGTAAACAACGATGGGTACTTCGCCCTCATTTTATCTTCCAGCTCCCAAGTGGCCTCCTCGACTTCCTGGTTAGACCAGAGGACCTTCACCAGTCGTACTGACTTATGGCGAGTGTCTCGAGTCTTAGTGTCTAGAATTCGTACGGGAGTCTCCACTGATCGCATGGTAGGCTCCAATGTTAGCCTTTCGGGCTGAAGTACATGAGACGGAGGAGACATATATTTCTTCAACTGTGACACATGAAATACGTCATGTACCTTGCCTAGCTCAACAGGCAGATCTAGCCTGTAAGTTACCGGTCCTATCCGTTCCGTCACAACATAAAGCCCCACATATTTGGGCTCAACTTTCCTTTCTGGCCAAAACGAAACACACCCTTCATGCGTGAAACTCTAAGAAATACCTGGCCGCCCACAACGAACTCCAGGTCATGTCGGCGCACATTAGCATATAATTTCTTCCTATCTTGCGCTGCCTTCATGTTAGCTCGGATCTAGCATACTTCTGCTTGTACCTGTTCCAGATACTCCGGCCCAATAATAACTACCTCACTCTACTCATCCTAGCATATTGGTGTGCGGCATGGTCTACCGTACAAAGCCTGAAAAGGAGACATAGTGATTGAAGCATGGTAATTGTTGTAGCTAAACTCGATCAAGTGTAACTTATCGATCTAGCTCGTCTAAAAGTCAAGGGCATATGCATGTAATATATCTTTGAGCGGCTGGATGGTGCGCTCACTCTGACCATCTGTCTGAGGGTGGAACGCGGTACTCAGTTTCAGCTCAGTACCAAGCGCTTCTAGTGTAGATCTCCAATACCTCGAGAGGAATCTGGTATCCCTATCAGACACGATAGTCCGCGGTACTCCATGGTGTCGTACAATCTCTCGGTCGAAGAGCTCTACGAACTTTGCCACTTTCCAAGTGTCCTTCCACGGAATGAATCAGGCCACCTTGGTCAGTTGGTCAACAACAACCCATGTCATATTCAGACCTCCCCTTGTAGGCAGAAGCCCTACTACCACTAGTAGAATGTAGCTTTTTGGTAACAACAAAAAATCGTTACCCAAAATCTAAATCGTTACTAATTTGAGTTACACGTGATGGCGTAACTAAAGATCAATTTATTTATTGTAACAACTTTTATTCGTTATTAAAAATTATATCGTTACTAAAAATATGATTTTTTAATGAATATATCGTTACTGTAGTTCAATTTTTTTAAAATCTTTAATACTATCTTTGGTAACAAAATACTTGCTACTAATAACAACTATGGTAACGATTTTAAATCGTTGCCTGAACCTTTGTAACAAAAAATTTGATTTCTACTAGTGTACGAAGTCCATGGAAATGTCCTGGAACTACCACTCTGGCACTGCCATTGGCTGCACCATACCGCCAGGCCGTCGGTGCTCAAACTTGACATTCTGACAAGTGAGACACCTTACAACATAGTCA
The DNA here is from genome assembly GCA_023374045.1 of Limonium bicolor. Taxonomy (NCBI): domain Eukaryota; kingdom Viridiplantae; phylum Streptophyta; class Magnoliopsida; order Caryophyllales; family Plumbaginaceae; genus Limonium; species Limonium bicolor. The sequence continues at coordinate 371,439,799 of CM041777.1, read as the reverse complement.
TTCACATCCTTTTTCATTCCAGTCCACCGAAAATACTGTTTCAAACCCTTATATATCTTTGAAGCTCCGGGGTGAATCGAAGTAGTAGAACAATGGGATTCACTTAGTATGCGCTCTTTCAGCTCGGCGCTACTTCTCGGAATACACAGTCGGCCATTCAGCCTAATCAGGTTATCATCATGGAGTTAGAAATCATACTTCTGACCCTCGGATGTGCCATCAATCAGCTTCTGCCTGATCTCTTCCATGTACTGTTCTGACATCTGAGCACTCCACACCTCGACAACCAAGCTAAAGTGAGAGACTAGTGAATGGAGCGAGTGTGCTCGGCGACTCAGTGCATCTACCACAACGTTCGCCTTACCTTCCTTGTACTGAAGGTTGATGTCGTAGTCATTTAGAAACTTGACCCACCTTCGTTGCCTCATGTTCAACTCTTTTATGAGTGAACAAGTAGTTCAAACTTTTATGATCGGAATAGATTGTCACGCTTACCCTATACAAGTGATGTTGCCATATCTTCAAGGCGAAGACAATGGCACCTAGTTCTAAATCGTGGGTAGGGTAGTTTTCTTCATGCTTTTTCAGCTGTCGGGAGGCATATGCCACGACCTTCCCGTGTTGCATCAATACACAACCCATACCTCAACCTGATGCATCACAGTAGACCTCAAAACCATCTGTACCGTCTTCCGCTCGCACGTCTTGATATGTCTTGGTGTAATGATTCCAATCCTTACCCATGCACATCATCTTCAACTTTAGTCTCGATCCGTTCGGGTATTCCGTGTGTAAAAACCTCCAGGTGCTGCTCCAAGTTTGTCGCATCGCCGAATGATGTGGATTTGCGCTTTGGGTCAGTCAGGTATCCATTTAATAATATCATACCTGGTTGATAACCTGACATTGCTCCATCGGGAATTCGGTGATGCTGATTGTGGTTTCTTCGGGGGTTGGTGTCGGAGGGATTGGATAACAAATATTGAAAGTTCCTAAGGTTTAAAATTATCTAACTTAGGTGAATTGTACATTATACCATAACCCATTGCTATAGTAGTTGTACACTTAGACTCGCTAACACTCATGCATGAAATACTGTAAGCAATCAATTATTTCACTCAATGGTTTAAGTAGTACCTGGTCTAGAAGAGGGTCCAGCTCCCTCTGACTGATCTACCACATTCAGGGTGGCCTTGCCAGCTCCCGACCCTTTCCCCTTCTGGGTGTTAGGGTTCCCCTAATCCGAGGATGGCTGACTAGTCGCCTTCGAGCCTTCAGTGGTCGTGGCGGCCTTTCCTTCCATTGCCCCTTTGGCCTGTAGTTCCTATCGTTGGGGTTCTGGTAGCACTCGAAGTCTCGGTGCCCCATCTTTTTGCAGTAGCGACACTACACATCATTACCCTTGCAGTCCTTTCCGGGTGGGGTCTCCGTTGCACCACTTGCAGTAGTGGTGGCGCTCAGGTCTAGAGCCCGCGCTATCTATTATCACATTACACAATCAATACACACTTCCCCATTCGACAACACACACTTAAATTTGTTACTCAGGATAAGTAGTTACCCTTGGGTGGGTGAGAGTGTAAGGGCTTAGCCGCATAGGCATAGGTGAGCTGTAGTGGCTCCTCAACAGTGGTGGTTTGGGATTGGGCCTTACCGCCCTATTGCTGGCCTTTATGGGACTAGTGGTAGGGTTTCTTCTTCTTTTAAGGGGGGTATATGGAAATATCCCAAACCTTAGTATGCTGTTTAAACATTTAAATATGGTATATTAAGACTAAAAATAGTCTTAGAAACATTAGTAAACATTTAAACCATAGGAAACACAAATAAATGTCTTAAGGTCAATTAGGGCTAAAATGTGTTCTAAGCTTGGGATAAGCTTGGGTAAGACCTAATGAGCTTACCAAGACCTTATTTATATACTAATGAACATATTAAACCAATTACCAAAGAAAACCAAGCTTGAAAACAAGTCAAAACACAAAATGTGCTTTAAGGAGTCTTAAAGCACATTTTTGAAAAATTGTCTTGTAAATGAGTTTTGAAAGGCTAAATGTGCATCATTATGCTAACAGTGAAATTGTAGGAAAACTATATACATAAAAAAAGAATAAAATAATAACTAGACCTACAACTCTACTACGGGTAGCAAAATAAACCCGGTCGGAGTATAGTGTAAATATATTACGACCGAGAGTATCGAACCCAAGGGACTTATTAAAATCAGTCCTAATCTGGGCAAAAGCCTATTCTAAGACAAGGGGGAAATTGAAATGTTTTCTAATCCTAATCAAAACTAACTAAACTAAGTGGTAATTACAATGAAATTATCCTTGATCCAGGGTGTGAAACCATCTAAGCATCAATATGAACTCGAAACATAAACACAAGCCTTCGAATTAACCAACAATTGAATGCGCCGGGTGTCCTGCCGGATACCACTTGCACGGCAATATTCAAAGACATTGAATATGCCGGACATTGGCCACCCGGCAGTGCGTCCGGCATAGTCATAATGCATATTCTTTCTCCAGTTTCCGAGTAGAAAACAGAAGACTCATCCCTATTAACAAATCGAGCATATATCATGCCGCGAAATGAACAAGGAAATGGGGAAAATGGATTAATTCTCACTCTTACCACTAACCCTTAATTCATAAGAAGAAAGTAGGAAGATCATTAAGAGAGTCTAACCTATCTTACTTGGGACTTGTCTTCCACAAGTAAGAATTGCATGAAGAGAAAAAGAGATCAACCTATTCTCTTTCAATAATAACCTTACTCTTAATAAACTTAAAAATTATATTAAAGAAATCATATTGTCTTACAAAAAGAGTTTCATCCCAACCAAGAACAGAAGGAACTACTACTCAATCACCCATGAATTGAAGAAGGAAATACAAGAAGAAGGGAGAGTTTTGACATAGCCTTCACCCTCTAAATCTTCCTCCAAATCTTCTTCTCTTTCTCTTGAATGGTTGTGTAGCAGTTCTTCAGTCGAAAATACGTCTATTCTGTGGAGTAAGTGTGTGGAATTATGGTGGAAATGAACACCCAAATGTTCAGCCTCTTGCGCCTTTTATAGACAAAAGTTCTTCGGCTGCCGGGTCTCATGCCGGGTATAAGTCATCCGGCATCGGGATTAAACACGTGCTATTTCCGTAACGGTCGAAACCGCCCTGGCGCGAAAAGTCACTTATGCCGGACATATTCCATCCGGCATCATACCCGACATCTAATGTTTGGATAACGGTAAATAACCGACATCTATTGGTAGATAGGCGCGTCTTTTGCTTATGCCGGATACAACATACCCGGCACCATGTCCGGCGACGTCCCATTTCTGCTGTGTACTTGTGCCGTGCATGAGAGATCCGGCTTAATATCCGGCAAGGTTCGGTTTTTGATGAAAAACTTGCTCCTTGCATGAAAAACACCAAGATTAGTCTGAACATATAAATTGACTTCTTATATAAATAATGCAAATACTATCTATTCTAACCTTATTTTAACTAATAATACTACAAATCTAGCTTATAAAATATGATAAGTCTACGGCTTATCACATTACTCTTTAATTAATATGTGTACTACTTAGTATCACATTTGGAAGTCTATATCAATGGGAAATCAAAAATTTCACATCTATGTGGCTTGTTTTAGTGAATAGTAACTAAAATAAGCTAGTTTGTAACATATGTTTGTATAAGTAATTAAATTGGCCAACAAAGACTAAAATACCATTATTATAATAAAAGGGCCGGTTTTCTTATAAGGGATGAGTCATTCCCTTATTAATTTGATAAGATAGAAATTGATAAAGTAAATCACTATTTACTTTTACTTAAATATCTAAACAAACTAAGTCTTCTTCATTCTCTCATTTCTCTTGTTCCCACCGTCTTCTACCTTCATTCTTGCTCTCATTCACGGTTTGCTACAGCCCACACCAAAACACCAACTTTGACCACTTGTATCTCCTAGCTCATTTTGCCAAATCAAATTCTAAGACCACCATTCTCTTCCTCTCATCAAGCTCTTCAATTCTATCCTTTCAAAATCTCAAGAGCTCCATTTTGGTGCCAAGAAGAATCTCCATGGGAGGAGCTTGAGCTCATCTTTTCACATATTATTGTTCTCCTTTGCTTCAAGGTAAGGAAACTCAAAGAAAAATAATGTTTCCCTCATGTTTTTGTGTTGTCCGAAAATCACCCTTAATGGTGTCCTTATGTTGCCTTGTTCTAGCTTCATTTCAACCTTTCATGGACTAGGTGGAGTCCTCTCTTGATATATATTCAAACTCTCTTCAAGTTCTACGGTAAAACAACTATCTTAATGTTTTTAAAACAATGTATAATCTAGGGTTTACAATGAGATGACGCATAAAGCTTGTATACTCATTTTATCATTTGTATAATGTTTAGAAGTTGACAAGCAACTAAAAGCCTTGCCAATTTAGTCAAGGAAACAAGAAAGAAGTTTGTGAGGAAAAGAGGTAAATATGCTACCTAATGTGGTTTAAAGTCTTAGGAGAAATGAACTTATATTGCTTGTTAAAAAATGACTTAGTAAAATGTTCTCAAAGGCTTAGTAAAAGGCATATGTGTTGTTGAGTGTATTTGCAGGTCAAAGGCAAATATATTGTGGAAATTCAGTGTTTTTGATTTATGCATCTTAAGGGCCTAAGAGCCATGTCATTTAAGGGCCTAAGTGCCAAGCAATTTAAATTATGCACTATATTGTGATGTAGTGCTAAATGAGTGAAAGTTGTGTATAAGAATGTGTTTGATGGATTTTAGTGCTCTTGATTGTTTAATGGTGAAAACAATGTGTTTTGGTTTAGTAATGTTCTAGGATAGTTCATGTCAAAATTTAGGTAATAAACAAGAAGTTCTAAGGGTTTAAAATGAGTTTGGTAAGTTAGGAAATGTTTAGAATGGTTAAGTGCTTTCCTAGTGAAAGAAACATGCATTAAGGTGTTTAAATGTAAAAAGGGCTTAGGCAATGTTCTAGAGGATTTAGAATGCAAAAGAATGTTTTGGGACATTTCAAGATCATGGTGAGATTTGTTTAGGACTTGTGCAATGTTAGTGAATAAGGGTGAAGTAATGTATTGCATGAAGAAATAATAGACTTGTAGAGATGTTTAAGGAATTGGTTAGGAAGTAAAGATGCTTGGGAGATGATGTAGTAGTGGTGAGAAAACATTATTGGCATAGTGGTTATCATAGGTATGAAACACCACTTAGAAACCTAAGGAGAAAACATTATAAGTGTTAGGAATTTTGGTAAGGAATGAGTAAGTGTATAAGGAGAAAGAAGATAAGTTTTATGGATGTTGTATGAGAGAATAAGTGTGCCAAATGGTGTTGGAAAACATTAGAAGGCTTGAGGAAAAGTTTAGTGAAGATTTGACAATGTTTGGGCATGTTCTGGTGGCGTCCGACCCAGGGGTCCGATCCGAGTTTGGTTCGGACAGCCTCTGTTAGAAGCCAGTGAGATGTTCTGGAATGGTCCGACCCAGAGGACTTAGGTCGGACATGGGTCGGACGGGTGTGTTTTAAAGGACGGCAAAGTTTCTGGAGTGGTCCGACCCAGTTGATTGAGTCGGACATGGGTCGGACAGGTGAGGCTTAGAAGACTGAAATGTTCTGGAATGGTCCGACCCAGTTGGTTGAGTCGGACATGGGTCGGACAAGTAGAGTTTTTTTCAAACCTGAAAATTACTGGAAGGGTCCGACCCAGTTGGTTAGTTTGGACGGTGGGTCGGACTGACCAAAACTTGTAAAAAATAAATAAATAAAAGTATGGCTTAAGTAATAACCCTAGGGGGTATAATGTAGGTAATCAAGTATAAGTTTAGACATTAAAACATGTCATATAATCATGTTAAACATTTAGTAAATTTGAAGTTAAGTAAGTAATTAACCGACATTCTTAAACATGTATAGGAGTGACCTACGGTGGAAATCAATCGAAGCAAGGACCAAGGTATGGTTTTCTTGCAGTCTGTTGCCTACCGGTTTACACCGGCTTGTGTGTTGTTTTTTTTATGTGTGTTTATGACGTTATAAGACTTAATCATGTAATGAGTTTACAGTTGTTCATATTATTGTGATGTTATGATGTGACTCATTTCCCTTGTGTGTGTCTAACATGACTTACCACTTGTTGTGATTGTTTGTTAAGTTCCACTGTTGAACTTCTAACAAGTGCTAACTGGGAAGTGAGGAATCCGGTTGTCCGGTCATGCATGTAAGTTTAAGAGTAGATATCTGAATCAGATTCGACTCTTATGTTATTAAGATTGTTCTCCTTAATTTGGCGTTCGATCTCCCGCTAGCTTCCTCCAAAGCTTACCTATTCTGACTTACGATCGGTGAAATACCCCAAACCTAAGTATGCTAAGTAAACATCAAATTATGATGTAGTAAGGCTAGAATATGCCTTAGAAAGATTGGTAGACAATTTAAACCAAGGAAACACAAAAGGTGCCTTAAGGGCCATTTGAGCAAAACATGCTCTAAGCTTGGAGTGACTTTGATTAGCACCCAATACCATTATAAGACTTTAGTAATATGCTAATGGACATTTTAAATCAATTAGCAAAGAAAACCAAGCTTGAAAACAAGTTAAAACACAAAATGTGCTTTAAGAAGTCTTAAAGCACATTTTGAGAAACTGTCTTAGAATTGAGTTTTGAGTGGCTAAATGCCCGTGATTACATCTTAATCAACATGTGTACTAATTATTATCACATTAGGAAGTCTAAATCAATGGGAAATCAAAAATTTCAGAAATATGTGCACTAATTTGTGAATAGTGCCAAATAGTGACTAGTATAGTCTTTAATCAACTTAGTTAAGTTAATTGGTCAATAAAGGCCAAACATGCCCTTATTTAACAAGGGGGCCGATTTTTGAGAGTGGTGAGTCACCACATGAGTCATTCAATTAAAGAAAAGAAGAGGGAAATAAGTAAAGTTACTATTTGCTTTATAAAAACAAATATCTCTTATAAGCTACCTTTTCTTCTTCTCTCTCTTCATTTCTCTTCTTCCCACGGTTTCACCATCTTCTTCCCCCTTCATTCACGTAGGAGCAGCACCCATGGCACCACCACCTTGCTTTGGCAACAACTTACTCATTTTAGCTCCAAATCAAAAACTAAACACATATATTTCTTAGTTAGGCCAAGACTATCTTTCCATCTTTCAAACCCTCAAAGCTCCTTCCAAGCTCATATTCATCTATGACTCCATTGGATACTTCAATTTATGAAACCATTTTTCAATTCAATAAACCAATTAATTTTCCATTTATAAAAATAATTGTATTATATGGTGTAGTTAGTTATTCAATTGACCAATGCCTCAAGTTGAAGAGCCCATTTGGTTCCCATTCATTCAAGGTAAGGAAAATGTATGAAAAACCAAGTTTCCATCACTTCCTTACATGGCCGAAAATTACTACTCATGGGGCCTTGTTTATGCCTTGTTCTAGCTTGATTTATTCACCAAGGACTAGTGGGTCTATTTCATTCAATGCCAAAGTCTATCTTGAGACTTCAAAAGGTAATCACCACGTTTATGCCTTAGAACACATTTCTAACTAGGTTTCATTCCTTGAGGTTAGTGTATTGTTTAGTACTCATGTGAGTCATTGAATATTGGTTAGAACATTGGCAAAGGAAGTTTAAGTGGTGGCCGAGATTCATGCAAGAAGAAGGTCTAAGGAGGAAGTTAAGATAAGCTTGAGAAAACAAGGTAAATTATTTACCTAATGGTGGTTTAAGGTTTAAGGAATGAGTTTAGATGAGTACCAATGTGGCTTAGAGCTTACATTATGCAATGGGTTATATAACCTAGGAAAACAATTTGAACAAGCTTATGAACTTGTGACTAAGGAGCCAATGGGAATGAGTTGATAGTATAAGTTTAAGATGAGTTTTAAGAGCATTATAACTACTATGAGATTGATGGGTGTATTTGCAGGTTGAGAGCTTTTATATGTGGGAAATTCAGTGTTTAAGTTTAAGTCATTTAAGGGCCTAGGAGCCATGTCATTTAAGAGCCTTAGTGCTATGCAATTTAAGATTATTGCAATATATTGAGTTTGATGTGATTGAGTTGTTTTGGGTGAGAAAATAAGATGAGAAAGGACTTAGTGTGTGTGAGATTATTGTGTGAGAAAAACAATGCATTTGGGCATGAGAATATACTAGAGGAGCTATGGTAAAATTTGAGTAGAAAACTAAGTGTTTAGGTGGTGGTGGTGAGTTGATATGACCTAGGATTCACTAGGAGTCATTAGAAGGAACTAGAGTGGAAATGGGTTAATTAAGGAGTTCTTGAGGCTTAGAAAGGCCTAGAGTTGTCTAGGAGGAATTAGAGGCTAGGTGGGTGTATTAACACACCGAAATCATGTGATGAGGATTGCTAAGACTTGAGCAAAGATTTGGATGGAAAGGTGTATAATGCTTTAAGGTGATTAAGGTATGAACTATAGAATAAAACAATGAGGAGCTTGGATAGCTTGTGTAAGTGTGATGATTCTAGTAGTGGACTAATGAGGTTTAGTTTAGATGTTAATGAGTGGACTTAGGTGATGGAAGAGAAAGGTGTGCGAGAATGTTGTCAAATGTCAAGGAAAATGACTAGGAATGTAAAAGAGCGTATGATCATGGGGGTGGTGAATAAGATGCATAAAAGAGGTGGAAATGTCTAAGGAGGGTAGTACATGGTCAGGGTAAATGAAGAACCATGTCAAGGTGTTAAGGTAGTGGAAAGCAATGTATAAGTAAGCTCAAGAGTTTAGGAGTGATGAGTAACAAATGAAAAGAAGAGAAATTGTGCATGGACATGCAAGATGACCTTGGAAGATTTAACAAAGCAAAGATGGAATGTAATGATGTTATATTGATTGGGAAGGAAACACTTTGGATAGTTAGAGTTTTAGACAAAAAATTACATGTTGGAAAAAAATAAGGAAATAAGTAACAAGTGTTAGAAATTCTTGTAAGGATTGAGAAAATGGTTAAGGAGGTTTTAAAGGATGTTCTAAGGTGAGTTTAAGTGCCTATATCGTATTAAGACATAATGGGACACTTGTGGGAGAGATGGGCATTTTTGCAAGAAAGGAGATAAGTGTTTAAGGGTGTAGAAGATGAATATTCTGGCCTGACCGAACTTCCGTCCAAATTTGGAAGCTCGGACATGCCCTGTTGCGATTAGAATTTTTGAGTCTCGACTAGAGTTCGAACTACCGTCCGGACTTAGATGTTCGGACACCTGAAATTCTTCCTTTGATTTTTCCTCGACCCATGTCCGAACTTATGGAAGTTCGGGCACATGTTCGGACACACGTCTGGTTGCACCCTTTTGAGTCTCGACTTGTGTCCAAACTTGGTAAGCTCGGACACAAGTTCGGACGCAGTGCTGTTTTGACCAAAAACTTTGTTTAAGGTTAGGAAATGATATCCAATGGTGGGGATTGATATGTAATGATAATATAAGGTTGTTTAAGACATGTTTGGTGGGTAACGATGATAATTAAGTGGGTGAATAAGTATAAGTTATGAGGAGAAGTGATTCACTTAAGATTAAGTTGTAAGACTTAAGAGGTGTTAGGTTGGGATCATTAAGGTTAAGTAAGTTAAGTAAGATAAGTAAGTTGAATTGAGTTAAGTGATTAACAACCTAAAACTGAATGAATGTTTTAGGACTTGGAATTTGGACTCTAGAGGAGAGTAAGCAACCGAACGACCAACGGTGAACGGTATAGTTCTTCTTATGACCTGCTTGCTAACGAGGTGTCCCTCGGCTTGTGTGCTATTTGTTTTTGTGTGCTCACTAAACAAGATAAAGCATGCAACCGGAATATTATGTTTATTGTATTGTTGTGTGATGTTTGAAAACTAACACAACATACCGTTAGAACTTACTAACCAACGTTTAGTAAGGAATTGAGTGAGACTAAGGAACACTCCCTAATATGGGTTTGATATAAACCGAAAGAGGTTAACCAACAAACATGGTCTTGAGACTACTACTAACTGGAACTTGAGTGAGGAACCCGGGACTGACTCCGGTCATGCATGCTAAGGAAAGGGGGTCGGTATCTATAGCAGATTCAACTTCCGCTTAAGGACTTGTCTTCGGACTTGTAGCCTAGGGCCGGTTGCCGGCTCAGCTACGCTGGACTCCCATCCAGGGTAGGTGGCATTAAGATGGTGCGGTGGGATCACCTAAATCCCAGGTTTGGACTTAGGATACAACCATTTCCCTCCAGGAACGGTTTGTATACTGAGAATAAGTTAAGATTAAGATTAAGGTAAGGTTAAGATAAGTTGCAACCATTCCTTTTTAAAGATGGTTTGTATTATTAAGATTAAGATAAGCTACATCCACTCCTTATTAAAGGATGGTTGTTTCTAAGATTAAGATAAGACTAAGATTGAGGTGAGATAAGGATAGACTAAGATTAAGAGGGAACATTACTTAAGGAGTTAAATAATTAACTCTCTAATTAAGGGAACACATTAAGTCATTCATTGTGTGTGAACTTTGATTGTTCATATCTGAGTTGTTGTTACTGCACTTTCTATTATGTTGTGCATCTAATCAACCTCCATGCTATCGACAATTAGTCGTCGTAGCCACGTTAGCTTGGGGGCCATGAGAGGATCGTACCAGCATTCGTGCTGACCCCCTTGGGGGGCTGTTTTTACTACACAGGTGAACATCAGGATGCGGCCGCCACGAGAGTAAGAAGGGGTACAAGTGTGAAGGGTTAAGTGTGGCCTACGAGTTGTGTGTGTACACTCGTATGGAAATTGAGTTATTAAGATGTATAGGATATGAGGGGATTGTAAGAAGGTAATGTAATTGGTTAAGGTTGTTGTACTAATGTTCGGTATATTCTGTAGTCAGACCGTGGGAAGGTCTTGGAGTGTAAAGAATTCCGCTGTGTTATGTATATATATATGCTGTTAAGTTGCGAGACCACGTTTGGATTGAGTTGGGGTGTTACCAAAAGTGGTATCAGAGCGTAGTTACGCTCTGAAGACAAGAATTACCGAACTTAGGAGAATATTGAGGTTGAGATTGAGTTATGGGTTAAGGGTTGAGAGATAGAGTGAGAGGTGCGTTAGTCAGGACTTCCCGGTGTTTACCGGATATCCATAATACCTAGACCCGCCCTCCACATCCCTAACCCTGAATATGTGGGACAAACGCCAGAGAGAAGAAAGCCTTCTCTTACTCGGGGAGACCCGATCTGGCAGTTAGCTAACAGTAAGCAATACGAGAAACATCTTGTTGCACAACAGTTACGGAGAACTTGGAGGTTTTCAATGGAGCGCAACAGAGAAACAGGCGCTACCTATGGAATACTATCAGTAAGGGAACGGAAATTACCAGCAACATGGGTCGGCATGCTACGCAGTCGAAATAACCCGCAATACCAATGGTAAGGAAAGCACTACGAGTGCAATGGATAAAGAAATGATAAGAGACATGAGCACCGGACAGTGGTCCGAAGGAGCATAACAGTAGGATAATACAAAGCATGAGGATTGAGATTACTGGAAAGTCCAGTTAGAAATGGGAACTCCAAACCCTATACAATGAGAAAGGTTACAAAACCTGGCCGACATAACGCGGACGACACTGGAAACACGTATAATTGTATGCCGGAATAGGACTACAATGTAGTGCCTAAGGGAGAATCATTACTTAGTGACCACGGCAAATATGTGGAAACGGGATTGAGGATTAAGACGTAAGGAAATATTAAGGGGTTCCCTCAGAAAGAGGAACACCCTGATAAATGACAGTACTGTCAAACAACAAGGAAACTGCCGGATGGTCAGTTATCCAAAATAAGAGATCATCGAAGGAGTCCCGAGGACTACCATTACATGGAAATTAGAAGGAAGTATCGCTACCAATGTACCTTGTACCAATAGCCCATCCTGCATGGCGCACTTGCCATAGCAAGTGCTGCCACGGTTAAGCTACACGGAAAGCCATCATGGCAAAATAGGAGAACGCTACAGTTGTAACACATATTAATACCGGATTGTAAATCTATAAGAACAGAAGAATAAGACCTTGGAAAGGCCCGACGGCCTGACCATGATGAGATGAGGTGACACACCAGTCAGCCGGGAGCGGAACTTGGACAAAATAGTAGACCATATAAATATTAGCAATGGTATAACCCACTACAACAACAACCGACAGTACGGTAAGAACACAATCCCGAACTCCAAGGGGAAAACCTAAGAGATCGCTTAGAATCCGAGCAAAACACTATGTAAGCAATAACATACAAGGGATGTATTATAAGATACTATTGAGACTGTTGAAGCAACGAATTCCAACGAAAACTGGATAATACTCCCTGGGTGACCATTAAGAATACCGATAACAACATTCTTCATTGTAGATGTGATGGGAAAACCCATAAAACAAGATAGAAAAGAAATAAACTAAGCTATAACCTACTAAGGATTAAAGTCGTACAACCCTGAAAATGAAAATGGTATCAGAGCGTAGTTACGCTCTGGATACAAGGATACAACCGAGATTAGGATATCTAATACTTTAGGTAAGGGTTGAGAGATAGTATTGAAAGGAGTTTAAGTTAGTTTTACTTAGACTACTGTCCAAGACCGAGTTTTGACCACAGTGCCTAATATACCTCAACATCCTGCAGATGTCAGGAAGAGGAGGACGACGTGGACAGGCTGATGAGGAGCCAAACATCAGGTTGGCAGACATTGCTACCTTAATTGCTCAGGCTTTTGCACAGGCGGGGGTTGCACAAAGCAGCAGCAGCTACCTCCACCACCACCACCCAGGGAGAGAGACTGGGTGAAGAGCTTGGCTGATCTGAGGCCAACTGCATTCAAGGGGCAGACTGACCCTGCTCACTTAGAGACTTACATCATGGAGATGGAGACAGCGTTCGAGACGCTTGCAGTCCCAGCTAGGGAGAAAGTAAGACTTGCTGCCTTTTATCTGAAGGATGCAGCTAGAGATTGGTGGAACATGGTGAAAGCCGACCACCTGGATGACCCAGCCTTTACTTGGGGACATTACAACTGCACTACTTAGGGGCAAATATACCCGGCCCACACCAGGATGGTGAAGACTCGGGAGTTTGACGCCTTGGAGCAGACGGGGAAGATGTCAGTGGATGAGTACTATGCGAAGTTCACTTCGCTACTCCGACTATTGCCCGGCATAGGATACTCGACCAGGTCTTGGTCGACCGGTTCTACGGGGGACTGAGCCCTCGACTTCAGTTTGGGATGGGACCAATCATCCCTACCAGTTTGCAGGTAAAACAGGAAGATATAAATCAGTTGGAAATCTTATTACATACTATACCCCACCATGGGAGATTTGGAGATTAATATCTTGAGATTTCAGGAATGCTATCATGCTGCTTCCGTATGTAGATCACTGTAAGAGAAGGATGCTTTGAGCTCCCAAAAGAGGAAGGACGGACCTGGTGGCGAAGATGCCAAGCAGGGGAACTCCAACAAAGAAACAAACCCTATCAGAAAGGACAGGGGTCCTATCAAGGAAGGGGAACCAAACTACTGGGAACCCCCAGTCAGGAACCCACGGGAGCAGCAACTACACAGAAAACCTACCCATCTAAGGGTAGGAACTCTAAGTTAAATTTGAGACTTTTGTGATTACTTCAGTACCTTTGGGATGTATATTTGACCTTGATTGTATTAGGTTCCGGACATGGCTCAAACACGGGTCAGAAGTATGTCCGCCGTTTCAACTGTAAGCAATGCGGAAAGGACCACCCCGGCGTTGACTGCCAAGGGGAGAAAGTCACGTGCCGCTACTGTCAGATACTCGGGCATCGTGCCTTCGAGTGTATCCGGAACCCGGAGAGCAGGAACTACCGCCCGGGAGCAAAGCCAAACCACCGGCCCTAAGAATGGAGCTAGCGATACTCGCCCTCCATCAACACCAGGCCAGGGGTATAAGGGCAAAGGCCCAGCATCGGGACCCGCCCTACATGTCATGGACCGCTCAGATGAGGCTGGTCCCTTCTTCTAACCCAGGTATTTCTAAACCATGTGAACCGTTATTGAGCAATGAATGATGTGAATGAGTGCTTGCATGCCTTGATTGCCTAGTTGCATAGGAAGGAATTAGTAAGACTCACTAGTAAAAATTTAAACCACGTAGGAAGCTATAAGATATGCTTTCCTATCCCCTCACCGCCCTCCCCGGAAGAAAACATTATCAAAGTACAAGAACCAGGGAACGAACAATGTAAGGTTATCCAACCAGGTTTGATATTACTCAAAGGATACCTAACACCGGAGACACAAATTGCAATCATTAGAAAATGTCAAGAATTGGGAGCAGGACCAGGAGGGTCTACACTCCAGAATATCCAGGAGGATCAAAAATGAAGCTGAAAATGATGTGCTTGGGAAAGGATTGGAATCCTTATACCAAGAATTACCAGGATACAAGAAATGGAGATGGAGCACAAGTGCCAAAAATCCCAGAAGAATTTTTACAAATTGTGGAACAAGCAGTTACTACAGCTCAGCAACTAGAAGGATCCAGTTCCCAACTTAAGGGCTGATCTATGTATCATCAACTTCTATGAAGAAGGAGGCCGCTTAGGATTACATCAGGATAAGGATGAAACACAAGGGTCCCTCGATCAGGGGATACCAGTATTGTCTTTGTCATTGGAGACGACGCAGAGTTCCTTTATGGCGAGCAGAAGCGTGGGACCTTGCAAAGAAAATCATATTGAATTCAGGAGATGTTTTAATAATGGGTGGAAAGTCAAGGTTGCTATACCATGGAATTAAGAGGGTTAAATTAAACACAGCACCTTCGACAGTGATAAACACCACTCACATGAAACCAGGAAGATTAAGTTTCACCTTTAGAAAGTATTAGTGTTTGTAATTGTTTTTGGAATTCAGAAAGGAGATCATCTCATCAGTGAAACATTATTGTTTGTAAAAGTGAATGTCTTTAGACCCCATCATATATCAAAGTACTTACTCAGATTCTTTTATTAGGATGTGCTAAGGAGACGGAAGGTGCCTTAAGTATACTTACTGAGGAGGAGGCCAGCAAGGGCGGCGCGATCCTCACTGGTACCTTTCCGGTTAATGGAGTGGATGCATTAGTACTGTTCGACTCCGGGGCCTCACATACTTTCGTTTCGCCTTCGCTTGCGGGGAAGTTGGGGCTAGACGCTGTAGAGTTACCTGATGATTTTAAGGTGGCACTCCCGTCTAAGGAGAAGATCAGTTGCACTCGTCTTTACAGAGGAGCCACTATCAGCATTAGGAGGAGGAATTTCCTATTGACCTTATTGAGTTCAGAGGTCTAGGATTCGATGTTATAGCCGGGATGGACTGGCTGGGGCGGCACAGAGGCCGCATTCTTTGTGCAGAGCGCAGACTGCTACTTAAGAGTCCATCAGGAGTGACAGTATCTTACCGTCAGAGCCCTAGGGCACCATCAGTGAAAGTGAAAGTTATATAATGCTATGTCTATGTACAAGCAAGTCAGGAAGCATAAGGAGGTATATTTATGCTATGTTCAGGATGTGGAGCATGACCCTGATTTTGATCCAGCTATGCCAGTGGTGTCAGAATTTCCAGATATTTTTCCAAAGGAACTTCCAGGCTTACCGCCACCCAGAGAGGTAGAGTTCTCCATTGAATTACTACCAGGTACCAGTCCTATAGCTAAGGCACCGTACCGTATGGCACCAGCAGAGATGGCTGAGCTGAAAGAGCAGTTGAAAGATCTATTAGACAAGGGATACATACGACCTAGCGTATCTCCTTGGGGAGCACCAGTGCTTTTTGTGAAGAAGAAGGATGGAAGCCTTCGTTTGTGTATTGATTACAGGGAGCTTAATGCAGTATCGGTGAAGAATAAATATCCACTACCACGTATTGACGATTTATTTGATCAGTTGAGAGGAGCAAAAGTATTTTCGAAGATCGATTTGAGATCAGGCTACCATCAGATACCCATCAGGGAGCAAGACATAGAAAAGACAGCCTTCAGAACACGGTATGGCCACTATGAGTTTACGGTTATGCCTTTTGGCTTGTCAAATGCACCTGCAGTCTTCATGGATTTGATGAACAGATTATTCAGAGAGCAGTTGGATAAGACCGTGGTCGTATTCATCGATGACATCCTCATCTATTCAAGGTCTAAGGAAGAGCATGAGAGTCACCTCTGACATGTACTTGAGATCTTAAGGGAGAACCAGCTTTATGCTAAGTTCTCCAAATGTGAGTTTTGGTTGGACAGAGTTTCTTTTCTAGGACATGTCATTTCAGATGCTGGGATCGCAGTGGATCCGGCAAAGATAGAAGCAGTTCGCACTTGGCCTAGGCCAAAGACAGTTACGGACATCAGGAGTTTCCTTGGTTTAGCAGGATACTACAGAAGGTTTGTCAGAGACTTCTCCAAAATAGCCAAACCTATGACCATTTGATGAAGAAGGATGCACCTTTCACATGGACTACTGAATGTGAGACCTCATTCGAGCTTCTGAAGAATGCCTTGACATCAGCACCAGTTTTGACTATACCTGAAGGCACGGAGGGTTATGAAGTTTATTGTGATGCATCAGGAAGGGGACTAGGGTGTGTACTCATGCAGAATGGGAAGGTAGTCGCCTACGCTTCCCGACAGTTGAAGAAACAGAGGAAAACTATCCCACACATGACTTGGAGCTTGGAGCTATTGTTTTTGCCTTGAAGATCTGGCGCCACTACCTGTATGGTGTCCAGATGACCGTATATTCGGATCACAAGAGTTTGAAGTATGTATTCACCCAAAAGGAGTTAAACATGAGACAAAGAAGATGGGTTGAATTTCTTAAGGACTATGATATTGATTTGCAGTACAAGGAAGGGAAAGCTAATGTTGTAGCAGACGCACTGAGTCGACGAGCACATTCCCTAAATGCCATTGTGGCTAGCTCGAGTCTTATGGACGACATACGTAGAGCACAGCAGAGTGATCAGCGAATGATGGAGATCAGTCAGAAGTTGTCTGACGGTACATTTGAAGGTGGGAAGTATGAGTTCCAGTTACATGATGATGGACTCATCAGATTGAAGGGGAGATTGTGTATTCCCAGAGACAGCACAGATATTAAGGAGCATATTCTTCGAGAGTCCCACACTTCTACCCACATCTGTCCATCCAGGAGCTTCTAAGATGTACAAAGATCTAAAGAGGTATTTCTGGTGGAGTGGTATGAAGGGCGACGTGACAGAGTATGTGATTCGATGTCTCACTTGTCAGAAATGAAATTCGAACATAGGACGACCAGGAGGTATGGTCAGTCTATGCCAGTTCCAGAGTGGAAGTTTTATGACATTTCTATGGACTTCGTGGTGGGACTACCACCTACGAGAGGAGGATTAAATATGATTTGGGTTGTTGTTGATCGACTGACTAAGGTTGCTAGGTTTATTCCGATGAAGACACTTGGAAAGTGCCTAAGTTAGCAGAGCTCTTTGAGACAGAGATTATCAGACATCATGGAGTACCTAAGACTATTGTTTCAGATCGAGACACTAGATTTCTCTCACGATACTGGCGAGCTACTCGCGAGGCACTTGGCACTGAATTGAAGCTTAGCACAGCATTTCATCCTCAGACAGATGGTCAGTCAGAGAGGACTATTCAGACCTTAGAGGACATGCTACGAGCATGTGCCTTGGACTTTCAGGGCAGCTGGATAGATAGATTACACCTCATCGAGTTTGCTTACAATAACAGCTATCACGCCTCTATACAGATGTCACCTTTTCAGGCTTTATATGGCAGACCATGCCGCACACCTTTGTGCTGGGACGAGTCTAGCGAGACCGTCATCATTGGGCCTGAGTACTTGGAGCAAGTCCAGGCAGAAGTTCAGCAGATCAGAAACAATATGAAAGCAGCACAGGACAGACAGAAATCATATGCTGATGAGAGGCGACGAGACTTGAGTTCGCAGTTGGCGACCAGGTATTTCTACGAGTTTCACCCATGAAGGGTGTATTCAGATTTGGTCAGAAGGGCAAGCTAAGCCGAAATTTGTAGGACCCTACGCTATCATAGAGCGGGTGGGCCTAGTGGCATATCGACTTGATTTGCCAGCCGAGTTGGGCAAAGTACACAATGTTTTTCACGTGTCTCAGCTTAAGAAATACATGCCTCATCCTTCTCATGTTCTACAACCAGAGACACTCTCTTTAGAACCAACAATGCGGTATGTGGAAACACCGCAAAGAATCTTATTAGAAGACACGAGAGACTCGAAACAAGTCTGTGAGCCTCGTGAAGGTTCTTTGGTCGAACCACGATGTGGAAGAGGCCACATGGGAACTCGAAGCTGATATGCGAGCGAAGTTTCCCTCACTATTTACCGACTAGGCACTTTAGTCTAGGGTACGGGGGCGTACCCCTTCTTTTTGGGGGGTAGAGCCTTTTTCATTTTTGAGTTAGTGTGCACTTTGTTGCACCTTTGTGCATTGCATTTCAGTTGTTGCACTTTTGTGCATTTTCAGTTGTTGCACTTTTGTGCATTTCAGTTGTTGCACTTTTGTGCATTTCAGTGACACCTTGTCTTGTATGTGTTCTTGTGTAACACTGTGTTTGAATGTACCTTGTACTTCTACTTGATTGTGTGTACTTCATTACACTACAATGGAAATATTATATGCACTACGTTGCACCATTTGAAATGAAAAGTGATTGTGTTCACTGCCTTGCTTTTACACTGCAAGTATATGTTTGACATTCCAAGTATTTCTGTTGTACTCGATATACACTATGAACTTAGGGATGTAGAGACTTGGGACTTGATCCCTAAAAATTAGATTGAGTTGTGGATACTTAGAGGAACTTGATTCCCCCACAACTTATACTTTAGATATGAGACTTCGGGGCGAAGTCCTTTTTTAAGGGGGGTAGATTGAAATACCCCAAATCTAAATAATATTATTTAATCATTATTTATTGGAATATAATCCAAATATAAATCATTTCACGTACGCATGCAAACCCATGCATGAAAACGTTACGTAAAAACAGTCGTTTCACCATAAACGCTAAAACGCCTTAGAAGCATAGGGTCAAACATGACCTTGTATGACCCTCTAATATTCAAACTAAATGGTCATACAATTATTATATGAATATACAAATATATTCCCCAAGCTATATTCAGTCAAATACGCAAAATGCTCGGGAGTGCCCACACCCGCTCCTTAAAGCACGAAAAGTCCGGAGGAGTGCCGAGGTGGCACGAACTCCTATAAAATTAATTCCTAGAGTTCCTAACATCATTATTTATCATTCTAAAGAGAACCCACGAAGTGGTTCCTCAAAATTCAGCAAAAACCAAAGGAGGATTTCTTAGCGCTCCTTTTTGGCCCGGGAGTGTCCCGATGGCCCGTAATTTATGTCACGGGTTGATATAACCCCATATAACTCAATGTAACATCTTAGTATATGTTTATTTACTATAATAAGTGTTTACAAACACTTGGAACTCATAAGAACAATTGGTTTCCCAAAATTTCCTTAGAGCACAAAAACACACCTTCGGGTGTCACGAAAATGCGTTTTACGCAATTACCTTGTAGTTTTTGACATGCCATGAATTGGTAATCTTAAAAAGGGTTAAAATGACCTTCTAAATCAGTTGGTGTGACTAGTCAACAAGGCTCTCTATAGGGGCCGATTTTAAGGGCAAAAACTAGTATAAAATTTGCTTTAAAAATTTATAAAAGGCTTAAAATATGATGACTCATCATCCCATGTGTTATATTACTTAATGTCTAAGTATGTAGGTCTCATTTGACCAGCAATCTGTCGAAATTAGGCCATGGAATAAGGCCATGTGAGCTAGAACAAAACAAATATGAAAAAGTAAAAAGTAGATCTAAGATCTACTTTATTTGATTCCTTCTTCCACATGTGAACTTCCATGCTCCTTCCAAGCTATTCATGGCCGGTTTTTTGGAGCTCCATTCAGACCTTAATTCGTGCACCTACATGAAGAAGAAGACAAGTCAATTGACATTGAAAAATGAAAGGAATAAACTCACCTTTTCTCACCTTGTCTTCTAGCCAAAATAATTGTCTTGCCAACTCTTGCTTAGTCACTCCACATGGCCGGTTTTTAGGCTGGAAAAGAGATCATTTATTGAGCCAATCAACCATGAATTAAACTAAGGAAAAGAATTGTCAAATGACATTAAAAATTGACAAAACAAAATCAAATTCCAATTTGCTTCTTTCATGTACGTGAGCTAGGTCTCATTTCCCTCCTTGCACATTTCCTCCACGGTTTGGTAAGGCTCCCTCCTCTCTCTTCTAGCTTCATCTTCTTCCTTTGAAGCTCTTAAGTCCATTAATGGAGTTTTAACTTCTATCTTCATCTTAAGGTAATTCCTAGCATTTCTTGGCAAGTCTTGAAGCAAAACTCTTCCTAGCATATCAAGTTGGGTTCGGCCACATTTAATTCTCCAAGAAGGTTGTCCAAACCAACATTAAATCAAGGAGCATCTCAAGGTTATCTTAAGGTAGTTTTCAAAGCTTGAAAATCCTTAAAGCACATTTTTATGTGTAACCAAGTTCTACTTCTTCTAAGTCTCATTTCTTCTTCATTTTGTTGAAGGAAAACTTGCTCTTCATCTACCTTTGGGTGAGCCGAAATTATAAGAGAAAGTTCTAAGGTAAAGTCTTGTAAAACTACTTCCAAATCTACTTAAGATCTTTGTTGGAGATCTAACTCCTAAACATCCTTCATCTCTTGCATAAAACCGAAAAGGAGCAACAAAAATTACCTTGGAGAAAGCTTGGAGATTCAAGAAGAAGTTCAAGCACTTAACCACCTTGTTAAGAAGTAAGTTTACTATATAAACCTTTATATTATAAGCTTTGTTAAGCTTCTAAAAATTGTACAAAAATTATGTACACCTCTTAAGTAAAGTAATACCGAACCTACATGGTTTTATTTGCCAAAAATATAATCTATAACATATATAGAAAATATTTACCTTAAGACACATTTTTGTGTCACAAAAATTATCTATGTGACAAATTAAATTAGGCCGAATTGTCTTGGGCAAAAATGCTCTATTTTAAGCTAAGAATTTATATAAGACATTACAATAATTTATACATGAGTTATATGACTCCTATGCATTTATCTATAATTATTTAGACATATAAATCCACTTTTATATAACATATGGTCTCATTTAAATTATGGCCGAAAGCTTTATGTGTTAAATGGATTTTAATGAGCTACTTAGGTATATAAATTTATATCATAAAGTTTGGTGAGTTAAAAATATTCTATTAGTGTTTAAATGACTAATTAATTTAGTTATATGGCTTAAATGTAATTTCTACAAAATTTAGTGTATATATTGTGAAGGCCGAGAACAAAAGGGCTGTTTGGTATAAATATAAAATAATATAAGGTTAGGTATTAAGTTTATGAATTTTAGATAATTTAAACAAGCTCTAAAATAACTTTTTATAAAGTTTTGGGCTATTATGTAATTTATGAAAGTTGTTATTAAAGTTTGGAGTTGAATATGGGCGAATTCATAATTAAGAGAATTATTTGGGGTTACTTTCGAAATTTGAAAGAATTAAATATTTAAACTTTAGTTTATAAGTTATTAAGTGACTATTATAAGTTTTGGGGTGAAAATGTAATTAAAGGAAAGTTCTAGGCTAAAGCCGAGTTAGTTGGGTTAGTTTGGTAATTTAAGAATTTATATATATATATTTAGCATTTATGGAGAATTAAAATTTAAACTATAATTTATAAGGTGTTATGTAAAGATTATAAGATTTTGTGGTTAAAAGGTAATTATGGGAAATTAATCATTAAGGCCGAAAGTTTGAGGGCCAAAATGTAATTTTTGAAAGTTATAACATTTATAAGTTATGTCCAAAAATATTAGTGGTAGTTTTGTAATTTAGCTAAATAAGAAATTAAAACTCTATAATATAATGAGTTTAGAATTTAAATATAAAGTTTATGAATTAATGTGGTTGATTTATAAATAACCGAAAAATAAGGGTAATAATTTAGATTTAAATAAATATAGGTCCTATATGGATTTTGAGGAATTAGAAGAAAGAATTTTAATTAAAGGAATTATGGAATTAGAACTATGGCTTATGCAGTTATAAGGAAGTTAAAAAGAAACAATAAGTATTGTTATGACTAAAAGGAGAATAAGGAGATTATAAGAATATTATGTCATTGTAAGACATTTAAATATAGTTAAGAAAATTATAAGTTGTTATGTCACTTAGACAATTAAAATAAACAACAAATATAGTACATGGATATATGAATACATATATGTACATTAAAGGATTTATAAATAAATCAAAAAGGAATAACAAATAAGTTATACATTAAATCATGAGGTAATTAAAAAGAAATAAACCTCAAATGAAATAACAAATAAGAGATTTGTTGAAAGATCCAATAGGATCATTATATAAGGGTAACATAAATTAACCCTCTCAGTTAATCCTATTCTAGGACTTTGTTTGACCAGACGTTGACCGGGAACTAAACAGTACAGTCTACGGTGAACGGTATGGGATTCTTGCAACCTGTTTTCTACTACGGATTACACCGGCTTGTGTGCTATCTGTTGTTTGAATAACGACCAAGATAATTATTGTAAAACGTTGCATTACTCTTGTGCACTGTTGTATTATTTTATGTGCGTGAATGTTGCTGACTACATCGTGTATGTCCCACGCATACAACACTACTATACCAGTGGACTAAATACCTGCGTTTCAGTATACCGAGGACTTGTACTCAAGTCTCTCACTAACTTCACTTTATAACAAACGTCATTATCCTAAACGTGATAATTGACATTATACATTGGGTTCTTGTCAACATCTTTATATGACACCTAACAACTCTATACTACGAGAATGAGGAGCCCAGTTGGATCTGGCCATGCATGCTACAGGAGCTGTACCTGTCTCAGGTCGTCTCCTATCTACGTCGCGACGGAAAATTCAGTTGGGAGGAAGACTCTATTCCACCCGGGACTTCGTGTGCCCTTCAGTTCGAGGAAGACTTTATTCCTCAGTGGGTTCTTATTTCCCACGCCATTCAGTTCAGGGTTTGACTACGTCATCTCCTGGGGTTTCTATACCCAACTTACTCTATGACGAGGTCACTATACCTCCACTATTTTCAGATATTCAGTTATAACTGTCAGTCCCATTGTGTGGACCGACTATCAGTTAAGAAATTCAGTTCAGCTAACTTGACCTTCTGTGTCTTGTTCTATGTGACATTATTGTCCTTGTGTGGATACTTGTTATCATCAGATTATGCTTGTTTACAGCTTTATAAAAAAATGAACTGCATGTATTCGACAAAGTAGTTTTTGTGGCCCGGTAGACGATGGGCTGCACGTTTTCCATACCAGCGTTATTTGCTGAGCCCCTTTGGGGGCACCCCCATTTTTCAGGTACCTGAAGATTGAGAAGTTCACTACACTGAGTGTAGGTGGGGTAGACCAAGCTTTGGGAGTCTACTATTAGTTATTTGTTTTATTTCAGTTTGTACTTTTGAGTTTGATTCCTAGTATCTCGGGTTGTATCTGTATTCCAGACCGTGACATTTGAGGATTGTATTTGGACTTAGCCTTGTTGGTCACAAGGGTGGCCAACGGCATTGTGATACCGCCCGGTTGTTGTATTTATTTCCGCTGCAGTTGTATTTTATTTGGGAGTGATCGCCGTTCAGTTTATTGGATTTCGGGTTGGGGTATTACAGGAACTTGGACAAAATAGTAGACCATATAAATATTAGCAATGGTATAACCCACTACAACAACAACCGACAGTACGGTAAGAACACAATCCCGAACTCCAAGGGGAAAACCTAAGAGATCGCTTAGAATCCGAGCAAAACACTATGTAAGCAATAACATACAAGGGATGTATTATAAGATACTATTGAGACTGTTGAAGCAACGAATTCCAACGAAAACTGGATAATACTCCCTGGGTGACCATTAAGAATACCGATAACAACATTCTTCATTGTAGATGTGGGAAAACCCATAAAACAAGGATAAAAGAAATAAACGTAAGCTATAACCTACTAAGGATTAAAGTCGTACAACCCTGGAAAAGGAAAGCTCACAGGACTACCCCCACAGAGCGGGCATAGTCGAGCCGAACAACTGATGAATGACAGTTAATACTGTTTGTTTAACTCATTAACACCCAAGTATGATTGATCATCAACGGTGGAATAGTCAACGGAAGTTGAACGAAGCGTTGAGATGGAAGTATAAGATGACAGGATGATATCCAACTTGGACACCTTAAGGCAAACGCCTAATACGAACTTATCCTTATTTGCTAAAAGACATAGGTCAAATAAAACGACAGTATTGTCAAAGACACTAAGTAACCTCAGAATACCTAAATAAACTTCCATAGCAGGAAGCAGGATGCAGCGACTTACCATGAAACCAATACTACATTTAGTATGTAATCTAGCGGTGGATAGTGTTCAAGGAAACAAAAACCTTTAAGAATGACCTACAGGTGAGTGAGAGTACAAGTAATGAACTGAAGCACTAAGCACTAAGAGCCTACGAGCCAAGGATGTTGACCACATCAGAGCCGAGGTACAGTAAGTTATAAGAGTGCTTGTTTAAGCCACGAAGGAACTACAATTTGTAGATATGAACGGTTACCAAACCTATAACTTAGATTGGGAAGAACATTACCAAGAAAGGGTACCAATGAGAATATTGAGATAATGCTAAGGACATGGGCGAAGAACGAACCATGCCTTTTAGGGTGGGGATATCTCTCCTTGTTGTGAGGCCATGAGTGGGAATGAACCCCTCAAAAGGGCTTTCACTTATTAGAGATGCAATACGCTTTTGTTAGAGAATGGAAACTGTAAACTTGGGATTACCTTGGAACATGTCAGATACACTTGAGTAATAAGGAAGGTTGCAGAGATAGACCCCTCATCCAAGACCCAGGATGTAAGAATTATTGATCGTCAGAGATAAACATTGTAAGTGCACCTTACGGCACGTCAAATGACCAATGCTCCGAAGCTTGTGATTCAGTGGATGACTTCTTCAGTAACCGGTAGAATTACATGGTAGATAACGTCATAAGGGTGAAATAATGCGAGGGAAATCAGCCTACTTACGAATCTGAGATTGGAGCAGAACACCTTCGTATTAAGAGTCAACTATTTTACAGCGCGGTAACACAACCGCTATACACCGGAATGAGAGGACTCCCAGTGTGTTTACACCAAGAAGGGATTGAGTATAAGGTAAGACATGAGAATAAGTGAATAAGAGGTTGCACCATTAATGGGCAACATGGTAAGGGCCAACTACCACGGTAGTAGTGGTCGTGAGTACAATAGTTGGATAAGTGGATTAAGTCATGGTGCGCGGTATGGCGACCATTATGTATGAGCTGTCAAATATTGACACTAAGGCAATTAGATTTATGAGTTAAGACCAGCATAAGTAAGGAAATAAGATGGTAGACGACTGTGCATTGGTGCCAGTAGTCTGGACCTGGTTAGGTAAGATTTCACAGGAAGCACACTACCCATTCCTTAAGGACTGGAAGTGCATTCCTAATAGAATGAATATGAGAAAGAAGATAAGAGGCTCTATGGAAAGAGACCTAAGCTACTAAGAAATAGAATCAATACGGAATACAGAAGGAGCTGGAGCATACCATACCCAAGAACACAGTAAATGGACTTCCCTTGATTAACTTCAAGAAGAACAATAAATGTTATTATGGAACGATGAAAGAGGAGATCGACAACAGAATACTTCATAATTAGCAATAGCTAAACGTGTGACGGACACTATGAGTTTACTAAAACGAGACGTGGGACGACTTCACCCCACAGGGGCTTGCAGGCCTGACACGCTCATTTATGAGTTAGTTGGGTAAGTAGTAATGTACCAGTAAGGTACCCCTTGCATGTAGACGAGTGGTGTAAGGAACACGGGAAGTAGTCGACTCCATACCACGGACAACGACCCAAGATCATCCAAGAGCAGCCACTACCACAACAGTCGAAGAGAAGAATTCAGCTGAACCAACAACACAAAGAAATTAGAGAACAAATATTAAGGACTATGAAATGCGAAGAACATGGATTGTTAAGTACAGACATTGGGCATGTCTTATGCTGTAAGAGATTAAACTGTAAAGCGCAATACGCACTAAACAGTAGTTTCAGATTAAAAATCATCCTCAGACCAAAGGTCAGATGGAAAGAACGATTTAGACACTTAAAAGAACGCTAAGAATATGAACATTAGATCCCCAGAGAGACTGGATAGACAAGCTACAACTTATCAAGGCCGTGTATATATATAAAGATAACACGTGTCCATTAAGAGACCTTTAGTACTAAATCATAAGCATACAGGATGAGGATATATAATACTATGAAGAATAAGAAAAGCAGTTCAGCCTAAGACCATCAGAGTTGTGCAGCGGAAGCTAGCAGATCACTACCTTTGAGATTAGACCAAACTAAGTTAAGGAAACGGTATAAGTACCGTTAAGAATCCTCGATACAGAGACTAAGTCATTTCTGATCGACTTATAAGTAAGATAGATGGCGTGGAAGCTAGAATGCTTGGTGAGAATCGGACATCTTGAACTTATGTTCAAGGATGATATAATGCTGATTACGTGGGTGTAATCCATTTTAAGGGGGGTAGAGCGAAAACCGCTTAGTGTATGTTTGTGTAATGAGTACATAAACTACAGTGTGCATAGCACAAAATAATTTGAGAATATGTTTTACATAAACATTTTGAGATAAATCATTGTTATTGCACACAGAAGATGTGAATACCATACACATTAAGTACCTATCTTGTTAAATCCGGTGTGAGTACAAGTTAAGAGAATTAAGGAAGAGGATTAAGGAGATTTTAGGAATAAGGAATATATGAGGTATGAGTCAATATGAGACTATGTGTGAGATAAGAATAAGATAACATTATGAGATACAATTTGACATGAGTATGAGGAAGAAGATAGTAATGCTATGAGATATAAGATGGTGAGAATTGGTATGGGACAGTTATAGAACTTAGTAGGAATTTAGATGTTGAGGTAATTACTAAGAGATGAATCGGGAATGTTCGATGGACTGAGTCCACACTTTGGAGATGTATTGATTATGATTAGAAGAACTAAGAAGATAGAAAATTGGACATGAGTGAATTATATGATGTTTTGAAAATGACGTGGGAGGTGAAACTTGATTTTCTAGGGATCAAGGGAAACCGAACACAAATTGGGGTGGAAGGATAGTTCTACACTGATGCTGATCACGTCATGGTGGAATGATTCCTGAAACTCCCTACCAGTGGTCACAATTAAATCACACTATGGATAGAGGCCTTAGGATAAAAATGAAATTGGAGTTGCTTGTATTTTTAATTAGAGGAATTATTCCTCACATGACCTCGTAAAAGGATTACCTTTTTACTGAGTCTCGCCCATGAAGTTGAGGACGCACGAGTCTTTGTCTTCGGACCGGGGACATGGGGAGAGCAGAGTGTTTTGTATTCTCACCCATGGTGACGAGGACGAATGAGCCATTGTCTACGAACCGGTGACATGGGAGAATACGTTGGAAATTATGTGAATGTTTTTAATATCATCAAAGAACAAGGAGAATTTTGAGTGTTATACATGCTTAAGCATGTTATGTGATATTTGAGTATAAGAATATGGCAGATCTAATAATCCAATGAGTTTAAGTATTCAGAAGTATGATCTATATGATCTGAGGAATGAGGTAAGATATGTATCCTAATAAGATAAGGTGCATGGGAACTTTGGGGACAAAGTTCTTTTAAGGGGGGTAGATTGAAATACCCCAAACCTAATTATGCAAAGTAAACATCAAATTATGACGTAGTAAGGCTGTAATATGCCTTAGAAAGATTGGTAGACAATTTAAACCAAGGAAAACACAAAAGGTGCCTTAAGCGTCATTTGAGCAAAAACGTGCTCTAAGCTTGGAGTGACTTTGATTAGCACCCAAATACCATTATAAGACTTAGTAATATGCTAATGGACATTTTAAATCAATTAGCAAAGAAAACCAAGCTTGAAAACAAGTTAAAACACAAAATGTGCTTTAAGTAGTCTTAAGCACATTTTTTGAGTGGATAATGCCCGTGATTACATCTTAATCAACATGTGTAACAATTAGTATCACTTAGGAAGTCTAAATCAATGGAAATCAAAAATTTCAGAAATATGTGCACTAATTTGTGAATAGTGCCAAATAGTGACTAGTTTAGTCTTTAATCAACTTAGTTTAGTTAATTGGTCAATAAAGGCCAAACATGCCCTTATTTAACAAGGGGGCCGATTTTTGAGAGTGGTGAGTCACCACATGAGTCATTCAATTAAAGAAAAGAAGAGGGAAATAAGTAAAGTTACTATTTGCTTTATAAAAACAAAATATCTCTTATAAGCTACCATTTCTTCTTCTCTCTCTTCATTTCTCTTCTTCCCACGGTTTCACCATCTTCTTCCTCCCTTCATTCACATAGGAGCAGCACCCATGGCACCACCACCTTGCTTTGGCAACAACTTACTCATTTTAGCTCCAAATCAAAAACTAAACACATATTTTTCTTAGTTAGGCCAAGACCTATCTTTCCTTCTTTTCAAACCCTTCAAAGCCCCATTTTGGTGCCAAGAGGAAACTCCATTGATGGAGGAAAATCAAGTTTGAATAGCCCATTTGGTTCTCCATTCATTCAAGGAAAGGAAAATGTAAGAAAAACCAAGTTTCCATCACTTCCTTACATGGCCGAAAATTACTACTCATGGGGCCTTGTTTTATGCCTTGTTCTAGCTTGATTTATTCACCAAGGACTAGTGGAGGTCCTATTTCATTCAATGCCAAAGTCTATCTTGAGACTTCAAAGGTAATCATCCACTTTTATGCCTTAGAACACATTTCTAACCTAGGGTTTCATTCCTTGAGGTTAGTGTATTGTTTAGTACTCATGTGAGTCATTGAATATTGGTTAGAACATTGGCAAAGGAAGTTTAAGTGGTGGCCGAGATTCATGCAAGAAGAAGGTCTAAGGAGGAAGTTAAGACAAGCTTGAGAAAAAACAGGGTAAATTATTTACCTAATGGTGGTTTAAGGTTTAAGGAATGAGTTTAGATGAGTACCAATGTGGCTTAGAGCTTACATTATGCAATGGGTTATATAACCTAGGAAAAACAATTTGAACAAGCTTATGAACTTGTGACTAAGGAGCCAATGGGAATGAGTTGATAGTATAAGTTTAAGATGAGTTTTAAGAGCATTATAACTACTATGAGATTGATGGGTGTATTTGCAGGTTGAGAGCTTTTATATGTGGGAAATTCAGTGTTTAAGTTTAAGTCATTTAAGGGCCTAGGAGCCATGTCATTTAAGAGCCTTAGTGCTATGCAATTTAAGATTATTGCAATATATTGAGTTTGATGTGATTGAGTTGTTTTGGGTGAGAAAAGATAAAAGGACTTGGTGTGTGTGAGATTATTGTGTGAGAAAAACAATGCATTTGGGCATGAGAATATACTAGAGGAGCTATGGTAAAATTTGAGTAGAAAACTAAGTGTTTAGGTGGTGGTGGTGAGTTGATATGACCTAGGATTCACTAGGAGACATTAGAAGGAACTAGAGTGGAAATGAGTTAATTAAGGAGTTCTTGAGGCTTAGAATGGCCTAGAGTTGTCTAGGAGGAATTAGAGGCTAGGTGGGTGTATTAAACACACCGAAATCATGTGATGAGGAATGCTAAGACTTGAGCAAAGATTTGGATGGAAAGGTGTATAATGCTTTAAGGTGATTTAGGTATGAACTAGAGAATAAAACAATGAGGAGCTTGGATAGCTTGTGTAAGTGTGATGATGCTAGTAGTGGACTAATGAGGTTTAGTTTAGATGTTAATGAGTGGACTTAGGTGATGGAAGAGAAAGGTGTGCGAGAATGTTGTCAAATGTCAAGGAAAATGACTAGGAATGTAAAAGAGCGTATGATCATGGGGGTGGTGAATAAGATGCATAAAAGAGGTGGAAATGTCTAAGGAGGGTGGTACATGGTCAGGGTAAATGAAGAACCATGTCAAGGTGTTAAGGTAGTGGAAAGCAATGTATAAGTAAGCTCAAGAGTTTAAGAGTGATGAGTAACAAATGAAAAGAAGAGAAATTGTGCATGGACATGCAAGATGACCTTGGAAGGTTTAACAAAGCAAAGATGGAATGTAATGATGTTAAGGAGGAGATATTGATTGGGAAGGAAACACTTTGGATAGTTAGAGTTTTAGACAAAAAATTACATGTTGGAAAAAAATAAGGAAATAAGTAACAAGTGTTAGAAATTCTTGTAAGGATTGAGAAAATGGTTAAGGAGGTTTTAAAGGATGTTCTAAGGTGACTTTAAGTGCCTATATCGTATTAAGACATAATGGGACACTTGTGGGAGAGATGGGCATTTTTGCAAGAAAGGAGATAAGTGTTTAAGGGTGTAGAAGATGAATATTCTGGCCTGTCCGAACTTCTGTCCGAATTTGGAAGCTCGGACATGCCCTGTTGCGATTAGAATTTTTGAGTCTCGACTAGAGTCCGAACTACCGTCCAGACTTAGATGTTCGGACACCTGAAATTCTTCCTTTGATTTTTCCTCGACCCATGTCCGAACTTGGGGAAGTTCGGACACATGTTCGGACACACGTCTGGTTGCACCCTTTTGAGTCTCGACTTGTGTCCGAACTTGGTAAGCTCGGACACAAGTTCGGAAGTGGTGCTGTTTTGACCATAAACTTTGTTTAAGGTTAGGAAATGATATCCAATGGTGGGGATTGATATGTAATGATAATATAAGGTGTTTAAGACATTTGGGGGTAACGATGATAATTAAGTGGGTGAATAAGTATAAGTTATGTGGAGAAGTGATTCACTTAAGATTAAGTTGTAAGACTTAAGAGGTGTTAGGTTGGGATCATTAAGGGTTAAGTAAGTTAAGTAAGATAAGTAAGTTGAATTGAGTTAATTGATTAACAACCTAAAACTGAATGAATGTTTTAGGACTTGGAATTTGGACTCCAGAGGAGAGTAAGCAAGAACAACAACGGTGAACGGTACAGTTCTTCTTGTGACCTGCTTGCTAACGAGTGTCCCTCGGCTTGTGTGCTATTTGTTTTTGTGTGCTCACTAAACAAGATAAAGCATGCAACCGGAATATTATGTTTATTGTATTGTTTGTGATGTTTAAAACAAACACAACATACCGTGAAACTTACTAACCAACATTTAGTAAGGAATTGAGTGAGACTAAGGACACTCCCTAATATGGGTTTGATATAAACCGAAAGAGGTTAACCAACAAAAATAGTCTTGAGACTACTACTAACTAGAACTTGAGTGAGGAAACCCGGGACTGACTCCGGTCATGCGCTAAGGAAAGGGGGTCGGTATCTATAGCAGATTCGACTTCCGCTTAAGGACTTGTCTTCGGACTTGTAGCCTAGGGCCGGTTGCGGCTCAGCTACGCTGGACTCCCGTCCAGGGTAGGTGGCATTAAATGGTGCGGGGGATCACCTAAATCCAGGTTTGAACTTAGGATAAACCATTCCCTCCAGGAACGGTTTGTATACTGAGAATAAGTTAAGGTTAAGATAAGTTGCAACCATCCTTTTTAAAGGATGGTTTGTATTATTAAGGTTAAGATAAGCTACATCCACTTATTAAAGGATGGTTTCTAAGATTAGATAAGACTAAGATTGAGGTGAGATAAGGATGGACTAAGATTAAGAGGGACATTACTTAAGGAGTTAAATAATTAACTCTCTAATTAAGGGAACGCATTTAAGTCGTTCATTGTGTGTGAACTTTGATTGTTATATCTGAGTTGTGTTGTTACTGCACTTTCAATTATGTTGGTGCATCTAATCAACCTCCATGCTTTCGACAATTAGTCGTCGTAGCCACGTTAGCTAGGGGGCCATGAGAGGATCGTACCAGCATTCATGCTGACCCCCTTTGGGGGTTGTTTTTACTACACAGGTGAACATCAGGAGGCGGCCATTGCGAGAGTAAGAAGGGGTACAAGTGTGAAGGGTTAAGTGTGGCCTACGAGTTGTGCATGTACACTCGTAAGGCAATTGAGTTAGTCAGATGTATAGGATATGAGGGGATTGTAAGAAGGTAATGTAATTGGTTAAGGTTGTTGTACTAATGTTCGGTATATTCTGTAGTCAGACCGTGGCAAGGTCCTGGAGTGTAAAGAATTCCGCTGTGTTATGTATATATATATGCTGTTAAGTTGCGAGACCACGTTTGGATTGAGTTGGGGTGTTACAATCGGTTTAGTGGGAACATGTGTTTGTGTGGTGTGTTCGGGTCACAATATCCGAACCATCTGTGACTTAAGTTACTCGTTCGAATAACAGAATGGTAATGAGTGAACCATTCTCTTGGCTTCTTATGTTGTTTAACCTTCTTGGTTGTTATAGTGGAAAATGTATTCACTATGTATGTGATGTTGTGCTATGCAATACTGTTGCTATGCCATATGTATATGTTATGTGTTAAAATGAATGCCATGTCATCATGACAATTAGTTGCGCGTATCCCGGTAGCCGATGGGCTACGCATTAACCATACCAGCCAAGGGTTGCTGACCCCCTCGGGGGCTCCATATTTATACTACATGATGAGGATCGAGAAGCAAAGTGGTTGTAGATCAAGGTTATATCATACTTTTGATTATTTTTGGACGGTAGGCCCGGGATGCGCCTGTGCTCCCATGGCGTTGTATTTTGGCACAGTTTGTATTATAGTGATGGTCATTTACAGTTGACAGTGGAGTTGTATGTACAGCATACAGTGACAGTTTGTATTAAATACTCAGTATGTTGGTTATGTATATATATGTGTGGATGTTAGTACCTAATGCTCGGGAGTCTGATCATCAGACCGGTACACTTGTATTTATTCTGCCTTGTTAACCACGTGGGTGGTTGACGGCGTTGTAGCACCGAATCGTTTAGTTATTGTTTAGTTATTTTTCCGCTGCGATTTCATTTAATGTTTAGTGCGTAGTAGGGGTGTTAGAAAAAGTGGTATCAGAGCGAAGTATCGCTCTGATACTAGAATACCGAGCTTAGGAATATACCGAGTTAGGAAACCTAACCACAGTTACCTAAGTGAGCAGTTATGGAAAGGTTAACCACTAACTAAGTGTGGAGATTACCTTGTTGTCGGGAAAACGTTACAACCGTCGGAACCGATAAGTGTGTAAGCACAATGCTAATAATGTTCGTATGAATTCAGATGTCAGGTAGACCGCGAGGTCGAGGCCGCGGGAGCGGCATTGGTGATATTGGGAACCAGGGAGAGAACCCTACGGCACAAGCCATGGCCGAAGCTGTAGCGGCCGCCGTAGCCCAAATGGTCCCACAACTTGTAGCTGCAATTCAGCAGGGGCAACAGCCCGAAGTTCAACCACCACCGCCATCGCCACGGGAGACCAACTGGGTCAAGTCATTGGAAGACTTGAGACCCCCGTCATTTCATGGGGAGACCGACCAACGTAAGCTGGAGGCATACATCTCCGAGTTGGAGACCGCCTACGAGACCTTGGATGTGCCTGCTGAGGCTAAGGTCCGTCTCGCCGCTTACTACCTGAAGGGATCGGCCCAAAGTTGGTGGAAGCTTGTGAGAGAGGACCGGATGGCGGATCCTCAGTTTGGTTGGAGGGAGTACACGGCTCTGCTGCGAGCCAAGTATTACCCCGTGCTTGTTCAAGAGGCTAAGCGCCTAGAGCTAGATAGCCTGAGGCAGGGGGATAAGATGTCGGTCGACGAGTACTACACTGCATTCACTGGTCTTATCCACCTGTTACCGGACCTGGGATACTCGAACCGGGTGCTGGTAAACCGTTTCTATAACGGTCTCAGCCACCGTCTTCGCTATGGGATGGGGCCAGCTGAGTATACTACCTTGCAGGTAATTAGAATATAGTGTGATGTGAATAAGTGTAATCCATAAGTGAGTATTGATGTGAGTTTGTGAGTATGTTTGGTGGGGCATGACTGACATCCTAAATTCAGGAGTGCTATCATGCTGCTGCTAAGGTCGAGATTACCGTCAGTCTGAGGGACGATGAGAACACGCACAAGCGCAAGGCCACGAGCGAGGGCCAGAGTCCGCAGGGGTACGGGGGAGGAATGAAGAATAAGAAGCCTTATCCCCAGCCCCAGAAGAGTGAGCACCAGGGTGACAAGGGCCAAGCCCAAACCACCACAGCTGAGGAGCCATTGAAGCTCACATATGCATACGCGGCGAAACCCCTACGCTCTTACCCACCTAAGGGTAATTATTTAATCATGTGTGTCAAGTTGAAGTGTATGTTGTTAAGTTATGAAGCAAGTATTGATTGTGTACTGTGATAGCAGCTAGCACGGGTTCCGGACCGGAGCGCCACTACTACTGTAAGTGGTGTAACGGAGACCACCCCAGCAAGGACTGCAAAGGAAATGACGTGCAGTGTCGTTACTGTGAGGAGTGGGGTCACCGTGACTATGAGTGTTACCGAAACCCCAACAGCAGAGTCAACAAGCCCAAGGGGCAGTTGAAGGGTAAGGCCACAGCGACTATCGATGGCCCGAAGACGGCTAACCAACCACCCACAGATCAGAGGAGCACTGATTCCCAGAAGGGGAAAGGGTCAGGACCTAGCAAGGCCACCCTGCATGTGGTGGACCGGTCTGAGGTGCCAGGGCCCTCTACTAGACCAGGTACCGCCTAAACTGTTGAGTGAAATAAGTGATTGCATACCGCATTTCATGCATGTGTGTGTTAGTGAGTCCAAGTGTACTACCATGTGAGTAAAGAATTAAAGTACAAT
Source organism: Limonium bicolor (assembly GCA_023374045.1). Lineage (NCBI taxonomy): Eukaryota > Viridiplantae > Streptophyta > Magnoliopsida > Caryophyllales > Plumbaginaceae > Limonium > Limonium bicolor. The sequence continues at coordinate 371,404,745 of CM041777.1, read as the reverse complement.
GTGAAAGTCACCTAATTAGATAATTATAAACTTAAAGGAACCTTCAATATATGTTATCCAATCCCACCCACACCAAACCCTGAAGAAACCACCATCAACATCACCGACTTCCCAATGGAGCAATGTCAGGTCATCCAACAAGGTATGATACTCTTAAATGGATATCTGACACCGGAAGCACAAATCCATATCATCAGACGATGCAATGAACTGGGAGCAACACCCGAAGGATTCTACACACCCGAATACCCGAACGGATCAAGAATGAGATTGAATATGATGTGCATGGGTAAGGACTGGAATCCTTACAACAAGACATATCAAGAAGTGCGAGCTGAAGATGGAGCAAATGTACCGAAGATACCTGAGGAACTCCTTGCGGTCGTTAACCACGCCGTGGGAATTGCTCAGCAAGTTGAGACGGATTCAATTCCAAGTGTTAAAGCAGACTTGTGTATTGTGAACTTCTACCAGAAAGGTGGACGGTTGGGTTTACACTAAGATAAGGACGAGTCCCCCGAGTCTTTAAGTAAGGGAGTACCCGTGGTGTCCTGGTCCATTGGTGATACCGCAGTGTTTATATACGGCGAGCAGAAGCGTGCTGATCTCGCAAAGAAGTTAGTACTAAAATCAGGAGATGTGTTAATTACGGGTGGGCAATCGAGGATGCTATATCATGGCATCAGGAAGATCAAACTGAATACCGCACCGTCGGCAGTGATCAATGCCACACACATCAAACCCGGACGTTTGAATTTGACCTTCAGACAGTTTTAAGGCCTTGTATAATTATGTAATGTGTTAAGTCAGTGTATGTTAAGGATGTTATATATGTGTTAGTTATCTCAACAGTGTAAACCAACGTATGATGTAAGAAGAGTGTGTTAATGAATAAAGTGGAGTTGTTGAAGTATATCAACCGTGTTGTTACCCGATACTTACTAGTTTGCCAATGAATTAGGTTGTGCATTCGGAACGGGAGGTACACTGAGTGTCTACAATGAGACAGAAGCCGGCAAGAGCGGCACAATCCTCACCGGTACCTTTCCAGTCAATGGCGTAGACGCTTCGATCTTGTTCGACTCCGGAGCCTCACATACATTTATTTCACTATCCTTTGCGAAGAGGCTGGGGTTAGACGCTGATGAGATGCCAGACTTCCTAGTCACTCTCCCGTCGAAAGAGCGGATCAGGTGTACCCGCTACCACCGAGATATTGTTGTACGAATCAGAGATGAAGAGTTTCCGATCGACTTGATAGAGTTCGACGGACTTGGTGTTGATGTGATTGTCGGGATGAACTGGTTGGAGCGGTACAAGGGCAGAATCATGTGTGCCAAGCATCGCCTGCTTCTTCAGAGTCCGTCTGGGTTACAATATCTTACCGCTAGAGGCCCAAGGAGCCTTTGACTCAGATCATCACTGCCATGGCTATGTATTGTGAACTACGACGAGGGAATGATGTATACCTCTGCTATGTCCAGGACATGGAGAGAGACCCAGAGTTTAGTCCTGATGTGCCAGTAGTGTCGGAGTTTCCTGATGTATTTCCTAAGGAACTGCCGGGCATGCCGCCAGCACGGGAAGTAGAGTTTGAGATTGATTTGGTTCCGGGCACCGGACCAATTGCGAAGGCGCCCTATCGTATGGCTCCAGCAGAGATGACTGAGCTCAAGGAGCAGCTGAGAGACCTACTCGACAAGGGATTTATCCGCCCTAGCGTTTCACCATGGGGAGCGCCCGTCCTCTTCGTGAAGAAGAAGGACGGTAATCTCCGCCTGTGTATTGACTATCGTGTGCTGAATGCAGTTACGGTGAAGAACCGTTACCCTTTACCACGCATCGACGACTTATTTGATCAGTTGAGGGGAGCATCAGTATTCTCCAAGATAGATCTACGATCCGGATACCATCAGATTGCTATTCGTGACAGTGACATTGAGAAGACAGCATTCAGAACCAGATATGGACACTATGAGTTTACGGTTATGCCGTTTGGATTATCCAATGCACCAGCAAAGTACATGGACTTAATGAACCGCTTGTTCCAAGATCAGTTGGACAAGTCAGTGGTAGTCTTCATCGACGATATTCTTGTGTACTCGAAATCGAGAGAAGAGCATGAAAGCCACCTGAGGAATGTGTTACAAACATTGAGAAAGAATCAGTTGTATGCTAAATTTTCAAAGTGTGAGTTTTGGTTGAACCAAGTATCCTTTCTTGGTTAGGTTATTTCTGAGGCCGGGATCGCTGTTGATCCGACAAAGATTGATGTTGTGTGCACCTGGCCAAGGCTGAAGACAGTTACCGATATCAGGAGCTTCCTCAGTCTGACGGGTTATTATAGAAGGTTTGTGAAGGACTTCTCCTGTGTCTCGAAGCCGATGACTTCCTTGATGAAGAAGGATGCTCCATTCGAGTGGACAGATGACTGCGAGAGTTCTTTTCAGAGTCTCAAGGATGCTCTGACATCTGCACCAGTCCTGACTATACCAGACGGTCCAGATGGTTTTGAGGTCTATTACGACGCATCAGGCAGAGGTATGGGTTGTGTGTTGATGCAACACGGGAAGGTCGTAGCTTACGCCTCCCGACAGCTGAAGAAGCATGAAGAGAACTACCCTACCCACGATTCAGAACTGGGTGCCATTGTCTTCGTATTGAAGATATGGCGACATTATTTGTATGGGGTAAGTGTGACAATTTATTCGGACCACAAAAGTTTAAAATACTTGTTCACTCAGAAGGAGTTGAACATGAGGCAAAGAAGGTGGGTTGAGTTTCTAAACGACTACGACATTGATCAACAGTACAAAGAGGGTAAGGCAAATGTGGTAGCTGACGCATTGAGTCGCCGAGCACACTCTCTCCATTCGCTAGTCTCTCATACTAGCTTGGTTGAAGAGGTACGGAGTGCTCAGATGACGGATCAGTATAGGTTGGAGATCAGGCAGAAGCTTATTGATGGCACATTCGAGGGTCAGAAGTACGACTTCCGACTCCACGATGATGACCTGATTAGGCTGAATGGCCGACTGTGTATTCCGAGGAGTAGCGCTGAGCTGAAGGAGCGCATGCTGAGTGAATCCCACTGTTCTACGACTTCGATTCACCCCGGAGCTTCAAATATGTAAAAGGGTATGAAACGTTATTTTTGATGGACTGGTATGAAAAAGGATGTTACTGATTATGTATTGAGGTGTCTCACTTGCCAGAAGGTCAAGTTTGAGCACCGACGGCCTGGTGGTATGGTACAACCAATGCCAGTGCCTGAGTGGAAGATCCATGATATTTCTAAGGACTTCGTAGTAGGGCTTCAGCCTACAAAGGGAGGTCTGAATATGATTTGGGTTGTTGTTGACCAACTGACCAAGGTGGCTCGATTCATACCGATGAAGGACACGTGGAAAGTGGCAAAACTAGCAGAGCTCTTTGATAGAGAGATTGTAAGACATCATGGGGTACCAAAAACAATTGTGTCAGACAGGGATACCAGATTCCTCTCAAGGTACTGGAAATCCACACGGGAAGCGCTTGGTACCGAGCTGAAGCTAAGTACAGCGTTCCACCCACAGACAGATGGTCAGAGTGAGCGCACTATCCAGACACTTGAGGATATGTTACGTGCATGTGCACTTGACTTTCAGACCAGCTGGATTGACATGTTACATCTGATCGAGTTTAGTTACAACAACAGTTACCATGCTTCGATCAAGATGTCTCCCTTCCAGGCTTTGTACGGTAGACCATGCCGCACGCCATTATGCTGGGATGAGTCGAGTGAGACAGTCATTATAGGACCAGAGTATCTGGAACAAGTTCAGGCAGAAGTTCGCCAGATCCGGGTTAACATTAAGGCAGCTCAGGATAGACAGAAGTCGTACGCAGATGTGCGCAGACGTGACCTGGAGTTCGCCGTGGGTGATCAAGTATTTCTTAGAGTATCCCCCATGAAGGGAGTATTTCGTTTTGGCCAAAAAGGCAAGTTGAGCCCAAAATATGTGGGGCCTTATATTGTGACGGAGCGGATCGGCCCGGTAGCTTACAGACTTGATTTACCCGCTGAGCTGGGCAAAGTACATGATGTATTTCATGTGTCCCAGCATCCGTCTCATGTGCTTCAGCCTGAAAGGCTAACCTTAGAGCCGACCATGCGATCAGTGAAGACTCCGGTACGGATTCTGGATACTAAGACTCGAGACACTCACCATAAGTTAGTGAGACTGGTGAAGGTTCTTTGGTCTAACCAGGACGTCGAGGAGGCCACTTGGGAGCTGGAAGATAAGATGAAGGCGAAGTACCCGTCATTGTTTACTTCTTAGTGTTTATGTGTATAGGGTACGGGGCGTACCCCTTTTAAGGGGGGTAAAGCCGTTTCGGTTATGTGTGTACGACGTGTATTTAAATACATCGTCTATGTTATGTTGTATGGACCTTGTGTCTGATGTTATGTAAGTATGACCGTTGTATTTGAATGACGTTGTTGTATGGACCTTGTGTCCAATGTTATGTAAGTGTGTTGTTAATGTTGTTATGGAAATATTGTTTATATGTATTCCCGTGTTCTAATATTTAGGATATGAGGAAGTGTGAACTTTGAGGACAAAGTTCTTTTAAGGGGGGTAGATTGAAATACCCCAAACCTTAGTATGTTGTTTAAACATTAAATATGGTATATTAAGACTAAAAAGAGTCTTCGAAACATTAGTAAACAATTTAAACCATAGGAAACACAAATAAATGCCTTAAGGTCAATTAGGGCTAAAATGTGTTCTAAGCTCGGGATAAGCTTGGGTAAGACCTAATGAGCTTACCAAGACCTTATTTATATACTAATGATCATATTAAACCAATTACCAAAGAAAACCAAGCTTGAAAACAAGTTAAAACACAAAATGTGCTTTAAGGAGTCTTAAAGCACATTTTTGAAAAATTGTCTTGTAAATGAGTTTTGAATGGCTAAATGTGCATCATTACTCTTTAATTAATATGTGTACTACTTAGTATCACATTTGGAAGTCTATATCAATGGGAAATCAAAATTTCACATCTATGTGCCTTGTTTTAGTGAATAGTAACTAAAATAAGCTAGTTTGTAACATATGTTTGTATAAGTAATTAAATTGGCCAACAAAGACTAAAATAACCTTATTATAATAATAGGGGCTGGTTTTATTATAAGGGATGAGTCATTCCCTTATTAATTTGATAAGATAGAAATAGATAAAGTAAATCACTATTTACTTTTACTTAAATATCTAAACAAACTAAGTCTTCTTCATTCTCTCATTTCTCTTGTTCCCACCATCTTCTACCTTCCTTCTTGCTCTCATTCACGGTTTGCTACAGCCCACACCAAAACACCATCTTTGACCACTTGTATCTCCTAGCTCATTTTGCCAAATCAATTTCTAAAACCACCATTCTCCTCCTCTCATCAAGCTCTTCAATTCTATCCTTTCAAAATCTCAAGTGCTCCATTTTGGTGCCAAGAAGAATCTCCATAGGAGGAGCTTGAGCTCATCTTTTCACATATTATTGTTCTCCTTTGCTTCAAGGTAAGGAAACTCAAAGAAAAATAATGTTTCCCTCATGTTTTTGTGTTGTCCGAAAATCACCCTTAATGGTGTCCTTATGTTGCCTTGTTCTAGCTTCATTTCAACCTTTCATGGACTAGGTGGAGTCCTCTCTTGATATATATTCAAAATCTCTTCAAGTTCTATGGTAAAACAACTAACTTAATGTTTTTAAAACAATGTATAAACTAGGGTTTACAATCAGATGAAGCATAAAGCTTGTATACTCATTTTATCATTTGTATAATGTTTAGAAGCTGACAAGCAACTAAAAGCCTTGCCAATTTAGTCAAGGAAACAAGAAAAAAGTTTTTGAGGAAAAGAGGTAAATATGCTAACCTAATGTGGTTTAAAGTCTTAGGAGAAACGAGCTTATATTGCTTGTTAAAATGATCTAAGGAGCCAATGGTGAATGACTTAGTAAAATGTTCTCAAAGGCTTAGTAAAAGGCATATGTGTTGTTGAGTGTATTTGCAGGTCAATGGCAAATATATTGTGTTAATTCAGTGTTTATGATTTATGCATCTTAAGGGCCTAAGAGCCATGTCATTTAAGGGCCTAAGTACCAAGCAATTTAAATTATGCACTATATTGTGATGTAGTGCTAAATGAGTGAAGTTTGTGTATAAGAATGTGTTTGATGGATTTTAGTGTTCTTGATTGTTTAATGGTGAAAACAATGTGTTTTGGTTTAGTAATGTTCTAGGAGAGTTCATGTCAATATTTAGGTAATAAACAAGAAGTTCTAAGGGTTTAAAATGAGTTTGGTAAGTTAGGAAATGTTTAGAATGGTTAAGTGCTTTCCTAATGAAAGAAACATGCATTAAGGTGTTTAAGATGTAAAAAGGGCTTAGGCAATGTTCTAGAGGATTTAGAATGCAAAAGAATGTTTTGGGACATTTCAAGATCATGGTGAGATTGTGTTTAGGACTTGTGCAATGTTAGTGAATAAGGGTGAAGTAATGTATTGCATGAGAAACTATAGACTTGTAGAGATGTTTAAGGAATTGGTTAGGAAGTAAAGATGCTTGGGAGATGATGTAGTAGTGGTGAGAAAACATTATTGGCATAGTGGTTATCATAGGTATGAAACACCACTTAGAAACCTAAGGAGAAAACATTATAAGTGTTAAGAATTTTGGTAAGGAATGAGTAAGTGTATAAGGAGAAAGAAGATGAGTTTTATGGATGTTGTATGAGAGAATAAGTGTGCCAAATGGTGTTGGAAAACATTAGAAGGCTTGAGCAAAAGTTTAGTGAAGATTTGACAATGTTTGGGCATGTTCTGGTGGCGTCCGACCCAGGGGTCCGATCCAAGTTTGGGTCGGACAGCCTCTGTTAGACACCAGTGAGATGTTCTGGAATGGTCCGACCCAGAGGACTTGGGTCGGATGGGTTTGTTTTAAAGGACAGTAAAGTTTCTGGAGTGGTCCGACCCAGTTGGTTGAGTCGGACATGGGTCAGACAAGTGAGGCTTAGAAGACTGAAATGTTCTGGAATGGTCTGACCCAGTTGGTTGAGTCGGACATGGGTCGGACAAGTAGAGTTTTTTTCAAATCCAAAAATTACTGGAAGGGTCCGACCCAGTTGGTTGGTACGGACGGTGGGTCGGACTAACCAAAACTTGTAAAAAAAAAATAAATAAAAGTATGGCTTAAGTAATAAACCCTAGGGGGTATAATGTAGGTAATCAAGTATATGTTTAGACATTAAAAGATGTCATATAATCATGTTAAACATTTAGTAAATTTGAAGTTAAGTAAGTAATTAACCGACATTCTTAAACATGTATAGGAGTGACCTACGGTGGAAATCAATCGAAGCAAGGACCAAGGTATGGTTTTCTTGCAGTCTGTTGCCTACCGGTTTACACCGGCTTGTGTGTTGTTTTTTTTTATGTGTGTTTATGACGTTATAAGACTTAATCATGTAATGAGTTTACAGTTGTTCATATTATTGTGATGTTATGATGTGACTCATTTCCCTTGTGTGTGTCTAACATGACTTACCGATTGTTGTGATTGTTTGTTAAGTTCCACTGTTGAACTTCTAACAAGTGCTAACTGGGAAGTGAGGAATCCGGTTGTCCGGTCATGCATGTAAGTTTAAGAGTAGATATCTAAATCAGATTCGACTCTTATGTTGTTAAGATTGTTCTCCTTAATTTGGCGTTCGATCTCCCGCTAGCTTCCTCCAAAGCTTACCTATTCTGACTTACGATCGGTTTAGTGGGAACATGTGTTTGTATGGTGTGTTCGGTTCACAATATCCGAACCATCTGTGACTTAAGTTACTCGTTCGAATAACAGAACGGTAATGAGTGTGTGTAACAAGCTTAACATTAGAGTGAACCATTCTCTAGGCTTCTTATGTTGTTTAACCTTCTTGGTTGTTATTGTGGAAAGTGTATTCACTATGTATGTGATGTTGTGCTATGCAATACTGTTGCTATGCCATATGTATATGTTATGTGTTAAAATGAATGCCAAGTCATCATGACAATTAGTTGCGCGTTAACCATACCAGCCAAGGGTTGCTGACCCCCTCGGGGGCTCCATATTTATACCGCAGGATGAGGATCGAGAAGCAGAGTGGTTGTAGATCAAGGTTATATCATACTTTTGACTATTTTTGGACGGTAGGCCCGGGATGCGCCTGTGCTCCCATGGCGTTGTATTTTGGCACAGTTTGTATTACAGTGATGGTCATTTACAGTTGATAGTGGAGTTGTATGTACAGTATACAGTGACAGTTTGTATTAAATACTCGGTATGTTGGTTATGTATATATATGTGTGGATGTTAGTACCTAATGCTCGGGAGTCTGATCATCAGACCGGTACACTTGTATTTATTCTGCCTTGTAACCACGTGGGTGGTTGACGGCGTTGTAGCACGAATCGTTTAGTTGTGTTTAGTTATTTTTCCGCTGCGATTTCATTTAATGTTAAGTGCGTAGTAGGGGTGTTAGAAAAAGTGGTATCAGAGCGAAGTATCGCTCTGATGACTAGAATACCGAGCTTAGGAATATACCGAGTTAGGAAACCTAACCACAGTTACCTAAGTGAGCAGTTATGGAAAGGTTAACCACTAACTAAGTGTGGAGATTACCTTGTTGTTGGGAAAACGTTACAACCGTCGGAACGATAAGTGTGTAAGCACAATGCTAATAATTCGTATGAATTCAGATGTCAGGTAGACCGCGAGGTCGAGGCCGCGGGAGCGGCATTGGTGATATTGGGAACCAGGGAGAGAACCCTACGGCAAAGCCATGGCCGAAGCTTGTGTAGCGGCCGCGCGTAGCCTAAATGGTCCCACAACTTGTAGCTGCAATTCAGCAGGGGCAACAGCCCGAAGTTCAACCACCACCGCCACCGCACGGGAGACCAACTGGGTCAAGGCATTGGCAGACTTGAGACCCCGTCATTTCATGGGGAGGACCGACCCACGTAAGCTGGAGGGTACATCTCCGAGTTGGAGACCGCCTATGAGACCTTGGATGTGCTGCTAGGGCCAAGGTCGGTCTCGCCGCTTACTACCTGAAGGGATCGGCACAAAGTTGGTGGAAGCTTGTGAGAGAGGACCGGATGGCGGATCCTCAGTTTGGTTGGAGGGAGTACACGGCTCTACTGCGAGCCAAGTATTACCCTGTGCATGTTCAAGAGGCTAAGCGCCTGGAGCTGGATAGTCTGAGGTAGGGGGATAAGATGTCGGTCGACGGTACTACACTGCATTCACCGGTCTTATCCACCTGTTACCGGACCTGGGATACTCGAACCGGGTGCTGGTAAACCGTTTCTACTACAACGGTCCAGCCACCGTCTTCGCTATGGGATGGGGCCAGCGAGTATACTTACCTTGCAGGTAATTAGAATACAGTGGGGATATGGAATAAAGTGTAATCCATAAGTGAGTATTGATGTAAGTGTGTGAGTATGTTTGGCGGGGCATGACTGACATCCTAAATTCAGGAGTGCTATCATGCTGCTGCTAAGGTCGAGACACTAGTAGAAAAAAGATTGTTAATGACGGCGTTTAAACCATGGTTAAATGAAAAACCGTGGTTAAGTTTATAAACCACGGTTTTCAGGTAAAACCGTCATTTAAGGTACACACCAGAGTGAATATACCACGGTTTTTAGAACCGTGTATTAAGTTACTTATATACCACGGTTTTCAGGGCAACCGTCATATAAGGTACACGCCATAGTGAATATCCACGGTTATTGGGAGAACCGTCATATATAAGGTACTTATATACGACGGTTCCTCGGCAAACCATCATTGATATTCCATCTTACAATATAAACCACGGTTTTGGTGAACCGGGTATATAGTCTAAGTGGGGCGGGAATTTCATTTTCGGCCCAAATTAACGCGGGCTTTCTCTCTATTCTCTTATATAAATCTCTCACGGTAATTTTGGAACCCAAACAGACGCTCTGTAACTCTTCCTCATTCTCTTCAACCTCACGGTTATTTTGCAACCCAATTGGCAAACAAGGAACATGCTCCGACTTATCATCTCTGTTTTCACGGTAATTCTCTTGTTTCACTGTAATTTTTTTGCAAACCCACACCTGCGAACACATGCAACAAGGAAAACATGCTCTCAGTCTCTTGTTTTCTCTTGCAACTCTTATCATTCTCTCTCATTCTTTTGCAGCTTACAAAACTTGCGACACAAGGAAACACATGCTCTGCGCTTTCCTTATCCCACTCACTGTAATTTTCGCAACCCTTACCGGCGAACAAGGAACATGGTTACCGTTCATCCATTCTCTTTCACGGTAATTTGAACCCACCGCGAACAAGGAACATACTACCTAAATCGCAAACAAGGAAACATACATGTTCTGGCCTCTTCTTCTCGTGTCTGTGCTCTGCTGAGATCTGTGAAGGCGGCGATTTCTAAATCGTCGGCGATTTGGAAAAAAGTTCATAGACTATAAACCACGGTATATGTATAACCATGGTTTATTTATTGATTTTATACCATTATATACCACGGTGTAGGAATAACTGTGTATAAAAGCACTTTATACCACGGTTCAGGAGTTAACCGTCGTATAAAAGGTACTTTATACCACGGGTCAGACCAAATCGTCGTATAAAATCAGTGAGACCGCGTCCGAAAACGATCTTAAACGACGGTCATGGAAACCGTGTATATAGTACCATTTTAAACGACGGTTACGAACCGTCGATATCGATATTTGTAAATATACTAGGCGAGCATAAACCACGGTTCCTAACGTGGTATATAGGCAAAATAAACGTGGTTAAAAAACAATTTTCCACTAGTGAGATTACCGTCCGTCTGAGGGACGAGGAGAACGCGCACAAGCGCAAGGCCACGAGCGAGGGCCAGAGTCCGTAGGGGTAGGGGAGGAAAGAAGAAGAAGAAGCCTTATCCCAGCCCCAGAAGAGTCAGTCACCAGGGGTGATAAGGGCCAAGCCCAAACCACCACAGCTGAGGAGCCACTGAAGCTCACATATGCATAGCGGCGAAACCCCTACGCTCTTACCCACCTAAGGGTAATTATTTAATCATGTGTGTCAAGTTGAAGTGTATGTTGTTAAGTTATGAAGCAAGTATTGATTGTGTACTGTGATAGCAGCTAGCACGGGTTCCGGACCGGAGCGCCACTGCTACTGTAAGTGGTGTAACGGAGACCACCCCGGCAAGGACTGCAAAGGAAATGACGTGCAGTGTCGTTACTGAGAGAAGTGGGGTCACCGTGACTACGAGTGTTACCGGAACCCCAACAGCAGAGTCAACAAGCCCAAGGGGCAGTGGAAGGGTAAGGCCACAGCGACTATCGATGGCCCGAAGACGGCTAACCTGCCACCCACAGATCAGAGGAGCACTGATTCCCAGAAGGGGAAAGGGTCGGGACCTAGCAAGGCCACCCTGCATGTGGTGGACCGGTCTGAGGCGCTAGGGCCCTCTACTAGACCAGGTACCGCCTAAACTGTTGAGTGAAATAAGTGATTGTATACCGCATTTCATGCATGTGTGTGTTAGTGAGTCCAAGTGTACTACCATGTGAGTAAAGAATTAAAGTACAATGTGAAAGTCACCTTATTAGATAATTCTAAACTTAATGGAACCTTCAATATATGTTATCCAATCCCACCCACACCAAACCCTGAAGAAGCCACCATCAACATCACCGACTTCCCAATGGAGCAATGTCAGGTCATCCAACCAGGTATGATACTCTAAATGGATACCTGAACCGGAAGCACAAATCCATATCATCAGACGATGCAATGAACTGGGAGCAACACCCGAGGATTCTACACACCCGAATACCCGACGGATCAAGAATGAGATTGAAGATGATGTGCATGGGTAAGGACTGGAATCCTTACACCAAGACATATCAAGAAGTGTGAGCTGAAGATGGAGCAAATGTACCGAAGATACCTGAGGAACTCCTTGCGGTCGTTAACCACGCCGTGGGAATTACTCAGCAAGTTGAGACGGATTCAATTCCAAGTGTTAAAGTAGACTTGTTTATTGTGAACTTCTACCAGAAAGGTGGACGATTGGGTTTACACCAAGATAAGGACGAGTCCCCTGAGTCTCTAAGTAAGGGAGTACCCGTGGTGTCCTGGTCCATTGGTGATACCGCAGTGTTTATATATGGCGAGCAGAAGCGTGCTGATCTCGCAAAGAAGTTAGTACTAAAATCAGGAGATGTGTTAATCATGGGTGGGCAATCGAGGATGCTATATCATGGCATCAGGAAGATCAAACTGAATACCGCACTGTCGGTAGTGATCAATGCCACACACATGAAACCCGGACGTTTGAATTTGACCTTCAGACAATTTTAAGGCCTTGTATAAATATGTAATGTGTTAAGTCAGTGTATGTTAAGGATGTTATATATGTGTTAGTTATGTCAACAGTGTAAACCAACGTATGATGTAAGAAGAATGTGTTAATGAATAAAGTGGAGTTGTTGAAGTATATCAACCATGTTGTTACCCGATACTTATTAGTTTGCCAATGAATTAGGCTGTGCACTCAGAACGGGAGGTACACTGAGTGTCTACAATGAGGCAGAAGCCGTCAAGAGCGGCACAATCCTCACCGGTACCTTTCCAGTCAATGGCGTAGACACTTCGATCTTGTTCGACTCCGGAGCCTCACATACATTAATTTCGCTATCCTTTGCGAAGAGGATGGGGTTAGACGGTGATGAGATGCCAGACTTCCTAGTCACTCTCCCGTCGAAAGAGCGGATCAGGTGTACCCGCTACCACCGAGATATTGTTGTACGAATCAGAGATGAAGAGTTTCCGATCGACTTGATAGAGTTCGACGGACTTGGTTTTGATGTGATTGTCGGGATGAACTGGTTGGAGTGGTACAAGGGCAGAATCATGTGTGCTGAGCATCTCCTGCTTCTTCGGAGTCCGTCTGGGGTTACAATATCTTACCGCTAGAGGCCCAGGGAGCCTTCGACTCAGATCATCACCGCCATGGCTATGTATCGTGAACTACGACGAGGGAATGATGTATACCTCTGCTATGTCCAGGACATAGAGAGAGACCCAGAGTTTAGTCCTGATGTGCCGGTAGTGTCGGAGTTTCCTGATGTATTTCCTAAGGAACTGCCGGGCATGCCGCCAGCACGGGAAGTAGAGTTTGAGATTGATTTTGTTCCGGGCACCGGACCAATTGCGAAGGCGCCCTATCGTATGGCTCCAGCAGAGATGACTGAGCTCAAGGAGCAGCTGAGAGACCTACTCGACAAGGGATTTATCCGCCCTAGCATTTCACCATGGGGAGCGCCAGTCCTCTTCGTGAAGAAGAAGGATGGTAGTCTCTGCCTGTGTATTGACTATCGTGAGCTGAATGCAGTTACGGTGAAGAACCGTTACCCTTTACCACGCATCGATGACTTATTTGATCAGTTGAGGGGAGCATCAGTATTCTCCAAGATAGATCTACGATTCGGATACCATCAGATTGCTATTCGTGACAGTGACATTGAGAAGACAGCATTCAGAACCAGATATGGACACTATGAGTTTACGGTTATGCCGTTTGGATTATCCAATGTACCAGCAAAGTTCATGGACTTAATGAACCGCTTGTTCCAAGATCAGTTGGACAAGTCAGTGGTAGTCTTCATCGACGATATTCTTGTGTACTCGAAATCGAGAGAAGAGCATGAAAGCCACCTGAGGAATGTGTTACAAACATTAAGAAAGAATCAGTTGTATGCTAAATTTTCAAAGTGTGAGTTTTGGTTGAACCAAGTATCCTTTCTTGGTCATGTGATTTCTGAGGCCGGGATGCTGTTGATCCGGCAAAGATTGATGTGCACGTCCTGGCCAAGGCCGAAGACAGTTACCAATATCAGGAGCTTCCTCGGTCTGGCGGGTTATTATAGGAGGTTTGTGAAGGACTTCTCCAGTGTCTCGAAGCCGATGACTTCCTTGATGAAGAAGGATGCTCCATTCGAGTGGACAGGACTGAGAGTTTTTCAGAGTCTAAGGATGCTCTGACATCTGCACCAGTCCTGACTATACCAGACGGTCCAGATGGTTTTGAGGTCTATTGCGACGCATCAGGCAGAGGTATGGGTTGTGTGTTGATGCAACAGGGAAGGTCGTAGCTTACGCCTCCCGACATCTGAAGAAGCATGAAGAGAACTACCCTACCCACGATTTAGAACTGGGTGCCATTGTCTTCGCATTGAAGATATGGCGACATTATTTGTATGGGGTAAGTGTGACAATTTATTCGGACCACAAAAGTTTAAAATACTTGTTCACTCAGAAGGAGTTGAACATGAGGCAAAGAAGGTGGGTTGAGTTTCTAAACGACTACGACATTGATCTACAGTACAAAGAGGGTATGGCAAATGTGGTAGCTGACGCATTGAGTTGCCGAGCACACTCTCTCCATTCACTAGTCTCTCATACTAGCTTGGTTGAAGAGGTGCAGAGTGCTCAGATGACGGATCAGTATATGTTGGAGATCAGGCAGAAGCTTATTGATGGCACGTTCGAGGGTCAGAAGTACGACTTCCGACTCCACGATGATGACCTGATTAGGCTGAATGGCAGACTGTGTATTCTGAGGAGTAGCGCTGAGCTGAAGGAGCGCATACTGAGTGAATCCCACTGTTCTACGACTTCGATTCACCCCGGAGCTTCAAAGATGTACAAGGGTATGAAACGTTATTTTTGGTGGACTCGTATGAAAAGGGATGTTACTGATTATGTATTGAGGTGTCTCACTTGCCAGAAGGTCAAGTTTGAGCACCGACGACCTGGTGGTATGGTACAGCCAATGCCAGTGCCTGAGTGGAAGTTCCATGATATTTCTATGGACTTCGTAGTAGGGCTTCCGCCTACAAAGGGAGGTTGAATATGATTTGGTTGTTGTTGACCGACTGACCATGGTGGCTCGATTCATACTGATGAAGGACAGCTGGAAAGTGGCAAAACTAGCAGAGCTCTTTGATAGATTGATTGTAAGACACCGTGGGGTACCGAAAACAATTGTGTCAGACAGGGATACCAGATTCCTCTCAAGGTACTGGAAATCCACACGGGAAGCACTTGGTACCGAGATGAAGCTAAGTACAGCGTTCCACCCACAAACAGATGGTCAGAGTGAGCGCACTATCCAGACACTTGAGGATATGTTACGTGCATGTGCACTTGACTTTCAGACAAGCTAGATTGACAAGTTACATCTGATCGAGTTTAGTTACGACAACAGTTACCATGCTTCGATCAAGATGTCTCCCTTCCAGGCTTTGTACGGTAGACCATGTCGCACGCCATTATGCTGGGATGAGTCGAGTGAGACGGTCATTATAGGACTAGAGTATCTGGAACAAGTTCAGGCAGAAGTTCGCCAGATCCGGGCTAACATGAAGGCAGCTCAGGATAGACAGAAGTCGTACGCAGATGTGTGCAGACGTGACCTGGAGTTCGCCGTGGGCGATCAGGTATTTCTTAGAGTATCCCCCATGAAGGGAGTATTTCGTTTTGGCCAAAAAGGCAAGTTGAGCCACAAATATGTGGGGCCTTATATTGTGACGGAGCGGATCGGCCCGGTAGCTTACAGACTTGATTTACCCGCTGAGCTGGGCAAAGTACATGATGTATTTCATGTGTCCCAGTTGGAGAAATATATGTCTCATCCGTCTCATGTGCTTCAGCCTGAAAGGCTAACCTTAGAGCCGACCATGCGATCAGTGGAGACTCCGGTACGGATTCTGGATACTAAGACTCGAGACACTCGCCATAAGTCAGTGAGACTGGTGAAGGTTCTTTGGTCTAACCAGGACGTCGAGGAGGCCACTTGGGAGCTGGAAGATAAGATGAAGGCAAAGTACCCGTCATTGTTTACTTCTTAGTGTTTATGTGTATAGGGTACGGGGCGTACCCCTTTTAAGGGGGGTAGAGCCGTTTCGGTTATGTGTGTACGACGTGTATTTAAATACATCGTCTATGTTATGTTGTATGGACCTTGTGTCCGATGTTATGTAAGTATGACCGTTGTAGTTGAATGATGTTGTTGTATGGACCTTGTGTCCAATGTTATGTAAGTGTGTTGTTAATGTTGTTATGGAAATATTGTTTATATGTATTCCCGTGTTCTAATATTTTGGTTATGAGGAAGTGTGAACTTTAAGGACAAAGTTCTTTTAAGGGGGGTAGATTGAAATACCCCAAACCATAGTATGTTGTTTAAACATTTAAATATGGTATATTAAGACTAAAAAGAGTCTTAGAAACATTAGTAAACAATTTAAACCATAGGAAACACAAATAAATGTCGTAAGGTCAATTAGGGCTAAAATGTGTTCTAAGCTTGGGATAAGCTTTGGTAAGACCTAATGAGCTTACCAAGACTTATTTATATACTAATGAACATATTAAACCAATTACCAAAGAAAACCAAGCTTGAAAACAAGTTAAAACATAAAATGTGCTTTAAGGAGTCTTAAAGCACATTTTTTAAAAATTGTCTTGTAAATGAAATTTGAATGGCTAAATGTCCATCATTACTCTTTAATTAATATGTGTACTACTTAGTATCACATTTGGAAGTCTATATCAATGGGAAATCAAAATTTTCACATCTATGTGGCTTGTTTTAGTGAATAGTAACTAAAATAAGCTAGTTTGTAACATATGTTTGTATAAGTAATTAAATTGGCCAACAAAGACTAAAATACCCTTATTATAATAATAGGGGCCGGTTTTCTTATAAGGGATGAGCCATTCCCTTATTAATTTGATAAGATAGAAATTGATTAAGTAAATCACTATTTACTTTTACTTAAATATCTAAACAAACTAAGTCTTCTTCATTCTCTCATTTCTCTTGTTCCCACCATCTTCTACCTTCCTTCTTGCTCTCATTCACGGTTTGCTACAGCCCACACCAAAACACCATCTTTGACCACTTGTATCTCCTAGCTCATTTTGCCAAATCAAATTCTAAGACCACCATTCTCTTCCTCTCATCAAGCTCTTCAATTCTATCCTTTCAAAATCTCAAGAGCTCCATTTTGGTGCCAAGAAGAATCTCCATGGGAGGAGCTTGAGCTCATCTTTTCACATATTATTGTTCTCCTTTGCTTCAAGGTAAGGAAACTCAAAGAAAAATAATGTTTCCCTCATGTTTTTGTGTTGTCCGAAAATCACCCTTAATGGTGTCCTTATGTTGCCTTGTTCTAGCTTCATTTCAACCTTTCATGGACTAGGTGGAGTCCTCTCTTGATATATATTCAAACTCTCTTCAAGTTCTAAGGTAAAACAACTATCTTAATGTTTTTGAAACAATGCATAATCTAGGGTTTACAATGAGATGAAGCATAAAGCTTGTATACTCATTTTATCATTTCTATAATGTTTAGATGTTGACAAACAACTAAAAGCCTTGCCAATTTAGTCAAGGAAACAAGAAAGAAGTTTGTGAGGAAAAGAGGTAAATATGCTAACCTAATGTGGTTTAAAGTCTTAGGAGAAATGAGCTTATATTGCTTGTTAAAATGATCTAAGGAGCTAATGGTGAATGACTTAGTAAAATGTTCTCAAAGGCTTAGTAAAAGGCATATGTGTTATTGAGTGTATTTGCAGGTCAAAGGCAAATATATTGTGGAAATTCAGTGTTTATGATTTATGCATCTTAAGGGCCTAAGAGCCATGTCATTTAAGGGCCTAAGTGCCAAGCAATTTGAATTATGCACTATATTGTGATGTAGTGCTAAATGAGTGAAGTTTGTGTATAAGAATGTGTTTGATGGATTTTAGTGTTCTTGATTGTTTAATGGTGAAGACAATGTGTTTTGGTTTAGTAATGTTCTAGGAGAGTTCATGTCAAAATTTAGGTAATAAACAAGAAGTTCTAAGGGTTTAAAATGAGTTTGGTAAGTTAGGAAATGTTTAGAATGGTTAAGTGCTTTCCTAGTGAAAGAAACATGCATTAAGGTGTATAAAGATGTAACAAGGGCTTAGGCAATGTTCTAGAGGATTTAGAATGCAAAAGAATGTTTTGGGACATTTCAAGATCATGGTGAGATTGTGTGTTAGGACTTGTGCAATGTTAGTGAATAAGGGTGAAGTAATGTATTGCATGAAGAAACTATAGACTTGTAGAGATGTTTAAGGAATTGGTTAGGAAGTAAAGATACTTGGGAGATGATGTAGTAGTGGTGAGAAAACATTATTGGCATAGTGGTTATCATAGGTATGAAACACCACTTAGAAACCTAAGGAGAAAACATTATAAGTGTTAGGAATTTTGGTAAGGAATGAGTAAGTGTATAAGGAGAAAGAAGATGAGTTTTATGAATGTTGTATGAGAGAATAAGTGTGCCAAATGGTGTTGGAAAACATTAGAAGGCTTGAGGAAAAGTTTAGTGAAGATTTGACAATGTTTGGGCATGTTCTGGTGGCGTCCGACCCAGGGGTCCGATCCGAGTTTGGTTCGGACAGCCTCTGTTAGAAGCCAGTGAGATGTTCTGGAATGGTCCGACCCAGAGGACTTAGGTCGGACATGGGTCGACGGGTGTGTTTTAAATGACGGTAAAGTTTCTAGAGTGGTCGACCCAGTTGGTTGAGTCGGACATGGGTCGGACAGTGAGGCTTAGAAGACTGAAATGTTCTGGAATGGTCCGACCCAGTTGGTTGAGTCGGACATGGGTCGGACAAGTAGAGTTTTTTTCAAACCTGAAAATTACTGGAAGGGTCCGACCCAGTTGGTTAGTTTGGATGGTGGGTCGGACTGACCAAAACTTGTAAAAAAAAATTAATAAAAGTATGGCTTAAGTAATAAACCCTAGGGGGTATAATGTAGGTAATCAAGTATAAGTTTAGACATTAAAACATGTCATATAATCATATTAAACATTTAGTAAATTTGAAGTTAAGTATGTAATTAACCGACATTCTTAAACATGTATAGGAGTGACCTACGGTGGAAATCAATCGAAGCAAGGACCAAGGTATGGTTTTCTTGCAGTCTGTTGCCTACCAGTTTACACCGGCTTGTGTGTTGTTTGTTTTTATGTGTGTTTATGACGTTATAAGACTTAATCATGTAATGAGTTTACAGTTGTTCATATTATTGTGATGTTATGATGTGACTCATTTCCCTTGTGTGTGTCTAACATGACTTACCACTTGTTGTGATTGTTTGTTAAGTTCCACTGTTGAACTTCTAACAAGCGCTAACTGGGAAGTGAGGAATCCGGTTGTCCTGTCATGCATCTAAGTTTAAGAGTAGATATCTGAATCAGATTCGACTCTTATGTTGTTAAGATTGTTCTCCTTAATTTGGCGTTCGATCTCCTGCAAGCTTCCTCCAAAGCTTACCTATTCTGACTTACGATCGGTTTAGTGGGAACATGTGTTTGTGTGGTGTGTTCGGGTCACAATATCCGAACCATCTGTGACTTAAGTTACTCGTTCGAATAACAGAACGATAATGAGTGTGTGTAACAAGCTTAACATGAGAGTGAACCATTATCTAGGCTTCTTATGTTGTTTAACCTTCTTGGTTGTTATTGTGGAAAGTGTATTCACTATGTATGTGATGTTGTGCTATGCAATACTGTTGCTATGCCATATGTATATGTTATGTGTTAAAATGAATGCCAAGTCATCATGACAATTAGTTGCGCGTATCCCGGTAGTCGATGGGCTGCGCGTTAACCATACCAGCCAAGGGTTGCTGACCCCCTCGGGGGCTCCATATTTATACTGCAGGATGAGGATCGAGGAAGCAGAGTGGTTGTAGATCAAGGTTATATCATACTTTTGATTATTTTTGGACGGTAGGCCCGGGATGCGCCTGTGCTCCCATGGCGTTGTATTTTGGCACAGTTTGCATTACAGTGATGGTCGTTTACAGTTGACAGTGGAGTTGTATGTACAGTATA
The DNA here is from genome assembly GCA_023374045.1 of Limonium bicolor. Classification (NCBI taxonomy): domain Eukaryota; kingdom Viridiplantae; phylum Streptophyta; class Magnoliopsida; order Caryophyllales; family Plumbaginaceae; genus Limonium; species Limonium bicolor. Next base: position 371,384,738 of record CM041777.1, on the reverse strand, counting down.
CAGTGACAGTTTGTATTAAATACTCGGTATGTTGGTTATGTATATATATGTGTGGATGTTAGTACCTAATGCTTGGGAGTCTGATCATCAGACCGGTACACTTGTATTTATTCTGCCTTGTTAACCACGTGGGTGGTTGACAGCGTTGTAGCACCGAATCGTTTAGTTATTGTTTAGTTATTTTTCCGCTGCGATTTCATTTAATGTTAAGTGCGTAGTAGGGGTGTTACAGGTTGGGTCGGTCAGTGGGTCGGTCAGTGGGTCGGTCGGCCCTAACTTATAAAAAAAAATAGTAATCATATATAGGTATATATATGTACATATATATGGGGTTCTAGTAATACCCCATTAATGGGACAATAATGGTAAGAAAGTAAGTATATGAGTAGGAAAACAAGTATGAGAAGTAATTAAGAAAGTTGAGAGTATAAGAACATTAAGTTAAACCGAAGTAACGGGATAACGGGGTAAGTACGAGTGTAGTAATTATGTATGTATTGTAATACTTAGTATTAATTGAACCATTTGGTATGTAGTCATTGGTTCGAGACTAGGACTCGAGGAACAAGTAAGGACTAAGGAACAAGGAGACACCTAGTAGAGTAAATTCCAGTAAAAAGGTATGATTTCTTCATGCCCTGTATCATAACCTGGTTACCCCGATTTGTGTGCTTATTTGATCACCTAAATAAGTTAAATGCATGAATCGGACTATATTGCACTTATTTGTGCTTGTTTATATTTGTTCTTGCTATGTTCCCTTGAACAATCAGTTTGTATAATTCATGAAATGTATGGATGAAAATAAATGTGTATGTACTTCGTAGTGTACTTGCGTATGGTATTGTACTTGTATGGATGTGTATGTAAGTAATGGAATATTGTGTGGCTTGTGTGAGAATGACTTCTACTATTTCCTAACCACCTAACTCTTAACGTAAGTATTGAGTAAATTGGAATGAGTAGAAGTCCGATATAGTTTCGGCCACGCGTGAGGATGATGAGACACAAGAGGTTGGATCCAATTCCTGGTTCTTAAACTGGTCCACGGCCCAAACCCCTTAAATGGGTAGCATCCTGGATTAGTGAACCAAGTAAGGCCCAGTGGTGGGACAGAGTAGTCCCTGCCCGGAGGTCCCGACGACTTAACTTGAGTATGTAGTAAGTAAGTAAGTAAGTATTGTATGAGTAATGGTCTTGGCTGGTGTAAGTCATTGACCCTGAGTAAAAGAGTAAAGAGCACCCATTTCTAACCTGGGTGCGTAATGAAGCTAACAAGTATTGTGTATGTGTTGCATATGAATTGTGGATGTATTGTGTATTGTGTATTCGGGAAAGGTAAGTAAGTATCGGTTGGCTTGTATGGTTTACCTTGTATGTATTGAAGTGTATGTATGTATTCCTTGCGTAAAGTATTGTAGTATTATGTATGGGAGTATGTATGCATGTATGTATGAATAAAATGAATCGCATGTATTCGACCAAGTGGTCGGCGTACCCTCGCTAGTACACGGGGTATGCGGTTATCATATTCAGCGTAAGCTGAGCCCCTTGGGGTACCATTTTTAGTGTGCAGGTACCCGAAGCAGTTATGGTCATAGAAGAGACCGGTGGACATGCCTAGGCTACTAGGAACGAAATATAGATTGTAGCTAATGGTATAAGGCTTGTAGCCTTGAAAGTACAAATGTACCAAGGGGTACACTATGATGTATTTAGGAAGTATGTAGTGTGAGGAATGGGTAGACGTAGACTCTTAATGAGTATATGTGAACTTGGAAGAAGTATTGTATTTGTATTTGGAACTTAGTAAACTCGGTTATGTATATTGAATTGTATGATGTTGTAATGGAGTATTGTGTTGAATGGGAAGTTGTAGTACTTGATTGGTAATTTGAGTATGTATTGTAAGGGTGTAGTACTCGGATATTCCGGTCCATCAGACCGTTGCTGTATGTAGTAGTAGTAGCCTTGTTAGTCATGTGGGTGGCTAACGGCATTGTTTCACCCACCGCCGTGTAAGTAAGTATCCACTGCAAGGTAAGTATGTACGAGGAGATTGGACGGTAATGACGGTATTAGCGGTAGGGGTGTTACAAAAAGTGGTATCAGAGCGAAGTATCGCTCTGATGACTGGAAGTACCGAGTATAGGAAATACCGAGTTAGGAATTAGAAGCTTAGGGCTAAGGGCTGAGTGATAGCATTAGAGAGATGCTAATTTGGAACTCCCGGTGTGTACCGGATAGCTACAATACCAGTCCCGCCCACCGCAAACCCCATTGTATAACTTGGGAAAGAACGCCAGAGAGAAGGAAAGTCCTCTCATACTCGGGAAAACCCGATCTGACAGTTGTGAAATGATCATGCAGTAAACAAGAACTTGACAAGCTGTAGATTCCAAGAAATGGAAGTCCCGGAGATGGATCCCAGTTGAACAACAATACCCGCACTTAATAGCGGTGGAATGAGTACTCCAACCATAAAGAGACTACAACATGCAACAAATGGGGCGACATGCTTAACAGTCGCGGAACCTGGCTAACCAACCAGCAGCAGGAAAAGAAGCACTAAGCGCAACAGAGCAGAAAGAGGAATAGTAATGAAACCCGAGACCCAAGTCTACGGGACAGTAATAGCTAAATAATACCACTAACGGTATGCTAGCCGACTGAGGACATAGTCGGGAATGGTTAACTCCGGAACTACGATGCCAAAAAGGTTACAATACCAGGCCTACAAAGCTCAAGCGGCTACAAGAACAATCACAAGATATAATCTGATGCAACTACAACCATCGTGCCTAAACAAACTAAGGCTCAATAACACGGTAAACCGGTGAGATGAGCAACAAGGAAAAACATAAGACGAATAAATGGGGATCTCCGAAGATTGGAGAAGTACCCCGGTCAAAGACAGTCATGTCAAGACCAATGAGAAGTTACCCGGAAGATCAAGTATTCCAAACTTAGATCAATAAGATCAAAGGAATAGTCGACAAGACTACCAAATACGAATGGAAACCATGCCGTGACCGGTATAGGATTACCCAAAAACCACCAGTACCACGCACTTGTCACGGCAAGTGCAGTAAGAACAGGAACATGTGGAGGAACCCTAACACCCCCCAAATGTTTAGTAATGCGCCGTGACCGCAATGAAGCAACTACAGGATCATACATCCTAAAAACTAGAAGAATGGAACCTTGGAAAGGCCTGACGGCCGACCATTGTACGAGGACATACCAGTCAGCCAGAAGCTGGACTTGGTCAAGACTTCAGACATGGCCACGCCATGAAGAACATCTTTTAGCACGGAACCATTGTTTCAAAACCCAATTTTTCTTTCAAAACCACAACCTTTCTTTTAAAACCTTGGATTTTAAAACCAAACCAACAAAATTACGGTGAGTATCTATAACACCCCTAATCCAAAACCTGTACTAGCGTCGCAAGTCGTAGCATAAATAAATAACGTCGCAGCGGAAAATAAATTTATCTTACCTTGGTGTTACACGCCGTTACCCACCCTTTTGAGCAACAAGGCATCCTTAATCTATCCATCAACTACTCAACGCTGTGATGAACAGATACCGAGCACTCTAATTATTACAGACCAAATCCAAACTAAATGAGCAACTAAATGAAATACAACAATCTCCAAAGTATAGTACGTAATAAAACTACAAGGTGTTTATTAAAACAAGGCAGCTACCCTGTTCCCCGCACTCCGGCTTGTGTCTTCTTCAGTAACCTGAAATGTTTTGCCCAATGAAGGGCTCAGCAATCGAAATGCTGGTATGCTAAATGTAGTCCTAAGTCATCTAGATTCCTTAATTCGTTTAGCCATCTTGATATTAGATTCATTACATAAAATACCGGTTTACAATAACCACAGTAATAACTGCAAACATTTAAACAATCACATAACAGTTCACCTGCATCATCAGTACATAGTATACATCAACCAGATAATCAACACAAATAATCCCAAACAGTAACACACAAGTCACGCGTATTAATAACCTGCACTTGTTAGTTGGTCACATGACCCTTATTCTTTAAACCAACCACTTAACCTTTCCAATTAATACCACCTCGGGGGTCATGTCAAGACAACCCTTAATAACTTTTATTAATGGACAGTGTGTCCCCTGGGTTCCAAAGGAACCGTTACCAGCTGACCTTATGGCCCTGGATAATTGACCGATCTGGTCGAACCTATGCACCAACGGCAGTGCCCTCCGCCATCATCTAATGTGACCGATGGATTCCCTTGAGTGACTCCCCTTTGAAGTCTCTCGTAGTGATCACGATGCGTAACTAGAAAGTCGAAACAGTCTGGATTCCTCTCTTTATACATTAGCTCTTTTGTCAGTAGTACAATAACCAATACTTGAATTAAGACTATAACAATTGACCATCAGTTAGGTTCAATAATACCTAAAGGTCAGTTAGTCTTTTCCAGTTTAAATGTATAAACTTCCGGTCATAAGACGTTCGTGTCTAAAATACAACGCAACAGTTTAAGCAATACAGTACACCATATCATATACATAAAATCACAGATATTGCTCTTGATAATCAAACATATAATGTCTGGACCTTAGGATAATCCTTAGGACATTCAGACCACACAATTAACATACCGTTCACCGTGATAACAGCTAGCTTGACATTTCACGCTCTAGTAAATCTTTCCCGTACGCTGTTATTTATACATACAATAACGGGTAATATTAATATGACTGTCCACTAAATTTTACAATACTGTCTCTATAGAGTTTATTCTCGTTGTATACTAACTTTGTATGTTATTTATTTTCCCCTGTTATTTTAACAGTGGTTCTAGATAACCTATCAGTTCATTATTTTATACGGAGTTCACATGTGATAATGAATTCTACCTTTTAGTATTTTTCTATTTCTTTAATCATATTCTCATAATTGTTTCCACTTATTCTTTATATTATATCCTTTGGTTATTTTTAGTATAACCATGATTATTTTATAAACTTTATATTATATCCCATATTATTCCATAATACATTATATAACTTAATCTTAATTCCTTTCTTTATTAAATTACAAAACCACCATAATAATTCGGTATTTATATCTTGTACCCAACAACTTTTATAAATTATCAAATAACCATATAACATTTATAATTTACTAATTAACCATATCAACTTTCGGAAATTACAATTTGTGCCCACTAATTTTCACAAATCATTATATAACCACTTATTGTTTCGGTTTTATTAATTAAGTTTCCTTTATTTACAATTTAACCCCAAAACTTCATATAAGTTACATATTAATTCATAAACTATAGTTTTAATATTTAATCCTCCTTATTTACCGAAATGAACACTTATATTTTTATAATTACATTTCCGCCCCACTTAATATTTCGGTTTTTCATTCAAACTTTCATAAATTACATATTCATCCCAAAACTTTTATAAACATAATATTTTATGTCTTAAATCATTTTATCCCAAAGTTTGTTTGGTCAACACTTTGACCAAGACTTAATTTCATAATTATTACTTCAATATACCCATAAAATCATATATGATTCGGTTTTATACCAAACTTCCCATAAATTACAAAATAGCCCCAAAACTTTATAAAATGTCATAAAAACACTTAAACACTTATTTAAATACACCAAAATTCTTAATATTAATTCCTACCTTATATTATACCGTAATTATGCCAAACAACCCCTTATGTTCTCGGAAATTAATATTTGTACTCTAAACTTTTCAAAAATTACATTTTAACCACATAACTTAGTAAAATAGACATTTAAATACTTGTAGCTATTTTTAATATTCCCAAAATTTATAATATAAGTTAATACACTTATATATATTTCAAAATTCACCAAACATCACATAATGCTCTCGGCTTTAGTTATATTTTACCATATGGTTTTAAAACTTGATTTAAACTTTATAATATGTATATATAAATGTATATAAGCCAGATAACACTTCTAAAAATTATGCTAATGACTTAGAATGATTATAAACTTAAAATAGAACATTAAATCCCTAGACCATTCGGTTTTAATATATGTGTAACATAATTAATTTTTGTGACCCAAATATATACCTTAAGGTAATAATCTTACCTTATATGTTATAAATTATTTTTCTTGATACTTTAACTAAATATTTTTTGCCTTAATATTAACATGGCCTAAACATGATTTTATACCAATGTTTGAAGCTTAAATTAAACTCAAACTTAATAAACCTTATTTATAACACTTACCCTTTAAATCAAGACAATTCTTGTACTTGATTTTTCCTTGAATTCCAAGCTCCCAATGTTATCTTGATGGAGGCAATTGTTCGGCTCCTTATACATATTAGGAGATCCAATTGTTAGACTTCTAACAAGGATCTATAAATATTATTTGAAGTAATTTTACAGAGAGTTTACCTTAGGAATTTAACAAGGTATTTTTGATACACCTTGGAGATTGTAGATCCAAGTTTCCTTCATGAAATAATAAGAGGAATATAGGTCTAGAAGTTCCTAAATTTCGAAAACACTATAAGAACTTACTTAGGTTTTTCACATAATATATACCTTAACTTGACTTGTTGTTCCTGTGTGTTGTTGTTGAATCTAGGAAGCTCCTTGGAACACCTATGGTTGGCGAAAATTATAGATGTGCTGCTAGGATGATTCTTACTTCAAGACCTTTATGAATTAACTAGAAATTACAGTAAAAGGTGTTAGAACCTAGAACACCATTAATGGACTTAAGCTCCAAAGAAGTAACTTAGCAAGAAAGGAGAAAAAGAGAGCAAGAGGATAAGCTTACATCAGTTAAGGTATGGCAAGGAATGGATGGAGGCTCACTATGTAATAAGGCAAGGAATGAGATTGGATTCTGGATGTGATTGTAGTCACCAGACCCTTATTTATGTCTGTTTATTTTACTATATCTGATTTCACAATTTAGCCACAAAGATCTCTTAGCTGGACTAGTTACGGCTGGTTGGCCATAATGGAATTAGGCCATTCCTAATCTTGTAGAGCTACGGCTAAAAGGGGTGGTAGAACTACTTAGGTTATTTAATACTAGCAATTGTTTAGGATTTATTAGTTTGATTAATGTTGTTAACCCTTGTTTATTGATGCAGGTGATCGACATTATTAAGATGGCCAGCTACAGATTTGAACTTACGGCTAAAGAGAGTGTAGGAAGCTAATTTGATTTGTTAATCCTTTCCCATGATTTCAATCGGTAATGGTGGTGCTTAATTAGTGGTGTTTTCTTTTTATTAATATAAGACAATCATACTCCCTCTTTTCTGTATAGAAATCGGTATCCCTATATGACAGCACATGGTTGTTTGTTTGCTTATTTACAACTTGAATAAGGTTGGTTATAGCTTGTTATCTTATGTAGTCTAATTCCTATAACCTTGTTTAACTAATGTTTCTTGATTCTCAGCAGGTCATATGGTTAATGGAGGTCTATTATGCAGGATTATTTGACATAATATAACATATGGTTTATGGGAAATGAGTCACCATTCCTAAGACAATTTTTTTGAAGCAAAACTAGCCAAAATAGGCCTTAGATGTCGCCCAACATGAGGTCAAATGGCTGATTTTTCATTTGATTTTTGCTACACTATATTGTACTAAGATCATACAATATGTGTAATAGGTTCCAGCATTTAATTGGTACATTTATATCATGGTAAAATGAAGTTTTAAAGTAAAAATGCTGATTTTAGGTACCTTTTTTATCCTAAAATCGCCCCCGTATGTACAATGAATTTAGTACTGCCATCAATTGATTTAGATGGTCAATTTATCCTCTTTTAATGATTCTGAAGCTCCCCTCAAGTGGTCACAAGAATCATACATAGGATAGAAGTAATGAATATAAATTGGAATTTGGAGTTGTGGGTTTTAGGAAAATTTCTAATTGGTAGTAGTGAAGTATTTCCTGTAGACTGAAGAATTGTTAGAAGTTTGTACTGGAAAAGATAGTAGTATATCATACTGTGTTATTCCAAGGGCAGCGGGACATAGAGGAGTCCTGTGTCGAGATGACCTGAGTGCCTGCGGGATTGTAATGTGTATTGCATTGCTTTGGGGATATCTTTGGCACTGCTGTATGTATACATTTTGTAATGAGGAACCGGATGGTTGGTGGTAATGCGGATTGGAGTAATTATTGTACGTTGGTATGGCATGGTATGTAGAAACCTTGAGTAATGGATTTGGGAATTAGTAAGGAGGAAGAACGTATGACTTTTGGTATTAGACATGTAAGAATGAGTAAGTGTAGTAATCCCATAACCTCGAACAACTTTGAGGACAAAGTTCTTAAGGGGGTAGATTGAAATACCCCGAACTTAAATATGGGGATTAAAATTAACCTAATACGTATTTAAGGGCCTAACGACGCCTAAGTAATATTGGTAAGGAAAAATAAATCCAAAAGAAATAAATTAACGCTTAAAAAGCGAAAAATGCTAAATAAGCGTTAAATAACCATAGGAGGTATGAGACCTCAGTTAGCGTATAATAAGGATTCTAAAGGCATAATAAGACCTAAATAATATATGGGAACAACCCGTGAAGAAAATGGATCCAAATAATGTATTAAAACGCTAATAGAGCTTTAGCGCACGTTTTTCGAGAAAACCCGAAAGCGTGACTCTAAGTACTCAAACTGACCCGTAAAAATTATGAATCATTAAATAATAATTATTAAGCATTTATGGAATCTTAATAACCAATAAGATAATTAACGAGAAATTCTGGAAAACGGGCCCGGTTAGTAAATAGTACCGAAACCGGGTAAAATATACAGCGTTTTCTGTAAAAAGAAAAATGCACCAACTTGTAGTAATGTGTGGGGCCGATTTTTAATGGGTCAAATAACCCTCACACACACATATAACTAGCTAATAAGTAAAAGGAACCAAAAAGCAAAATAGAAAAAGTAGAAAAGTACTTTAACCTTTTCTCTCACCTCACTCTCTCATTCTCTTTTCTCTTTCTTCTTCCTCCCCTTCCCACCGATTTTAATCCTCTCTCTCTCTTCTGGTTGGGAGATTTTGAAGCCCTAAAGAAAACCTCCATGGCTACTCCACCTTCTCCTCCATGCTCCATCTCCATTTGAACTCCAAATGCAAAAATAATTGCATATTCTTACTCTCCTCATCATCCTCTACACTTCTCTCTTTTCAAAATCCAAAAATGAGGAATTTCATTTTCGTGGGTGTACCCCATTGGTGAAGAAAATAGCATCAATGTGTAGCTTGGAGTCCCCTCTCTCCATTAAGGTAAAAATCTACATGAAAAACTCATGTTTCCTTCATCTCTCTTCATAACCGATTTTACCCCTATGTAATGCCTTGTTTCTCTCTCTCTTTTGAGCTTCAATTCAACCTTGCAATGGTGGTGGAATCACCTTCTTGAACCAAGGGCTAAAACCCCTCTTAAAAGCTTAAAAAGGTAAACCCTAGAAACTTTGTTTTAAGCATTTCAATGAGCTAGCATTATTCTAAGGGTTAACATGTTAATTGCACTTGTTTTGTGTGCATTGGGTGATGGGAATGGAGTTTGGCACTCCATTCCCCATATGGCGGTTTGTGAACGAAAAAGAGGAAGAGAAGAATTGGAAAAGGAAGGAGGAAATAAGAGCTCAAGGTAAGAGCTCCTTCTTAATGCTAAAATTTAAATGCATTAGAGTAATGAGAATGGGTAAACCAATTTAAAGAACCCAAAACATTGTATTGGTATTGTGGTATTGGGAGTTTAAGTATTTGTGAGCAAGTATATGAATTGTAGGCCTTGGAGCCAAATAAATTGTATGGGTGTATTGGTATTGTGAATTGAGGAAGTATTGATGTATTGATATTGCTTGAGTGCTGGTAGGACCCTTGTATGGGTGTGGCTAGAATTGGAATGAATTTGGTGAGAAGGTATGTGTATGGATAAGTTAGAATTGTAGATGAACTATGGCAAAATTTTGGTAGGAATTGTGCATTTATGGATGACTTGGTGAATGGGAGAACCAAGGTGTGTGTTGGGATGAGTAGAGGTATTTAGTAACCATGGGTTGGTAGTTGTAGTATGAGAAAGGATGAAAATATGTAGCAAGAGATGTTGAATTGCATTGGAGAAACTAGGAAAAATTAGTGTACAAGATTTAGTGAAATGAATGTGGACTTGGGTATAGATATTGTATTTGCTTGGAAATATATTTGGGATGCTAGAAGTGGCATTGGTAGAGTAAGTGTTGGATGGTGGAAGTTGGTTTAAAAATCTGTAGCATAAGTGAAACAAAAACTGTTGCATTTGTTGAAAAAGAAGTGAGGAAATTGTGTAAGTTGATTGATGAATTTAGTAATGGAATTGGTGGATGAATTAAGGTATTTTAGGAAGCCTAAATGGTACTAAAACATGTGGGATTACATGTAGGAAGATTGGGGAAGAAATGGGTAAGAAAAGAGGTGAAAAACATATTCTGTAGGCAGGTTCTGCAACCGACCGACCCAGAGGTTGGGTCGGTCGGAGCATAGACGATGGAACGTAAACTTTCTAGAATGGACCGACCCAGAGGTGTGTGGGTCGGTCGGAACAGTCCTGGGTCGGTCGGGACAATTTTATAGGACGGAAAACTTACTGGAATGGACAAACCCAAGGGGTTGGGTCGGTCAGTCGGTCGATCGGCCCTAACTTATAAAAAAAATAGTAATCATATATATATATATATGTACATATATATGGGGTTCTAGTAATACCCCATTAATGGGACATAATGGTAAGAAAGTAAGATAGGAAAACAAGTATGAGAAGTAATTAAGAAAGTTGAGAGTATAAGAACATTAAGTTAAACCGAAGTAACGGGATAACGGGGTAAGTACGGGTGTAGTAATTATGTATGTATTGTAATACTTAGTATTAATTGAACCATTTGGCATGTAGTCATTGGTTCGAGACTAGGACTCGAGGAACAAGTAAGGACTAAGGAACAAGGAGACACCTAGTAGAGTAAATTCCAGTAAAAAGGTATGATTTCTTCATGCCCTGTATCCTAACCTGGTTACCCCGATTTGTGTGCTTATTTGATCACCTAAATAAGATAAATGCATGAATCGGACTATATTGCACTTATTTGTGCTTGTTTATATTTGTTCTTGCTATGTTGCCTTGAACAATCAGTTTGTATAATTCATGAAATGTATGGATGAAAATAAATGTGTATGTACTTTGTAGTGTACTTGCGTATGGTATTGTACTTGTATGGATGTGTATGTAAGTAATGGAATATTGTGTGGCTTGTGTGAGAATGACTTCTACTATTTCCTAACCACCTAACTCCTAACGTAAGTATTGAGTAAATTGGAATGAGTAGAAGTCCGATGAAATACCCCAAACTTAGATATGGTGTTTAAATATTAAACTAAGTTATAAGGAGGCTAAATAATGCCATAGAAACATTTAGAAACATTTCTAATCAAAGAAAACATAAGGAAACACCAAAAGAGCAGTTTAAGCAAAAACGTGCTCTAAGCTAGGAGAGACTTGGGTGAGTACCCAAATATTGTCCTAAGACCTTATTAATATCCTAATGGTCATTTTAAATCAATTACCAAAGAAAACCAAGATTGAAAACAAGTTAAAACACAAAATGTGCTTTAAGGAGTCTTAAAGCACATTTTTGAAAAATTGTCTTGTAAATGGGTTTTGAGTGGCTAAATGTCCATCATTACTCTTTAATTAACATGTGTACTAATTAGTATCACTTTAGGAAGTCTAAATCAATGGGAAATCAAAAATTTCACAACAATGTGCCTTGTTTTGTGAATAGTAATTTAATTAAGCTAGTTTATAACATAAGTCAATATAAGTGAGATATTTGGTCAACAAAGACTTAAGTACCCCTTGTTACTTAATGGGGGCCAGTTTTTACAAGGTGAGTCACCACCTTTATTAGTTAATAAGCAAACAAATAATTATGAAGCAAAACTACTATTTACTTTATAAGATAAATATCTTACCTTTAATCACCTCTCTCCTCATCTCTTCATTCTCTCTTGTTCCCACGGTTTTGAGTTGCGCTCTCCCTTCTCCATTGACGTGAAGAACAACCCCATGCTAGCTCCACCTTCCTTTGTACACTACTTACTCATTTTAGCTCCAAAACCAAAACAAATTACATATTCTTCTTAGTTAGCTCAAGCTCTTTCTTTCTATCTTTTCAAAACTTCAAGAGCTCCATTTTGGTGCCAAGCCAAACCACCATTAGAGGAGGAAACTCAAGCTTGGAGACTCCATTGGCTTCTCCATTCTCTTAAGGTAAAGAAAGTGTAAGAAAATCTAGGTTTCTATCACTTCTTCTTCATGACCGAAAATACATGCTCATGAGGCTTCATTTTAATGCCTTGTTCTAGCTTGTTTTCTACTCTTTAAAGGATAGAGGAGGTCCTTCTTGCTTCATATCCAAGCTTGTCTTGAGAAACCAAGGTAAAACAATCACCTTAATACCTTAAAGCACATTTTTAACCTAGGGTTTGTTCCTTAGGGTTAATGTATTATCTAGTACTCATTGGATATTGGTTAGAACATTGGCAAGGAAAGTTTAAGTGGTGACCGAGATTGGGCAAGAAAAACCTAAGGAAGAAAGTTTGTAAAGCTTGGGAAAGAACAAAGTAAATTACTTACCTTAAGGTGTTTTATTGTTTAATGGAATGGGATTTAGATATGCGATGAGTTTAGTGTAGAGTTTACATTGGGAAAAAGGGGTTATAAAACCTTGGAGATAGAACAATGACTATACTTGTGAACTTTTGACTAAGGAGCAAATGAGAAAAAGGAGATAGTTTAAGAATATCAAGGTGAATTATAAGAAGCATTTTATTACAATGGGAGCCTTGTTGTGTGTATTCGCAGGTTAAAGGCAAATATATGTGGAAATTCAATGGTTAAGATTATTGTCATTTAAGGGCCTAAGTGCCAAGCATTTAGGTTTATACACTATATAATGATGTGGTGTAGTTTTGGTGTAAATTGTGTGTTAAGATGTTGTGATGAGAAGTTTAGTGATATTGGTTGTTTGATGGAGAAAAACCAAGTGTTAGGATGTAACTATATACTAGAGAACCCATGGCAAAATTTAGAGGAGAACCTAAGTGTTTGAGATGTTCTAAGGAAATTTCATGACTAAGGAAGTACTAGGAAGTTCTAAAGGTTGTCTTGATGAAAAGGGTGAGATTAAGGTGCTTAAATGACTTAGGCATCACTATGAAGGATTTAGGAATCAAAAGAATGTACTTGGGTATTTTGGACTTAGGTAAATGTTGATAAAAGAAGCTAGGGAACTTTAAGAAGTTTGATGTAAAAGAGCATAAAACTTTTAGATTGTTTAGGTAGAAACTAGAGTATAGAATTTAAGGAAGGCTTGGGAAACGTAATAGGGATGCAAGTGGTGTATATGGTGTGGTCAAGTTCTTAAGGAGGGAACTTTTGGCTAGTAGAAGTTCTAGGTGAAAGGGATGTTGAAATGTAGGAAAGAAAGTGTTAAGTGTTAGTAGTTGTTGTAAGAATTGAGTAAAGGATTGGGATGATCTTTGAAGTTTGTTTTAATGAGTTTGGAAGATGGTTTAAGGTGGGTTTAAGGGTCTAAATGATGTTAGAACACATTGGAAGGCTTGAGGAAAAGTTTAGTGAAGATTTGACAATGTTTGGGCATGTTCTGGTGGCGTCCGACCCAGGGGTCCGACCCAAGTTTGGGTCGGACGGCCTTTGTTAGACGCCAGTGAATGGTTCTGGAACGGTCCGACCCAGAGGATTTGGGTCGGACATGGGTCGGACGGGGGTGCTTTAAAGGATGAGAAAATTTCTGGAATGGTCCGACCCAGTTAGTTGGGTCGGACATGGGTTGGACAGAGGAGGTTTAGAAGACGGAAAATTTCTGGAATGGTCCGACCCAGTTGGTTGGGTCGGACGGTGGGTCGGACGACCCTTAACACTTAAAAAAAAAGAAATTTTGAATTCTAAGGATGATAATTGGTAATAAGGTATACCATGGGTAGGGTAGTAATGGTGAGGACCCTAAGAACTTAAGGGATTAAGATTAAGTTAAGTAAAACCTTAATGTTTAAAGTTTAGTTTATAAGGTTAAGTGGCAAGGATCTAAGAGGGTATCGAATGGGAGTTTTTAAGGACTAGGTGAGTTAAGTAAGGTGCAAATAACTAATGGCCTAAAAATGAATCAATGTTTTAGGTTTGTGAATTGGGACCCCGGAGAAGGTTAAACAAACGACAGACGACGGTGAACGGTATAGTCTTTCTTGTGACCTGCTTGCTAACGAGGTTTCCCTCGGCTTGTGTGCTATCTGTTTATTTGCTATGACTAAGACAAGATAAAGCATGCAACCGGTTATACTTATTCTCGTTGTGAATGTGTTTTCTTTACACTAACCCACGAGACTTGAGAATGTCGCTAACTAAGATTAGTACCCACTGAGTTAAGGATAAGAACTAAGTATTGTTGATTGTTGGTTTTTACCCGTCAAGGTTTAACTAACACTTGGTGATTAAGACTTTCACTAACCAGAACTTGGGGTGGGAGTGAGGAATCGAGAATGGTATCGGCACATGTGTATTGGGGGAGATCGGTATCTGAATCAGATCCGACTTCCAAATAAGACTTGTTATTAGACTCGTCGCCTAGGGTCAACAAACCGACCCAACCACCCGGGCTACTGTTTGAGGTGGGAGGCACATTAAGGATGGCGTGGGGGGATCAAGCCTACATCCCCAACAAATTAAGAAAGGTAGCTTATCGTCGGATAGTGCACTGCTACCGGCTAGGGTTAACCAAGCCCTATAAAGATAAGCAACCGATTAAGGGCTAACCAATCTAATAGTGGAGCGGTTGGCAATTATAAGGTTAAGGAGATTGTGGATCTAAGGAGTTAAGAACTAACTCACTTATTAAGGGAACGCCTGAGTCGTTCATTTGCTTATGAGCTATTTATGTTCATTGTGGTTGTTGGTTTATTGCGTATCATATTATGCTTATTATGCCAATCAACTTCCATGCTATCGACAATTAGTCGTCGTAGCCCCGTTCGCTTGGGAGCCATGGGAGGGTCGTACCAGCATTCGTGCTGACCCCCTTTGGGGGCTGTTTTTACACTTGTAGGTAAGCGGCCGATGAAGTCACACCACGAGAGTAGGAGCGGGTAGCCCTAGGTGGGACTTTATTTTGAGTACGGGTAGCGCCTGTGCACCCGTCAGTTAGTAGTGGAACATGAGCTTGTGAAATATTGTATGGTTTTGAAGAATACTTTAAACTCAGTTGGTGTATGTATTGTGGATATGTGATTGTAAATATTTAAATAATGGTATTTCTTGTTGGTTAGACCGTAGCAAGGTCCTGGTGGTAGTTTATTCCCGCTGTGACGTTTAAAGTATTATTTGTTAAGTAGCGATAACCACGATTGGCTTAGGACGGGGTGTTACAAAAGTGGTATCAGAGCGTAGTTACGCTCTGATCAAGAAATACCGGGCATAAGAAACCACCGAGTTAGAATATAAGTTAAGGAATAAGTGATGGGTTAAGGGTGTGAGCTGTTAGGGTGAGTAGAGTCAGATGACCACTATTAAGTGTGGATCGTCTTTACCGTCTACGGACGTTATAAATTCGCTAACCGAAACAGTGGTGGATACGAATCTAATGTGAGTTGTGCTTGTTCAGATGGCAGGACGTCCTAGAGGAGGCCGAAGTCGTGGCCAGGGCGATGATGCTTCAGGGATACCGGGAGGGCAGACGATCGCCGAGATCATGGCTTCCGCATTAGGGCACATGGGCTATCAGCCTGATGTGGGTGCACCACCTCCACCGCCACAACCTAGGGAACCAAATTGGGTGAAGAGTCTTGCAGACCTTCGACCTGCACACTTTAAGGGGGAGACCGATCCCGCCAAGCTTGAGGCGTACATCTCCGAGCTGGAGACCGCCTTTGAGACCATTGATGTCCCTGCTGGGATCAAGGTGCGTCTGGCTGCTTTCTATCTGAAGGGGGCGGCAGGCGATTGGTGGAAGCTGGTGATGGCCGAGCATGTGGCCAATCCAGAGTTCAGCTGGGAGCAGTACACCGCCTTGCTACGAGCAAAGTACTACCCCGCCCATGTCCAGGCGAAGAAGCGCTTGCAGTTGGACGCGCTTAAGCAGACCGACAAGATGACGGTGGACGAGTATTACACAGAGTTCACCGCCTTGCTCCGTCTTCTACCAGGTCTTGGGTATTCAGACCAGATACTGGTGGACCGCTTCTATGGCGGGCTTAGCCACCGACTCCGCTACGGCATGGGGCCGATGAGTTATACCACCTTGCAGGTAATAAGAATGAGTAAGATATAATTAAGTGAATAAGATTTAGTTTGTGAGAAATAAGAGGAACTAATACCTTGGGAAGCAGGAGTGCTATCATGCCACTGCTAAGGTTGAGATAACCGTCCAGCTGAGGGACGAGGACAATGCCAAGAGAAAGAGTGCTGGAAAGAGTACAGAATACCAAGGGCAAGGTGGGTACAAGAAACAGAAGTACCAACCTCAAGCCCAAAAGAACCAGAACCAAAAAGGAAAGGAGGAAAAGGAGAAGGCTACTGATGAGCCACCGAAACTGACTTATGCTTATGCTGCTAAGCCCCTGCGCTCCAGGGTGCCAAAGAGTAAGGAAATACATTTTGAGTAAATAAGAATGGTTGACAACATTGAGACACAAATACTGATGCGATGCCTAACCAGGTACTGAGATTGGTAAGGAAACTGGAGGTGGCTACCAACGACACTACTATTGCCAGAGGTGTAAGGGGGACCACCCCGGAGTTGACTGCAGGGGGAATAAGGTGGAGTGTAACTTTTGTTGAGTACTCGGGCACCGGGCATATGAGTGCTACGGGAACCCGAAGAGTAAGAATTACAGACCCAGTTTTAAGATTAAGGCCAAGACCGATCAGGGATCTAGATCCGACGGTCAGAGGAGGGGGCAACAAGCTGCAGACAAGAACCCACGGGTGACCCAGAAGTCGGGACCCACACTACACTTGGTGGACCGGGATGATGAGCCTGAACCCTCATCGAGGCCAGGTACCGCTATAACCATTTAGTAATAAAATTGCCTGCTTACCGCATTATCATGCATGTTGGGTGAATAATTGAGTTAAGTAAAAATGAGATGAGATTAGAACTTAAGTAAGATATAACCTACTACCACTTTAGGAAGCTTCAACATCTGCTATCCAATACCATTTACACCTAACCCGGAGCACACCGACATCGAAACCATAGACTTTCCAACCGAACAATGTCAGGTTATCCGCCCAGGTATGATTCTATTAAGGGGATACCTGACACCCGAAGCACAAATAGCCATCATCAGAAGATGCAATCAACTAGGAATGGGACCGGGAGGTTTTTACACACCGAAGTACCCAGGGGGAGCAAGGATGAAATTAAAAATGATGAGCTTAGGCAAGGATTGGAATCCGTATGCCAAGAATTACCAAACCACGAGGATGCAAGATGGAGTCTCACCACCGGGAATACCCGAAGAGTTCCATCCAGTTATTACACAAGTCGTGGAAATCGCTCAGCAAATGGAAGCTGAACCGATTCCAGACATTCAGGCAGACATTTGGATTGTGAACTTCTACGAGAGGGATGGGCGACTTGGACTACACCAGGATAAGGATGAGACAACGGAGTCTCTCGAAAGGGGGATACCCGTAGTGTCTTGGTCCATTGGGGATGATGCAGAGTTTTTATACGGCGAGCAGAAGCGTGCGGACCGTGCGAATAAGTTGGTACTTAAGTCTGCAGATGTATTAGTTATGGGAGGAGAATCAAGGATGTTATACCATGGGATTAAGAGAATCAAGTTGAATACAGCACCGTCAGCAGTAATCAATGTGACGAATATGAGACCTGGGAGATTAAACCTAACCTTTAGACAATATTAGTCATGTAACGTTAGAATAAGATGAGGAATGAGATGTGAGATTGAAGCACATGTTGTAAACAGGATGGTTATGAATAAAATAACAGTGTTGTTCATATAAATTGTTACGACCCTTGTTATACCATCAATACTCATGAAGCGTGTGAACACAATTAGGTCATGGACTTGGTACGGAAGGTGCATTAAGCATACTTACAGAGGCACAGGCCGACGCCAGCGGCACTATCCTCACTGGCACCTTTCCGATTAATGGGGTTGAGGCATCAGTTCTCTTCGACTCAGGGGCCTCACATACCTTTGTCTCGGCATCATTCGCGAGCAGGTTGGGGCTAGACGCTGATGAGCTACCCGACTTCACGGTTACGCTTCTGTCTAAGGAGAAGGTTCGTTGCACTCGCTACTACCGAGGAGCCATTGTCAGAATTAAGGGGGGAGACTTTCCAGTTGGTTTTATTGAGTTCAGTGAGCTAGGATTTGATGTTATCTTCGGGATGAACTGGTTGGAGCGGCATAAGGGACGTATCCTCTGCGCCGAGCATAGATTGCTGCTCAGGAGTCCGTCTGGGGTAACAATATCATACCGCTAGAGGCCCAGAGAGCCTTCGACTAAGATCATCACCGCCATGGCAATGTATAAGGAATTGAGAAGAAAGGGAGAAGTGTACCTCTGCTATGTATAGGACATAGAGAGAGACCCCGAGTTCGACCCCGACTTACCGGTAGTGTCGGAGTTCCCCGACCTATTTCCACGGGAACTGCCCGGCATGCCACCCACTCGAGAGGTAGAGTTCACCATCGAGCTGCTACCTGGTACCGGACCTAGAGCCAAGGCACCATACCACATGGCTCCGGCAGAAATGACGGAGTTAAGGGAACAACTGAAGGACTTGTTGGATAAAGGATTTATAAGACCAAGTGTGTCACCATGGGGAGCGCCGGTCCTCTTCGTGAAGAAGAAGGATGGTAGTCTCCGCCTCTGCATCGACTACAGAGAGCTGAATGCAGTGACAGTGAAGAATAAGTACCCACTACCCCGCATTGACGATCTATTCGATCAGTTGAAGGGAGCATCTGTGTTCTCCAAAATCGATCTCAGATCGGGGTATTATTAGATAGCCATTAAGGAGGGAGACATTGAGAAGACGGCATTCCGGACACGATACGGCCTCTATGAGTTTACAGTGATGTCGTTCGGTTTGTCGAACGCACCGGCAAAGTTTATGGATCTGATGAACCGCTTGTTCCGGGAGCAGCTGGACAAGTCGGTTGTGGTGTTTATTGATGATATTTTGTATCTCTCGAAATCTAAGGTGAACATGAGGAACATCTGAGGAGAGTATTTGAAATATTGAGGGAGAACCAGCTATAGCTAAGTTCTCCAAATGTGAGTTTTGGCTTGACCAGGTCTCTTTCCTAGGTCATGTCATCTCAGATGCTGGGATCTCAGTGGATCCGCAAAGATTGATGTCGTACTACTTGGCCAAGGCCGAAGACTGTTACCGACATCCGAGCTTTTCTCGGTCTGGCAGGTTACTACAGAGGTTTGTTGTTATTTCAGCATGGTCGCGAAGCCGACCAGTCTGATGAAGAAAGATGCACCGTTCTTGTGGACGACTGACTGTGAGAAGTCTTTCAATTTCAAATTTGAAGGACTCACTGACCACTGCACCGGTTCTGACCATTCCAGACGGTACGGAGGGCTTTGAGGTTTAGTGTGATGCATCCAGTAGAGGGCTGGGTTGCTGATAAGTGTGAAATATATCTATTTTTAGGGCTTTAATTCTTCCTATTTTCATAACAATTGATGTCATATTTCTCACTTATCTTATGTTCTTCTAAGTTTTATATTTATATGAGAGTTGATATATTTTATTTGTCAAATACAGGTAAAAACATCGTGTATATATATATACATATATATATATATACGTATTATATATATGCATATATTCGTTGGACGTCATCAATTTGATTCATGGATCGGTGCAGAGGAAATTAAATAGTTAAATATATTGGACGCTGCATGAGAATCTTTGACGAGGTTTATAAAAGAATGGAAGATAAAGTAAAAGTTGAATCAGGTGTATACATATACACACCGTGCATTGGCGAAGAGGGCGGGATGTTTTTGAAGATAAAAAATAGAATCGGCCGTTTTGCAAAAAGGAAAATTGTGGCCGACTTAATAAAAGGGGAGACTTCCAACCCAGCGCGATAATTCCGGTTGGCTCCTCATCATCGATCGGCCACATCCATACTAGCCTGCCTCCCGAAATCATTGGCCTAGCCAATTTGTTTGACTCATACCTGTTCATCCATCGATCCTCACCGATAACATCCATCGCCACCATCATCACACACATACCAACACCCACCGACTGCACCGCTATTATCGTAGCCCACCTTCATCACCAGTCCACCACAACATACAGCCTTCAACGAGTAGCAGGCACGGGAGTAGGACGGCGCAACAGTTCGGACCGAGATCAAGAACAAGAAACTGAGCATCACCGGGGCTAATCGAGTGCAGTAGTAAACTGAGTTTATTTGCTTCTTTATTATTTCTTGTTATACTTTATTCGTTGCATGTTATTTTATGTTTGTTTTAATGTTTGTTTACGTTTCTAAAAGCATGAGCGAGTAGTTTTATTTAGTTCCCCGGGTTGGGAAGCGAACCTATTTTGTAGAATTTTATCATGTGATTATTTCACTACTTTTATTTGATGCAATAGTTTAATTCCTGTTCTTCATGTGCTTTGATTCTTTAGCTAATTACCAAAGTTACGTTTGTAGTTTTCTAATCAAAATGCGGTGCTGAGATTAGTTAACAAGACATAGGAAGTTAAACCGGATTAACGACTAGAAGCATGACCCGGCCTATAGGTTAATCTGTCTCCAATAGGAACTGTTTTTAAAACGATTGATTTGTTTCCGAATTAGAGCATTAGTGTGCTGCTAGTTCTTCCAGTCAATTAGAATTCATTGTACATGACCCAGCCGGTGAATTATTTATGGTTCCTGAGTTTATTGCAATGTTAGTGAAATTGTTATTTAATAGGATTTGAAGAAATAGGTTAGCAGAACAACCCGGGGCGCCTTTTTTTACCATATTAATCCTTTAATTTTCTAGATATTGTTTGTTACTTGTTTTATTTCTTTAGTTTAGTTACGATTAGATTAATTAAGCAAAACCTGAAAAAGTGACGTTTCCTGTTTTCTTAATTAAGTTTTCTGAGTTAGTTAATAAACTGTCAGTTAATTGAACGAGGTCCCTGAGATCGACAACCCCCACTCAATTCACTATTCCGCAAAACGATAGGTACACTGCCTAGGTAGGAGTATAGTAACATATATTTCTGCTAACAAGTTTTTGGCGCCATTGCCGGGGACCTCCGAAACGGTTAATTGACATTTATCTGATTGAGATTTTATTCCTTTATTCTAGGATTATTTTTGTTCAGATTTTATTTTTATTCCGGTAACTACTGCATCAAATTGATTTCAGTTGGTTTAAGGTTGTTTTATTCATTACGTTTCTTTCCTTTCTTTTCAATAGTACGTACTTTTGTCAATTTGATTACTTCTTCTACTTTTTTTGTTTTACTTCATTTTTAACTTTACGTCAAAGTTTCTACATAAGTTTAGTTCTTTAATTTATTTCACGATTCAACATAAACTGTACGAGATTAGTTTCCGTACTCACTTTTTTTTTCGTTTTTCGTTTTTAGTTTCTTTTTATTTTTTTTCTTTTTTTTGTTTATTCATAGATACTTTATTTGTATTTTGGTTTTTTATATATTTATTTTGGTTTCTTTTTCTTTTATCTTTTATCTTTTGTTATTTGATTTTATTTTTGTGTAGTATTTTAGAATGGCTGACAGGCAGACCTTGAGTGAATATCAGCAACCGTCAGTTGAGGGAAGACCTTCTGCTATTGTTCTCCCACAAGTTACAACAACTGAATTAGATTCCTGGCAATTCAAAACGAGTTACATTACCACACTTTACCACCAGGGGCAATTCAGTGGGCTAGACTCGGATGATGCTCCACATCATATTTCTTCATTCTAGAATTTTGTGGTTCATTTAATAAAACAGGAAATTTGAACGAGCGCATCCGTCTCATTATTTCCCTACTTTGAGAGATGGAGCCTCTAGGTGGTTAAGAAGTCTGCAACCTCGTAGCGTTCATACTGGGCTGATCTAGCAAGCAAGTTCCTGGCCAAATATTATCCACTGTCCAAGACCAGAGAAAAGATCGGTCAGATTAATAACTTTTGTCAGGAACCAGGTGAGTCACTTTATGATTCATGGGATAGATTCAAAGAACTCCAAATTGCATGCCCACACCATGGTATGAGTGATAGGGACCTTGTTTTGTCATTCTTTAATGGTTTAAGTGATTCTAATAAGCTTTTGCTAAATTCTGCTTCTGGAGGAAATTTTATGAGTAAGACAGGTGCAGAAGCAATTGAGCTCCTAGATTCGATGACCGAGAGCACCAGACAGTGGTGCAAGAATAAGGGGAGAGGAGAAGCTGGAATTCATAGTTTTCCCCCGCAGGATCATGTTTCAGCTTAGTTGTCAGCATTAGCAAAAGCTATTGAGAAGCTTACCTTGAATCAACCACAACAAACGGTGAAGGCAGCTACATCTTCCCAGTATTTGAATCGTGCTGCGATATTGTGGTGGAGCCCATAAGACCTTCAACTGCGAGGGACCTGGTTTTGCTGGAAATCCAGAGGAGGTAAATTCTATAAACTAACCGACCAGGTAACTCTTTTAATCTATGGTGCAAAATAGTTGGAGAAATAATCAGCAGTCTCAGTGGCGAGGTAATGATCAATCTATGGGCAATAATTCTTATAATCAGAATAATAGACAATCTCATTTTAATAGACATCTGGAACAAGTTCAGGATCCCTAGGAAGGAAACAGCAGGATCGAGAGCATGTTTGCAGAGTTGCTGAAACAGGGCCAGGCTAGTAATTCCAGAATTGCAGAATTGGAGGCCAAAGTTACTGATCAAGCATACATAAATCAGAGTGTAGAGAGGCAGTTGAGTCAAATGTCACAACAGTTAGCACAAATGCAAGCAGGGTCGCTTCCAAATCAACCGAAACCAAATCCGGTAGAACATTGTAAATCAGTAACATTGGATGGTGAGAAGCGACCAGAACCTAGTGCTCCTGAAGCTGCAAAAAAAACTCTCATGCATGAAATTGTAGAAGTTGAGACTCCGACAACAAAGTTGAAAAATCCAAGGAGGAGGAGTCTCTTGAAACTCAACCTACTTTATTTTCTTTTTCTGATTCTCGAATTGCATTAATAAAATCATGGCCATATCCTGTTCCAGTTTTAATGAGTGATTATGATATGCAGTTTGAGAAATTTCTGAGCTTCATGGAACCATTGACTGCTAAGTATTCCTTTGAATATATTTGTACTAGGATGCCCAATTATGCTAAATTTTTGAAGAATCCCAGATTTGATAAGCATAATTTGTAGGAGCAGGAGACAGTGGAGTTAACAGAGACGGTCTCGGCAGTCCTTTTGAAGAAGCTCCCTCCCAAGCTTGGTGATCCTGGACTCCCCATCATACCTTGCTCTATTGAAAAGGTAGATTGCGGTAAAGGTTTGTGCGATTTAGGTGCTAGCATCAACTTAATGCCTTTATCAGTTTTTAATAAACTAGGAGTTGGTCAATGTTCTCCTACTTCCATTCGATTGCAATTGGCTGACCGCTCCATAGTTTATCCAAAGGGTAAGGTAGAGGACCTAATAGTGACAGTAGGTAAATTTTCTTTTCCTACTGATTTCATCATTGTGGATATGGAGGAGGACTCAGAAGTGCCTATTATTTTAGGTAGACCTTTTATGCGCACTGCTCGTATTTTAATAGATGCAGAAGAAGGGAAAATAATATTGCGATACCTTAATGAGCAGGTCTCTTTTGATATGACTCCTAATAAGAGAAATCTTGCAGGAGTTCAGTTTTGTTCTGGTATAGCTATTGTTGACTCTTCAGTGCAGGAGATAGGATTGCAGAGAGAGCCTAAGGTGCCTAAAACTTTTTCAAGGATCACCAAGACATGTAAGAGAACTGAGGTGCTAGTCAAGAAGAAACATTCTTCTGCTGCCTACAAGATTGAGGCGCTGGACAAAGGTAAGGATCATATCTATTTTGTCTGTCCTGGTGACTCTCATGATGGAATGTACTCCCCCAAACGATTACGACAAAAGAAGAAAGTTGAAAAAGTTTGGCGGGTTAAGCGGATCCTAGTAAGCGTAATCCTCCTGATTCAATATGTTGCAATGGAATGACGTAGTCGAGGGAAAGTCTAGCCAAAGACTATAAAGAAGGGCGGCTGACTGGGAGGCAAGCCAGTGGTTGTTTTTAGTTTCCAGTTTTCTTTTGATTTGTAGTACTTTTAATTTTTATTGAGTTTCTTATTGTCCAGTTTACTCACTCAAGGTTTCTAATGCCCATGCATTTAAAGAGATGCTTTTAGCGTCAATTCGTGTTGCTTTTCTGAGATTGCTTGCAGGTGTGGTGATCATAGACATTCCATAGGCTGGACACTTGCTTCACAGCAAGTGTGAGGAAGATTCCTACCTCGGTAAAGTGCGTAAGTGTGAGGAAGGTACCCCTTCCTCAATCTGAAGATTTCTACCCCGGCGAAGGACCTAAGTGTGAGGAAGGTGCCCTTCCTCAATCTGAAGATATCAGGGGAGTTTTCGTGTCCTTTCACTCTTATTTTAAGTTAAGCTTACGCTTTCAATGCATCAAGTCCATGAGATCTTTAGTTAACTTTTGATGAATTTGCACTATTTAGAAAGTTCTCTTCTTGGTTTGAATTTGTGAACAATGAGGACATTGCTCCTCTTAAGTGTGAGGAAGTAGGAGTACTTTCTAAATATTGTCATTGCACGTAATGCCACATTTGCTTTTGATTGTCCTTTTGTTTTGAAAGAATTGCTTCTTTTAAGTGCCAATAAATATTGAATCTTCAGGTGAAAATTTCTGTTGAGGTTTTGAAAGCAAGCCTGATGGCCCCCTCAAGAATCTTTTTGCTTTTGGCTGTTTGTATGTATAGTTTTATCCAAACTGAATCTATTTTCACTGGAATTTGGTGGATTAGCTGATTATGAAAACTGAATTAGTCTAGTTTGGGATCTTGGGAATGATGTGAAAGTTTGGAATGAAAAGGATAAGGCAAGGTACTCCGCTGATCTGAATTGAAAATTTCTGAACCTAAAACAGGCCTCTTCATTTGGTTATTAAGTCCTTGGGGTGCTTCATCACCCATCTACCTAAGGTCTTGTGATCTGGGATAGAAGGCCCAAAGCCGCTACATGGGTGAAGAGAAAAGTCTGAGGGGATGAATTGAATATGCAAATGGCAAAATAGAATGTTGAGGAAAAAGAACTTTGAAAAGTTAAAAGTGTATTTCAATTTTGCTTATTCTGATCATGAGTATGTGGTGTTGAAAGGTATCGCGGAATAAGGCGTTACTTCACACCCCTTGTCATCCAAAGGTTAGAGGAAGAAATGGTGGAAGATCCTAAACTATTCAGTTTCAGTTTCTATAATCTAACTTCTCCATGCTTTTTAACTCCACTCTGTTTTACTGATTGCGAAAACCTACAGCAAATAGCAGAACTATTCTTGTGATTGTCATTTTGCTCATTTTCCATCAGCAGTTGTTTGATCCTGAGTTTCGATACAACGGCCCTTAAGAGTAGTCATATTCTGTATTTGCTTGAGGACAAACAAAAACTAAGTGTGAGGAAGTTTGATAAGTGTGAAATATATCTATTTTTAGGGCTTTAATTCTTCCTATTTTCATAACAATTGATGTCATATTTCTCACTTATTTATGTTTTCTAATTTGTATTTATATGAGAGTTGATATATTTTATTTGTCAAATACAGGTAAAAACATCGTGTATATATATATATAATATATATACATATTATCGTATTATATATATGCATATATTCGTTGGACGTCATCAATTTGATTCATGGATCGGTGCAGAGGAAATTAAATAGTTAAATTATTGGACGCTGCATGAGAATCTTTGACGAGGTTTATAAAAGAATGGAAGATAAAGTAAAAGTTGAATCAGGTGTATACATATACACACCGTGCATTGGCGAAGGGGGCGGGATGTTTTTGAAGATAAAAATAGAATCGGCCGTTTTGGAAAAAGGAAAATTGTGGCCGACTTAATAAAAGGGGAGACTTCCAACCCAGCGCGATAATTCCGGTTGGCTCCTCATCATCGATCGGCCACATCCATACTAGCCTGCCTCCCGAAATCATTGGCCTAGCCAATTTGTTTGACTCATACCTGTTCATCCATCGATCCTCACCGATAACATCCATCGCCACCATCATCACACACATACCAACACCCACCGACTGCACCGCTATTATCGTAGCCCACCTTCATCACCAGTCCACCACAACATACAGCCTTCGACGAGTAGCAGGCACGGGAGTAGGACGGCGCAACAGTTCGGACCGAGATCAAGAACAAGAAACTGAGCATCACCGGGACTAATCGAGTGCAGTAGTAAACTGAGTTTATTTGCTTCTTATTATTTCTTGTTATACTTTATTCGTTGCATGTTATTTTTTGTTTTGTTTTAATGTTTGTTTACGTTTCTAAAAGCATGAGCGAGTAGTTTTATTTAGTTCCCCGGGTTGGGAAGCGAACTTATTTTGTAGAATTTTATCATGTGATTATTTCACTACTTTTATTTGATGCAATAGTTTAATTCCTGTTCTTCATGTGCTTTGATTCATTAGCTAATTACCAAAGTTACGTTTGTAGTTTTCTAATCAAAATGCGGTGCTGAGATTAGTTAAACAGACATAGGAAGTTAAACCGGATTAACGACTAGAAGCATGACCCGGCCTATGGGTTAATCTGTCTCCAATAGGAACTATTTTTAAAACGATTGATTTGTTTCCGAATTAGAGCATTAGTGTGCTGCTAGTTCTTCCAGTCAATTAGAATTCATTGTACATGACCCAGCCGGTGAATTATTTATGGTTCCTGAGTTTATTGCAATGTTAGTGAAATTGTTATTTAATAGGATTTGAAGAAATAGGTTAGCAGAACAACCCGGGGAGCGCCTTTTATTTACCATATTAATCACCTTTAATTTTCCAGATATTGTTTGTTACTTGTTTTATTTCTTTAGTTTAGTTACGATTAGATTAATTAAGCAAAACCTAAAAAAGTGACGTTTCCTATTTTCTTAATTAAGTTTTCTGAGTTATTTAATAAACTGTCAGTTAATTGAACGAGGTCCCTGAGATCGACAACCCCCACTCAATTCACTATTCCGCAAAACGATAGGTACACTGCCTAGGTTGGAGTATAGTAACATATATTTCAGCTAACAGTTGCGTGCTCATGCAACATGGCAAGGTGGTGGCATATGCCTCACGCCAGTTGAAGAAACATGAGGAGAACTACCCCACACATGATTTAGAGCTGGGAGCTATAGTCTTCGCCTTGAAGATATGGCGCCATTACTTATACGGGGTTGTGTTGATACACACCGATCATAAGAGTTTAAGATACATATTTACTCAGAAGGAGTTGAATCTCAGACAGAGAAGATGGTTAGAATTCTTGAAAGACTATGACATTGACCTCCAATACAAAGAGGGGAAGGCCAATGTTGTAGCAGACGCCCTGAGCCGTCGAGCACACTCACTCCATTCGCTAGTTTCTTTCTCCAGCTTGGTTGATGAGGTGCGAGAGGCTCAGAGGTCAGATGAGTACATGGGAGAGGTCAGACAGAAGCTGAGGGATGGTACCTTTGAGAGTCAGAAATACGACTTTAGAGATACTTAAGGGCCGGTTATGCATACCACGGGGCAACACGAATCTGAAAGACCGTATACTTAGGGAATCACACTGTTCTTCAGTTTCCATCCATCCGAGAGCCTCTAAGATGTATAAGGACATGAAGAGATACTTCTGGTGGTCGGGGATGAAGACAGATGTTACCGAGTTCGTCTTGAGGTGTCTCACATGCCAGAAGGTAAAATTCGAACACCGACGACCGGGCGGAATGGTACAATTGATGCCAGTTCTGGAATGGAAGTTCCATGATATCTCCATGGACTTTGTAGTTGGACTCCCACCTGCTAGAGGAGGTCTCAACATGATATGGGTGGTGGTGGATCGCCTTACCAAAGTAGCCCGATTCATACCGATGAAGGATACTTGGAAGGTGACCAAATTAGTTGAGTTATTTGAGAAAGAAATAATGAGACATCACGGGATACCGAAGACCATAGTGTCAGATAGAGATACCAGATTCCTTTCGAGGTATTGGAGAGCTACCAGAGAAGCGTTGGGTATAGAACTCAAGCTGAGTACTGCATTCCATCCTCAGACAGATGGTCAGACTGAGCGTACTATTCAGACACTCGAGGATATGCTGAGGGCATGTGCCTTAGACTTCCAGGGTAGTTGGATTGACAAATTGCATCTGATCGAGTTTTCATACAACAACAGCTATCACGCTTCGATCAAAATGGCACCTTTTCAAGCGTTGTACGGTAGACCATGTCGTACACCGCTCTGCTAGGATGAGTCGAGTGAGACGGTCATTATAGGACCAGAGTACTTAGAGCAAGTTAAGGCTAAAGTTCAGCAAATTAGGGAGAACATGAAAGCTGCTCAAGATAGGCAGAAGTCGTATGCTGATGTTCGACGACGGGACCTGGAGTTCGCAGTGGGCGACCGGGTATTTCTGCGAGTTTCACCGATGAAGGGTGTATTCAGGTTTGGGCAGAAGGGCAAATTAAGCCCGAAGTTTGTTGGTCCTTATGAGATTACGGAGCGGGTGGGCCCGGTTGCTTACAGGTTGAATTTACCTGCTGAACTGGGTAAAGTGCATGATGTTTTTCATGTTTCACAGCTAAAGAAATACATGCACCACCCCTCCCATGTGTTAGAACCTGAGAGGTTGACTTTAGAACCAAATTTGAGATCAGTGGAGCTTCCTCAGAGAATCTTGGACAGTAAGACTAGGGACACTCACCACAAGTCAGTGCGACTGGTGAAGGTTCTCTGGTCAAACCAGGATGTCGAAGAGGCCACGTGGGAATTAGAGGATAAGATGAGGGCGAAGTACCCTTCTTTGTTTACTGACTAGACCGTCTGTATAGGGTACGGGGCGTACCCCTTTTTAAGGGGGGGGGTAGAGCTTCCTCGCTTTTGAGTTAGGAAACATACTTGTTGTCGTTTGTTTGGTTGTTTAAGATGTGAATTTGTGTAGTTGCTACACTTTGGTGTTAAGTTTGAGTTATGTATAATACTTATGTATTGTATTTGAGAATGACCTTAGAGTCTTGAGATGTGTGAATGTGAATATAAGATGTGGTGTTAAGATTAAGGGAATTGAGTACCGTGAATGGTTAAGCATATATGTGAACTTTGGGGACAAAGTTCTTTTAAGAGGGGTAGATTGAAATACCCAAAACTTAGATATGGTGTTTAAATGATAAACTAAGTTATAAGGAGGCTAAATAATGCCTTAAAAACATTAAGAAACATTTCTAATCAAAGAAAACATAAGGAAACACCAAAATAGCAATTTAAGCAAAAACGTGCTCTAAGCTTGGAGAGACTTGGGTGAGTACCCAAATATTGTCCAAAGACCTTAGTAATATCCTAATGGTCATTTTAAATCAATTACCAAAGAAAACCAAGCTTGAAAACAAGTTAAAACATAAAATGTGCTTTAAGGAGTCTTAAAGCACATTTTTGAAAAATTGTCTTGTAAATGGGTTTTGAGTGGCTAAATGTCCATCATTACTCTTTAATTAACATGTGTACTAATTAGTATCACATTAGGAAGTCTAAATCAATGGGAAATCAAAAATTTCACAACAATGTGCCTTGTTTTGTGAATAGTAATTTAATTAAGCTAGTTTATAACATAAGTCAATATAAGTGAGATATTTGGTCAACAAAGACTTAAGTGCCCCTTGTTACTTAATGGGGGCCGGTTTTTACAAGGTGAGTCACCACCTTTATTAGTTATCAAGCAAACAAATAATTATAAAGCAAAACTACTATTTACTTTACAAGATAAATATCTTACCTTTAATCACCTCTCTCCTCATATCTTCATTCTCTCTTGTTCCCACGGTTTTGAGTTCCTCTCTCCCTTCTCCATTGACGTGAAGAACAACCCCATGCTAGCTCCACCTTCCTTTGTACACTACTTACTCATTTTAGCTCCAAAACCAAAACAAATTACATATTCTTCTTAGTTAGCTCAAGCTCTTTCTTTCTATCTTTTCAAAACTTCAAGAGCTCCATTTTGGTGCCAAGCCAAACCACCATTAGAGGAGGAAACTCAAGCTTGGAGACTCCATTGGCTTCTCCATTCTCTTAAGGTAAAGAAAGTGTAAGAAAATCTAGGTTTCTATCACTTTTTCTTCATGACCGAAAATACATGCTCATGAGGCTTCATTTTAATGCCTTGTTCTAGCTTGTTTTCTACTCTTCAAAGGATAGAGGAGGTCCTTCTTGCTTCATATCCATGCTTGTCTTGAGAAACCAAGGTAAAACAATCACCTTAATACCTTAAAGCACATTTTTAACCTAGGGTTTGTTCCTTAGGGTTAATGTATTATCTAGTACTCATTGGAGTCATTGGATATTGGTTACAACATTGGCAAGGAAAGTGTAAGTGGTGACCGAGATTGGGCAAGAAAAACCTAAGGAAGAAAGTTTGTAAAGCTTGGGGAAGAACAAGGTAAATTACTTACCTTAAGGTGTTTTATTGTTTAAGGGAATGGGATTTAGATATGCGATGAGTTTAGTGTAGAGTTTACATTGGGAAAAGGGGTTATAAAACCTAGGAGAAAGAACAATGACTATACTTGTGAACTTTTGACTAAGGAGCAAGTGAGAAAAAGGAGATAGTTTAAGAATATCAAGGTGAATTATAAGAAGCATTTTATTACAATGGGAGCCTTGTTGTGTGTATTCGCAGGTTAAAGACAAATATATGTGGAAATTTAGTGGTTAAGATTATTGTCATTTAAGGGCCTAAGTGCCAAGCATTTAGGTTTATACACTATATAATGATGTGGTGTAGTTTTGGTGTAAATTGTGTTTTAAGATGTTGTGATGAGAAGTTGAGTGATATTGGTTGTTTGATGGAGATAAACCAAGTGTTAGGATGTAACTATATACTAGAGAACCCATGGCACAATTTAGTGGAGAACCTAAGTGTTTGAGATGTTCTAAGGAAATTTCATGACTAAGGAAGTACTAGGAAGTTCTAAAGGTTGTCTTGATGAAAAAGGGTGAGATTAAGGTGCTTAAATGACTTAGGCATCACTATGAAGGATTTAGGAATCAAAAGAATGTACTTGGGTATTTAGGACATAGGTAAATGTTGATAAAAGAAGCTAGGGAACTTTAGGAAGTTTGATGTAAAAGAGCATAAAACTTTTAGATGGTTTAGGTAGAAACTAGATTTTAGAATTTAAGGAAGGCTTGGGAAACGTAATAGGGATGCAAGTGGTGTATATGGTGTGGTAAAATTCTTAAGGAGGGAACTTTTGGCTAGTAGAAGTTCTAGGTGAAAGGGATGTTGAAATGTAGGAAAGAGATAAGTGTTAAGTGTTAGTAGTTGTTGAAAGAATTGAGTAAAGGATTGGGATGATCTTTGAAGTTTGTTTTAATGAGTTTGGAAGATGGCTTAAGGTGGGTTTAAGGGTCTAAATGATGTTAGAACACATTGGAAGGCTTGAGGAAAAGTTTAGTGAAGATTTGACAATGTTTGGGCATGTTCTGGTGGCGTCCGACCCAGGGGTCCGACCCAAGTTTAGGTCGGACAGCCTCTGTTAGACGCTAGTGAATGGTTCTGGAACGGTCCGACCCAGAGGATTTGGGTCGGACATGGGTCGGACGGGGGTGCTTTAAAGGATGAGAAAATTTCTGGAATGGTCCGACCAGTTGGTTGGGTCGGACATGGGTCGGACAGATGAGGTTTAGGAGACGGAAAATTTCTGGAATGGTCCGACCCAGTTGGTTGGGTCGGACATGGGTCGGACAGAGGAGGTTTAGAAGACGGAAAATTTCTGGAATGGTCTGACCCAGTTGGTTGGGTCGGACGGTGGGTCGGACGACCCTTAACACTTAAAAAAAAAATAATTTGAATTCTAAGGATGATAATTGGTAATAAGGTATACCATGGGTAGGGTAGTAATGGTGAGGACCCTAAGAACTTAAGGGATTAAGATTAAGTTAAGTAAAACCTTAATGTTTAAAGTTAAGTTTATAAGGTTAAGTGGCAAGGATCTAAGAGGGTATCGAATGGGAGTTTTTAAGGACTAGGTGAGTTAAGTAAGGTGCAAATAACTAATGGCCTAAAAATGAATCAATGTTTTAGGTTTGTGAATTGGGACCCCGGAGAAGGTTAAACAAACGACAGACGACGGTGAACGGTACAGTCTTTCTTGTGACCTGCTTGCTAACGAGGTGTCCCTCGGCTTGTGTGCTATTTGTTTATTTGCTATGACTAAGACAAGATAAAGCATGCAACCGGTTATACTTATTCTCGTTGTGAATGTGTTTTCTTTACACTAACCCACGAGACTTGAGAATGTTGCTAACTAAGATTAGTACTCACTGAGTTAAGGATAAGAACCAAGTATTGTTGACTGTTGGTTTTTACCCGTCAAGGTTTAACTAACACTTGGTGATTAAGACTTTCACTAACCATAACTTGGGGTGGGAGTGAGGAATTCGGAATGGTACCGGCACATGTGTATTGGGGGAGGTCGGTATCTGAATCAGATCCGACTTCCAAATAAGACTTGTTATTAGACTCGTCGCCTAGGGTCAACAAACCGACCCAACCACCCGGGCTACTGTTTGAGGTGGGAGGCACATTAAGTATGGCGTGGGGGGATCAAGCCAACATCCCCAACAAATTAAGAAAGGTAGCTTATCGTCGGATAGTGCACTGCTACAGGCTAGGGTTAACCAAGCCCTATAAAGATAAGCAACCGATTAAGGGCTAACCAATCTAATAGTGGAGCGGTTGGCAATTATATGGTTAAGGAGATTGTGGATCTAAGGAGTTAAGAACTAACTCACTTATTAAGGGAACGCCTGAGTCGTTCATTTGCTTATGAGCTATTTTGTATTGTGGTTTTGGTTTATTGAGTATCATATTATGCTTATTATGCCAATCAACTTCCATGCTATCGACAATTAGTCGTCGTAGCCCCATTATCTTGGGGGCCATGGGAGGGTCGTACCAGCATTCGTGCTGACCCCCTTTGGGGGCTGTTTTTACACTTGCAGGTAAGCGGCTGATGAAGTCACACCACGAGAGTAGGAGCGGGTAGCCCTAGGTGGGACTTTATTTTGAGTACGGGTATGAAATACCACAAACCTTAGTATGTTGTTTAAACACCTAAATGTGGTATATTAAGACTAAAAAGAGTCTTAGAAACATTAGTAAACAATTTAAATGATAGAAAACACAAAATGTGCTTTAAGGTCAATAAAGGCCAAAATGTGCTCTAAGCTTAGGATAAGCTTGGTTAAGACCTAATGAACTTACCAAGACCTTTTTTATATACTAATGAACATATTAAACCAATTAGCAAAGAAAACCAAGCTTGAAAACAAGTTAAAACACAAAATGTGCTTTAAGGAGTCTTAAACCACATTTTTGAAAAAATGTCTTGTAAATGAGTTTTGAATGGCTAAATGTCCATCATTACTCTTTAATTAACATGTGTACTATATAGTATCACATTTGGAAGTCTATATCAATGGGAAATCAAAAATTTCACTTCTATGTGCCTTGTTTTTATGAATAGTGACTTAAATAAGCTAGTTTGTAACATATGTTGTTATAAGTAATTAAATGAGTCATCAAAGACTAAAATACCCTTGTTATAATAATAGGGGCCAGTTTTTAAGTGTGGTGACTCACCACTCTTGTAACTTGTTATGTAAATAAAGATGACTACTTAACTTACTATTTGCTTTAATAATTACAAATATCTTTCAAAAGCAAAACTCATCTTCATTTCTCCCTTCCTTCTTCATTTCACATGGTTCCAAGCTCTCATCTACCACTTCTTCATTCTCCATTTACAGTTTGCAATAGTACACACCAAACTCCATCTTCCATTGTCATTAACTTCTAGCTCACTTAACCAAATCAAAAACAAACACCACCATTCTCTTCCTCTCATCAAGCTCTTCATTCCTATCTTCTCGAAACTTCAAGACCACTATTTCGGTGCCATGGAGTTCCACCATTGAAGGAGCTTGAGCTTATATTTCTACATATTATTGATCTCCTTTGCTTCTAGGTAAGGAATCTTAAAGAAAAATGATGTTTCCTCCATGTTTTTATCTTGACCGAAAATCACTATTAATGGAGTGCTTATGTTGCTTTGCTCTAGCTTCATTCCAACCTTTCATGGACTAGGTGGAGTCCTCTTTTGATAGATATTCAAACTCTCTTCAAGTTCTAAGGTAAAACAACTATCTTAATGTTCTTAAAACAATGTATAATTTAGGGTTTACAATGAGATGAAGCTTAAGCTTGAATACTCATTATATTGTTTGTATAATGTTTAGAAGTTGACAAGCAAACCAAACATCATTACCGATTTTAAACAAGGAAACAAGAAAGAAGTTGTGAGGAAAAGAGGTAAATGTGCTAACCTAATGTGGTTTAAAGTCTTAGGAGAAATGAGCTTGTATTGCTTATGAAAATGATTTAAGGAGCCAATGGGAAATGACCTAGAAGAATGATCTCAAGGGCTTAGTAAATGGCATATGTATTGTTGAGTGTATTTGCAGGTCGTAGGCAAATACATTGTGGAAATTCAGTGTTTATGATTTATGCATCTTAAGGGCCTAAGAGCCAGGTTTTTAAGGGCCTAAGTGCCATGCATTTAAATTATGCACTATATTTGATGTAGTGCTATATGAGTGAAGTTTTGTGTAAAGGATTGTTTTGATGGATTTTAGTGTTCTTGGTTTTTAATGGTGAAAACAATTGTTTTGGGTTAGTAATGTTCTAGGAGAGTTCATGTCAAAATTTAGGTAAGACAAGAAGTTCTAAGGGTTTAAAATGAGTTTGGTAAGTTAGGAAATGTTTAGAATGGTTAAGTGCTTTCCTAGTGAAAGAAACATGCACTAAGGTGTTTAAAGAAGTAAAAAGGGCTTAGGCAATGTTCTAGAGGATTTAGATTACAAAAAGAATGCTTTGGGACATTTCATGATTCATGGTGAGATTTTAGGACTTGTGTATTGTTGGTGAAAAAGGGATGAAGTGAATTGTTACATGAGGAGCTTTAAATTTGTAAAGATGTTTAAGAAGTTGTTTAGAAAGAAAAGATGTTTGGGAGATGATGTTGTAGTGGAGAGAAAACATTTTGGGCATAGTGGTTATCATAGGTATGAAACACCACTTAGAGAACCAAGGAGAAAATAACATAAGGGTTAGGAATTTCGGTATGGAATGAGTAAGTGTTAAGGAGATAGATAATGAATTTTATGGATGTGTTGAGGGTTTAAGTGTACCAAATGATGTTAGAAAACATTAGAGGCTTAAGGAGAAGTTTGGTGAAGATTTGACAAAGTTTGGGCAAGTTTTGGTGGCGTCCGACCCAGGGGTCCGACCCAAGTTTGGGTCGGACAGCCTCTGTTAGACGTCAGTAAATGGTTATGGAACGGTCCGACCCAGAGGACTTGGGTCGGACATAGGTCGGACGGTCGTGTTTTGAAGGACGGTAAATGTTCTGGAATGGTCCGACCCAGTCGAGTGAGTCGGACATGGGTCGGACTGGGTGTTCAAAGGTCGATGAAATCTCTGGAATGGTCTGACCCAGATGGTTGGGTCTGACATGGGTCGGACAAGTTAAGTTTTTCAAACCCGAAAATCACTGGAAGGTCCGACCCAGTTGTGGGTCGGACGGTGGGTCGGACAGACCAAAATTTTATAAAATAAAAGGGTAAAGAGTGTGGCTAATGTAGTTACACCAGGGGTATTGAAATACCCCGTGATTAAAAACAGTGATTAATTAGGCTAATTATTTTTAAAGGCTTAATTACACTTAAATAAATACGAGGGAACAAATCCCGAAGAAAACGGACCCTTAAAATGGGCTAAAAGCATAAACGAACCTTAAAGCGCGTTTTTCGAGGAAACCGGGAAAACGCGACTTTAAGCGGGTCAAATAGACTCGTAACAATTTTGGTCAACTAAATAGTCACTAATAAATATTAGTGAAGCTTAGAACCAATAAAATTAATTAAACGAGGAAATTCCGGAAAACGGGTACCGGTTAGTAAAAACTGTAACAACCGGGAAGTTGTGGGGTGAGAATGCAATTAAACAAACTTAGTGTGTCCACTTTTGCAAATAAAAAGCAAAAATCTGTAGAGGGGCATGTGTGTAGCCGATTTCCCTCTCACTCCCCCTCTCTTTATTATTCCTAATTCACTAAATGACAAAAGGAATAAGTAAAAAGAAAACAAAATTCTCTCACCTCACCACCCATCCCCTCTCTCTCGATTTCTCTCACCTCCCTATTCTCTCTTCTTCCTCCTTGCACGATGAAAATGGCGATTTGGACAAACCAAACAAGCCCTCTCCTTCTCTCTCAATTTTGAAGGCTCAAACCTTGTCCAAAAATCATAAAAACCATACCACTAGAATCCCCTTGCAAAGGAGAACATTCTCCTCCTTTCAAAAATTGAAAAGCTCAACTTTCATTCCGGTGGGTGTTCCCCATTTGAAGATTCAAGTCCACCATTAGAAGCACCTTCACCTCCTCTTCATCTTGAGGTAAAAAGAATTTCGAAAATCCATCATTCCTAGCTCTCATTAGCATTTTAAGGATTTTCAGTTTTTGAACCCTTGGTTCCTTGTTGCTTCAGCCGATTTTGGCTCTTCCTTGGGCTAGGAATCTTGTTCTTTCACTAGTCAAGAGCTTCATCTACTCATTGGAAGGTAACACTCTTTTGTAAGCCCTAAAACCTAAATTCTAGGGTTAAGTATAAAATGAATGCTAATGGTATTGTGTATGTATTATGGGCTGTAGCATTTTGTTGTGTGTGGAACCCATTGAAACCGAGAACAAAGAGAAAAGGAGAAGAAAGGAAGAGAAGGAAAAGAAAGAAAAGAAAACTAGCAAAACAAGGTAAAGCCTCTTACCTTGAACTAGTTTGTGTTGTGTATTGTAGCAGTTTTTGGAGTAGTAAAATGAGTAGTGAATTGAGTAATGAGTAATGAGAATATTGTAGTATGATGAATAATGAAGTTGTAACAGTTTTGAAGTTTTAAATGAAGTTTAAAAACTTGGGAAAACCATTGGGTAGTATATGTATGTGTGCAGGAATTTTGATGTGTGTGGTGGTGTTGAAATTGTGAGTATAATGTGTTGTGTAACAGGTTGTGAGAATGTGAATTGTGAGCTGAAATAATGTGTGGAGAAAGTGAGAATTATAGGGGAGACCATGTCAAAATTTGTGTAGAAAGGAGAGGACTTAAGATGTTTAAGAAAAGGAAGTATTTGGAGAGTTAAGAGGAGTGTTTTTGTAGTTGCGACAGATTTTGAGAGAAGTTTGTAGATGGGATTAAACTAGAGTGTAAGGTAATGCATTTCGGATGCTAGGAATAACATTAGTTGAGGGAGTGTTGGAGTATAGGAGTTGAGGTGAAAATCTGTAGCATAATAGAGGAAACAAAAATCTGTAGCATAAGTGAAGAAGAAACTAGCATGAGTGTTGAAATGAAATGAAGAAAATGTGTAAGTGAGTATAGGTATTGTGTAGTAAGTTTGGGGGATGAACTAAGGTGAATTAGAGTGTTTAATTAGTGCTAAATCATGTGGGGAAGTATTGGTAAAGATTAGAGAAGCAATGGGTGAAGTTGGGAAAAGAAAACAAGGCCTGTAGCAAAGTTCTGCTACTGTTCGACCCACAGCTGGATAGGACGCTGGGTCGGACAAGGCCTGGAAAACGAAAATAAACCTTCTGGAACCGTCCGACCCAGAGCTGTGAGTCGGACGTGGGTCGGACGGGCCTTGAGAAAACAACGGTAAAACTTTCTGGAACCGTCCGACCTAGAGCCGTGAGTCAGACGTGGGTCGGACGAGCCTTGATAATCGACAAGAAAGCTTTCTGGAATGGTCCGACCCAGGGCGGAGTCGACGTGGGTCGGACG
This sequence comes from Limonium bicolor, assembly GCA_023374045.1. Taxonomy (NCBI): domain Eukaryota; kingdom Viridiplantae; phylum Streptophyta; class Magnoliopsida; order Caryophyllales; family Plumbaginaceae; genus Limonium; species Limonium bicolor. The sequence continues at coordinate 371,346,448 of CM041777.1, read as the reverse complement.
GCAAAAATTTTCTCTCGAAGTTTCTGACTTCGTCCGACCCAGAGGTTGGGTCGGACGTGGGGTCGACATGGCTTGGATGACAAATCGAAACTTTCTGGAATGGTCCGACCCAGAGGGTATGGGTCGGACGGAATAGTGCTGGGTCGGACGGGATAATTTCAGAGGACGAAAACCTACTGGAATGGTCCGACCCAGGGTTGGGTCGGACGGTGGGTCGGACGGCCCAAACACTTACAAAAAAAAAATGTTTTAATTATATGATATAGTAATCATATATACATATATATGCCTATATACCTATATGCATATATATGTAGTAATACACCATTGATGAAGTAATAATGGTAAGGAAGTAAGTAAGTTGTAAGAAAACAAGTTTATGAGGTAGTAAAGAAAAGAATGGTTTTATAACCAAGTATGAATGTAAAGAAGTAGTAAGTATATTGAAAGTATCAATGAGGGAGTAAATTAGATCAATAATAGATCATTGATCATACTACTTCATGTATGTATAGGAATCAAATAGTTGATCTCCAAAGGAACCGGTAGAACGTATTCGACGGTGAACGTATGATTTCCTCATGCCCTGTATCCTAACTTGGTTACCCCGATTTGTGTGCTTATGTGATCACCAATAAGATAAATGCACGAATCGGACTTATATTGCACTTAATTGTGTTTGAACTATATTGTTCTTGTTTTATGCTCTTGAACATTTAGTTTGTATAATTCATGAAATGAATGAATGGAAATGAAGTGTATGTGTAAGTATGAGTACTTGTGTATGTATGTATGTATGGAAGTAAGTATGGACTTCTACTAATTCCTAACAACCTAACTCCTAACATGAGTAATGAGTAAAATGGAATGAGTAGAAGCCCGATATAGTTTCGGCCACGCGTGAGGATAAGGAACCACAAGAGGTTGGAACCGAATCCTGGCTATAATCTTTTCCTTGGACCAAATCCCTTGAATGGGTAGCATCCTGGATTAGTGGGCCACCCTAAAGCCCGGTGGTGGGATGTAGTAATCCCTGCCCGGAGGTCATACCGACTTAACTGGAAGTAAAGTATGTAAGAAGTATTGTATTTGTATTGGTCTTGACTATTGTAAGTCATTGACCCGGAGTAAAAGTATTGAACACCCGATTAACCCGGGTGTGTAATAAGGCTAACAAGACCTTGTGTATGTGGAGAATTGTATCTCCGTGATGCGGTGAGTGGTAAGTATGAATGAATGACTTGTATTGTATTCCTTGTATGTATGTATGTATGTATGCTTGGTAAAATGAATGTATTGTATTGTATTGTATAAGCATGTATGTATGTATGAATGAAACGAACCGCATGTACTCGACCAAATAGTTGGCGTACCCTCGCTAGTACGCGGGGTATGCGGTTATCATATGCAGCGTAAGCTGACCCCCTAGGGGGAATGTTTTTACTCCACAGGTACCCGCGAGGCGTGAAGGTAAGTAAGGTCAAGATGTGATTCTTTTTGGAGTTAGTAGGATTGGTGGTGTACTGAGTTGTACACGGCTAAGGCCTTTTGAGTAGCCGGTGTACCATGTGGTACACCTTTTTGGATATTGAATTCTTGATTGGATAGTAAGGAGAGGATGTATAAACTCTTCATTTTTGGGAAGTAGTGTTGGAATGTAATTCATATATTCGGTATACTCGGTAATCAAATGTAATAAGTATTGGTATTGTAAGTAGTAGTAGTAAGTAGTATGTATTATTCATCTAATCGTCAGACCGATACGGTAAGTAGTAGTAGCCTTGTTAACCTTGGATGGTTAACGGCATTGTATCACCCGCCGGGAGTAGGTAAGTATTCCGCTGCGAGTAATGGGGGATTAGAGGATAATGGAAGGATTAGCGGTTGGGGTGTTACAAAAAGTGGTATCAGAGCGAAGTATCGCTCTGATGATTAGAATCTTAAGAGTAGTGATTACCGAGTTAGGATTTCAACCGTCTTAAGACGGATATTTAGAAACCTAACTAGGAACTACCGTTAGCAATAACGGATACCACTAACGTCTGCAAAGACGATACCATTGTTTGAATGAAGACCATGAGGTCATAGTATCACACATCTAATGTAATCCACACTTGTTCAGATGTCAGGACGGGTCGAGGCCGACCTAGAGGAGACATCTGATGGACCGGGCGCGCAGACGATAGCTGAGATCGTCGCCGCCACGGTAGCACAGATGCTACCGCAAGTAATACGGCTGTACAACAAACACAGCAAAACACACACAGCACAGCAGCAGCAGCCCGACCCACCTCATCCCCGAGACGAATTGGGTAAAAGCTGTCGCCGACCTTCGACCTGCTGCTTTAGAGGCGAGAGCGACCCCGCCAAGCTCGAGGCCTACCTCTCCGAGATGGAGACGGCCTTCGAGACACTTGAGACTCCCGCTGGAGTTCGAGTGAGGATAGCTGCGTACTACCTCAAAGACGCGGCTATGGACTGGTGGAAGCTCGTTAAGGCCGAGCACATAGCTGACCCTGCTTTCGGATGGGAAGCATTCACCTCTCTCCTCCGATCTAAGTACTACCCCGAGCATGTCAAGACCAAGAAAAGGCTTGAGCTCGATGCACTAAAAATGACCGAGAAGATGACGGTTGATGAATATTACCGCACCTTCACCTCTCTTCTCCGACTTCTACCCGACCTTGGGTATACCGGCCAAGTCTTGGTCGACCGCTTCTACGGCGGATTGAGCCATCGACTCCGGTATGGCATGGGCTTCACACGGTTTACCTCCCTTCAGGTAAACAAGTTGAACCCTTAAAAAGCCATGAGTAATGTGAATTAGTATTCCCGTATGTAAATGTAACCTAATGCCTAAGTAATTCAGGAGTGTTACCACGCTGCATCTCGAGTTGAGATCACCTGCCAGCTAAGAGATGAGGAGCAAGCGCTGAAGCGCAAGGTGAGCGGCAAGGGTAACCCCTCCGATGATCAAAACCAATCCAAACCCTGGAAGAAAAGGAAGGGAAGCATTCCCATCAGAAAGAATACATCCGGAGACGGCGGTGCCCATGCTGAGAAGGGCAAGGCAGCTGAGCCATTACAGATTGCCTACACCGCACCAGTGGCAGCGAAGCCACTGAGGTCTCAGCCCTACAGGGGTAAGAAACCGAAACCGAATTAGTACACTTGTGAATTTGTATGTATATAGAGTATTGTAAGTATACCAAACCTTGCTAACTTGAAAGCTATAGGTTCTGGATTTGGCCAAGGAAAGAACCAATCTGATGGCCGCAGCTACATCTGCCGTAACTGCAACAAGGATCATCCCGGCACAGATTGCCAAGGAAGGGAGATCCGCTGCTTCACTTGCAGAAACCGGGCCACCGTGCCAATGCATGCCCGGAGAATTCTAAGCCCAAGGGCAACTACCAGGGCTACAAGCAGCGTGAGGGCAAGGAGGTTGCATCTGGCGATGCTCATGCCCAGCAACCTCACAGGGACAGGGGTCCCGAGGTCCGCAGAAGGGCGCACCGCAGAGGCAGCCGGCCTTACACATCATAGACCGTGATGGGACCGGGACTAAGTCCGGCCCAGGTAACCACTGTAACCTTTAATCCTTGAAGAGCATGACTAAGTATTAAAGTAATTGTATGAATGAAAGCATGAATGCGTAAGTACTTGAAGTATGAAATTGAGCATGAATAAGTAACATGGAAGTATGTATTGAGCATGAAATGAATTAGTAAGCCTAGAACTCATTCTAGATGAATTTACCACCTTAGGGAAATTCCATATCTGTTACCCAATACCTTCAAACTCACCTCATGAAGAGACCGACATCGCCAATCACCACTTCAACAACGAACAGTGTCAGGTCATCCCGCCCAGGTATGATCTTATTAAAAGGATACCTGACACCCGAAGCACAAATTTCAATCATCCGACGATGCAACGAGTTAGGAACGGGTCCAGGAGGATTTTATACACCCGAATTCCCCGGTGGAGCTACAATGAAGCTGAAAATGATGTGCTTGGGAAAGGACTGGAACCCTTATACCAAGACATACCAAACAACGCGAGCAGGAGACGGAGCAACACCTCCAGCAATACCCCCAGAATTCCAAACGCTTGTCACACAAGCTGTAGAAATTGCACAACAGTATGAAGATGAACCAATCCCTGCACTTGAAGCAGATCTATGTATCGTCAACTTCTATGAGAAAGAAGGACGACTTGGCTTACACCAAGACAAGGACGAGACAGCGGAATCTCTTGAACTAGGAGTGCCCGTAGTGTCTTGGTCCATTGGTGATGACGCCGTATTTTTGTATAGCGAGCGGAAGCGTGTGGACCTCGCAGAAAAATTGGTATTGAGATCAGGAGATGTTCTAATCATGGGTGGAAAATCAAGGTTGCTGTATCACGGGATCCAGAAGATCAAGTTGAATAAGGCACCACCGGCAATAATCAATGCCACACACATGATACCAGGACGCCTGAACCTTACCTTTAGAAAGTATTAATCTTGTAGTAGCATGTAATCCAGTAGTAACGTGTATTAGAGACACAGTATGTATGATGGTTGGTTATTCAATAAAAGTAGTGTTGGTTATTAAATTCCACTTGCGTTCCACCGTCTTTACTTATAATCTCATGAATCAATAGGTTGTGGACTCGGTACCGAAGGTAACCTGAGTATCCTCACCGAAGAACAAGCCGGCAAGAGCGGCACCATTCTAACGGGAACCTTCCCAGTAAACGGCATCGAAGCCTCAGTACTATTCGACTCCAGCGCCTCTCGCACCTTCATATTGCCATCTCTTGCGAAGAAGTTGGGGCTAGATGCGGATGAGCTACCGAACTTCTTGGTTACTCTCCCATCGAAGGAGCGGGTAGGGTACAATGTACCAAGTATTATAAATCAGCCACCATTCAAATCAAAGGTGAAGCGTTTCCCATTTCCTTCATTGAATTCAACGGATTGGGATTCGACTTAATAGTTGGAATAAACTGGTTGGAGCGGCACAAGGGGAGAATCCTATGCACCGAGCACCGATTGCTGCTCAAGAGTCCATCTGGGGTCACTGTTTCATACCGCCAGAGACCGAGAGAGGCTTCAACTACAGTCATCTCCGCCATGGCAATGTATCGGGAGCTCAGAAAAGGGCATGAAGTGTATTTATGTCACGTGCAAGACCTGGAGAGAGATCCAGAGTTCAGTGACGAGGTAGCAGTAGTCTCAGAATTCCCCGATGTATTTCTGAAAGAGCTACCTGGTATGCCACCACAGAGGGCGGTAGAGTTTGAAATCGACTTGTACCGGGTACTGGTCCCATTGCTAGGGCACCATACCGTATGGCACCGGCAGAAATGGCAGAACTCAAAGAACAGCTACATGATCTTCTCGACAAAGGGTTTATACGCCCGAGCGTATCACCCTGGGGAGCACCGGTCCTCTTCGTGAAGAAGAAGGACGGTAGTCTCCGCCTCTGCATCGTCTACCGCGAATTGAATGCGGTCACTGTAAAGAATAAGTACCCATTGCCACGCATCGACAACCTGTTCGGTCAGTTGAAGGGAGCATCCGTCTTTTCTAAGATTGATCTCCGATCCGGTTACCACCAAATTGCTATCAAAGAGCAAGACATCCAGAAAACAGCATTCCGAACAAGATATGGCCACTACGAATTCACGGTGATGCCATTTGGTTTGTCTAATGCACCAGCTAAATTCATGGACCTGGTGAATCGGTTATTCAGTGATCAGCTGGACACTTCGGTAGTAGTATTTATTGACGACATTCTTGTGTATTCGAAGTCACCAGAGGAGCATGAAAACCATTTGAGAAGAGTACTTGAGACACTGCGCGAGAACCAGCTGTATGCGAAGTTCTCCAAATGCGAGTTTTGGCTAGATCAGGTATCATTCCTCGGTCATGTCATCTCGAGCGCTGGCATTTCAGTAGATCCATCCAAAATCGAAGCAGTACGATCATGGCCTAGACCTAAGACTATTACCGACATCGGAGCTTTCTTGGATTAGCCGGTTACTACCGGAGGTTTGTAAAGGACTTCTCAAAAGTCGCTAAGCCCATGACGTCCTTGATGAAGAAAGATGCACCCTTTGTATGGACAAAGGAGTGCGAAGTATCCTTCCAGAAATTAAAAGACTCATTGACCTCAGCGCCAATTCTCACACTTCCAGAGGGCACAGAGGGATTTGAGGTGTATTGTGATGCATCGGGCAAGGGCATGGGATGCGTACTCATGCAGCATGGCAAGGTAGTCGCCTATGCTTCTCGCCAGCTGAAAAAGCATGAGGAGAATTACCCGACACATGATCTAGAGTTAGGAGCCATTGTCTTCGCCTTGAAGATATGGCGACACTATCTCTATGGGGTAAGCATCACCATCTACTCCGACCACAAAAGTTTACAGTACGTATTCACCCAGAAAGAATTGTAGAGGAGGTGGATGGAGTTCCTCTCGGATTACGACATCAACCTCCAGTATAAAGAAGGGAAGGCAAACGTAGTAGCCGACGCCCTGAGTCGTCGAGCACACTCGCTCCATTCGCTACTCGATTCTTCTAGCTTGGTTGACGAGGTGCGAGACGCTCAGTTGAGCGACCCTTACTTCAGAGATCAGACAGAAAATCACAGATGGTACCTTCGAGCGCCGAAAGTACGACTTCAAACTGCATGAAGATGGTCTGATCCGTTTGAATGGCAGATTATGCGTTCCCCGAAGCAATGCTGAGCTAAGGGATCGCATTCTGCGAGAGTCACATTGTTCGACATTGCATGTCCATCCGGGAGCCTCTAAAATGTACAAAGACATGAAGAGGTACTTCTGGTGGTCAGGAATGAAATCAGACGTGACTGAGTATGTTCTGAGGTGTCTCACATGCCAGAAGGTGAAGTTCGAGCACCGAAGACCGGGAGGAATGGTGCAATCCATGCCCATTCCGGAGTGGAAATTCCATGACATCTCCATGGATTTTGTTGTTGGACTCCCACCTGCTAGGGGAGGACTCAACATGATCTGGGTAGTAGTCGATCGCCTCACCAAGGTTGCCCGATTCATACCGATGAAGGACACTTGGAAGGTGGCGAAGCTCGCAGAGCTATTCGACAAGGAGATCATCCGACACCACGGAGTCCCAAAAACCATTGTATCTGACCGCGACACCAGGTTTCTCTCGAGATACTGGAGAGCGACACGGGAAGCGCTTGGTACTGAGTTGAAGCTTAGCACCGCCTTCCATCCACAGACCGACGGTCAGACCGAAAGGACCATCCAAACACTAGAGGATATGCTAAGGGCATGTGCCTTAGACTTCCAGGGAAGCTGGATTGAGAAGATTCATCTTATCGAGTTTTTGTATAATAATAGCTACCATGCTTCGATTAAGATGTCGCCGTTCCAAGCTTTGTATGGTAGACCTTGCCGTACCCCGTTGTGTTGGGATGAGTCAAGCGAAGCGGTCATCATAGGACCGGAGTATTTGGAACAAGTACAAGCTGAGGTATAACAAATCCGAGCCAATATGAAGGCAGCCCAAGATAGACAGAAATCCTATGCGGATGTGCGACGACGCGACCTTGAGTTCGCCGTGGGCGACCAAGTGTTCTTGCGTGTCTCACCTATGAAGGGTGTCTTTCGATTCGGCCAGAAGGGCAAACTGAGCCCGAAATTTGTAGGCCTGTATGCCATTACCGAGAGGATTGGAGCCGTAGCTTATAGGCTAGCATTGCCTGAAGAATTGGGGCGTGTTCATGAGGTCTTTCATGTATCACAACTCAAGAAATACATAGCCGATCCCTCTCATGTATTAGAACCCGAACATCTATCCCTAGAGCCGACGATGAGATATGTCGAGACTCCATTGCGAATCCTTGATACCAAGACAAGAGACACTCGCCATAAATCCGTACGAATGGTGAAGGTCTTGTGGTCTAACCACGATGTCTAGGAAGCGACTTGGGAATTAGAGGACGCCATGAAGGCGAAGTACCCGAATCTATTTGTAGACTAGATGTCTAGTATCCGTATAGCACGGAGGGTACGGGGCGTACCCCTTTTAAGGGGGGTAGAGCCTTTTTGCTTTTGCATTGCTTCGGGTTAGCATTGCGTAGTACGTATGTATTGTAATTGTATTTTGGTTGGCACATGTAGTGCTAAGTGTATTGTATTGCCACAAAGTAGTGCTAGCAGTATTTAGTATGTAGTACAATGAGTATGGTATGCGTATGGTATGTATGTAATGAGGAATGCATTTGTGTCGTACGGTATATGACACGAATGACATTGCGGAGTATGGTGAATGTATTGTGGATTGTATGAATTGGATGGAGCATTGTGTATGGTATTTGAATGAAGTATTGTGTATGGATCGAGTACTGCGTATGGTATTTGAACTAAGTATGTGACATGGTATCTGAATTGCGTATGCCGGTAGTGTAAGAATTGTGAACACCTTGTAAGGTGGTAGTAGAATGTATTGTGGCAATTGGCCTGCCAAATGAGTGGAAATGGTAAACTGTAACCTTGAGCAACTTTGAGGGCAAAGTTCTTAAGGGGGGTAGATTGAAATACCCCGTAATTAAAAACAGTGATTAATTAGGCTAATTATATTTTTAAAGGCTTAATTACACTTAAATAAATACGAGGGAACAAATCCCGAAGAAAACGGACCCTTAAAATGGGCTAAAAGCATAAACGAACCTTAAAGCGCGTTTTTCGAGGAAACCGGGAAAACGCGACTTTAAGCGGGTCAAATAGACTCGTAACAATGTTGGTCAACTAAATAGTCACTAAAAAATATTAGTGAAGCTTTAGAACCAATAAAATTAATTAAACGAGGAAATTCCGGAAAACGGGTACCGGTTAGTAAAAACTGTAACAACCGGGAAGTTGCGGGGGAGAATGCAATTAAACAAACTTAGTGTGTCCACTTTGCAAATAAAAAGCAAAAATCTGTAGAGGGGCATGTGTGTAGCCGATTTCCCTCTCACTCCCCCTCTCTTTATTATTCCTAATTCACTAAATGACAAAAGGAATAAGTAAAAAGAAAACAAAATTCTCTCACCTCACCACCCATCCCCCTCTCTCTCGATTTCTCTCACCTCCCTATTCTTCTTCTTCCTCCTTGCACGATGACAATGGCGATTTGGACAAACCAAACCAGCCCTCTCCTTCTCTCTCAATTTTGAAGGCTCAAACCTTGTCCAAAAATCATAAAAACCATACCACTAGAATCCCCTTGCAAAGGAGAACATTCTCCTCCTTTCAAAAATGAAAAGCTCAACTTTCATTCGGTGGGTGTTCCCCATTTGAAGATTCAAGTCCACCATTAGAAGCACCTTCACCTCCTCTTCATCTTGAGGTAAAAAGAATTTCGAAAATCCATCATTCCTAGCTCTCATTAGCATTTTAAGGATTTTCAGTTTTTGAACCCTTGGTTCCTTGTTGCTTCAGCCGATTTTGGCTCTTCCTTGGGCTAGGAATCTTATTCTTTCACTAGTCAAGAGCTTCATCTACTCATTGGAAGGTAACACTCTTTTGTAAGCCCTAAAACCTAAATTCTAGGGTTAAGTATAAAATGAATGCTAATGGTATTGTGTATGTATTATGGGCTGTAGCATTTTGTTGTGTGTGGAACCCATTGAAACCGAGAACAAAGAGAAAAGGAGAAGAAAGGAAGAGAAGGAAAAGAAAGAAAAGAAAACTAGCAAAACAAGGTAAAGCCTCTTACCTTGAACTAGTTTGTGTTGTGTATTGTAGCAGTTTTTGGAGTAGTAAAATGAGTAGTGAATTGAGTAATGAGTAATGAGAATATTGTAGTATGATGAATAATGAAGTTGTAACAGTTTTGAAGTTTTAAATGAAGTTCAAAAACTTGGGAAAACCATTGGGTAGTATATGTATGTGTGCAGGAATTTTGATGTGTGTGGTGGTGTTGAAATTGTGAGTATAATGTGTTGTGTAACAGGTTGTGAGAATGTGAATTGTGAGCTGAAATAATGTGTGGAGAAAGTGAGAATTATAGGGGAGACCATGTCAAAATTTGTGTAGAAAGGAGAGGACTTAAGATGTTTAAGAAAAGGAAGTATTTGGAGAGTTAAGAGGAGTGTTTTTGTAGTTGCGACAGATTTTGAGAGAAGTTTGTAGATGGGATTAAACTAGAGTGTAAGGTAATGCACTTCGGATGCTAGGAATAACATTAGTTGAGGGAGTGATGGAGTATAGGAGTTGAGGTGAAAATCTGTAGCATAATAGAGGAAACAAAAATCTGTAGCATAAGTGAAGAAGAAACTAGCATGAGTGTTGAAATGAAATGAAGAAAATGTGTAAGTGAGTATAGGTATTGTGTAGTAAGTTTGGGGGATGAACTAAGGTGAATTAGAGTGTTTAATTAGTGCTAAATCATGTGGGGAAGTATTGGTAAAGATTAGAGAAGCAATGGGTGAAGTTGGGAAAAGAAAACAAGGCCTGTAGCAAAGTTCTGCTACTGTCCGACCCACAGCTGGATCGGACGCTGGGTCGAACAAGGCCTGGAAAACGAAAATAAACCTTCTGGAACCGTCCGACCCAGAGCCGTGAGTCGGACGTGGGTCGGACGGGCCTTGAGAAAACAACGGTAAAACTTTCTGGAACCGTCTGACCCAGAGCCGTGAGTCGGACGTGGGTCGGACGGGCCTTGATAATCGACAAGAAATCTTTCTGGAATGGTCCGACCCAGGGCCGTGAGTCGGACGTGGGTCGGACGGGCAAAAAGATTTCTCCATCGAAGTTTCTGACTTCGTCCGACCCAGAGGTTGGGTCGGACGTGGGTCGGACATGGCTTGGATGACAAATCGAAACTTTCTAGAATGGTCCGACCCAGAGGATATGGGTCGGACGGAATAGTGCTGGGTCGGACGGGAGTAATTTCAGAGGACGAAGACCTACTGGAATGGTCCGACCCAGGGTTGGGTCAGACGGTGGGTCGGACGGCCCAAACACTTACAAAAAAAAATGTTTTAATTATATGACTATAGTAATCATATATACATATATATATGCCTATATACCTATATGCATATATATGTAGTAATACACCATTGATGAAGTAATAATGGTAAGGAAGTAAGTAAGTTGTAAGAAAACAAGTTTATGAGGTAGTAAAGAAAAGAATGGTTTTATAACCAAGTATGAATGTAAAGAAGTAGTAAGTATACATTGAAAGTATCAATGAGGGAGTAAATTAGATCAATAATAGATCATTGATCATACTACTTCATGTATGTATAGGAATCAAATAGTTGATCTCCAAGGGAACCGTAGTAGAACGTATTCGACGGTGAACGGTATGATTTCCTCATGCCCTGTATCCTAACTTGGTTACCCCGATTTGTGTGCTTATGTGATCACCAATAAGATAAATGCACGAATCGGACTTATATTGCACTTAATTGTGTTTGAACTATATTGTTCTTGTTTTATGCTCTTGAACATTTAGTTTGTATAATTCATGAAATGAATGAATGGAAATGAAGTGTATGTGTAAGTATGAGTACTTGTGTATGTATGTATGTATGGAAGTAAGTATGGACTTCTACTAATTCCTAACAGCCTAACTCCTAACATGAGTATTGAGTAAAATGGAATGAGTAGAAGCCCGATATAGTTTCGGCCACGCGTGAGGATAAGGAACCACAAGAGGTTGGAACCGAATCCTGGCTATAATCTTTTCCTTGGACCAAATCCCTTGAATGGGTAGCATCCTGGATTAGTGGGCCACCCTAAAGCCCGGTGGTGGGATGTAGTAATCCCTGCCCGGAGGTCATACCGACTTAACTGGAAGTAAAGTATGTAAGAAGGATGTATTGTATTTGTATTGGTCTTGACTATTGTAAGTCATTGACCCGGAGTAAAAGTATTGAACACCCGATTAACCCGGGTGTGTAAGAAGGTTAACAGGACCTTGTATGTATTGGAGAATTGTATCTCCGTGATGCGGTGAGTATGGTAAGTATGAATGAATGACTTGTATTGCATCCCTTGTATGTAGTGTATGTATGTATGCTTGGTAAAATAAATGTATTGTATTGTATTGTATAAGCATGTATGTATGTATGAATGAAACGAACCACATGTACTCGACCAAATAGTTGGCGTACCCTCGCTAGTACGCGGGGTATGCGGTTATCATATGCAGCGTAAGCTGACCCCCTAGGGGGAATGTTTTTACTCCACAGGTACCCGCGAGGCGTGAAGGTAAATTAAGGTCAAGATGTGATTCTTTTTGGAGTAGTAGTAGGATTGGATGGTGTACTGAGTTGTACACGGCTAAGGCCTTTTGAGTAGCCGGTGTACCATGTGGTACACCTTTTTGGATATTGAATTCTTGATTGAATAGTAAGAAGAGGATGTATAAACTCTTCATTTTTGGGAAGTAGTGTTGGAATGTAATTCATATATTCGGTATACTCGGTAATCAAATGTAATTAAGTAATTGGTATTGTAAAGTAAGTATTTGGATTGTAAGGTAAGTAGTATGTATGTATTCAGTCTAATCGTCAGACCGATACGGTAAGTAGTAGTAGCCTTGTTAACCTTGGATGGTTAACGGCATTGTATCACCGGGAGTAGGTAAGTATTCCGCTGCGAGTAAGGTAATTATGGAAGGATTAGCGGTTGGGGTGTTACAGGTATAATGTAGGTAATGAAGGATTAGTTGGGCATTAAAAATATGTCATACAATCATGTTAAACATTTAGTAAGTTTGAAGTTAAGTAAATAATTAACCGACATTCTTAAACATGTATAGGAGTGACCTACGGAGGAAATCAATCAAAGCAAGGACCAAGGTATGGTTTTCTTGCAGTCTATTGTCTACCGGTTTACACCGGCTTGTGTGTTGTTTGTTTTTCTGTGTGTTTATGACATTATAAGACTTAAACATGTAATGAGTTTACCGTTGTTCATATTATTGTGATGCTATGATGTGACTCATTTCCCTTGTGTGTGTCTAACATGACTTACCACTTGTTGTGAATTGTTTGTTAAGTTCCACCGTGAACTTCTAACAAGTGCTAACTGGGAAGTGAGGAATCCGGTTGTCCGGTGTTATACCCAAAATTTCAACCCCCCGGAGGAGAGTCTCTTTTAATAGGCTAGTAGTGAGGGTTCCCAGATCGATCGGCACATTTCAGAGTGCTAGGGACAGCTTAGTCATCTCCAGGGCCATTTTCGTAATTTTTCAAGGCTCCTAAGCCCCCTACAGGCTTTCTCTCTCCTCCAAATAAGGGTCAAATCAATTCAAAATGCTTTGAAATTTTTACCCAAGATAGAGGATGACATTTTAAGCATAATGGCGTTGGAATTTTGATTTTTCGAATTTCCAATAATTTTCTAGCAATTTCTGATTGAATCTGACGAGAAATTGAATTTAAAAATATTCCAATATCCAAAAAATTCGATTCCACTTTAGAAAAATCAGAAATATCATCCTTTACCCATGTGTGAAATTTCATAATCAAATTCCTTTTGGAAGCCCTTGAGCTAAAACGTCGGTAAATCTCGGTTTTTACCGGATTTTTCTATCTTTAAAGAGGTCTATATAAGGAACCTTATCCCATGATCAAAGAAGAACCTCAAGAACCCTAAGCAACCAGAAAACCTAGCCGTCTCATTCTCCTCACGTTTTTACACATCCAAGCACCAAAATCACATCAAAAATCTCTCGAAATCACCACCTAACACACTTTTCAACTCCTAACACATCAACAATCATCAAACATCAACCAAACCACCTCCAAAACGTGAAGAACATCATCAACAATCAACAACCAGAAGCCCGGGTCGAACTCAATCCGGAACCGGCATCATCGGAGCCTCCGAAGAATCCCAACGTGAAGAATCATCTTGAATTCGAAGGTAAAACAGGTTACAATCCCACTTTTCTGATTCCCCACGACCTTGTTAACTCTCTGTCAAAGTTTGGGTTCAAACCAACCTGTTTACGCTTCTGTATTGACGTTTGTTTAAGCTTCTGTCCAATAACTTGTTTACAAAGTTTCGTGCTTAATTCGAGTTCAAATTGAAAACCTTCAATCACTAACGACTTGTAAATCTTTCAGGCTACACACCCATAAAATTTGAGCTCAAAACACCCTCGGGAACCTTCTGAAAACCCCTGTCCGTGGGTTGTCCGTGACCTCGGACCTATGGTCCGGGACCTCGGACGCGTTGTCCGGGACCACGGACACCCACGGACGGCGGCGGGATTTTAAAAATTCAAAACTTAGGTTTTTCTAACGATGTCCGGGCCCACGGACAGCCTGTCCGTGGCCCCGGACTTTGCAAATTTTTGTTTTCCTTCAATTTCGACTTTTCTGCATATTTAGGTTAACTGGGGTCCGTGGTCTCGGACTCTTGGTCCGTGGCTACGGACGTAAGCAAAATTTGACCTAATTCTGCCTCCGAAACCCTAGTTTAGGTAGCTTTCAATTTCACTTTAATTTTCTGTCAAAAAAACGCTAAAAAACACAAAAAAAACAGAAGCTTGCGCACTTAGGTTAAAACGACTCGTAATAAGCCGTAATTAAACTAAGTAGAGGAAAAACGACTTCTAGGGGTAATGAAAGTAATTGAACCCTAAATAAGTCGAATACCAAGCCCCCGAACCCGAACTCTCCTTTCCTAATTTGATCTAGGTTAAAATTAGGTGGCGACTCATAATAGGTTCCAGTGAGCTAGCTTAGGTTTTAATAATTATTGTTATATGACATAGTTATTAATCTTAGGTTATAAGTGGACCTAAAACCCGATTAGATCCTAATCAACTTAATCCACATAGGATAGGGTTTAAAATCGAGGCTCACAGACTGGCGACTCTGCTGGGGACATACTTCTTAATTTTAACTTGTTTTAATTTTAAGAAAGAGGGCTTAACTCGAAAATGTTTATTTATGGCCTTATTACTCTGTTTGTTTACTTTCGTGCGCACTTTAATTTTCTACACCTTGGCATCATATGAGAGCGAGGGTCCACACAAACCAATTTCACCCCGGGACCCATTTTTGAGGGTCCCCTGTCAGGGACTCACACCTTTTAGGTGATGTGAATAAGCGGGGGAAAAGAGGAGGGTGTCGTCTAACCACACCCCCTTAATACCTGGGCTTTAGCCCCAAGCGTTTTCCTGGCAGTGCCCTTACCTAGCCGTTTTTGTTTGGTCAGTCAAAGACCCGACCGTAGACGCACACCTTCAGGTGATGTGAAAAGAGTGGGGAAGCCCAAAGGGAATAGCGTGCAAGCCCTATTCCTTTGTGGTGACCTGGGCCCACGCCCCAAGCACCTCTCCGGATCGATCCATACCCGGTTTGATTTAACGTCTAGTGAGGACATGTTGAATTTTTGTGGGCCTTGTTTGCTTGTATGATCGGCCCACTACCCAACCTAGAGATTGATAGGAACTTTTCCTACATCAACTCAGCCCAACCCGATATCGCGGCTTTATTGTTTGCGGCCCAAAGGCCTTGCTTGATTAGAATGTGTGAGTTATTTGCTCGGGCTTCAGCCCAAATTTAGATTTAGGTGATTTCTCTTTCAGCCTAATTTGAATTATCAATTTAGTTCTAGGCCTATGAAAAGCCAATCTACCTAAAGCAGTCCATAAGACATGAAAATCAATCAGGTTTTTCCATTTCGGCCCATGGCCCATTCTAGTCTAGGTGAACTTTTTGTTTGGGCCCTGGCCCAAAGCCCTAGATCTAGGTGTCATACTTTTTAGGCCCACTCAAAACCATTTGTTTAGGTTTCAACTCACTCGAATTCAAGATAATTTTTCATAACTCATTCATTCTAGTTTCTGGCCTCAAGGCCCAGCAGGGACATCAAACAAGTCTTAGACTTCAAAGTTTCTCTCTCAGCCCAGTGGCCCATTCATAGTTCATATGGCTTCCTTCAGCTTGTATGTATCACTTCCAGATTAAGGGCCTTCAGGCCCACACATCCATTCCAGTCTAGAAGTCCCTCAGGCCCATATGTCTTACTTATAGCCCAAACACTTTCCGGCCCAAGTGCCACATTCTCAAACACTTTCCGACCCAAGTGCCACATTCTCAAACACATTCCGGCCCAAGCGCCACATCCTCAAACACTCTTTGGCCCAAGCACCGTACTTTCAAACACTCTGGCCCAAGCGCCACATCTTCCCAACATTCCGGCCCAAGCGGCACATCTTCACAACAATCCGGCCAAAGTGCCACAATCTCACAACGCATTCCGGCCCAAGTGCCAACCCACTTATGAATCATCATGGCCTGTGTGCCTCACCTTCAATTCATCCAGGCCCGAGTGCCTATCCACATCCATGAAGTCATCCAGGCCCGAGTGCCAATCCACATTCGTGAAACCGTTTCAAGCCATGTACCTCACATTCAGGCCCAAGTGCCTCGTGCGCAACTTATAGGCGTTCCTAGTTCAGACTCTTCACGGAGCCCACACAGAGTCCAAGAAGAGGACAGTCACGGTCATCTTAGCGACATCCTGGCAGTCAAGAGCTCGGGTCTTCAGCATGCCGACATCAGACAGTTCAGCAGAGCTCGAATTCAATGGAAAGTTTAGGGTTCCCATGCATTCTACTGCATAACTTGTTAAAACATCCATCTTTCAAGTGCATCGTTCAAAGTTTTCAAAGAATGATCGTTTTCAAACCACCAATAAGAAGTATCGATTTTTCATCTTCTTCCTCATGTTCACAAATGGATGACTTTTTCGAGTCTAAAGGGGTAACAAAAAAAAAAAGATTTTGTTTCACACAAGTTTCTTTTGAGAAAATGGTTCATGAAATAATTATTTCCTGACAATGGCATGCAAAGACTTGTATTTTGTTTCTGAAATTTGGAACATGCCCTTCTAAGTCCCACAGTCCATTCCAAAATATCCACAAGGCATTCCAAAATTCACATCTGTTTAAGTGTTGTCATAAACCCCAGGTCAATACTGGGGGCAATCTGAGTTCAGGATCGTCATCTTTAATCTTTCGTTTAAGCGTGTGAACTAGTCTCTAAGTGAAATTCACGAAAGTGTCTTAAGCGGAAAAACCATGAGTGAACGAGCGTGTCATTTTTACACGACTCTGGTGAGACCACATACAAAGGAAAAGGTAAATGGCATAACTCCGACCGAAGGAGATAATTTGTAAATTTACTCTTAGACCTGAAAAGTAACAAAGAGCGGATACACAACTATCAGGAATGACGAAGCACCTAGGTACAGCACCACATAGCCAAAAGCTTGTAAACCCTGTCATTAAACCCTAGGCACCCCCGCTGAGCCTTTCATATATCCCTTTTGATATACGAGCTCCACAAAATAACCCCGCCAATGATGAATGTCTGACCCGGTGACCAAAGGAAGCGAGGAACCCGACTCTCAGATAATATTCTCATCAGTCCAAAGAAGCGATGCCGCTATCAGCATGACAAGTGATCCGCAAATGGTCCCAAAGTGACACAGGATCAAAAGAGCTCACGTCAAAACAGCTCTCGAAGCCCAAAACCGGGAAACACAAGAACCCCGAAGGCAAAGTCAAGAAAGGATAAAACAAAAAGGCGAACCCGAAGTGCCTCGAAGAAGTCCAAATGACAAAAAAAGAAATGGTGTAAAGGACAACTCCAAAAGTCCAGGTCCAGAAGCTCAAAAACAACGTCAACATGAAGCAGTTAGACGACTTCGAGACAAGGAAGATGAATCTGAGAGAGGACGCAAGTTGCAGCTTTGGTCACCCATTTTAGCTCCACATACCTCAAATATCCCTCCATGATCCCGTCGTCTTTCATCACACCCTATGGCCACGTTATAAGCTTTAAAGACTTCCGACTTGATAGTTGTGTGTCCAATCACGTGAAAGTAACAGATCAAATGCGTAAATCCATCAAATATCGAATTCAATGGTTTAGAAGTTATGACCATGAGCGAGAAATGAGTGCAAACACCGACCACATCGAGTGTAGGTTAGGGAGCACCACGTCAAAGCATAAGCCTCGACCCTGTGAGGGTGAGACTTGTTCGCATGTTTAATCAAAGAAAATACTGGGGGCAATTGATCGTTCCGATCAATTGCCATGAACTCTAGCTCAGATTGTCCTAAGGAAAAATACTGGGGGCAATTGTTGGTTCCAACAATTGCCATGACAACACCAATTGAAACCTAAAGCTTGAGCACCACCATCCCACCACAGGCATAAGCCCTTACCACCACATCAAACACCACAGGCCCACATAAGCCCTTACCTCCACACCTCCACTACACAGGCACACATAAGCCCCTACCACCACACACACACACTCTCAAGCCCGTCATTAGCCTTACCTCCACAAAAACATCAAACCCGTCATAACCCTGACCACCATCCAAAATCACAACGCAGTCCCAGGTCTATCACAAGCACCACAACAAACACCACACACTTCCACCAACGGCATGTTCATTTTCTAAGAAACAAATTGCAGATTTGAAATTTTTAGTCAGGAAATGATTATTTCACTTTCCTTTTTCAGCAGAGTTTTTCTTAAGCATTGCCATGTTTAGCACATTTTTCAATAGTTCCTTGTTTTGGGCTAGCTTCCAACAAACACTTTAGTTGCATTTTACAACTTTTGCACAACACCTCAACATTGCCACCTTTTCCAACAGTTTCCTGTTTTGAACGAGTATCTTTCATGTATTTTGATTGCATACATCTTATCATCATTTCCATGTTTGGCACTCCAATAATCAGTTTTCATCATTTGCACGAGACCATTATCTTCCTAACTCATTTTTAGTTCGAGACCTAAAATCGGCGCAAGGCCCTGCAGATTCCTCTTTCAGTACGAGACCTAGCATCTTCATTCAGTACGAGACCTAGAATCAGTGTGAGAGCCAGCTTTTCTTCATCCATTCAGTACGAGACTTCAGTGCGAGACCACCATCTTCATCAGTGCGAGGCCCATCATTTTCTTCAGTGCGAGACCATGCATCTTCATCAGTGCGAGACCATCATATTTGTCAGTGCGAGACCATCATATTTGTCAGTGCGAGACCGAGCATCATCATCCAGTGCGAGACCAGTACGAGACCTAGTATCATCTTCAGTGCGAGACCCATCAGTTTCATCAGTGCGAGACCGAGCATCATCATCCAGTGCGAGACCAGTACGAGACCTAGTATCATCTTCAGTGCGAGATAGAGCGTGATCTAAGTTGGCGGGGCAGAGGCAATAAGTCCCCATCTTTATGTCAACTTCTTGGGAGAAGCAACTAGTGGGCAGTGGCAATAAGTCCCCTTGGTAATCTAGAAGTTATCCCAGCACCCCAGTTGGTGGGCAGAGGCAATAAGTCCCATAGTATACCAACCAGGAGCATTGGAACGGGTTTCGGTCCCCAGAAGCATCCGAGCATCATCAGCATCAACATCATCATCAGCATCGTTAGCATATCATCATCATATCATCTTTTTCTGCATGACATCTACATTTGCATTACAGGTTCCCGACCCCTTAGAATGTTCGGCATACTTCATTTCATTTTAGGTAGTCAACGCCTTAGAATAGCTTGACATCATCTCATTCGTTATAGGTGGTCAACGCCTTAGAATAGCTTGACATCATCTCATTCGTTATAGGTAGTCGGCGCCTTAGAATAGTCTGACATTATTTCATTTTTTACCTTTAGGTGGCCGACGCTTTAGAATCGCTCGACATCCTTCCACTTTACTCATAGGTAGTCAGCGCCTTAGAACAGCTCGACACAACTTGTTGGTTTTCAATTGCACGAGGGGTCTTTTAAGATCCAAAATTTTGGGGTATCACTCAAGCATCAACTAGCCTTTTCATTTCCATTACAAAGTCTAGTTGACGGGGGGCAATCTGTTATACCCAAAATTTCAACCCCCGGAGGAGAGTCTCTTTTAATAGGCTAGTAGTGAGGGTTCCCAGATCGATCGGCACATTTCAGAGTGCTAGGGACAGCTTAGTCATCTCCAGGGCCATTTTCGTAATTTTTCAAGGCTCCTAAGCCCCCTACAGGCTTTCTCTCCTCCAAATAAGGGTCAAATCAATTCAAAATGCTTTGAAATTTTTACCCAAGATAGAGGATGACATTTTAAGCATAATGGCGTTGGAATTTTGATTTTTTGAATTTCCAATAATTTTCTAGCAATTTCTGATTGAATCTGACGAGAAATTGAATTTAAAAATATTCCAATATCCAAAAAAATTCGATTCCACTTTAGAAAAATCAGAAATATCATCCTTTACCCATGTGTGAAATTTCATAATCAAATTCCTTTTGGAAGCCCTTGAGCTAAAACGTCGGTAAATCTCGGTTTTTACCGGATTTTTTCTATCTTTAAAGAGGTCTATATAAGGAACCTTATCCCATGATCAAAGAAGAACCTCAAGAACCCTAAGCAACCAGAAAACCTAGCCGTCTCATTCTCCTCACGTTTTTACCCATCCAAGCACCAAAATCACATCAAAATCTCTCGAAATCACCACCTAAACACACTTTTCAACTCCTAACACATCAACAATCATCAAACATCAACCAAACCACCTCCAAAACGTGAAGAACATCATCAACATCAACAACCAGAAGCCCGGGTCGAACTCAATCCGGAACCGGCATCATCGGAGCCTCCGAAGAATCCCAACGTGAAGAATCATCTTGAATTCGAAGTAAAACAGGTTACAATCCCACTTTTCTGATTCCCCACCACTTGTTAACTCTCTGTCAAAGTTTGGGTTCAAACCAACCTGTTTACGCTTCTGTATTGACGTTTGTTTAAGCTTCTGTCCAATAACTTGTTTACAAAGTTTCGTGCTTAATTCGAGTTCAAATTGAAAACCTTCAATCACTAACGACTTGTAAATCTTTCAGGCTACACACCCATAAAATTGAGCTCAAAACACCCTCGGGAACCTTCTGAAAACCCCTGTCCGTGGGTTGTCCGTGACCTCGGACCTATGGTCCGGACCTCCGGACGCGTTCCGGGACCACGGACACCCACGACGGCGCGGGATTTTAAAATTCAAAACTTAGGTTTTTCTAACGATGTCCGGGCCCACGACAGCCTGTCCGTGGCCCCGACTTTGCAAATTTTTGTTTTCCTTCAATTTCGACTTTTCTGCATATTTAGGTTAACTGGGGTCCGTGGTCTCGGACTCTTGGTCCGTGGCTACGGACGTAAGCAAAATTTGACCTAATTCTGCCTCCGAAACCCTAGTTTAGGTAGCTTTCAATTTCACTTTAATTTTCTGTCAAAAAAAATGCTAAAAAACACAAAAAAAACAGAAGCTTGCGCACTTAGGTTAAAACGACCTCGTAATAAGCCGTAATTAAACTAAGTAGAGGAAAACGACTTCTAGGGGTAATGAAAGTAATTGAACCCTAAATAAGTCGAATACCAAGCCCCGAACCCGAACTCTCCTTTCCTAATTTGATCTAGGTTAAAATTAGGTGGCGACTCATAATAGTTCCAGTGAGCTAGCTTAGGTTTTAATAATTATTGTTATGACATAGTTATTAATCTTAGGTTATAAGTTGGACCTAAAACCCGATTAGATCCTAATCAACTTAATCCACATAGGATAGGGTTTAAAATCGAGGCTCACATCCGGTCATGCCTGTTTAAGAGTAGATATCTGAATCATATTCGACTCTTATGTTGTTAAGATTGTTCTCCTTAATTTGGCGTTCGATCTCCCGCTAGCTTCCTGCAAAGCTTAACTATTCTGACTTATGATCGTTTAGTGGGAACATGTGTTTGTGTGGTGTTCGGGTCACTATATCCGAACCATCTGTGACTTAAGTTACTCGTTCAAATAACAGAACGGTAATGAGTGTGTGTAACGAGCTTAACATGAGAGTGAACCATTCTCTAGGCTCTTATGTTATTTAACCTTTTGGTTGTTATTGTGGAAAGAGTATCCACTGTGTATGTGATGTTGTGCTATGCAATAAAAATGCTATGCCACATGTTATGTTAATTGTGTTATGTTTAAAATGAATGCCATGTTATCATGACAATTAGTTGCGCGTATCCCGGTAGCCGATGGGCTGCGCGTTAACCATACCAGCCAAGGGTTGCTGACCCCCTCGAGGGCTCCATATTTTTACTGCAGGATGAGGATCGAGGAGGCAGAGTGGCTGTAGGTTCTAGGCTGCAGTTATACTTTTGGTTATTTTGGATGTTGACCCGGGATGCGCCTGTGCTCCCGTGGCATTGTATTTTGATTCCGTTGATACTACTGTGGCGGTATATTGGCAGTTTACAGTGAAGGAATGTAATTAAATACTCGGTATTGTATATGATGTATTTATGGTTTTAGTTCTATGCTCGGGAGTCTGATCATCAAACCGGTACACTTGTATTTATTCTGCCTTCGCCTCGTAACCACGTGGTGGTTGACGGCGTTGTAGCACCGAAGCGTTTAGTTAATGTTTAGTTGTTTATTTCCGCTGCGATTTCAGTTAGTTGTAAAGTAAGATGTAGGGGTGTTACAAAAAGTGGTATCTACTTCGCTCTGATGACTAGAATACCGAGCTTAGGAATATACCGAGTTAGGAAACCTAACTACAGTTACCTAAGTGAGCAGTTATGGAAAGGTTAACCACTAACCAAGTGTGGAAATACCTTATTTTCGGGAAGATGATACAATCGTGGGACCGATAAGTGTGCAAGCACAGTGCTAATAAATGTTCATGTGAATTCAGATATCAGGTGGACCGAGAGGTAGAGGCCGCAGAAGTGGTACTGGAGATACGGATGACCAGGGCAAGAATACTACGGCTCAGGTTATGGCCGAAGCTGTAGCGGCCGCCGTAGCCTAAATGGTCCCACAACTTGTAGCTGCAATTCAGCAGGGGCAACAGCCCGAAGTTCAACCACCACCGCCACCGCCACGAGAGACCAACTGGGTCAAGGCATTGGCAGACTTGAGACCCCCGTCGTTTCATGGGGAGACCGACCCACGTAATCTGGAGGCGTACATCTCTGAGTTGGAGACCACCTACGAGACCTTGTGTGTGCCTGCTGGGGCCAAGGTCCATCTCGCCGCTTACTACCTGAAGGGTTCGGCACAGAGTCGGTGGAAGCTTGTGAGAGAGGACCGGTGGTGGATCCTCCGTTTGGTTGGAGGGAGTACACGGCACTACTGCGAGCCAAATACTACCCTGTGCATGTTCAAGAGGCCAAGCGCCTGGAGCTGGATAGTCTGAGGCAGGGGGACAAGATGTCAGTTGATGAGTACTACACTACATTCACCGGTCTTATCCACCTGTTACCGGACCTGGGATACTCGAACCGGGTGCTGGTAAACCGTTTCTACAACGGTCTCAGCCACCGTCTTCGCTATGGGATGGGGCCAGCAGAGTATACTACCTTGCAGGTAATTTAAATGAAGTGTGATATGAATAAGTGTAATCCATAAGAGAGTATTAATGTGAGTTTGTGAGTATGTTTTGCGGGGCATGACTGACATCCTAAATTCAGGAGTGCTACCATGCCGCTGCTAATTGAGATTACCGTCCGTCTGAGGGACGAGGAGAATGCGCACAAGCGCAAGGCCACGAGCGAGGGCCAGAGTCCGCAGGGGTACGGGGGAGGAAAGAAGAAGAAGAAGCCTTATCCCCAGCCCCAGAAGAGTCAGCACCAGGGTGATAAGGGCCAAGCCCAAACCACCACAGCTGAGGAGCCATTGAAGCTCACATATGCTTATGTGGCGAAACCCCTACGCTCTTACCCACCTAAGGGTAATTATTTAATCATGTGACAAGTTGAAGTATATGTTGTTAAGTTGTGAAATAGTATTGGTTGTGTATTGTGATAGCAGCTAGCACGGGTTCTGGACCGGAGCGCCACTACTACTGTAAGTGGTGTAACGGAGACCACCCCGGCAAGGACTGCAAAGGAAATGACGTGCAGTGTCGTTACTGCGAGAAATGGGGTCACCGTGACTACGAGTGTTACCGGAACCCCAACAACAGAGTCAACAAGCCCAAGGGGCAGTGGAAGGGTAAGGCCACAGCGACTATCGATGGCCCGAAGACGGCTAACCAGCCACCCACAGATCAGAGGCACACTGATTCCCAGAAGGGGAAAGGGTCGAGACCTAGCAAGGCCGGCCTAAATGTGGTGGACCGGTCTGAGGCGCCAAGACCCTCTTCTAGACCAGGTACCGCCTAAACTTTTGAATGAAATAAGTGATTGCATACCGCATTTCATGCATGTATGTGTTAGTGAGTCCAAGTGTATTATCATGTGAGTAAATAGTTAAAGTATAGTGTGAAAGTCACCTAATTAGATAACTCTGAACTTAAAGGAACCTTCAATATATGTTATCCAATGCCACCCACACCAAACCCTGAAGAAACTACCCTTGACATCACTGACTTTCCAATGGAGCAATGTCCGGTTATCCAGCCAGGTATGATACTCTTAAATGGATACCTGACACCGGAAGCACAAGTCCATATCATCAGACGATGCAATGAACTTGGAGAAACACCTGGAGGTTTCTACACACCTGAATACCCGAGCGGATCAAGAATGAAATTGAAGATGATGTGCATGGGTAAGGACTGGAATCCTTACACCAAGACATATCAAGAAGTGCGAGCTGAAGACGGAGCAACTGTACCGAGGATACCTGAGGAGTTCCTTGCGGTTGTTAACCACGTCGTGGGAATTGCTCAGCAAGTTGAAACGGATTCAATTCCAAGTGTTAAAGCAGATTTGTGTATTGTGAACTTCTACCAGAAAGGTGGACGATTAGGTTTACACCAAGATAAGGACGAGTCACCCGAGTCTCTAAGTAAGTGAGTACCCGTGGTGTCTTGGTCCATTGGTGATACCGCAGTGTTTATATATAGCGAGCAGAAGCGTGCTGATCTCGCGAAGAAGTTAGTACTAAAGTCAGGAGATGTGTTAATCATGGGTGGGCAATCAAGGATGCTATATCATGGCATCAGGAAGATCAAACTGAATACCGTACCGTCGGCAGTGATCAATGCCACACACATGAAACCCGGACATTTGAATTTGACCTTCAGACAGTTTTAAAGCCTTGTATAATTATATAATGTGTTAAGCCAGTGTATGTTAAGAATTTTATATATGTGTTATGTTATGTCAACAGTGTAGACCAACAATGTTGTAAGGAGAATATGTTAATGAATAAAGTGGAGTTGTTGAAGTATATCAACCGTGTTATTACCCAATACTTATTAGTTTGCCAATGAATTAGGCAGTGCTCTCGGAACTGGAGGTATACTGAGTGTCTGCAATGAGGCAGAAGCCGGCAAGAGTGGCACAATCCTCACCGGTACCTTTCCAGTCAATGGCGTGGACGCTTCGATCTTGTTCGACTCCGGAGCCTCTCATACATTTATTTCGCTATCCTTTGCGAAGAGGCTGGGGTTAGATGGTGATGAGATGCCAGACTTCTTAGTCACTCTCCCATCGAAAGAGCGGATCAGGTGTACCCGCTACCACCGAGATGTTGTTGTGCGAATCAGAGGTGAAGAGTTTCCGATCGACTTGATAGAGTTTGACGGACTCGGTTTTGATGTGATTGTCGGGATGAACTGGTTGGATTGGTATAAGGGCAGAATCCTGTGTGTCGAGCATCGTATGCTTCTTCGGAGTCCATCTGGGGTTACTATATCTTACCGCCAAAGGCCTAGGGAGCCTTCGACTTAGATCATCACCGCCATAGCTATGTGTTGTGAACTACGACGAGGGAGTGATGTATACCTCTGCTATGTCCAGGACATAGAGAGAGACCCAGAATTTAGTTCTGATGTGCCGGTAGTGTCGGAGTTTCCTGATGTATTTCCTAAGGAACTACTGGGCATGCCGCCAGCACGGGAAGTTGAGTTCGAGATTGAATTGGTTCCGGGCACCGGACCAATTGCGAAGGCGCCCTATCGTATGGCTCCAGCAGAGATGACAGAGCTCAAGGAGCAGCTGAGAGACCTACTCGACAAGGGATTTATCCGCCCTAGCGTTTCACCATGGGGAGCGCCGGTCCTCTTCGTGAAGAAGAAGGACGGTAGTCTCCGCCTGTGTATTGACTATCGAGAACTGAATGCAGTTACGGTGAAGAACCGTTACCCTTTACCACGCATCGACGACTTATTTGATCAGTTGAGGGGAGCATCAGTATCCTCCAAGATAGATCTACGATCCGGATACCATCAGATTGCCATCCGTGACAGTGATATTGAGAAGACAGCATTCAGAACTAGGTATGGACATTATGAGTTTATGGTTATGCCGTTTGGTTTATCCAATGCACCAGCGAAGTTCATGGATTTAATGAACCGCTTGTTCCAAGATCAGTTGGACAAGTTAGTGGTAGTCTTCATCGACGATATTCTTGTGCACTCGAAATCGAGAGGTGAGCACGAAAGCCACCTGAGAAATGTGTTACAAACATTGAGGAGGAATCAGTTGTATGCTAAATTTTCAAAGTGTGAGTTTTGGCTGAACCAAGTTTCCTTTCTTGGTCATGTGATTTCTGAGGCCGGGATCGCTGTTGATCCGGCAAAGATTGATGCAGTGCGCACCTGGCCTAGGCCGAAGACAGTTACCGATATCAGGAGCTTCCTCGGTCTGGCGGGTTATTATAGGAGATTTGTAAAGGACTTCTCCAGTGTCTCCAAGCCGATGACTTCCTTGATGAAAAAGGATGCACCATTCGAGTGGACAGTCGACTGTGAGAGTTCTTTCCAGAGTCTCAAGGATGCTCTGACATCTGCACCAGTCCTGAATATACCAGACGGTCCAGATGGTTTTGAGGTCTATTGCGACGCATCAGGCAGAGGTATGGGTTGTGTGTTGATGCAACACGGGAAGGTCGTAACTTACGCCTCCCGACAGCTGAAGAAGCATGAGGAGAACTACCCTACCCATGACTTAGAATTGGGTGCCATTGTCTTCGCACTGAAGATATGGCGACATTATTTGTATGGGGTAAGTGTGACAATTTATTCTGACCACAAAAGTTTAAAGTACTTGTTCACTCAGAAGGAGTTGAACATGAGACAAAGAAGGTGGGTTGAGTTTCTAAACGACTACGACATTAATCTACAGTACAAAGAGGGTAAGGCAAATGTGGTAGCTAACGCACTGAGTCACCGAGCACACTCTCTCCATTCGCTAGTCTCTCATTCTAGCTTGGTTGAAGAGGTGCAGAGTGCTCAGATGACGGATCAGTACATGATGGAGATTAGACAGAAGCTTATTGATGGCACATTCGAGGGTCAGAAGTATGACTTCAGACTCCACGATGATGACCTGATTAGGCTTAATGGCCGATTGTGTATACCGAGGAGTAGTGCTGAGTTGAAGGAGCGCATATTGAGTGAATCCCATTGTTCTACTACTTCGATTCACCCCGGAGCTTCAAAGATGTATAAGGGTATGAAAAGATATTTTTGGTGGACTGGCATGAAAAAGGATGTTACTGATTATGTATTTAGGTGTCTCACTTGCCAGAAGGTCAAGTTTGAGCACCGACGGCCTGGTGGTATGGTACAGCCAATGCCAGTGCCTGAGTGGAAGTTCCATGACATTTCTATGGACTTCGTAGTAGGGCTTCCGCCTATAAGGGGACGTCTGAATATGATTTGGGTTGTTGTTGACCGACTGACCAAGGTGGTCCGATTCATACCGATGAAGGACACCTGGAAAGTGGCAAAACTAGCAGAGCTCTTCGACAAAGAGATTGTAAGACATCATGGGGTACCGAAAACAATTGTATCTGACAGAGATACCCGATTCTTATCAAGGTATTGGAAGTCTACGCGAGAAGCACTGGGTACCGAACTGAAATTGAGTATGGCGTTTCACCCACAGACAGATGGTCAGAGTGAGCGCACCATCCAGACACTTGAGGATATGTTACATGCATGTGCACTTGACTTTCAGACCAGCTGGATTGATAAGTTACATCTGATCAAGTTTAGTTACAACAACAGTTATCATGCTTCGATCAAGATGTCTCCCTTCCAGGCTTTGTACGGTAGACCATGCCGCACGCCATTATGCTGGGATGAGTCGAGTGAGACGGTCATTATAGGACCAGAGTACCTTGAACAAGTTCAGACAGAAGTTCGCCAGATCCGGGCTAACATGAAGGCAGCTCAGGATAGACAAAAGTCGTACGCAGATGTGCGCAGACGTGACCTGGAGTTCGCCGTGGGCGATCAGGTATTTTTGAGAGTATCCCCCATGAAGGGAGTATTTCGTTTTGGCCAGAAGGGCAAGTTGAGCCCAAAATATGTGGGGCCTTATGTTGTGACGGAGCGGATCGGCCCGGTAGCTTATAGACTTGATCTACCCGCCGAGCTGGGCAAGGTACATGATGTATTTCATGTGTCCTAGTTGAAGAAGTATATATCTCATCCGTCTCATGTGCTTCAGCCTGAAAGGCTAACCTTAGAGCCGACCATGCGATCAGTGGAGACTCCGGTACGGATTCTGGATACTAAGACTCGAGACACTCGCCATAAGTCAGTGAGACTGGTGAAAGTTCTTTGGTCTAACCAGGACGTTGAGGAGGCCACTTGGGAGCTGGAAGATAAGATGAAGGCGAAGTACCCGTCATTGTTTACTTCTTAGTGTTTATGTGTATAGGGTACGGAGCGTACCCCCTTTTAAGGGGGGTAGAGCCGTTTCGGTTATGTGTGTACGATGTGTATTTAAATACATCGTCTATGTTATGTTATCATGTTACAGACCGTTGTGTCTGAATGATGTTGATGATGTTGTATGGACCTTGTGTCCAATGTTATGTAAGTGTGTTGTTAATATTGTTATGGAAGTATTGATTATATGTATTCCCGTGTTCTAATATTTAGGATATATGGAAGTGTGAACTTTGAGGACAAAGTTCTTTTAAGGGGGGTAGATTGAAATACCCCAAACCTTAGTATGTTGTTTAAACACCTAAATGTGGTACATTAAGACTAAAAGGAGTCTTAGAAACATTAGTAAACAATTTAAACGATAGAAAACAAAAAATGTGCTTTAAGGTCAATAAAGGCCAAAATGTGCTCTAAGCTTGGGATAAGCTTGGTTAAGACCTAATGAACTTACCAAGACCTTGTTTATATACTAATGAACATATTAAACCAATTAGCAAAGAAAACCAAGCTTGAAAACAAGTTAAAACATAAAATGTGCTTTAAGGAGTCTTAAAGCACATTTTTGAAAAATTGTCTTGTAAATGAGTTTTGAATGGCTAAATGTCCATCATTACTCTTTAATTAACATGTGTACTATATAGTATCACATTTGGAAGTCTATATCTATGGGAAATCAAAAATTTCACTTCTATGTGTCTTGTTTTTATGAATAGTGACTTAAATAAGCTAGTTTGTAACATATGTTGTTATAAATAATTAAATGAGTCATCAAAGACTAAAATACCGTTGTTATAATAACAAGGGCCAGTTTTTAAGTGTGGTGACTCACCACTCTTGTAACTTGTTAAGTAAATAAAGATGACTACTTAACTTACTATTTGCTTTAATAATTACAAATATCTTTCAAAAGCAAAACTCATCTTCATTTCTCCCGTCCTTCTTCATTTCACACGGTTCCAAGCTCTCTTCTACCTCTTCTTCATTCTCCATTTACGGTTTGCAATAGTACACACCAAAATCCATCTTCCATTGTCATTATCTCCTAGCTCACTTAACCAAATAAAAAATAAACACCACCATTCTCTTCCTCTCATCAAGCTCTTCATTCCTATCTTCTCAAAACTTCAAGACCACCATTTCGGTGCCATGGAGTTCCACCATTGAAGGAGCTTGGGCTTATATTTCTACATATTATTGATCTCCTTTGCTTCTAGGTAAGGAATCTCAAAGAAAAATGATGTTTCCTCCATGTTTTTATCTTGACCGAAAATCACTCTTAATGAAGTCCTTATGTTGCTTTGCTCTAGCTTCATTCCAACCTTTCATGGACTAGGTGGAGTCCTCTTTTAATAGATATTCAAACTCTCTTCAAGTTCTAAGGTAAAACAACTATCTTAATGTTCTTAAAACAATGTATAATTTAGGGTTTACAATGAGATGAAGCTTAAGCTTGAATACTCATTATATTGTTTGTATAATGTTTAGAAGTTGACAAGCAAACCAAACATCATTACCGATTTTAAACAAGGAAACAAGAAAGAAGTTGTGAGGAAAAGAGGTAAATGTGCTAACCTAATGTGGTTTAAAGTCTTAGGAGAAATGAGCTTGTATTGCTTATGAAAATGATTTAAGGAGCCAATGGGAAATGACTTAGAAGAATGATCTCAAGGGCTTAGTAAAAGGCATATGTATTGTTGAGTGTATTTGCAGGTCAAAGGCAAATATATTGTAGAAATTCAGTGTTTATGATTTATGCATCTTAAGGGCCTAAGAGCCATGTTTTATAAGGGCCTAAGTGCCATGCAATTTAAATTATGCACTATATTGTGATGTAGTGCTATATGAGTGAAGTTTTGTGTATAAGGATGTGTTTGATGGATTTTTAGTGTTCTTGGTTGTTTAATGGTGAAAACAATGTGTTTTGAGTTAGTAATGTTCTAGGAGAGTTCATGTCAAAATTTAGGTAAGAAACAAGAAGTTCTAAGGGTTTAAAATGAGTTTGGTAAGTTAGGAAATGTTTAGAATGGTTAAGTGCTTTCCTAGTGAAAGAAACATGCACTAAGGTGTTTAAAGAAGTAAAAAGGGCTTAGGCAATGTTCTAGAGGATTTAGATTGCAAAAGAATGCTTTGGGACATTTCATGATTCATGGTGAGATTGTATTTATGACTTGTATTTTTGGTAAAAAAGGGATGAAGTGAATTGGTACATGAGGAGCTATAAATTTGTAAAGATGTTTAAGAAGTTGTGTAGAAAGAAAAGATGTTTGGGAGATGATGTTGTAGTGGTGAGAAAACATTTTGGGCATAGTGGTTATCATAGGTATGAAACACCACTTAGAGAACCAAGGAGAAAATAACATAAGGGTTAGGAATTTCGGTATGGAATGAGTAAGTGTTAAGGAGATAGATAATGAATTTTATGGATGTTGTATGAGGTTTAAGTGTACCAAATGATGTTAGAAAACATTAGGAGGCTTAAGGAGAAGTTTGGTGATGATTTGACAAAGTTTGGGCAAGTTTTGGTGGCGTCCGACCCAAGGGTCCGACCCAAGTTTGGGTCGGACAGCCTCTGTTAGACGTCAGTAAATGGTTCTAGAACAGTCCAACCCAGAGGACTTGGGTCGGACATGGGTCAGACGGTCGTGTTTTGAAGGACGGTAAATGTTTTGGAATGGTCCGACCCAATCGAGTGAGTCGGACATGGGTCGGACGTGGGTCTTTTGTAAGGCGGTAGATGTTCTGTAATGGTCCGACCCAGTCGAGTGAGTCGGACATGGGTCGGACGTGTATGTTCAAAGGTCGATGAAATCTGTGGAATGGTCCGACCCAGATGTGGGTCGGACAGACCAAAATTTATATAAAAAAAGGGTAAAGAGTGTGGCTAATGTATTTAACCCTAGGGGGTATAATGTAGGTAATGAAGGATTAGTTGGGCATTAAAAATATGTCATACAATCATGTTAAACATTTAGTAAGTTTGAAGTTAAGTAAATAATTAACCGACATTCTTAAACATGTATAGGAGTGACCTACGGTGGAAATCAATCAAAGCAAGGACCAAGGTATGGTTTTCTTGCAGTCTATTGTCTACCGGTTTACACCGGCTTGTGTGTTGTTTGTTTTTCTGTGTGTTTATGACGTTATAAGACTTAAACATGTAATGAGTTTACCGTTGTTCATATTATTGTGATGCTATGATGTGACTCATTTCCCTTGTGTGTGTCTAACATGACTTACCACTTGTTGTGTATTGTTTGTTAAGTTCCACCGTGAACTTCTAACAAGTGCTAACTGGGAAGTGAGGAATCCGGTTGTCCGGTCATGTATGTAAGTTAAGAGTAGATATCTGAATCATATTCGACTCTTATGTTGTTAAGATTGTTCTCCTTAATTTGGCGTTCGATCTCCCGCTAGCTTCCTGCAAAGCTTAACTATTCTGACTTATGATCGGTTTAGTGGGAACATGTGTTTGTGTGGTGTGTTCGGGTCACTATATCCGAACCATCTGTGACTTAAGTTACTCGTTCAAATAACAGAACGGTAATGAGTGTGTGTAACGAGCTTAACATGAGAGTGAACCATTCTCTAGGCTCTTATGTTATTTAACCTTTTGGTTGTTATTGTGGAAAGAGTATCCACTGTGTATGTGATGTTGTGCTATGCAATAATAATGCTATGCCACATGTTATGTTATATTGTGTTATGTTTAAAATGAATGCCATGTTATCATGACAATTAGTTGCGCGTATTCCGGTAGCCGATGGGCTGCGCGTTAACCATACCAGCCAAGGGTTGCTGACCCCCTCGGGGGCTCCATATTTTAACTACAGGATGAGGATCGAGGAGGCAGAGTAGTTGTATGTTCTAGGCTGCAGTTATACTTTTGGTTATTTTGGATGTTGAGCCCGGGATGCGCCTGTGCTCCCGTGGCATTGTATTTTGATTCCGTTGATACTACTGTGGCGGTATATTGGCAGTTTACAGTGAAGGAATGTAATTAAATACTCGGTATTGTATATGATGTATTTATGCTTTTAGTTCTATGCTCGGGAGTCTGATCATCAGACCGGTACACTTGTATTTATTCTGCCTCGTTAACCACGTGGGTGGTTGACGGCATTGTAGCACCGAAGCGTTTAGTTAATGTTTAGTTGTTTATTTCCGCTGCGATTTCAGTTAGTTGTAAAGTAAGATGTAGGGGTGTTACAGGGTAGCGCCTGTGCACCCGTCAGTTAGTAGTGGAACATGAGCTTGTGAAATATTGTATGGTTGTGAAGAATACTTTAAACTCGGTTGGTATATGTATTGTGGATATGTGATTGTAAATATTTAAATAACGGTGTTTCTTGTTGGTTACACCGTAGCAAGGTCTTGGTGGTAGTTTATTCCCGCTGTGACGTATAAAGTATTATTTGTTAAGTAGCGATAACCACGATTGGCTTAGGACGGGATGTTACATCCGATATAGTTTCGGCCACGCGTGAGGATGAGGAGACATAAGAGGTTGGATCCGATTCCTGGTTCTTAAACTGGTCCACGGCCCAAACCCCTTAAATGGGTAGCATCCTGGATTAGTGAACCAAGTAAGGCCCGGTGGTGGGACAGAGTAGTCCTTGCCTGGAGGTCCCGACGACTTAACTTGAGTATGTAGTAAGTAAGTAAGTAAGTATTGTATGAGTAATGGTCTTGGCTGGTGTAAGTCATTGACCCTGAGTAAAAGAGTAAAGAGCACCCATTTCTAACCTGGGTGCGTAATGAAGCTAACAAGTATTGTGTATGTATTGCATATGAATTGTGGATGTATTGAGTATTGTGTATTCGGGAAAGGTAAGTAAGTATCGGTTGGCTTGTATGGTTTACCTTGTATG
The DNA here is from genome assembly GCA_023374045.1 of Limonium bicolor. Lineage (NCBI taxonomy): Eukaryota > Viridiplantae > Streptophyta > Magnoliopsida > Caryophyllales > Plumbaginaceae > Limonium > Limonium bicolor. The sequence continues at coordinate 371,312,910 of CM041777.1, read as the reverse complement.
TATTGAAGTGTATGTATGTATTCCTTGCGTAAAGTATTGTAGTATTATGTATGGGAGTATGTATGCATGTATGTATGAATAAAATGAATCGCATGTATTCGACCAAGTGGTCGGCGTACCCTCGCTAGTACATGGGGTATGCGGTTATCATATTCAGCGTAAGCTGAGCCCCTTGGGGCACCATTTTTAGTGTGCAGGTACCCGAAGCAGTTATGGTCACAGAAGAGACCGGTGGACATGCCTACGCTACTAGGAACGAAATATAGATTGTAGTAAATGGTATAAGGCTTGTAGCCTTGAAAGTACAAATGTACCAAGGGGTACACTATGATGTATTTAGAAAGTATGTAGTGTGAGGAATGGGTAGACGTAGACTCTTAATGAGTGTATGTGAACTTGGAAGAAGTATTGTATTTTAATTTGGAACTTAGTAAACTCGGTTATGTATATTGAATTGTATGATGTTGTAATGGAGTATTGTGTTGAATGGGAAGTTGTAGTACTTGATTGGTGATTTGAGTATGTATTGTAAGGGTGTAGTACTCGGATATTCCGGTCCATCAGACCGTTGCTGTATGTAGTAGTAGTAGCCTTGTTAGTCACGTAGGTGGCTAACGGCATTGTTTCACCCACCGTTGTGTAAGTAAGTATCCACTGCAAGGTAAGTATGTACGAGGAGATTGGACGGTAATGACGGTATTAGCGGTATGGGTGTTACAAAAAGTGGTATCAGAGCGATACTTCGGGAAAACCCGATCTGACAGTTATGAAATGATCAGGAAATACCGAGTTAGGAATTAGAAGCTTAGGGCTAAGGGATGAGTGATAGCATTAGAGAGATGCTAATTTGGAACTCCCGGTGTGTACCGGATACCTACTATACCAGTCCCGCCCACCGCAAACCCCATTGTATAACTTGGGAAAGAACGCCAGAGAGAAGGAAAGTCCTCTCATACTCGGGAAAACCCGATCTGACAGTTGTGAAATGATCATGCTGTAAACAAGAACTTGACAAGCAGTAGATTCCAAGAAATGGAAGTCCCGGAGATGGATCCCGGTTGAACAACAATACCCGCACTTAATAGCGGTGGAATGAGTACTCCAACCATAAAGAGACTACAACATGCAACAACATGGGGCGACATGCTTAACAGTCGCAGAATCTGGCTAACCAACCAGCAGCAGGAAAAGAAGCACTAAGCGCAACGGAGCAGAAAAAGGAATAGTAACGAAACCCGAGACCCAAGTCTACGGGACAGTAATAGCTAAATAATACCACTAACGGTATGCTAGCCGACTAAGGACATAGTCGGGAACGGTTAACTCCGGAACTACAACGCCAAAAAGGTTACAATACCAGGCCTACAAAGCTCAAGCGGCTACAAGTACAATCACAAGATATAATCTGATGCAACTACAACCATCGTGCCTAAACAAACTAAGGCTCAATAACACGGTAAACCGGTGAGACGAGCAACAAGGAAAAACATAAGACAAATAAATGGGGATCTCCGAAGATTGGAGAAGTACCCCGGTCAAAGACAGTCATGTCAAGACCAATGAGAAGTTACCCGGAAGATCAAGTATTCCAAACTTAGATCAATAAGATCAAAGGAATAGTCGACAAGACTACCAAATACGAGTGGAAGCCATGCCGTGACAGGTATTGGATTACCCAAAAACTACCAGTACCATGCACTTGCCACGGCAAGTGCAGTAAGAACAGGAACATGTGGAGGAACCCTAACACCCCCCAAGTGTTTAGTAATGCACCGTGACCGCAATGAAGCAACTACAGGATCATACATCCTAAAAACTAGAAGAATGGAACCTTGGAAAGGCCTGACGGCCGACCATTGTACGAGGACATACTAGTCAGCCAAAAGCTGGAATTGGTCAAGACTTCAGACATGGCCACGCCATGAAGAACATCTTTTAGCACGGAACCATTGTTTCAAAACCCAATTTTTCTTTCAAAACCACAACCTTTCTTTTAAAACCTTGGATTTTAAAACCAAACCAACAAAATTACGGTGAGTATCTGTAACACCCCTAATCCTAAACCTGTACTAGCGTCGCAAGTCGTAGCATAAATAAATAACGTCGCAGCGGAAAATAAATTTATCTTACCTTGGTGTTACACGCCGTTACCCACCCTTGTGAGCAACAAGGCATCCTTAATCTATCCATCAACTACTCAACACTGTGATGAACAAATACCGAGCACTCTAATTATTACAGACCAAATCCAAACTAAATGAGCAACTAAATGAAATACAACAATCTCCAAAGTATAGTACGTAATAAAACAACAAGGTGTTTATTAAAACAAGGCAGCTACCCTGTTCCCCGCACTCCGGCTTGTGTCTTCTTCAGTAACCTGAAATGTTTTGCCCAATGAAGGGCTTAGCAATCGAAATGCTGGTATGCTAAATGTAGTCCTAAGTCATCTAGATTCCTTAAGTCGTTTAACCATCTTGATATTAGATTCATTACATAAAATACCGCTTCACAATAACCACAGTAATAACTACAAACATTTAAACAATCACATAACAGTTCACCTGCATCATCAGTACATAGTATACATCAACCAGATAATCAACACAAATAATCCCAAACAGTAACACACAAGTCACGCGTATTAATAACCTGCACATGTTAGTTGGTCACATGACCCTTAATCTCTAAACCAACCACTTAACCTTTCCAATTAATACCACCTCGGGCGTCATGTCAAGACAACCCTTAATAACTTTTATTAATGGAAAGTGTGTCCCCTGGGTTCCAAAGGAACCGTTACCAGCTGACCTTATGGCCCTGGATAATTGACCGATCCGGTCGAACCTGTGCACCAACGGCAGTGCCCTCCGCCATCATCTAATGTGACTGATGGATTCCCTTGAGTGACTCCCCTTTGAAGTCTCTCGTAGTGATCACGATGCGCAACCAGAAAGTCGAAACAGTCTGGATTCCTCTCTTTATACATTAGCTCTTTTGTCAATAGTACAATAACTAATACTTGAATTAAGACTATAACAATTGACCATCAGTTAGGTTCAATAATACCTAAAGGTCAGTTAGTCTTTTCCAGTTTAAATGTATAAACTTCCGGTCATAAGACGTTCGCGTATAAAATACAACGCAACAGTTTAAGCAATACAGTACACCATATCATATACATAAAATCACAGATATTGCTCTTGATAATCAAACATATAATGTCTGGACCTTAGGATAATCCTTAGGACATTCAGACCACACAATTAACATACCGTTCACCGTGATAACAACTAGCTTGACAGTTCACGCTCTAGTAAATCTTTCCCGTACGCTGTTATTTATACATACAATAACGGTAATATTAATATGACTGTCCACTAAATTTTACAGTACTGTCTCTATAGAGTTTATTCTCGTTGTATACAAACTCTGTATGTTATTTATTTTCCCCTGTTATTTTAACAGTGGTTCTAGATAACCTATCAGTTCATTATTTTATGTGGAGTTCACATGTGATAATGAATTCTACCTTTTAGTATATTTCTATTTCTTTAATCATATTCTCATAATTGTTTCCACTTATTCTTTATATTATATCCTTTGGTTATTTTTAGTATAACCATGATTAGTTTATAAACTTTATATTATATCCCATATTATACCATAATACATTATATAACTTAATCTTAATTCCTTTCTTTATTAAATTACAAAACCACCATAATAATTCGGTATTTATATCTTGTACCCAACAACTTTTATAAATTATCAAATAACCATATAACTTTTATAATTTACTAATTAACCATATCAACTTTCGGAAATTACAATTTGTGCCCACTAATTTTCGTAAATCATTATATAACCACTTATTGTTTCGGTTTTATTAATTAAGTTTCCTTTATTTACAATTTAGCCCCAAAACTTCATATAAGTTACATATTAATTCATAAACTATAGTTTTAATATTTAATCCTCCTTATTTACCGAAATGAACACTTATATTTTTATAATTACATTTCCGCCCCACTTAATATTTCGGTTTTCCATTCCAACTTTCATAAATTACATATTCATCCCAAAACTTTTATAAACTTAATATTTTATGTCATAAATCATTTTAACACAAAGTTTTTTTGGTCAACACTTTGACCAAGACTTAATTTCATAATTATTACTTCAATATACCCATAAAATCATATATGATTCGGTTTTATACCAAACTTTCCATAAATTACAAAATAGCCCAAAAACTTTATAAAATGTCATAAAAACACTTAAACACTTATTTAAATTCACCAAAATTCTTAATATCAATTCCTACCTTATATTATACCATAATTATGACAAACAACCCCTTATGTTCTCGGCAATTAATATTTGTACTCTAAACTTTTCAAAAATTACATTTTAACCACATAACTTAGTAAAATAGCAATTTAAATACTTGTAGCTATTTTTAATATTCCCAAAATTTATAATATAAGTTAATACACTTATATATATTTCAAAATTCACCAAACATCACATAATGCTCTCGGCTTTAGTTATATTTTACCATATGGTTATAAAACTTGATTTAAACTATATAATATGTATATATAAATGTATATAAGCCATATAACACTTCTAAAAATTATGCTAATGACTTTGAATGATTATAAACTTAAAATAGAACATTAAATCCCTAGACCATTCGGTTTTAATATATGTGTAACATAATTAATTTTTGTGACCCAAATATATACCTTAAGGTAATAATCTTACCTTATATGTTATAAATTATTTTTCTTGATACTTTAAGTAAATATTTTTGGCCTTAATATTAACATGGCCTAAACATGATTTTTATACCAAAGTTTGAAGCTTAAATTAAACTCAAACTTAATAAACCTTATTTATATAAACTTACCCTTTAAATCAAGACAATTCTTATACTTGATTTTTCCTTGAATTCCAAGCTCTCCAAATGTTATCTTGATGAAGAATTTTTGGCTCCTTATACATATTTAGGAGATCCATTTGTTAGACTTCTAACAAGGATTTATAAATATTATTTGAAGTAATTTTACAAGAGTTTACCTTAGGAATTTAGCAAGGTATTTTTGATACACCTTGGGATGATTGTGGATCCAAGTTTCCTTCATGAAATAATGAAGAGAATATAGGTTTAGAAGTTCCTAAATTTCGAAAACACTATAAGGAACTTACTTAGGTTTTTCAACATAATAATATACCTTAACTTGATCTTGTTGTTCCTTGTGTTGTTGTTGAATCTAGGAAACTCCTTGGAACACCTATGGTTGGCGAAAATTGTAGAGGTTGCTAGGATGATTTCTTGCTTCAAGACTTGATAGAATTAACTAGGAAATTACATTAAAATGGTGTTAGAACCTAGAACACCAAAAAATTAACTTAGCAAGAAAGGAGAAAAGAGAGAGCAAGAGGAGAAGCTTACATTCGGTTAAGGTATGGGAAGGGAATGGATGGAGGCTCACGTATGTAATAAGGCAAGGAATGAGATTGAATTATGTGGATATGATTGGTAAGTCACAAGACCTTATTTTATGTCATGTTTATTATTACTTTGATTACAAAATTTAGCCACAAAGATCTCTTAGCTGGACTAGGTATACGGCTGGTTGGCCATAATGGAATTAGGCCATTCTTAATCTTGTAGAGCTATGGCTAAAAGGGGTGGTAGAAACTAACTTAGGTTATTTAATACTAGGCAATTGTTTAGGATTTATTAGTTTGATTAATGTTGTTAACCCTTGTTTATTCATGCAGGTGATCGACATTATGAAGATGGCCAGCTACAGATTTGTAGACTTACGGCTAAAAGAGAATGTAGGAAGCTAATTTGATTTGTTAATCCTTTCCCATGATTTCAATCGGTAATGGTGGTGCTTAATTAGTGGTGTTTTCTTTTGATTAATATAAGACAATCATACTCCCTCTTTTCTGTATAGAAATCGGTAGCTTTAATACCCCGGACCTGATAATGGTGATTTAACTACCCTAATAAAATTATTAAAGGCCTAATGGTGCCTAAAGTGTATTGGTAAAGAGAATAAAACCAAAAGAAAAGAGAAAACGCTTGAAAAGCGAAAAACGCTAAAATGCGCATTAAATGAAAATAAGAGATATATAATCTCGTAAGGGTCCGAGATGGATTCCTAAGGCTTAGTTAGGCCTAATTAGTATACGGGAATGATTCCCGAAGAAAACGGATCCAAATAATGGATTAAAACGCTAAATAAGCATAAAAGCACGTTTTTCGAGAAAACTCGAAAACGTGACTTTAAGTGGTCAAATGGACCCGTAAAAATTATAGTTGATTAAATAACTATAAATAAGTATTAATGGAAGTTTAATAGCCATTAAAATTAATTAAACGGGAAAATTCCGGAAAACGGACCCGGTAAGTGAATAGTGCCAAGCCGGGTAAAATAACGAGCGTTTTCTGTAAAACGGAAAAAAACGCTCCAGCTCACTAATAATGTGGGCCGGTTTTAATTAATATGTATACACTCATTAATAGCTTGCTAGCTATTAAGTAATGAGAGGACAAATAAGTAAATAAAGCAAATAGTATAAAGTAAAAAGGTAACTTATATTACTTACCTCTCACCTCCCTTCCTTCTTCATTCCACGTTCTTTTTCCCCAGCTCCCTGTTAACATCTTCTTCCTCCTCTGTATATTACGATTCGAGAGGGAGACTCACAAGCCCCATCTTCAATCTCTCCTCTCTTTCTCATTTCTTCACCGAATCGCACAAAAATAGTACCGTTAGATTCGTATCGGCGAGGGCTACGTTTTCCACCCCTCAAAATCTTGATTCCTCCATCTTCACTTCCATGGGTGTTGGAGCTTTTGGAGCTTCAAGATCTGATTCTAACTCTCGTCCACCTCCTTAATGTCTTGAGGTAATAATTAGTAAGAGCTTTGGCCATTTCAAGCTTGTTCTTGCAATTTGGGAAAGTTTTCCTCACGTTGAAAATTTTCTCCCGTTTCAGCCGTGAGCACCTTGACCTTGTGGAGTGTTGGAAATGCTCCATTTGATTGCCAAGCTCTCCTTTTGAATACTCTAAGGTAATATCTAAGCTAGAGCCTAAAAACTAGTTTTTGAAATACTAGTTTTGGTGTGGGAAAAATTAAATTAATAAGCTTGATATGTGTGTGTGGGGATGTGATTGTAGATGGCAATCTAGACCCCTTGTGGAAATAAGCTTGGGAACTAGCTAGTTTAGATGGTGATAAATAAGAATTTGATGTGGTTTTGATTTTTAAACCAACAGGGGAGAAGAAGTGTTTATGTGCTGATTTAATTGTGGAGAATGCTAAGAAAGTAGCCAAGTGCTGTCAATTTGTTTAGGAGATTTTGGGCTTGAATGTTTATTATAAGTGAAACTAGGTGTTTTAGAGTTGTTAAGTGAGTGTTTTGGTTTGAAAACCAACAAAGAAGAGGTGTTTAACAGTGGAAATAATGTCATTTGGGTGTTGTGAATGGCATTAGTGAATGTGAAGTTTAATGGTATAGTAGGAAACCAAAATCTGTTACAAGAGTATTAGAAAACAAGAAACAAGTTATGAATTTAAGTGAATTGGAGTGAATTAAGCATGGCTTGGAGAGTGCACTTGGTGCCTAGTTTAAGGTGATTAAGGAGTTAATTAAGTGCTAAAACATGTAGATTATAAGTGGGAAAGATTAGAAAGACAATGGTGGAAGAATGAGGTTGTAACAGATGTGGAAATGCCAATCGTAAAATCTGTAGCAGGGTCCGGGACCTAGTCCATGACAAAGTCCCGGACCACCCCCTGTTTTCATACCGAGAGTTCAAAGCCCACTTTGGTCCGGGACTTAAGGTGAGACAAGGTCCCGGACCACCCATTTAAATACGCCGACTGACATCCATGCTGGTCCGGGACTGGGATAGGGACAAGCTCCCGGACCATAGTATAAAACAACCGAGAGTTAGTACTGCATTGGTCCGGGACTTAGGGTAAGGACCAAGTCCCGGACCACCCTAGAAACCTACAGAGAGCATTTTAAAGGTTGTAAATGATGGGGGTTTAAGTGTTAATGATGTTATAAATGTTAAGGCCTTGTTTGGTCACATGTAAGGCCTTAGAAGGTGTTAGAATTGAGTGTGAATTAAGAACTCAAATTAATAAAAGTAAAACCGAGATATCGGATAACGGTAAGTACGGGAGTAGATTTTATTATGTACCGTATGATCTTAGTATTAACAATAATGTTTGGAACATTATCAGAGAGTCGTGCGTGACCTGAGCATGGTGAGATGACACGGTAAAAGTAAAAACCCCAGTGAAAGGTATGATTTTCTCATACTCCGCGTGCTAACCGAGTTACGTTGATTTGTGTGTTTGTGGCCGGTTTAATCAAGATTAAAGCATGAAAATAATCCCTTGTTTGATTATGCATGCCTTGTTGTATGTTGAATGAGCTAACATACTTGTATGCCGGTGTGGTCTAACATAGTGAATGGACCGACTCGTAGTGAGTAACATTTGGCTAGAGACCCATAGATCGGGTCGACGCTTATGATAACGAAAACGTGCAAACACACAAACTATCAGTTAAAGTATAACGATAACGTAAACATTTGAACTCCCTAGAATGTGAGAGAAGTACGGGTTGAGTAAATACCCGATAATGGTTAGAAAACCACATTGAAATAATCCACGAAACAAAGGAGAGTGGAAAGATAAGTGAACCTCCTTCAAGAGGATTTAAGATAGTTCGAAGATGTGAACTAGTGAAGAAGGCAAAAGAGACCTGAGGGATTAGTAACTCCCTTGAGACATGGTCGACCTCCTATATGAGGATTTTACCTGATATATATAAATAACCGAAAGTATGAGTAAAGTAAATGTACGGGTAACTCTTAAAACCTAAGATTAACCTAACTTAAGTAATGTTCCCAAGGTCGTTAGAAACATCGAGAGTGATGCTTCTAGACTAATATACATAATATTACTATAACTCCGAGAGAGGAGTGTATGGGAATGTAACTAGACCGAGAGCAGTCGGGCCTAAGTAAAAGAGTTAGGAACTAAGAGAGAGTTCCGTGAACTAGTTGAACCTTCACACCATGCTAGACCCAGAGTAGGGTCGGAACCGGGGAAGTAAGACTATGCTAGAGAGCCATGAGTTTTGGCCTAAGTATGTATTAAGAGTAACAAGCGTGACGTAGGAGACTGTAGCGTCTTGAGAATCTACAAGAGCTTGAGTATAATTAACCCAAGTGTGGGTGAGAAAACGAGTATAATTAACCCAATAGTTGGGTGAGATAATGAGTATAGATAACCCAAGAGTGTGGGTGAGATAATAAGTATAAGAACCCTAGAGAATGGGAGTATGGTACGATAGCCCAGGAAATGGGTGTGTATATGAACAAGTAACCCGAGAGAGCGGGTGAGATAATGAATAAGTAAACAAGGCAAGGTGAGGTATAACCCTTAAGGCCTAAGAGTAAGCAGATACAACTAACAACCCTGTTATGTTAGTTAGGAATTGTGTTCCGTGATTGGAAGTAGATTCCTTGAGTAATACATATATATTGTATTGCTATGATGCATGTTGTATGACTAAAATGAACTCCATGTATATCCGACTAAGTGGTCGGCGTACCCCGGTTAGCGCTCGGGGTATGCGAATTTCATATGCAGCGTTAAGCTGAGCCCCTAGGGGCGATGTTTTTATTTTACAGGTACACCAAGATGCTACCGCGTTCGAGAGTAGGACGGGGTCGGTGGGTTACATGGGTAGTAGTTTTAATTACTTATGTATTGAAAGAGGTGTAAGACCGAATGTGTTGTCGGCATCCATTTATTGTAGACTCGGTATAGTAAAGAAATGATTTGAGTATTGTTTTTGTGTTGTGTACTCGGTTGTTCCAGTTCATCAGACCGTTACGGTATGTAAGGAAGGCCTGGTTAGCCATATGGGTGGCTATTGGCATTGTTTCACCCCTCGTTGTAATTAGAGTTCCGCTGCGTGAGTAAGAGTAATTGGTGACAATTTATGAGGTAATGACGAGCTTAACGGTTGGGGTGTTACAAAAAATGGTATCAGAGCGAAGTATCGCTCTGATGACTGGAAACCGAGCTTAGGAAATACCGAGTTAGGAATTAGAGACTTAGGGCTATGGGTTGAGTGGTAGCGTGAGAGATGCGCTAGTTAGGAACTTCCAGTATGATCTGGATACCTACAGTACCAAACCCGCCCTCCACAACCCCCGTATTAAAAGTTCGGGAAAGAACGCCAGAGATACGGGAAACCCGATCTGGCAGTGGTTAAATATTTCATTCTGAACCAGAACCTGTCATGCGGTAGATCCCGAGAACCGGAAATCCCGGACGGATCCCGCTGAAATGATAATAACTGCATGCAATGACGGAAGGTCGAGACATCCTAATCCAAGGAGACCAGAATTTGTGGCAGCCTGAGGCGACATGCTTAGCAGTCACGAGAACCCAGCTGATCGAGCAGCAGTGAGAAGGATGCACCAATCGTGCGACAGACGGACTTATGAGAACTAACGAGACGGGGACACATGTCTACGGACCGCCATAGTTAACTAATACCACCAATGGTATACGTATTGACTAAGAATCTAGTCAAAGGTAGATGCACCCACCCTGCCACACCCAAAGAGGTTGCAATACTTACTGATACATCTTAGACAGCTACGAGCATAGCTACGGGATATACCCGAATAGGACTACAAAAGTAGTACCTAAATAAGTTAAACCTCGGTAACCCACAGTAAAGACGTGGGAACGAGCAACGAGGTAAAGCATAGAATTAAAGTAATTAAGGAACTCCGAGAGTGGAGGAGCACCTAAATGAATGACAGTCATGTCAAGAGGAATGAGAAGCAGCTCTAAGGAGCAGTTATCCAATTAAAAAGGAAGGGAGCCAACAAGGCTACCAAATACAATGTAAACAAACGTGACCGGTATGAGTTAACCCAAAAACCACCTGTACCGCGCACTTGCCACGGCAAGTGCAGTAACAGCGGGATTATTAAGAGGAACCTTTGCAATAAGAAGTACTTAGCAAGTACCAAAATGGCGAGAGAAGCCAATATGGCAAACAAAACCTTAAGAATTCTGAAACGAAACCTTGGAAAGGCCTAAAGGCCTGACCACTGTATAAAGAACATACCAGTCTGCAAGAAGTCAGACTTAGTAAGAAGCAACCGGAATTGAAATGCCGTGGAGATTTTATTTTCAACTCAAATTTTTCTTTCAAACAGAGAATTTTTCAAAAACTCCCAGATTTTTAAAAACCAAACCAGAGAATCACGGTAAGTTATCATAGGACGATATAAGAGGAGTTGGCAACAGAATACTTCACTTAGGCGTGTGACCGACACTACGGTGTACTAAACGAGACATGGAACGACCGCACTCCGAAGGAGCTTGTGGGCCTGATAGACCAATTATGAGTTAGTCGGGTAAGTGGCAACGTATCAATAAGATACTCCATGTATGTATACAAGTAGAGTACGGAACACGGGAAGTAGCCCACTCCATACTACGGACGAAAGAGCCAATCCAAACCAAGATATTGGAACACCTCGAATGATCGAAGAACACAAAGAAGTTTACGAAGCTAAAGGAGTCTAGAAACCAGTAAGGTAACGGACCTAAGGACATAGCGTGGATAAGTGTGAGAAGCACAGAGTATTAAGTATAGACGTTGGATAAGTCTCAGAAATCAAGGAGGAAATACATAATGACTGGAATAAATACCAGTGTAAGCAATATGGCGAAAGCCTAAAAAGAACATATTAATGTTCGATAACGGGATAGAGTTCCCATAGTATACTTCACTGAAGAGAATGACAACCTGACCAAGAAGGTAAAGGAAAAGTACCAAGGATCTACCCAATAATGGGAAATACTACAACCCTAAACGGGATAGTTCAAACTATATGCAACTGCAAGACGGTGTAAAGAACTGAACACACCCATGAATTCAGGCCAGATGTGACGGCATAACTCAGTAACACCCAGGAGCAATCCGTGAAGGGTGCCGAAGTCAACAGTAGTTGAACGAAACATCGTGTTGAGAACACAAGTGTTAAAGCGAACACTAGGGTAGAACCCTAAGGGATCCCATGTAAAACGGGATACCCTAGATGGCCAGAAGGCATGAAATAATATCAAGATACTTAAAGGGCCTTCCATGTACGGAAGTGTGATGAGACAACCATATCAAAGAGCCCAGAAAAACCTCCTAACCGTTTAATGGCATACGGAGAAGATGAAACCTGTATAAACAGCCCCCATGGAGCATGGTGAGGCAACGTGGCTTATAAGCCAGAAAACTAACTACAAACTATAGATTTAAACATTGCGAACATAAGCATAAATGCATAGAAGAAATAGTGGAGAATGAACCACTACTTTAGAGTGGGGATACCACTTGTTACTGTGGGGCCTAGGGAGCGGCAATTGCGTGAATCCTCCAGAGAAAGGCTACCACGTAAGCATGAAATATGAAACCACTAGAGCGGTGTAGTAAAACTTGAGCATGTGTATATTGCCAAGGAGCATATGAACTATAGTAGTGTGTAAAGAGGAACCTTGATAGCAGTAAAAAGGAAACCGATAGAGTAATCGGATGAGTAGTGAACACTGTATGTGTACAGTATGAACTGCGGAGTACGCAGTGCGCAAGCGCACAGAGAGATTTAAAGAATAGCGTATATTGTTGAGCCAAGTGAATGGCAAGCCATAGTGTAAATGGCGAGTACACCTGGGCAAAAGCTAAAGTAGTAGCGGATGCCATGAAAATGAGAAAGAACAAGGTACGCAGTAAGCGACCATTGTAAGAGTATATTCGGTTAGTGATATGAGGTTGATAAGGAAATGTGGTAAAGAAGACATGATCATTCCTATCTCATGAGAGATTTACTGTCAAGGGTTTACGCTTCTGCACTCTGTATGACTGAGTGTTTTGGTATTGCACTTGTGCGGTAATGATCAAGTGGGAGAGCCAGGAATTAAGAAATGTCAACGAAGCCTATTGAGTGAGAATCTAGAGAAATAACCGTGCGGCCTTTGGCCAAAGATGCACAAAGAACGTGGGCAGTAACCCACAGGTCCCAGGACCGATACATAGTAACGCATAGTGGTATAGATGAAGAATTCTTGTACAGTGACAAGTAAACAAACATAAAAATTAAACGAGGAAGCACTACATACTGAGTAGTAGCTTGACCTTAACCGACAATAAGTCGGGAATAGTAAGTGAATAATCACAAGGTATACAGTGCTATACGAAGTAGATTCCCAGAGAACTGGAGAGACAATCTAAAATTCATCGAATTCGCATACAGTAAGAGATACCAAGCGACGATTGAAAGACATTGAGAATACCAAAGGGCGAGTTAAGCTCTAGTTATCAGGTCACGCAGCAGAAGCTAGTGGGCCGTAATTCAAGGTTAAGTATACCTGGCAAACCTGATTGAAGCCTTAGAGGCGAGAACCGAACCCGGTTATGAGTTAATTAACCGTACTGAAGTTAAAACACTTCATAATACCCGAATTAGTGAACCAATGTTTAGTAATAACATATGGTTAGTTACGCGGGCGTAACCCCTTTTAAGGGGGTAGGGTGAGAAACCGCTTAGAGTACGTTTTACGTTTAGTGCGTAAACTACTATGTGCATAGCACAAAAGAAATTGTGTTGATGATTGGAACTTATGTTACATAAACATATGTACCCATTCATTGTGTATAATGATTATTGTGCATGAGTGATGCAAGTAACGAGTATGTAATATTTATGAAAAGAGGAGTAGAGAGACTCCTAGGGAATGAGAATCCCTATAGTATATGTCTAGTGAGATTAGACATGAGACATAATGAGTACGAAGTGGTATGAAACCGATGTGTAACCTTGTAGGGAGTGAGTTCCCTAGGTGATTTTATTTGAGAATGATTGATGGAGTGAGTTCCATCCTTTGGAGTTGTATGTTATATGTTTTAAATTGAGTAAAAGAGGCCATAAGTATGGAATACCTAGGTAAAGTAGTGAAGCAATGATAATGACAAATGACCTAAGTACTAGGAACTAGAGATTATTTGAAACGAATTGTTTCGTGAATATGACTAGAAAGAGTTAAAGATAGAAAAGAAAACGAAATGTTTGACTATCTGATTGTTTGAAACTGACGTGGGAGGTAGAACTTGATCTGCTAGCGATCAGAGAGAAACCGAACACAAATTGGAGTGGAAGGATAGTTCAACACTGATGCTGATCACATCAGGGTTGGATGATTCTCGAAGCTCCCTATAAGTGGTCACAAGTAATCACGCTAAGAAAAGATGCAGCTACCATAAATTTGATTTGGAGTTGTGTGATGTTTTAAAAAAAAACAATTTCCAAACAAAATTTGAAAAGGAATTTCTATGAAGATGGAATGAAACTGGTTTTAACTGCTATCACCCGCCGATGGCTATGGCCTTAAGTCTTGATGACCGGTAGAACGGTGGGCGTATATTAGTTTTGAAACCATTGCACCGTACGTGGAGCGCCTAAGTGACCGGTTGGGGCGGTGTCAGTGTGTGATTTTTCCAAAGGCACGGGACGGGGAGAGTACCCTGAGATGTTCCTGTGTTGAGTGAGTCAACCAGAGTGCCTGAGGATATGTATATGTGTAACGTTTTGATCAGAACCGAAGGGACCGTGGGCCAGAGAGAGTAAGTGCCCATTGTCATGAAACGGCCGTGAACCAGAAAGAGTAAGTGTTCAACGTGACCGGTACCTGAGGGATCAGTAGTATACTACTCAATATGGATTCGAGGACTGTTGTGCCTTCTTGTCTTCAGACCGATTCCATGGAGAGAGTAAAAAGAGTATTTTTGATTGCTATACATGTTGTGATATATGTGTGGTATGTGTAGTGTGAAAAGTCGACTAGTTGGATTCTGTGAGGGTTATACATGTATTATAACCTTGGCATAGAATGCCATGAGACCAACCATATTAGATTCGCCAACTTTGAGGGCAAAGTTCCTTAAGGGGGGTAGATTTTAATACCCCGGACCTGATAATGGTGATTTAACTACTCTAATAAAATTATTAAAGGCCTAATGGTGCCTAAAGAGTATTGGTAAAGAGAATAAAACCAAAAGAAAAGAGAAAACGCTTGAAAAGCGAAAAACGCTAAAATGCGCATTAAATGAAAATAAGAGATATATAATCTCGTAAGGGTCCGAGATGGATTCCTAAGGCTTAGTTAGGCCTAATTAGTATACGGGAATGATTCCCGAAGAAAACGGATCCAAATAATGGATTAAAACGCTAAATAAGCATAAAAGCACGTTTTTCGAGAAAACCCGAAAACGTGACTTTAAGTGGTCAAAAGGACCCGTAAAATTATAGTTGATTAAATAACTATAAATAAGTATTAATGGAAGTTTAATAGCCATTAAAATTAATTAAACGGGAAAATTCCGGAAAACGGACCCGGTAAGTGAATAGTGCCAAACCGGGTAAATAACGAGCGTTTTCTGTAAAACGGAAAAAAACGCTCCAGCTCACTAATAATGTGGGCCGGTTTTAATTAATATGTATACACTCATTAATAGCTTGCTAGCTATTAAGTAATGAGAGGCCAAATAAGTAAATAAAGCAAATAGTATAAAGTAAAAAGGTAACTTAAATTACTTACCTCTCACCTCCCTTCCTTCTTCATTCCACGTTCTTTTTCCCCAGCTCTCTGTTAACATCTGCTTCCTCCTCTGTATATTACGATTCGAGAGGGAGACTCACAAGCCCCATCTTCAATCTCTCCTCTCTTGCTCATTTCTTCACCGAATCGCACAAAAATAGTACCGTTGGATTCGTATCGGCGAGGGCTACGTTTTCCACCCCTCAAAATCTTGATTCCTCCATCTTCACTTCCATGGGTGTTGGAGCCTTTTGGAGCTTCAAGAGCTGATTCTAACTCTCCTCCACCTCCTTAATGTCTTGAGGTAATAATTAGTAAAGCTTTGGCCATTTCAAGCTTGTTCTTGCAATTTGGGAAAATTTTCCTCACGTTGAAAATTTTCCCCGTTTCAGCCGTGAGCACCTTGACCTTGTGGGTGTTGGAAATGCTCATTTGATTGCCAAGCTCTCCTTTGAATACTCTAAGGTAATATCTAAGCTAGAGCCTAAAAACTAGTTCTTGAAATACTAGTTTTGTGTGGGAAAATTAATTAATAAGCTTGATATGTGTGTGTGTGGGGATGTGATTGTAGATGGAATCTAGACCCCTTGTGTAGTGTGAAACAAGAAGAGAAAGATGGAGAAAAAGGAAGAGGAAGAAGGGAAAGAAAAACAGAAAACAAACAAGGTAAAGCTCACCTTGAGTTAGTTTTATTTGGCTTGTGAAACTGATTTTAGAGTTGAATTAATGCTCTTGAATTGGTGTAGTCATGGTACAATAATATTGAGTGGGAATGAGAATGTTTAATGTTGTTTAAGTGTGAGAAATAAGCTTGGGAACTAAGCTAGTTTAGATGGTGAATAAATAAGAATTTGATGTGGTTTTGATGTTTAAACCAAACAGGGGAAAGAAGTGTTTGTGAGCTGATTTAATTGTGGTGAGAATGCTAAGAAAGTAGCCAAGTGCTGTCAAAATTTGTTTAGGAGATTTTGGGCTTGAGTGTTTATTATAAGGATGAAACTAGGTGTTTTAGAGTTGTTAAGTGAGTGTTTAATGGTTTGAAAACCAAACAAAGAAGAGGAGTGTGTTAACAGTGGAAATAATGTCATTTGGGTGTTGTGAATGGCATTAGTGAATGAAGTTTGAATGGTATAGTAAGGAAACCAAAATCTGTTACAAGAGTATTAGAAAACAAGAAAACCAAGTTATGAATTATAAGTGAATTGGAGTGAATTAAGCATGGCTTGGAGAGTGCACTTGGTGCCTAGTTTAAGGTGATTAAGGAGGATAATTAAGTGCTAAAACATGTAGATTATAAGTGGGAAAGATTAGAAAGACAATGGTGGAAGAATGAGGTTGTAACAGATGTGGAAAATGCCAAATCTGTAAAATCTGTAGCAGGGTCCGGGACCTAGTCCATGGACAAAGTCCCGGACCACCCCCTGTTTTCATACCGAGAGTTCAAAGCCCACTTTGGTCCGGGACTTAAGGTGAGGACAAGGTCCCGGACCACCCCATTTAAATACGCCGAGACTGAGCATCCATGCTGGTCCGGGACCTGGGATAGGGACAAGCTCCCGGACCATAGTATAAAAACAACCCGAGAGTTTAGTACTGCATTGGTCCGGGACTTAGGGTAAGGACCAAGTCCCGGACCAACCCTAGAAACCTACAGAGAGCATTTTAAAGGTTGTAAATGATGGGGGTTTAAGTGTTAATGATGTTATAAGATGTTAAGGCCTTGTTTGGTCACATGTAAAGGCCTTAGAAGTGTTAGAATGAGTGTGAATTAAGAACTCAAATAAAAGTAAAACCGAGATGTCGGGATAACGGGGTAAGTACGGGAGTAGCATTTTATTATGTACCGTATGATCTTAGTATTAACAATAATGTTTGGAACATTATCAGAGAGTCGTGCGTGACCTGAGCATGGTGAGATGACACGGTAAAAGTAAAAACCCCGGTGAAAGGTATGATTTTCTCATACTCCGCGTGCTAACCGAGTTACGTTGATTTGTGTGTTTGTGTGCCGGTTTAATCAAGATTAAAGCATGAAAATAATCCCTTGTTTGATTATGCATGCCTTGTTGTATGTTGAATGAGCTAACATACTTGTATGCCGGTGTGGTCTAACATAGTGAATGGACCGACTCGTAGTGAGTAACGTTTGGCTAGAGACCCATAGATCGGGTCGACGCTTATGATAACGAAAACGTGCAAACACACAAACTATCCGTTAAAGTATAACGATAACGCAAACATTTGAACTCCCTAGAATGTGAGGAGAAGTACGGGTTGAGTAAATACCCGATAATGGTTAGAAAACCACATTGAAATAATCCACGAAACAAATGAGAGTGGAAAGATAAGTGAACCTCCTTCAAGAGGATTTAAGATAGTTCGAAGATGTGAACTAGTGAAGAAGGCAAAAGAGACCTGAGGGATTAGTAACTCCCTTGAGACATGGTCGACCTCCTATATGAGGATTTTACCTGATATATATAAATAACCGAAAGTATGAGTAAAGTAAATGTACGGGTAACTCTTAAAACCTAAGATTAACCTAACTTAAGTAATGTTCCCAAGGTCGTTAGAAACATCGAGAGTGATGCTTCTAGACTAATATACATAATATTACTATAACTCCGAGAGAGGAGTGTATGGGAATGTAACTAGACCGAGAGCAGTCGGGCCTAAGTAAAAGAGTTAGGAACTAAGAGAGAGTTCCGTGAACTAGTTGAACCTTCACACCATGCTAGACCCAGAGTAGGGTCGAAACCGGGGAAGTAAGACTATGCTAGAGAGCCATGAGTTTTGGCCTAAGTATGTATTAAGAGTAACAAGCGTGACGTAGGAGACCTGTAGCGTCTTGAGAATCTACAAGAGCTTGAGTATAATTAACCCAAGAGTGTGGGTGAGAAAACGAGTATAATTAACCCAATAGTGTGGGTGAGATAATGAGTATAGATAACCCAAGAGTGTGGGTGAGATAATAAGTATAAGAACCCTAGAGAATGGGAGTATGGTACGAGTAGCCCAGGAGAATGGGTGTGTATATGAACAAGTAACCCGAGAGAGCGGGTGAGATAATGAATAAGTAAACAAGGCAAGGTGAGGTATAACCCTTAAGGCCTAAGAGTAAGCAGATACAACTAACAACCCTGTTATGTTAGTTAGGAATTGTGTTCCGTGATTGGAAGTAGATTCCTTGAGTAATACATATATATATTGTATTGCTATGATGCATGTTGTATGACTAAAATGAACTCCATGTATATCCGACTAAGTGGTCGGCGTACCCCGGTTAGCGCTCGGGGTATGCGAATTTCATATGCAGCGTTAAGCTGAGCCCCTAGGGGCGATGTTTTTATTTTACAGGTACACCGAAGATGCTACCGTTCGAGAGTAGGACGGGGTCGGTGGGTTACATGGGTAGTAGTTTTAATTACTTATGTATTGAAAGAGGTGTAAGACCGAATGTGTTGTCGGCATCCATTTATTTAGACTCGGTATAGTAAAGAAATGATTTGAGTATTGTTTTTGTGTTGTGTACTCGGTTGTTCCAGTTCATCAGACCGTTACGGTATGTAAGGAAGGCCTGGTTAGCCATATGGGTGGCTATTGGCATTGTTTCACCCCTCGTTGTAATTAGAGTTCCGCTGCGTGAGTAAGAGTAATTGGTGACAATTTATGAGGTAATGACGAGCTTAACGGTTGGGGTGTTACAAAAAATGGTATCAGAGCGAAGTATCGCTCTGATGACTGGAAATACCGAGCTTAGGAAATACCGAGTTAGGAATTAGAGACTTAGGGCTATGGGTTGAGTGGTAGCGTGAGAGATGCGCTAGTTAGGAACTTCCAGTATGATCTGGATACCTACAGTACCAAACCCGCCCTCCACAACCCCCGTATTAAAAGTTCGGGAAAGAACGCCAGAGATACGGGAAACCCGATCTGGCAGTGGTTAAATATTTCATTCTGAACCAGAACCTGTCATGCGGTAGATCCCGAGAACCGGAAATCCCGGAGACGGATCCCGTTGAAATGATAATAACTGCATGCAATGACGGAAGGTCGAGACATCCTAATCCAAGGAGACCAGAATTTGTGGCAGCCTGAGGCGACATGCTTAGCAGTCACGAGAACCCAGCTGATCGAGCAGCAGTGAGAAGGATGCACCAATCGTGCGACCAGACGGACTTATGAGAACTAACGAGAACCGGGACACATGTCTACGGACCGCCATAGTTAACTAATACCACCAATGGTATACGTATTGACTAAGAATCTAGTCAAAGGTAGATGCACCCACCCTGCCACACCCAAAGAGGTTGCAATACTTTACTGATACATCTTAGACAGCTACGAGCATAGCTACGGGATATACCCGAATAGGACTACAAAAGTAGTACCTAAATAAGTTAAACCTCGGTAACCACAGTAAAGACGTGGGAACGAGCAACGAGGTAAAGCATAGAATTAAAGTAATTAAGGAACTCCGAGAGTGGAGGAGCACCTAAATGAATGACAGTCATGTCAAGAGGAATGAGAAGCAGCTCTAAGGAGCAGTTATCCAATTAAAGGATCAAGGAAGAGCCAACAAGGCTACCAAATACAATGTAAACAATACCGTGACCGGTATGAGTTAACCCAAAAACCACCTGTACCGCGCACTTGCCACGGCAAGTGCAGTAACAGCGGGATTATTAAGGAACCTTTGCAATGAAGTACTTAGCAAGTACCAAATGGCGAGAGAAAGCCAATATGGCAAGACAACCTTAAGAATTCTGAAACGAAACCTTGGAAAGGCCTAAAGGCCTGACCACTGTATAAAAGAACATACCAGTCTGCAAGAAGTCAGACTTAGTAAGAAGCAACCGGAATTGAAATGCCGTGGAGATTTTCTTTTCAACTCAAATTTTCTTTCAAACAGAGAATTTTTCAAAAACTCCCAGATTTTTAAAAACAAACCAGAGAATCACGGTAAGTTATCATAGGACGATATAAGAGGAGTTGGCAACAGAATACTTCACTTAGGCGTGTGACCGACACTACGGTGTACTAAACGAGACATGGAACGACCGCACTCCGAAGGAGCTTGCGGGCCTGACAGACCAATTATGAGTTAGTCGGGTAAGTGGCAACGTATCAATAAGATACTCCATGTATGTATACAAGTAGAGTACGGAACACGGGAAGTAGCCCACTCCATACTACGGACGAAAGAGCCAATCCAAACCAAGATATTGGAACACCTCGAATGATCGAAGAACACAAAGAAGTTTACGAAGCTAAAGGAGTCTAGAAACCAGTAAGGGAACGGACCTAAGGACATAGCGTGGATAAGTGTGAGAAGCACAGAGTATTAAGTATAGACGTTGGATAAGTCTCAGAAATCAAGGAGGAAATACATAATGACTGGAATAAATACCAGTGTAAGCAATATGGCGAAAGCCTAAAAAGAACATATTAATGTTCGATAACGGGATAGAGTTCCCATAGTATACTTCACTGAAGAGAATGACAACCTGACCAAGAAGGTAAAGGAAAAGTACCAAGGATCTACCCAATAATGGGAAATACTACAACCCTAAACGGGATAGTTCAAACTATATGCAACTGCAAGACGGTGTAAAGAACTGAACACACCCATGAATTCAGGCCAGATGTGACGGCATAACTCAGTAACACCCAGGAGCAATCCGTGAAGGGTGCCGAAGTCAACAGTAGTTGAACGAAACATCGTGTTGAGAACACAAGTGTTAAAGCGAACACTAGGGTAGAACCCTAAGGGATCCCATGTAAACGGGATACCCTAGATGGCCAGAAGGCATGAAATAATATCAAGATACTTAAAGGGCCTTCCATGTACGGAAGTGTGATGAGACAACCATATCAAAGAGCCCAGAAAAACCTCCTAACCGTTTAATGGCATACGGAGAAGATGAAACCTGTATAAACAGCCCCCATGGAGCATGGTGAGGCAACGTGGCTTATAAGCCAGAAAACTAACTACAAACTATAGATTTAAACATTGCGAACATAAGCATAAATGCATAGAAGAAATAGTGGAGAATGAACCACTACTTTAGAGTGGGGATACCACTTGTTACTGTGGGGCCTAGGGAGCGGCAATTGCGTGAATCCTCCAGAGAAAGGCTACCACGTAAGCATGAAATATGAAACCACTAGAGCGGTGTAGTAAAACTTGAGCATGTGTATATTGCCAAGGAGCATATGAACTATAGTAGTGTGTAAAGAGGAACCTTGATAGCAGTAAAAAGGAAACCGATAGAGTAATCGGATGAGTAGTGAACACTGTATGTGTACAGTATGAACTGCGGAGTACGCAGTGCGCAAGCGCACAGAGAGATTTAAAGAATAGCGTATATTGTTGAGCCAAGTGAATGGCAAGCCATAGTGTAAATGGCGAGTACACCTGGGCAAAAGCTAAAGTAGTAGCGGATGCCATGAAAATGAGAAAGAACAAGGTACGCAGTAAGCGACCATTGTAAGAGTATATTCGGTTAGTGATATGAGGTTGATAAGGAAATGTGGTAAAGAAGACATGATCATTCCTATCTCATGAGAGATTTACTGTCAAGGGTTTACGCTTCTGCACTCTGTATGACTGAGTGTTTTGGTATTGCACTTGTGCGGTAATGATCAAGTGGGAGAGCCAGGAATTAAGAAATGTCAACGAAGCCTATTGAGTGAGAATCTAGAGAAATAACCGTGCGGCCTTTGGCCAAAGATGCACAAAGAACGTGGGCAGTAACCCACAGGTCCCAGGACCGATACATAGTAACGCATAGTGGTATAGATGAAGAATTCTTGTACAGTGACAAGTAAACAAACATAAAAATTAAACGAGGAAGCACTACATACTGAGTAGTAGCTTGACCTTAACCGACAATAAGTCGGGAATAGTAAGTGAATAATCACAAGGTATACAGTGCTATACGAAGTAGATTCCCAGAGAACTGGAGAGACAATCTAAAATTCATCGAATTCGCATACAGTAAGAGATACCAAGCGACGATTGAAAGACATTGAGAATACCAAAGGGCGAGTTAAGCTCTAGTTATCAGGTCACGCAGCAGAAGCTAGTGGGCCGTAATTCAAGGTTAAGTATACCTGGCAAACCTGATTGAAGCCTTAGAGGCTAGAACCGAACCCGGTTATGAGTTAATTAACCGTACTGAAGTTAAAACACTTCATAATACCCGAATTAGTGAACCAATGTTTAGTAATAACATATGGTTAGTTACGCGGGCGTAACCCCTTTTAAGGGGGGTAGGGTGAGAAACCGCTTAGAGTACGTTTTACGTTTAGTGCGTAAACTACTATGTGCATAGCACAAAAGAAATTGTGTTGATGATTGGAACTTATGTTACATAAACATATGTACCCATTCATTGTGTATAATGATTATTGTGCATGAGTGATGCAAGTAACGAGTATGTAATATTTATGAAAAGAGGAGTAGAGAGACTCCTAGGGAATGAGAATCCCTATAGTATATGTCTAGTGAGATTAGACATGAGACATAATGAGTACGAAGTGGTATGAAACCGATGTGTAACCTTGTAGGGAGTGAGTTCCCTAGGTGATTTTATTTGAGAATGATTGATGGAGTGAGTTCCATCCTTTGGAGTTGTATGTTATATGTTTTAAATTGAGTAAAAGAGGCCATAAGTATGGAATACCTAGGTAAAGTAGTGAAGCAATGATAATGACAAATGACCTAAGTACTAGGAACTAGAGATTATTTGAAACGAATTGTTTCGTGAATATGACTAGAAAGAGTTAAAGATAGAAAACGAAAATGTTTGACTATCTGATTGTTTGAAACTGACGTGGGAGGTAGAACTTGATCTGCTAGCGATCAAGAGAAACCGAACACAAATTGGAGTGGAAGGATAGTTCAACACTGATGCTGATCACATCAGGGTTGGATGATTCTCGAAGCTCCCTATAAGTGGTCACAAGTAATCACGCTAAGAAAAGATGCAGCTACCATAAATTTGATTTGGAGTTGTGTGATGTTTTAAAAAAAAACAATTTCCAAACAAAATTTGAAAAGGAATTTCTTCAAGTATGAAGATGGAAATGAAAACTGGTTTTAAACTGCTATCACCCGCCGATGGCTATGGCCTTAAGTCTTGATGACCGGTAGAACGGTGGGCGTATATTAGTTTTGAAACCATTGCACCGTACGTGCGGCAGTCCTAAGTGACCGGTTGGGGCGGTGTCAGTGTGTGATTTTTCCAAAGGCAGCGGGACGGGGAGAGTACCCTGAGATGTTCCTGTGTTGAGTGAGTCAACCAGAGTGCCTGAGGATATGTATATGTGTAACGTTTTGATCAGAACCGAAGGGACCGTGGGCCAGAGAGAGTAAGTGCCCATTTGTCATGAAACGGCCGTGAACCAGAAAGAGTAAGTGTTCAACACGTGACCACCTGAGGGATCAGTAGTATCACTCAATATGGATTCGAGGACTGTTGTGCCTTCTTGTCTTCGGACCGATTCCATGGAGAGAGTAAAAAGAGTATTTTTGATTGCTATACATGCTGTGATATATGTGTGGTATGTGTAGTGTGAAACGAGACTGAGTGGAGTCTGTGAGGTTATACATGTATTATAACCTTGGCATAGAATGCCATGAGACCAACCATATTAGATTCGCCAACTTTGAGGGCAAAGTTCCTTAAGGGGGTAGATTTTAATACCCCGGACCTGATAATGGTGATTTAACTACTCTAATAAAATTATTAAAGGCCTAATGGTGCCTAAAGAGTATTGGTAAAGAGAATAAAACCAAAAGAAAAGAGAAAACGCTTGAAAAGCGAAAAACGCTAAAATGCGCATTAAATGAAAATAAGAGATATATAATCTCGTAAGGGTCCGAGATGGATTCCTAAGGCTTAGTTAGGCCTAATTAGTATACGGGAATGATTCCCGAAGAAAACGGATCCAAATAATGGATTAAAACGCTAAATAAGCATAAAAGCACGTTTTTCGAGAAAACCCGAAAACGTGACTTTAAGTGGTCAAAAGGACCCGTAAAAATTATAGTTGATTAAATAACTATAAATAAGTATTAATGGAAGTTTAATAGCCATTAAAATTAATTAAACGGGAAAATTCCGGAAAACGGACCCGGTAAGTGAATAGTGCCAAACCGGGTAAAATAACGAGCGTTTTCTGTAAAACGGAAAAAAACGCTCCAGCTCACTAATAATGTGGGCCGGTTTTAATTAATATGTATACACTCATTAATAGCTTGCTAGCTATTAAGTAATGAGAGGCCAAATAAGTAAATAAAGCAAATAGTATAAAGTAAAAAGGTAACTTAAATTACTTACCTCTCACCTCCCTTCCTTCTTCATTCCACGTTCTTTTTCCCCAGCTCTCTGTTAACATCTGCTTCCTCCTCTGTATATTACGATTCGAGAGGGAGACTCACAAGCCCCATCTTCAATCTCTCCTCTCTTGCTCATTTCTTCACCGAATCGCACAAAAATAGTACCGTTGGATTCGTATCGGCGAGGGCTACGTTTTCCACCCCTCAAAATCTTGATTCCTCCATCTTCACTTCCATGGGTGTTGGAGCTTTTGGAGCTTCAAGAGCTGATTCTAACTCTCCTCCACCTCCTTAATGTCTTGAGGTAATAATTAGTAAGAGCTTTGGCCATTTCAAGCTTGTTCTTGCAATATGGGAAAATTTTCCTCACGTTGAAAATTTTCTCCCGTTTCAGCCGTGAGCACCTTGACCTTGTGGAGTGTTGGAAATGCTCCATTTGATTGCCAAGCTCTCCTTTTGAATACTCTAAGGTAATATCTAAGCTAGAGCCTAAAAACTAGTTTTTGAAATACTAGTTTTAGTGTGGGAAAAGTTAAATTAATAAGCTTGATATGTGTGTGTGTGGGGATGTGATTGTAGATGGAAATCTAGACCCCTTGTGTAGTGTGAAAAGATGTAGAGGAAAAACGGAAGAGGAAGAGGGAAAGAAAAAAAAAAAAAAAAAACAGAAAACAAACAAGGTAAAAGCTCACCTTGAGTTAGTTTTATTTGGCTTGTGAAACTGATTTTAGAGTTGAATTAATGCTCTTGAATTGGTGTAGTCATGGTACAATAATATTGAGTGGGAATGAGAATGTTTAATGTTGTTTAAGTGTGAGAAATAAGCTTGGGAACTAAGCTAGTTTAGATGGTGAATAAATAAGAATTTGATGTGGTTTTGATGTTTAAACCAAACAGGGGAGAAGAAGTGTTTGTGAGCTGATTTAATTGTGGTGAGAATGCTAAGAAAGTAGCCAAGTGCTGTCAAAATTTGTTTAGGAGATTTTGGGCTTGAGTGTTTATTATAAGGATGAAACTAGGTGTTTTAGAGTTGTTAAGTGAGTGTTTAATGGTTTGAAAACCAAACAAAGAAGAGGAGTGTGTTAACAGTGGAAATAATGTCATTTGGGTGTTGTGAATGGCATTAGTGAATGAAGTTTGAATGGTATAGTAAGGAAACCAAAATCTGTTACAAGAGTATTAGAAAACAAGAAAACCAAGTTATGAATTATAAGTGAATTGGAGTGAATTAAGCATGGCTTGGAGAGTGCACTTGGTGCCTAGTTTAAGGTGATTAAGGAGGGTAATTAAGTGCTAAAACATGTAGATTATAAGTGGGAAAGATTAGAAAGACAATGGTGGAAGAATGAGGTTGTAACAGATGTGGAAAATGCCAAATCTGTAAAATCTGTAGCAGGGTCCGGGACCTAGTCCATGGACAAAGTCCCGGACCACCCCCTGTTTTCATACCGAGAGTTCAAAGCCCACTTTGGTCCGGGACTTACGGTAAGGACAAGGTCCCGGACCACCCCATTTAAATACGCCGAGACTGAACATCCATGCTGGTCCGGGACTTGGGATAGGGACAAGGTCCCGGACTATAGTATAAAAACAACCCGAGAGTTTAGTACTGCATTTGTCCGGGACTTAGGGTAAAGACCAAGTCCCGGACCACCCCCAGAAACCTACAGAGAGCATTTTAAAGGTTGTAAATGATGGGAGTTTAAGTGTTAATGATGTTATAAGATGTTAAGGCCTTGTTTGGTCACATGTAAAGGCCTTAGAAGGTGTTAGAATTGAGTGTGAATTAAGAACTCAAATTAATAAAAGTAAAACCGAGATATCGGGATAACGGGGTAAGTACGGGAGTAGCATTTTATTATGAACCGTATGATCTTAGTATTAACAATAATGTTTGGAACATTATCAGAGAGTCGTGCGTGACCTGAGCATGGTGAGATGACACGGTAAAAGTAAAAACCCCGGTGAAAGGTATGATTTTCTCATACTCCGCGTGCTAACCGAGTTACGTTGATTTGTGTGTTTGTGTGCCGGTTTAATCAAGATTAAAGCATGAAAATAAAATCTTGTTTGATTATGCATGCCTTGTTGTATGTTGAATGAGCTAACATACTTGTATGCCGGTGTGGTCTAACATAGTGAATGGACCGACTCGTAGTGAGTAACGTTTGGCTAGAGACCCATAGATCGGGTCGACGCTTATGATAACGAAAACGTGCAAACACACAAACTATCCGTTAAAGTATAATGATAACGCAAACATTTGAACTCCCTAGAATGTGAGGAGAAGTACGGGTTGAGTAAATACCCGATAATGGTTAGAAAACCACATTGAAATAATCCACGAAACAAATGAGAGTGGAAAGATAAGTGAACCTCCTTCAAGAGGATTTAAGATTGTTCGAAGATGTGAACTAGTGAAGAAGGCAAAAGAGACCTGAGGGATTAGTAACTCCCTTGAGACATGGTCGACCTCCTATATGAGGATTTTACCTGATATATATAAATAACCGAAAGTATGAGTAAAGTAAATGTACGGGTAACTCTTAAAACCTAAGATTAACCTAACTTAAGTAATGTTCCCAAGGTCGTTAGAAACATCGAGAGTGATGCTTCTAGACTAATATACATAATATTACTATAACTCCGAGAGAGGAGTGTATGGGAATGTAAGTAGACCGAGAGCAGTCGGGCCTAAGTAAAAGAGTTAGGAACTAAGAGAGAGTTCCGTGAACTAGTTGAACCTTCCCACCATGCTAGACCCAGAGTAGGGTCGAAACCGGGGAAGTAAGACTATGCTAGAGATCCATGAGTTTTGGCCTATGTATGTATTAAGAGTAACAAGCGTGACGTAGGAGACCTGTAGCGTCTTGAGAATCTACAAGAGCTTGAGTATAATTAACCCAAGAGTGTGGGTGAGATAATGAGTATAATTAACCCAAGAGTGTGGGTGAGATAATGAGTATAGATAACCCAAGAGTGTGGGTGAGATAATAAGTATAAGAACCCGAGAGAATGGGAGTATGGTACGAGTAGCCCAGGAGAATGGGTGTGTATATGAACAAGTAACCCGAGAGAGCGGGTGAGATAATGAATAAGTAAACAAGGCAAGGTGAGGTATAACCCTCAAGGCCTAAGAGTAAGCAGATACAACTAACAACCCTGTTATGTTAGTTAGGAATTGTGTTCCGTGATTGGAAGTAGATTCCTTGAGTAATACATATATATATTATATTGCTATGATGCATGTTGTATGACTAAAATGAACTCCATGTATATCCGACTAAGTGGTCGGCGTACCCCGGTTAGCGCTCGGGGTATGCGAATTTCATATGCAGCGTTAAGCTGAGCCCCTAGGGGCGATGTTTTTATTTTACAGGTACACCGAAGATGCTACCGTTTGAGAGTAGGACGGGGTCGGTGGGTTACATGGGTAGTAGTTTTAATTACTTATGTATTGAAAGAGGTGTAAGACCGAATGTGTTGTCGGCATCCATTTATTGTAGACTCGGTATAGTAAATAAATGATTTGAGTATTGTATTTGTGTTGTGTACTCGGTTGTTCCAGTTCATCAGACCGTTACGGTATGTAAGGAAGGCCTGGTTAGCCATATGGGTGGCTATTGGCGGTTGTTTCACCCCTCGTTGTAATTAGAGTTCCGCTGCGTGAGTAAGAGTAATTGGTGACAATTTATGAGGTAATGACGAGCTTAACGGTTGGGGTGTTACAGTAGCCCTATATGACAGCACAAGGCTGTTTTGTTTTGCTTATTTACAACTTGAATATGGTAGGTTATAGCTTGTTATCTTATGTAGTCTAATTCCTATAACCTTGTTTAACTAATGTTTCTTGATTCTCAGCAGGTCATACGGTTAATGGAGGTCTATTATGCTGGATTATTTGACATAATATAACATATGGTTTATGGGAAATGAGTCACCATTCATAAGACAATTTTTTTGAAGCAAAACTAGCCAAAATAGGCCTTAGATGTCGCCCAACATGGAGGTCAAATGGGACTGATTTTTCATTTGATTTTTGCTACAATATATTGTACTAAGATCATACTAATATGTGTAATAGGTTCCAGCATTTAATTGGTACATTTATATCATGGTAAAAGATGAAAGTTTTAAGGTAAAAATGCTGATTTTAGGTACCTTTTTGATCTTAAAATCACCCCCATATGTACTATGAATTTAGGACTGAAATCAATTCATTTAGATGTTCAATTTATCCTCTTTTAAGATTATCAATTCGTGGCTCCTCAAAAACTTCAAGGAAATTGCGTATAACGCATTTTCGTGACACCCGAAGGTGCGTTTTTGTGCTTTAAGGATTTTCTGGAAAATAAGTAGTCACTATGTGTTCCAAGTGTTTATAAATGTTGTTTATAGTCCATAATAATATTTTAAGGTGTTACATTGAGTTATATGGGGTTATACCAACTCAGTACACAATTCTCGGGCTACCCGGGCAAAAAGGAGCGTTAAGAAATCCTCCCGAGTACTTTGTTTATTTTTGAGAAAGTAGCTCGACCACTAATTTTAGAATGTTGTATAATGATGTTATAGTGTATTTGGAATGAAGTATAATGCTTTACTTCATCCTATAATGTATCTCCGGGACTTTCGGGCCTTTAAGGGAATTCCCGAGCCATTTGTATTTTTATTCAATTTTCTGATGAGGTCCTGCGTTCTAAGGGTCATATAATGATCCTTGATTATCTTCATATGAAGTTTATAGTTTATATAACTTGTTTACTAAAGGTCGGGCTTTAACGCAAGTTTTTGACCTTAAGGAGTTTAGGTGCGTTTTCTAACGCCTGAGTGTTTATATACTCTCTTAGGGTTTAATAATCCCCTAAATAATATATATTTATCATTATTTAATTATTTAAATGTTAGGTGTATTTTAGTCTACCCCCCTTTAAAGAACTTCGTCCCGAAGTCATAACTTATATATCTTATGGAATCAAGTTCCTCAAATCTACCCCGTGTATAATTATTATTCCTGGGTGTCCATACTATATTGACATCACTAGATTCCATCATTAATCTGAGGGTATGCAACTCGAATATACACATATCCTTGTTCGTGATAACCCATGTATCACAGCATAAATAATAAATTTGTAAAGCAATAAGTGTCCACACTTCCTAGCTATCCCACAAGGTCCTCATTGCACAAGTGCAATACCAAATCCTCAGTCCTACAGAGTGCAGAGGCGTAAACCCTTGGCAGTAATTCTCTTGTGTGATTGCAATAGGAAGGCACATATTGTAAAGTAAATAAGTAATTCTATAAACATCCAAGTGTTACATAGAACACATCAGTACCATTCAACCAAGTGTCACATAGGACATACAAATACCAATTGTTACATAGAACGTGCCAATATACATTCAAGTGTTACACAGAACACAACCATAACCATCCAACTAATTGCACACATGCGCAACAACCAAACATAAACAACCAAGTACAAACCAAGATAGACTGCAGATATGCAAGTCGCATGGGGTGTTCTACCCCCCTTAAAAAGGGTTACGCTCACGTACCCTACAAGTATACACAACTATAAGAAAAGTGCTGGATACTTGTCTCGCATGGAGTCTTCTAATCCCATGTCGCCTCCTCAACGTCATGGTTTGACCACTGAACCTTGACCATCCTAATAGTCTTGTTCCTGGTCTCCCTAGTCTTGGAGTCTAAGATGCGAACCGGGGTCTCCTCGTATCTAAGTGAAGGATCTAGCTCGAGTGTCTCGGGCTCTAAAATATGCGATGGATGAGGCACATACTGTTTTAGCTGTGAAATGTGAAATACATTGTGCACTCTCCCAAGCTCATCAGGTAGATCTAATCTGTAAGCTAATGGGCCCACTCGCTCCGTAATCAGGTACGGTCCTACATACTTCGGGCTCAGCTTGCCCTTCTGTCCAAACCTAAAAACTCCTTTCATAGGCGAAACTCTAAGGAAGACTCGATCGCCTACTGCGAACTCAAGGTCTCTCCTACGGACATTAGCATATGATTTCTATCCGTCCTGGGCTATCTTCATGTTTTTGCGTATCTGTACAATGTCTTCTTTCATCTGGTCTAGGTACTCTGGCCCTAAGATGATGTTCTCACTAGGCTCGTCCCAACATAGTGGTGTCCTGCATGGTCTGCCGTACAATGCCTGAAATGGTGGCATCTGAATGGATGCATGATAGCTGTTGTTGTAGGGAAACTCAATCAGATGTAGTCGGTCTATCCAGCTTTCTTGAAAGTCTAAGGCACAAGCTTTGAGTATGTCCTCCAATGTTTGAATCATTCTTTCACTCTGGCCATCTGTCTGTGGATGAAAGGATGTACTTAGCTTCAGCTTTGTACCCAATGCCTCCTGAACCTGCAGCCAAAATCTGGAAACAAACCTGGAATCTCTATCTGACACAATAGACTTCGGTACGCCGTGGTGTCTAATAATCTCTCTCTGGAAGAGGTCCGCCAGTTTGGGGACTTTCCAAGTGTCCTTGATAGGAATGAACTTAGCTACCTTTGTCAATCTGTCGACGATGACCCATATCATGTTAGCACCTCCTCTAGTCGGTGGAAGACCTACTACAAAATCCATGGATATATCCTCGAACTTCCAATATGGAATGGGCATCGGTTGTACTAACCCGCCATGTCTCTGGTGCTCAAATTTCACCTTCTGACATGTCATACATCTTGCCACAAATTCTGTAACATCTTTCTTCATACCACTCCACCAGAAATGTAACTTTAAATCCTTGTACATCTTCGATGACCCTGGGTGTACTGATAATGATGAGCAATGAGCTTCTTGTAGTATCTTTTCCTTCAAGTCTGGGCTGGACTCTGGAATGCATAAACGACCATTCAGTCTGATTAGCCCGTCTTCACTAAGCACAAAATCATACTTCTGCCTCTCGAAGATACCATCTGTCAACTGCTGTCTGATAGTCTTCATGTACTGGTCATTAGCCTGAGCACAACGTAACTCCTCGATGAGGTCGTTGTCTCCTATCATGGCAAATAAGGAATGAGCTCTACGGCTCAGGGCGTCAGCAACTACATTTGCCTTACCCTCCTTGTACCTGAGGTCGATGTCGTAGTCCTCCAGAAACTCGACCCATCGCCTTATATCTCATATTAAGCTCCTTCTGTGTGAATAAGTGTTGAAGGCTCTTGTGATCTGAGTAGATTATTATTGTGACTCCATATAGGTAGTGTCGCCAGATCTTCAGTGCAAAAACAACTGCTCCCAATTCTAGATCGTCAGTAGGGTAGTTCTCTTCATGTTTGTTCAACTATCGTGATGCATAAGCAACAACCTTTCCATTCTGCATAAGTACACACCCAATCCCTGTGCCTAAGGCATCGCAATAAAATTCGAATCCGTCGGTCCCCTCTGGAATGGTGAGTATCGGTGCCGATGTCAGTAGATCCTTCAATGTCTGAAAGGAACGCTCACAATCTTCAGTCCATACAGATGGAGAATCTTTCTTCATCAGGTTCGTCATTGGTTTCGCCAATTTAGAGAAGTCTTGCACAAATCTGCGATAGTAACCAGCTAATCCCAAGAAACTACGGATATCTGTCACTGTCTTTGGTCTCGGCCAGGTCCTAACTGCCTCGATCTTCGCAGGGTCTACAGATATTCCACTGGCTGATATTACATGCCCTAGAAAGGATACACTGTCTAGCCAAAAATCACATTTTGAAAGATTGGCGTACAATTGATTCTCTCTCATGGTCTGCAAAACTTGCCTCAGATGCACCTCGTGCTCGTCCTTAGTCTTAGAGTAAACCAGAATGTCATCGATAAACACAACCACTGATGAGTCTAACTGCTCCCT
The DNA here is from genome assembly GCA_023374045.1 of Limonium bicolor. Classification (NCBI taxonomy): domain Eukaryota; kingdom Viridiplantae; phylum Streptophyta; class Magnoliopsida; order Caryophyllales; family Plumbaginaceae; genus Limonium; species Limonium bicolor. The sequence continues at coordinate 371,279,972 of CM041777.1, read as the reverse complement.
GAACAACCGGTTCATAAGATCCATGAATATAGTTGGGGCGTTCGACAATCCAAATGGCATAACTGTGACCTCTTAATGTCCGTAGCGCGTTCTGAAAGCTGCCTTCTCTATGTCTTCATCATCTATCCGTATCTGGTGGTATCCTGATCTCAGATCAATCTTCGAGAAAACTGTAGCGCCTCTCAACTGGTCAAATAGATCGTCAATCCGTGGTAACGGGTACTTGTTCTTCACCGTGACTACATTAAGCTCCTTGTAGTCGATGCATAGTCGCATGCTGCCATCCTTCTTCTTCACAAACAAAACTGGTGCTCCCCATGGTGATGCACTCGGTCTGATATAACCTTTGTCAAGCAGATCTTCTAACTGAATCTTCAGCTCTTTCATTTCTGCTGGTGCCATCCTGTAAGGTGCCTTAGCAATAGGTCCTGTGCCTGGTAATAAGTCGATGGAGAACTCCACTTCTCTCTTGGGTGGCATCTCTGGTAGCTCGTCAGGAAACAGATCAGGAAAGTCTGAAACGACTGGTATGTTTGTCTGTGTCTTCTTTTCTTGCCTCAAGTCCTGGAAGTAGCATAAATAAACTGGCTGTCCCTTCTTCATCTTCTTCACCAATGTGATTGCAGATACTAGCGTGAAAGTAGGTTCTTTTGGAATACTGCGATATGAAACTGTCCTGCCCTTCGGGCTCTTCAATAATAATCTATGCTCTGCGCAATGCAGTCGCCCCTTGTATTTCTGTAGCCAATCCATGCCCATGATGACGTCAAATCCTAAATCGTCCAGCTCAATTAAGTCCGCGTGAAACTCTTCATCCATGATGTTAATCTGAACTCCTTTATGTAGTTTCGTGCACCTTACTCTCTCCTTCGTTGGTAACGTGACTAGGAAATCTGAGAGGGGTTCAGGGGTTGTCTCCAACTTCCTTGTTGATGTACAGGTTATAAAGGAGTGAGACGCTCCTGAATCGAACAGTATCGATGCACTCATGCCATTTACTGTAAAGGTTCCCATGATAACATTCCCCTTGTCCTTGGCCTCGGTCTTGTCCACTACATTCAGCACTGCTCCTCCATTAGACTCGAGGCCTGGGGTTAACAATTCGTAAGATAGTGCATGTCTCAAAATAGTAAAATGTCATTCATTAATCCAATGATTCTCAGATACAAGCTCCACGATTACATCAATATTGTCTAAATGTCAAGTTTAACCGTCCAGGTTTTAAATGGGTGGTATTTACCAAGGTTGATGGGGCTGTATTTAACTTAATGCTCTTGATCCCATGGTAAACTAATCTCGATTCTCCACCAAATATCAATACATCTCCTGACTTTAAGATAATCTTTCTCGCCTTGTCCATCCTCCTCTGATCACCGTATAAAAACTCAGCATCATCTCCTATGGAGAATGATACAACTGGTATCCCATTGGTAATTGACTTTGATGTCTCATCTCGGTCCTGGTGTAATCCAAGTTTTCCCCCTTTTCCATAAAAGTTTACTATACAATTGTCGGCCTTCATGTCTGGGATGGGGTTGGTTTCTAATTGTTATGCAATCTTGACCACTTCTGTCACCAAAGTTTGGAAACTATCGGGTATCCTAGGAACTCGTGCCCCATCTACTTTTCTTACTACACTATACAGTTTAGTTTGTGGATCCCAACCCTTACCCATACACATCATATATAATTTAAGTTTTGACCCACTACCATATCCTGGATTATAAAATCCTCCAAGGCCTAATCCCAAAGTTCTACATTCATTTACAATGGATATTTGTTCATTTAAATCTAAATATTGCTTGAGTAGGATCATGCTGGGTCGAAGTACTTGGCATTCTTTCTCTAGATATTCCCGACCTTCGCTCATAGGCTCAGGTGATCTTGGTCTCATAGGTATGGGAAAACAAATGTCGAAACATCCTATTAGGTGAGAGATTCCTAAATTAGGTCTATCTAAATTTTATTACACACAAAACACATACAAGTCTTATCGACTGAACAACAGTAAACACACATTCATAGCAACATGCTCTTCTTCTAAGTTCTAGGCTTACCAGTTTCGCGCTGAGCGTTAGCCTCAGCGCCCGAAGTTCCCACTGAATACAGGTTGTTTCTACTCGGAACTATTTCTTTCCCTTTCTGGCTCCCGGATGAGGATGGCAGTCCTCCCGGTCCTCTAGTATAGGTGTTCGCCTGTGGTGCCTGACCTCCTCTGGGTCCTCCAGTCTCTGTAGCTGGTGGCCTCTGTGAATTCCTCGATCCCTTGTATACTCTGCTTGCTGGGTTGGAGAAGCATTCGTACTCCCGGTGGCCTTCCTTCTTGCAGTAACGGCACTCCACCTTCCTTCCTGTGCAGTCCACTCCTGGGTGGTCATTCCCACAACGCTTACAGTTGTAATGGCGCTGCGTTGGCTTGTTGCTTGCTGTTACACAACATGGTTTAATACAGGTATAGCTAATAAATGTCTTGATTAAGTAGGAGGTGGGTATCCTTACCCCTAGGTGGTGCAGACCTAAGTGGCTGTGCATCAATAGCTGGGCCGGTCAGACGAGGGACCTGCTCCTTCATCTTCTGACCATGGAAATCCTTCCGCCCCTTCTTCTTGTCAAAGAATCTCCTGTTGAAGGTTTAGGTTAGTGACCAAACTAAGTGTAGGTAATATATGAGTACTCCTTCTCAAGTAAAGTTTTCTTACTTCCCCTTCTTATAGAATCCGCCAGATGTGGCTCCTCCATCTTCACCCTCAGTGTTCTTCCTCTTCTTTCCCTGGGCTTCCTCCCTAGACTGTAGCATTAATTCAGTTGCTGATGCTGCATCATAGCACTCTTGTATGGTAGTGAAACGAATTGCTCCCATAGCACTCTGGATACGAAACTGTAAACCTCCCCTGAATTTCTGGATCTTCACAACATCGGAGTAGTCAACTCCTGGAATGTAGTCAAGCAGGCGGGTAAATCGCGCGTAGTACTGGTCAACTGTTTGGCTCCCCCGGATTAAGGTTTCGAACTCTTGTCGTTTCCTCTGCTTCAAGTGCTCGGGGTAGTATTTCTCCCGTAACACATTCACGAACGCTGTCCATCCAAAGTCCGATGTGGCTCTATGGTGGCCCTCCACAGACCGCCACCAAGTATCAGTGAAATACCCCATAATTAAAAATAGTGATTAATTAGGCTAATGAGTAATTTAGAGGCTTAATCAAGTATAAATAATCATGAGGGAACAAATCCCGAAGAAAACGGATCCTTAAAACGGATTTAAAACATTACCGAACCTTAAAGCACGTTTTTCGAGGTAACCGGGAAACATGTCTTTAAGGGGTCAAATACTCGTAACAATTTTGGTCAACTAAATAATCATTAATAAATATTAGTGAGGCTTTAGAACCAATAAAATCAATAAAACGAGGAATTAGTAAAAACTGTCAAAAACTGGAAGTTGTGGGGTAGAAACATAAATAACCAAAACTTATGTCCACTTTCAAAATAAAAGTAAAGTTGTGTGTGTGTGTGTAGTGCTAGCCGATGGCCCCCTCTCTCACACACCCCATTAATTCTTTTCATTTGCAAAAGACAAACAAAATTAAAAACATAAAAGTAACCCCACTCACTCACTCTCTCTCTCCTACCCGATTCTCCTCTCTCACGCACGCAGCCCTCCTCCCTCACTCTCTTTTCTTTCTTCTTCTACCTCCTAGCCGATAACAATGGAGAACTAGCAACCCCCACAAAAATACTCACTTCTCTCCTCTTGTTACTACATCAAACCTCTTCCAAAAATTATAAAAACTACACCATTGGAATCCTCTCACCAAGTAGAGCATTCCTATCTTTTCAAAATTTGAAAAGGGCAACTTTCATCTCCATGGGTATGGAGCATTTGGAGCTTCAAGACCACCATTAGAACCAACTCATTCTCCTTGTTCTTCTAAGGTAAAAATATTCTCAAAACTTCATCTTTTTCTAGGCCTTGTGGGCAAAACGAAATTTGGAAACTAAACTCTTGTTGTCCCTTGTACTCTAGCCGATTTTGGCCTCATTGGTGGAGTTGGAAACTTGTTCTTGAGCCACTCCAAGCATTACTCATACCCTTGGAAGGTAATATAAATTCTAAACCCTAAAACCTACATTAGAACTTACATAATGGTTAGGGTTAAATTGTGTATTAAAATGGTATATTGAAATGTATATGTGAATGGGTTGTAGTGTTAGAGGATTTGGTTACTAAGAACCGGTGGAAAGAGAGAAGAAAGAGGAAGGAGGAAGAAAGGAGAAGCTTGTGAAATAACAAGGTAAAATATGCTTGTCCTTGTGTAGTCTTGTATATATATATGTGTAACAGATTTTTAAAAGAGTAAATGGGTATTGTAGAATGGTAATGAACCATAGTGTAATATAGAGGAAGAATTAAATTGTATTGAAGCTTTGAAAACAATAAAAAACTATCACAAACTATTTTGGGATTGTAGTGTTGAGTGCAGAAAATTTTATGAGTGTTTTAGTATTGGTAATTGTGTATGGGAGCCTTGTATATGAATGCTATTGAAACAGGTGGATTAGGTAATGAGATGTGTGTATAAACGATGTGGTGAGAGGGTAAAATTATAGGGGAGACTATGGCAAAATTTACTTAGAAACTAGTGGACTTAAGAGATTAGAAACTAGGTGAATGGCATAAGTTGTAACAGATTTTAATAGAGAAAGATAGAGAGTGTATTAGGAGAGATAGTTAATGTAGTTGTAAGGCATTAGAGGTGCTAGAAATGACATTAGAAGAGGGAGCCATTGATGGAGAGTGTAAATGGCAAAATCTGTAGCAAAATACATTAAGGAAGAAAGCAATGTGAGTGTTGGAGTGAAACTAGGAAAATTGTGTGCATAAGTTAGTATAGAATTGTGTAATGAATTAGGGAATGAATTAGCATGATTTGGAATGTTTAAATTGTACTAAAACATGTTAGGATGTATGTAGGAAGATTAGAGAAGCAATGGGTGAAATTGGGAAAAGAAAATAAGGGCTGTAGCAAGGTTCTGCTACCGTCCGACCCAGAGTCTGGATCGGACGGTGGGTCGGACGGGGCTTAAGAAACGAAAATCAATCTTTCTGGAATGGTCCGACCCAGGACCGTGGATCGGACGTGGGTCAGACAGGCAAAAAAAAAATAGTGGTCGAAGTTTCTGACTTCGTCCGACCCAGAGTATGGGTCGGACACTGGGTCGGACGGAGTTTGGATACGAGACCGAAACCTTCTGGAACGGTCCGACCCAGAGGGTATGGGTCGGACGGAAATAGTGCTGGGTCGGATGGGGAGAATTTCAGAGGACGTAAACCTACTGGAATGGTCCGACCCAGGGCTTGGGTCGGACGCTGGGTCGGACGACCCATTACTTACAAAAAAAAAACTGTAAGCTTATAACTAGTATATATATATATATATATATATATGTATACCCACCTATACATATGTATATATATATGTATGTAAACCATGGACAAGTAATGAAAAGTAAGTAAAATGAAATATAAGTGTAAATGAGGTAAAGGCTTAGTAAGTATGAGTTAGGAAACGTACGAGTAATCGAATTAAGTTAATAATAGTTAGATTAATCATTCGATTGCATGTATATCATAGGATTTGATTTTTGACACCGGAGGACGTTCAGAAACACGTACAACGGTGAACGGTATGAATTCCTCATGCCCCGTATGCTATCTTGGTTACTCTGATTTGTGTGTTGTGTGCGAATTGATCACCAAATAAGATAAATGCACGAATCGGAGTTACTATGCATACTTGTGAATACGTAGTGCTGTATGTTGTGAATATTTTCTTAAATCTCAGTTTGTATAATTGATGAAATGTATGGATGAATATGAATGCATGTATGTATGTTGTATTGTACTGGACCGATTATGATTGTGCTTGGACTTCTAACTTGTTCCTAACAAGCTAACCATTCTAACTTAAATTGGTGATTAAATTGGAATGAGTAGAAGTCCGATATAGTTTCGGCCACGCGTGAGAATGCGGAGTCACGAGAGGTTGGCTCCAATTCCTGACTCTTAAACTAGTTCGCGGCCCAAATCCCTTAAATTGGTAGCATCCCGGATTGGTGAGTCAAGTAAATCCCGGAGGTGGGACGGAGTAGTCCCCAGGGCCGGAGGTCACACCAACTTAACTTGAGTATAAGAAAGTAAGTAAGAATGTGTAAGTAAAGTAATTGAAAGTAAGTAAGTGTAAGTAAGAGAAAGTAAGTGAAATGAGTAAAAGAGTAAATAGCATTCCGATTAACCCGGATGCGTAATTTGGCTAACAATGTGAAGGTAAGTAATGTATGCACTATTGTATTGATGCCTTGAATCGTGTAATGATTTGTAAAAGCATGTATGTTGTATGTAAAGCATGTATGTATGAAAATAATGAACCGCATGTTTAGTGGACGTCAAATAGTCGGCGTGCCCTAGCTAGCACACGGTATATGCGGAGTTCATGCGCAGCTTTTGCTGAGCCCCTTGGGGCACCATTTTTACTACATGCAGGTACAAGAGAAGGATGAAGGCCATGAAGAGATGTAGCTAGTTCTTTGATTTCTTTTTTATTGTAAACAACGAATTGATGATTGGTGTACTAAGTAGTACACGGCTGTAAGTTTTTGTTAGCCGGTGTACCATGGGGTACACCTTTTTGGATATTAGTAGAATGGGAAATGGGTATAGATGAGTGGTAGTTCTAGACTCATTCTTTTGGGAAATTCGAATTGGGATGTAATTGAATACACTTAAATACTCGGTGATCCATTGATGTAAGTATTCGGTATGTGGTATTTTGGTAAGTAATATAGTAGCTCGGTATATTATGTTCATCAGACCGTTACTGTAAGTAGAATAGCCTAGCTAGCCGTATGGGTGGTTAGCGGCGTTGTATCACCCGCCGTAGTAACAGTATTATTTCCGCTGCGAACTGATAGGATTAACAGGACGATTAGACGGTAAGCGTAGGAATAACGGTAGGGGTGTTACAATCAGCTGCATCCTTCAAGTTGTATGCGGCGATATCGACCTTCTGGTCCTCTGGGACTCTGACGGCCCTGAAAGCTTTCTGGTGCTCGACGATGAACTTCTCCAGTGCGGCGGGGTCTGGTTCCCCTGAGTATGTTGGAACCCGTGCGTCTACAACACTCTTCAACCAATTGGTCTCCCTGGGCTGTGGCGGGTGGGCTATGGCTCCTGCAACTTGAGCTCCTAGATATGTGGCGAAGGTTGCCATGGCCTCTGCTAGGCCTGGTATTTCCGGGGCATTCGCTAGTGCTCCTCCACCTCGTGCTCTGCCACCTACACGTGGTCTTCCAACGCCTAACATCTATAGGTTAGTATACTATTATAACTACTCGGTGCTAGACCGTATTACACACACAATCATAAACATGTAATAAAGTTAACTGCTACCAGTAAAATATATCTCCCTAGGGTTTTTCTTTCTAAGTTGCGAATCCTCACATACGTTTCCCGTTATCCCAATATTCCTATGCTCATTGTTCTTGACTCAGTATCCTTCATCAGAGCGGTACTTCGCTCTGATACCACTTTTTGTAACACCCCTAATCCTAAACCTGTACTAGCGTCGCAAATCGTAGCATAAATAAATAATGTCGCAGCGAAAAATAAATTTATCTATCCTTGGTGTTACACACCGTAACCCACCCTTGTGAGCAACAAGGCATCCTTAATCTATCCATCAACTACTCAACGTTGTGATGAACAGATACTGAGCACTCTAATTATTATAGACCAAATCCCAACTAAATGAAATACAACAATCTCCAAAGTATAGTTCGTAATAAAACTACAAGGTGTTTATTAAAACACGGCAGCTACCCTGTTCCCCGAACTCTGGCTTATGTCTTCTTCAGTAACCTGAAATGTTTTGCCCAATGAAGGGCTCAGCAATCGAAATGTTGGTATGCTAAATGTAGTCTTAAGTCATCTAGATTCCTTAAGTCGTTTAGCCATCTTGATATTAGATTCATTACATAAAATACCGGTTTACAATAACCACAGTAATAACTGTAAACATTTAAACAATCACATAACAGTTCACCTGCATCATCAGTACAAAGTATACATCAACCAGATAATCAACACAAATAATCCCAAACAGTAACACACAAGTCACGCGTATTAATAACCTGCACTTGTTAGTTGGTCACATGACCCTTAATCTTTAAACCAACCACTTAACCTTTTCAATTAATACCACCTCGGGGGTCATGTCAAGAAAACCCTTAATAACTTTTATTAATGGACAGTGTGTCCCCTGGGTTCCAAAGGAACCGTTACCAGCTGACCTTATGGCCCTGGATAATTGACCGATCCGGTCGAACCTGTGCACCAACGGCAGTGCCCTCCGCCATCATCTAATGTGACTGATGGATTCCCTTAAGTGACTCCCCTTTGAAGTCTCTCGTAGTGATCACGATGCGCAACCAGAAAGTCGAAACAGTCTGGATTCCTCTCTTTATACATTAGCTCTTGTGTCAGTAGTACAATAACCAATGCTTGAATTAAGACTATAACAATTGACCATCAGTTAGGTTCAATAATACCTAAAGGTCAGTTAGTCTTTTCCGGTTTAAATGTATAAACTTCTGGTCATAAGACGTTCGCATATAAAATACAACACAACAGTTTAAGCAATACAGTACACCATATCATATACATAAAATCACAGATATTGCTCTTGATAATCAAACATATAATGTCTGGACCTTAGGATAATCCTTAGGACATTCAGACCCCACAATTAACATACCGTTCACCGTGATAACAGCTAGCTTGACAGTTCACGCTCTAGTAAATCTTTCCCGTACGCTGTTATTTATACATACAATAACGGGTAATATTAATATGACTGTCCACTAAATTTTACAGTACTGTCTCTATAGAGTTTATTCTCGTTGTATACTAACTTTGTATGTTATTTATTTTCCCCTGTTATTTTAATAGTGGTTCTAGATAACCTATCAGTTCATTATTTTATGTGGAGTTCACATGTGATAATGAATTCAACCTTTTAGTATATTTCTATTTCTTTAATCATATTCTCATAATTGTTTCCACTTATTCTTTAAATTATATCCTTTGGTTATTTTTAGTATAACCATGATTATTTTACAAACTTTATATTATATCCCATATTATACCATAATACATTATATAACTTAATCTTAATTCCTTTCTTTATTAAATTACAAAATCACCATAATAATTCGGTATTTATATCTTGTACCCAACAACTTTTATAAATTATCAAATCACCTATAACTTTTAAAATTTACTAAATAACCATATCAACTTTCGGAAATTACAATTTGTGCCCACTAATTTTCGCAAATCATTGTATAACCACTTATTGTTTCGGTTTTATTAATTAAGTTTCCTTTATTTACAATTTTACCCCAAAACTTCATATAAGTTACATATTAATTCATAAACTATAGTTTTAATATTTAATCCTCCTTATTTACCGAAATGAACACTTATATTTTTATAATTACATTTCTGCCCCACTTAATATTTCAGTTTTTCATTCAAACTTTCATAAATTACATATTCATCCCAAAACTTTTATAAACTTAATATTTTATGTCTTAAATCATTTTAACCCAAAGTTTGTTTGGTCAACACTTTGACCAAGACTTAATTTCATAATTACTACTTCAATATACCCATAAAATCATATATGATTCGGTTTTATACCAAACTTCCAATAAATTACAAAATAGCCCCAAAACTTTATAAAATGTCATAAAAACACTTATACACTTATTTAAATACACCAAAATTCTTAATATTAATTCCTACCTTATATTATACCATAATTATGCCAAACAACCCCTTATGTTCTCGGCAATTAATATTTGTACTCTAAACTTTTCAAAAATTACATTTTAACCACATAACTTAGTAAAATAGCCATTTAAATACTTGTAGCTATTTTTAATATTCCCAAAATTTATAATACAAGTTAATACACTTATATATATTTCAAAATTCACCAAACATCACATAATGCTCTCGGCTTTAGTTATATTTTACCATATGGTTTTAAAACTTGATTTAAACTTTATAATATGTATATATAAATGTATATAAGCCATATAACACTTCTAAAAATTATGCTAATGACTTAGAATGATTATAAACTTAAAATAGAACATTAAATCCCTAGACCATTTAGTTTTAATATATGTGTAACATAATTAATTTTTGTGACCCAAATATATACCTTATGGTAATAATCTTACCTTATAAGTTATAAATTATTTTTCTTGATACTTTAACTATATATTTTTGGCCTTAATATTAACATGGCCTAAACATGATTTTTATACCAATGTTTGAAGCTTAAATTAAACTCAAACTTAATAAACCTTATTTATATAAACTTACCCATTAAATCAAGACAATTCTTGTACTTGATTTTTCCTTGAATTCCAAGCTCTCCAAATGTTATCTTGATGAAGAATTTTTGGCTCCTTATACATATTTAGGAGATCCATTTGTTAGACTTCTAACAAGGATCTATAAATATTATTTGAAGTAATTTTACAAGAGTTTACCTTAGGAATTTAACAAGGTATTTTTGATACACCTTGGGATGATTGTAGATCCAAGTTTTCTTCATGAAATAATGAAGAGAATATAGGTTTAGAAGTTCCTAAATTTCGAAAACACTATAAGGAACTTACTTAGGTTTTTCAACATAATAATATACCTTAACTTGATCTTGTTGTTCCTTGTGTTGTTGTTGAATCTAGGAAGCTCCTTGGAACACCTATGGTTGACGAAAATTGTAGAGGTTGCTAGGATGATTTCTTGCTTCAAGACTTGATAGAATTAACTAGGAAATTACATTAAAATGGTGTTAGAACCTAGAACACCATTAATGGAGCTTAAGCTCCAAAGAATTAACTTAGCAAGAAAGGAGAAAAGAGAGAGCAAGAGGAGAAGCTTACATTCGGTTAAGGTATGGGCAAGGGAATGGATGGAGGCTCACGTACGTAATAAGGCAAGGAATGAGATTGAATTATGTGGATGTGATTGGTAAGTCACAAGACCTTATTTTATGTCATGTTTATTATTACTTTGATTACAAAATTTAGCCACAAAGATCTCATAGCTGGACTAGGTATACGGCTGGTTGGCCATAATGGAATTAGGCCATTCCTAATCTTGTAGAGCTACGGCTAAAAGGGGTGGTAGAAACTAACTTAGGTTATTTAATACTAGGTAATTGTTTAGGATTTATTAGTTTGATTAATGTTGTTAACCCTTGTTTATTCATGCAGGTGATCGACATTATGAAGATGGCCAGCTACAGATTTGTAGACTTACGGCTAAAAGAGAGTGTAGTAAGCTAATTTGATTTGTTAATCCTTTCCCATGATTTCAATCTGTAACACCCCATCCAAAGCCTATCGTGGTTATCGCAGTCTGAACACTTAATCGAATACGTCGCAGCGGAAATAAACATCACTTGGACCTTGCCACGGTCTGATCGTTAGAATATACCGGCTTAACATTTACAATACTTAACCAAAATACTTATCCAACTCTAAACATCAACATTCACAATCCCACAACCAACCGAGTACTAGTATATCAAACGTAATCTCAAACTTACAACAGTTTAATATAAGCAGTCGGGAGCACAGGCGCAACCCGAACTCAAAATAAAAGTCCCAACCTAAGTCTAACCGCTCCTACTCTCGTAGTGCGTCCTCATGGGCCTCTTACCTGCAAGTGTAAAAATAGCCCCCGAGGGGGTCAGCACGAATGCTGGTACACCCTCTCATGGCCCCCAAGCTAACGGGGCTACGACGACTAATTGTCGATAGCATGGAAATTGATTACATACACAAGCATAATATGAAGTGCAATAACAATAACCACAGATGAATATGTATAGTTCACAAACAATGAACGACTCAAGCGTTCCCTTATCAAGTGGGTTAGTAACCCCCTCCTTAGTCCTCATTTCCTTAATCTCAGTTCCTTACCTTACCTTAGTCTTAATCTCAGTCTCAATCTTAATCTCAGTATACAAACCTTTCCTGGAAGGGATTGGTTGTAGCTTAATTCGAACCTGGGATTTAGGTGATCCCACCGCACCATCTTAATGCCACCTACTCTGGACGGGAGTCCAGCGTAGCTGAGCCGGCAACCGGCCCTAGGCTACAAGTCCGAAGACAAGTCCTTAAGCGGAGGGCGGATCTGATTCAGATACCGTCCCCCTTTTTCCTTAGCATGCATGACTGGAGATCGGTCCCGGGTTTCCTCACTCAAGTTCCAGTTAGTAGACATCTTAAACACCATGTGCTAGCTAAGCCTTAACGGGCATTAACCAACAACCATCAAACTTAACTCTTATTCTTAACTCAGTAAGTACTAAACTTGGTTAGTAACAATCTCAAGTCTCGCGGGTTAGTGTAAATATAACACAATCACACGAGAACAATATAACCGGTTGCATGCTTTATCTTGTTTTAGTCATAGCAAATAAACAGATAGCACACAAGCCGAGGGACACCTCGTTAGCAAGCAGGTCACAAGAAGGATTGTACCGTTCACCGTCGATCGTTGTTTGTTTAACCTTCTTCGGGGTCCCAATTCACAAACCTAAAACATTCATTCATTTTTAGGTTATTAGTTATTTGCACCTTACTTAACTCACTTAGTTCCGAAGTACTTCCATTCAATAACCTCTCAAGTCCTTATCATTTAGCTTACAAACTTAACTTTTAAACATTAAAGCTTAAACTTAGTCTTAACTTAATTCCTTAAGTTCTTAGGGCTCCAATCATTACTACCCTTCTAATGGCATACCCTAATACCAATTAACTCCCTTAGAAATTAAATTTTTTTTTTTTTTTTTTTAGGCTCGACCGGACTTACCGACCGGACTTGCCAAGTCCGGTCCATTCCAGTAACCTTTACCGTATGAAAATTCTACCCCGACCGGACTTACAAGTCCGGTCCTATGTCCGGTCGATTCCAGAGACTTATTACCGTACAAAATTTTAAGCCCGACCGGACTTGACAAGTCCGGTCCCATGTCCGGTCTATTCCAGAAACATTTTCCGGTAGTGTAACAGAGCCCGACCGACCTTGCAAGTCCGGTCCTAAGGTCGGTCGGCTCCAGAAACTTGTTTCTAAATTCTTTTTCAACTCCAAACTTCTCCTCATATATTCTAATATGTTATAACCTCATTTGGGCACCTCAAATACACCTTAAGCCCTCCTTAAAATACCTTAAATCATCCACCAAGATCCACCTTAGTCATTATGCATTTTCCTTGTAATAATGCTAACACTTGTAATGTTTTCCTCTAGGTTTCTAGGTGGTGGTTCATACCTAATGTAACCACTATGCCAAATGTTTTCTTCACCACTATAACATCATCTCCCAAGCATCTCTCACTATCTAAAACTCTTTTAAGCATTTACTTAAAGTTCCTTAACAAGTTTAACTTCCATCATCATCACATTATTTCCTTCCTAGTTGTGCACCAACATTTGCCTAAGTCCTAAATACTCAAATACATTCTCTTGATTCCTAAATCTTCCATGGTGATACCTAAATCATTATAAATCATTAAAACACCTTAACTTCACCCTTTTTCATCAAGACAACCTATAGAACATTCCTAGTACTTCCTTAATCATTAAATTCCCTTAGGATATCTCAAACACTTAAACTCTCCTTTAAATTTTGCCATGGGTTCTCTAGTATATAGTACCTCCTAACACATGGTTTTTCTCCATCAAACAACCAATACCTCACAAATTCTCATCACAATAGCTTAACACCCAATTTACACCAAAACCACACCACATCATCATATAGTGCTTAAACTTAATGTGCTTGGCACTTAGGCCCTTAAACAACAATAATCTTAACCACTGAATTTCCACATATATATGCCTTCAACCTGCGAATACACTCAACAAGGCTCCCATTAAAATAAAATGCTTCTTGTACTTCACCTTTATATTCTTAAACTATCTCTTTTCTCATTTGCTCCTTAGTCACAAGTTCACAAGAATAGCCATTGTTTTTCCTAGGTTTTATAGCACCTTCCCAATATAAACTCTACACTAAACTCATCATATACCCACATCTCATTCCCTTAAACAACAAAAGACCTTAGGGTAAGTAATTTACCTTGTTTTCTCACAAGCTTAAAAGCTTTTCTCCTTAGGTTTTCTTTGTTCAATCTCGGTCACCAATGTGATTCTCCTTGCCAATGTTCTAACCAATATCCAATGACTCCAATGAGTACTAGATAACACATTAACCCTAAGGAACAAACCCTAGGTTTAAAAATATGTTTTAAGGTATTAATGTGATTTTTTTACCTTGGTTTCTCAAGACAAACTTGGATGTGAAGCAAGAAGGACCTCCTCTCTCCTTTGAAGAGTAGAAACAAGCTTAAGAGAATGGAGATGCCAATGGAGTCTCCAAACTTGAATTTCCTCCTCTAATGGTGGTTTGACTTGGCACCAAAATGAAGCTCTTGGAGTTTTGAAAAGATAAAAGGAGGAGCTTGAGCTAACTAAGAAGAGTATGTATTTTGTTTTGGATTTGGAGCTAAAATGAGCAAGATGTGGCCAAGGGAAGATGGAGCTTTCATGGAGGTGAGCTCTACGTGAATGGAGAAGAGAAAGAGCAAGGAAACCGTGTGAACAAGGGAGAATGAAGAAGTGAGGAGAGAGGTAAGTAAATGTGATATTTATCTTAAAAGGTGAATAGTGTTTTTACTTTATAACTTACTTATTTTTGCTTTCTCTTTACTTAGCTAGATAAGTGTGGTGAGTCACACTTAAAAAACCGGCCCCCTTTAATGAATGAGGGTAGTTTAGTCTTTGTTGACCAAATGTCTCACTTACATAGACTTATGTTATAAACTAGCTTAATTAATTCACTATTCATCAAAAACAAGGCACATTGTTGTGAAATTTTTGATTTCCCATTGATATAGACCTCCAAATGTGATACTATATAGTACACATATTAATTAAAGAGTAATGATGGACATTTAGCCATTCAAACACATTTACAAGACAATTTTTCAAAAACGTGCTTTAAGACTCCTTAAAGCACATTTTGTGTTTTAACTTGTTTTCGAGCTTGGTTTTCTTTGGTAATTGACTTAAAATGACCATTAGGATATTACTAAGGTCTTAGAACAATATTTGGGTACTCTCCCATGTCTCTCCAAGCTTAGAGCACGTTTTTGCTTAAACTGCTCTTTTTGGTGTTTCCTTATATTTTCTTTGATTAGAAATGTTTCTAAGGCATTATTTAGCCTCCTTATATCTTAGTTTATCATTTAAACACCATATCTAAGTTTGGGGTATTTCAATCTACCCCCCTTAAAAGAACTTTGTCCTCAAAGTTCACACATGTGCTTAACCATTCACGGTACACATTTCTCTTAATCTTAGTACCACATCTTATATTCACATTCATACATCTCAAGACTCAAAGGTCAATCTCAAATACAATACATAAGTATTATACATAACTCAAACTTACACCGAAGTGTAGCAACTTACACAAATCCACATCTTAAACAACCAAACAAACGACAAACATGATCGTTTCCTAACTCAAAAGCGAGGAAGCTCTACCCCCCTTAAAAAGGGGTACGCCCCGTACCCTATACAGACGATCTAGTCAGTAAATAAAGAAGGGTACTTCGCCCTCATCTTATCCTCTAATTCCCACGTGGCCTCTTCGACATCCTGGTTAGACCAGAGAACCTTCACCAGTCGCACTGACTTGTGGCGAGTGTCCCTAGTCTTACTGTCCAAGATTCTCTGAGGAGTCTCCACGGATCTCATGTTTGGTTCTAAAGTCAACCTCTCAGGTTCTAACACATGGGAGGGGTGGTGCATGTATTTCTTTAGCTGTGAAACATGAAACACATCATGCACTTTACCCAGCTCAGCAGGTAAATTCAACCTGTAAGCAACCGGGCCCACCCGCTCCGTAATCTCATAAGGACCAACAAATTTCGGGCTTAACTTGCCCTTCTGCCCAAATCTGAATACACCCTTCATCGGTGATACTCGCAGAAATACCTGGTCGCCCACTGCGAACTCCAGGTCCCGTCGTCGAACATCAGCATACGACTTCTGCCTATCTTGAGCAGCTTTCATGTTCTCCCTGATTTGCTGAACTTCAGCTTTAACTTGTTCTAAGTACTCTGGTCCTATAATGACCGTCTCACTCGATTCATCCCAGCAGAGCGGTGTACGACATGGTCTACCGTACAACGCTTGAAAATGTGCCATCTTGATCGAAGCGTGATAGCTGTTGTTGTATGAAAACTCGATCAGATGCAATCTGTCAATCCAACTGCCCTGGAAGTCTAAGGCACATGCTCTCAGCATGTCCTCGAGTGTCTGAATAGTACGCTCAGTCTGACCATCTGTCTGAGGATGGAACGCGGTACTCAGTTTGAGTTCTGTGCCCAACGCTTCTCTGGTAGCTCTCCAGTACCTCGAAAGGAATCTGGTATCTCTATCTGACACTATGGTCTTTGGTGTGCCATGATGCCTCATGATTTCTTTCTCAAATAACTCAGCTAATTTGGTCACCTTCCAAGTATCCTTCATCGGTATGAATCGGGCTACTTTGGTAAGGCGATCCACCACCACCCATATCATGTTGAGACCTCCCCTAGCAGGTGGAAGCCCAACTACGAAGTCCATGGAGATATCATGGAACTTCCACTCCGGAACTGGCATCGACTGTACCATTCCGCCCGGTCGTCTGTGCTCGAATTTCACCTTCTGGCATGTGAGACACCTCAAGACGAACTCGGTAACATCTGTCTTCATCCCCGACCACCAGAAGTATCTCTTCATGTCTTTATACATTTTAGAGGCTCCCGGATGGATGGAAACTGAAGAACAGTGTGATTCTCTAAGTATACGGTCTTTCAGATCCGTGTTACCTCGTGGTATGCATAATCGGCCCTTAAGTCTGATCAGATCATCATCATGAAGTCTGAAGTCGTATTTCTGACTCTCAAAGGTACCATCTGTCAGCTTCTGTCCGACCTCTCTCATATACTCATCAGTCCTCTGAGCCTCTCGCACCTCATCAACCAAGCTGGAGAAAGAAACTAGCGAATGGAGTGAGTGTGCTCGACGGCTCAGGGCATCTGCTACAACATTGGCCTTCCCTTCTTTGTATTGGAGGTCAATGTCATAGTCTTTCAGAAATTCTAACCATCTCCTCTGTCGAAGATTTAACTCCTTCTGAGTGAATATGTATTTCAAACTTTTATGATCGGTGTAGATCGTGACACTAACCCCGTATAAGTAGTGGCGCCATATCCTCAAAGCGAAGACTACAGCTCCCAGCTCTAAATCATGTGTGGGGTAGTTCTCCTCATGTTTCTTCAACTGGCGTGAGGCATATGCCACCACCTTGCCATGCTGCATGAGCACGCAACCCAGCCCTCTGCCGGATGCATCACAATAAACCTCAAAGCCCTCTGTACCGTCTGTAATGGTCAGTACGGTCCGTGCAGTGGTCAGTGAGTCCTTCAAGCGCTGAAATGATCTCTCACAGTCAACTGTCCATAGAAATGGTGCATCTTTCTTCATCAGACTGGTCATCGGCTTCGCGACCTTGCTGAAATCTCTAACAAATCTCCTGTAGTAACCTGCCAGACCGAGAAAGCTCCGGATGTCGGTAACAGTCTTCGGCCTTGGCCAGGTACGTACGGCATCAATCTTTGCTGGATCCACTGCGATCCCAGCATCTGAGATGACATGACCTAGGAAAGAGTCCTGGTCAAGCCAAAACTCACACTTGGAGAACTTAGCATATAGCTGGTTCTCCCTTAATGTTTCCAACACCCTCCTCAAATGTTCCTCATGCTCAACCTTAGACTTTGAATATATCAGAATATCATCAATAAAAACCACAACCGACTTGTCCAGCTGCTCCCGGAACAAGCGGTTCATCAGATCCATAAACTTCACCGGTGCGTTCGACAAACCGAACGGCATCACTGTAAACTCATAGTGGCCGTATCGTGTCCGGAATGCCGTCTTCTCAATGTCTCCCTCCTTAATGGCTATCTGATGATACCCCGATCTGAGATCAATCTTGGAAAACACAGATGCTCCCTTCAACTGATCGAACAGATCGTCAATGCGGGGTAGTGGGTACTTATTCTTCACTGTCACTGCATTCAGCTCTCTGTAGTCGATGCAGAGGCGGAGACTACCATCCTTCTTCTTCACGAAGAGGACTGGCGCTCCCCATGGTGACACACTTGGTCTAATGAATCCTTTATCCAACAAATCTTTCAGTTGTTCTTTTAACTCAGTCATTTCTACCGGAGCCATACGGTATGGTGCTTTGGCTATCGGTCCGGTACCAGGTAGCAGCTCAATGGTGAACTCTACCTCCCGAGTGGGTGGCATGCCGGGCAGTTCCCGTGGAAATAAGTCGGGGAACTCCGACACTACCGGTAAGTCGGGGTCGAACTCAGGGTCTCTCTCTATGTCCTGTACATAGCAGAGGTATACTTCTTCCTTTCTCCTTAATTCTCTGTGCATTGCCATGGCGGTGATGATCTTAGTCGAAGGCTCTCTGGGCCTCTGGCGGTATGATATTGTTACCCC
This sequence comes from Limonium bicolor, assembly GCA_023374045.1. Lineage (NCBI taxonomy): Eukaryota > Viridiplantae > Streptophyta > Magnoliopsida > Caryophyllales > Plumbaginaceae > Limonium > Limonium bicolor. The sequence continues at coordinate 371,261,260 of CM041777.1, read as the reverse complement.
AGACGGACTCCTGAGCAGCAATCTATGCTCGGCGCAGAGGATACGTCCCTTGTGCCGCTCCAACCAGTTCATCCCGAAGATAACATCAAATCCTAGCTTACTGAACTCAATGAAACTGACTGGGAAGTCTTCCCCCTTAATGCTGATGGTGGCTCCTCGGTAGTAACGAGTGCAACGAACCTTCTCCTTAGACGGGAGCGTAACCGTGAAGTCGGGTAGCTCCTCAGCGTCTAGCCCCAACCTGCTCGCAAATGATGCAGAGACAAAGGTATGCGAGGCCCCTGAGTCGAAGAGAACTGATGCCTCAATCCCATTGATCGGAAAGGTGCCGGTGAGGATAGTACCGCTAGCGTCGGCCTGTGCCTCTGTGAGTATGCTTAGTGCACCTTCCGTACCGAGTCCATAACCTAATTGTGTTCACAAGCTTCATGAGTATTGATGGTATAACAAGAGTCGTAACAATTTATATGAACAACACTGTTATTTTATTCATGACCATCCTGTTTACAACATGTGCTTCAATCTTACATCTCATTTCTCATCTCATTCTAACATTACATGGCTAATATTGTCTAAAGGTTAGGTTTAATCTTCCTGGTCTCATATGCGTCGCATTGATTACTGCTGACGGTGCTGTATTCAGCTTGATTCTCTTAATCCCATGGTACAACATCCTTGATTCTCCTCCCAAAATTAATACATCACCTGACTTAAGTACTATCTTATCTGCACGGTCCGCACGCTTCTGCTCGCCGTATAAAAACTCCGCATCATCTCCAATGGACCAAGACACTACGGGTATCCCTCTTTCGAGAGACTCCGTTGTCTCGTCCTTATCCTGGTGTAGTCCCAGTTTCCCATCTTTTTCGTAGAAGTTTACAATGCAAATGTCTGGCTGGATGTCCGGAATCGGTTCAGCTTCCAACTGCTGAGCGATTTCCATGACTTGCGTAATAACTGGATGGAACTCTTCGGGTATTCCCGGTGGTGAGAATCCATCTTGCTCCCTTGTGGTTTGGTAATTCTTGGCATACGGATTCCAATCCTTGCCCAAGCTCATCATCTTAATTTATTTCTCTTCTCCCCCTGGGTACTCCGGTGTGTAAAAACCTCCCGGTCCCATTCCTAGTTGATTGTATCTCCTGATGATGGCTATTTGTGCTCCAGGTGTCAGGTATCCCCTTAATAAAATCATACCTGGGCGGATAACCTGACATTGTTCGGTTGGAAAGTGTATGGTTTCGATGTCGGTGTGCTCCGGGTTAGATGTAGATGGTATGGGGTAGCAGATGTTGAATCTTCCTAAAGTGGTAGTAGGTTATGTCTTACTTATGTTCTAATCTCATCTTATTCTTACTTAACTCATTTATTCACCAAACATGCATGATAATGCGGTAAGCAGGTAGTTTTATTACTAAATGGTTATAGTGGTACCTGGCCTCGATGAGGGCTCAGGCTCATCGTCCCGGTCCACCATGTGTAGAGTGGGCCCCGTCTTCTGGGTCGCCCGTGGGTTCTTGTCCGCCGGCTGCTGCACTTTCCTCTGACCATCAGATCCAACTCCCTGATCGGTCTTGCCCTTGCCCCTGGTGTCGGGCCTATAGGCTCTACTAGCAGGGTTCCGGTAACACTCATAAGCTCGATGCCCGTAGACACCACAGAAGTTGCACTCCACCTTGTTTCCCTTACAGTCGAGCCCGGGGTGGTCCTTGTGACACCACCTACAAATGAAGCGTCGCTGGTAGCCACCACCGGCTCCCCTCTCAGTCTCAGATCCTGATGTTTCACATTGTCAATTCTCATATCTCAAACGGTTACTAATTTATTTCTTAACTCATTCAATATCAATTTCCTTACCCTTTGGCGCCTTAGAGCGCAGGGGTGTAGCTGCAATAGCGTATGTCAGCTTCAATGGCTCTTCCGAAGCCTTCTCCTTTTCCTCTTCCCTTTCGGGTTCTGATTCTTCTGGGCCTGAGGCTGGTACTTTTGTTTCTTGTACCCTCCTTGCCCTTGACTCTCTGAGCTCTTCCCAGCACTCTTCCTCTTAGCATTCTCCTCGTCCCTCAGCTGGACGGTAATCTCAACCTTAGCAGCGGCATGATAGCACTCCTCCTTTTCCATGGTATTAGTCACACTTATTTCTCACAATCTAAATCTTATTCACCACTTACTCAAATTTCAATCGTTCTTATTACCTGCAAGGTAGTGTAACTCGTCGGCCCCATGCCGTAGCGGAGTCGATGGCTAAGCCCGCCATAGAAGCGGTCCACCAAGATCTGGTCAGAATACCCTAGACCTGGCAGAAGACGGAGCAAGGCGTGAACTCTGAGTAATACTCGTCCACTGTCATCTTGTCCGACTGCTTGAGCGCATCCAACTGCAAGCGCTTCTTCGTTTGGACATGGGCGGGGTAGTACTTTGCCCGTAGCAAGGCGGTGTACTGCTCCCAGCCGAACTCTGGATTGGCCACATGCTCGGCCCTCACCGGCTTCCACCAATCGCCCGCCGCCCCCTTCAGGTAGAAAGCAGCTAAGCGCACCTTGATCCCAGCAGGGACATCAAGGGTCTCAAAGGCGGTCTCCAGCTCGGAGATGTACGCCTCAAGCTTGGCGGGATCGGTCTCCCCCTTGAAGTGCGCGGGTCGAAGATCAGCAAGACTCTTCACCCAGTTTGGTTCCCTAGGTTGTGGCGGTGGAGGTGGTGCACCCACACCTGGCTGATAGCCCATATGCCCTAAAGCGGCAGCTACGATCTCTGCGATCGTCTGCCCTCCAGGTATCCCTGGAATATCCTCACCCCGGCCGCGACCTCGGCCTCCTCTAGGGCGTCCTGCCATCTGAACAAGCATAACTTACATTAGATTCGTACTCACCATTGTTTTGGTTAGTAAATTTATAACGTCCGTAGACGGTAAAGACAATCCACACTTATTAGTGGTCATCTGACTCTACTCACTCTAATTTCTCACACCCTTAACCCAATACTTACTCCTTAACTTATATCCTAACTCGGTGGTTGCTTATATCCGGTATTTCTTGATCAGAGCGTAACTACGCTCTGATACCACTTTTTGTAACACCCCATCCAACTCTAAACATCAACATTCACAATCCCACAACCAACCGAGTACTAGTATCTCAAACGTAATCTCAAACTTACAACAGTTTAATATAAGCAGTCGGGAGCACAGGCGCAACCCGAACTCAAAATAAAAGTCCCAACCTAAGTCTAACCGCTCCTACTCTCGTAGTGCGTCCTCATGGGCCTCTTACCTGCAAGTGTAAAAATAGCCCCCGAGGGGGTCAGCACGAATGCTGGTACACCCTCTCATGGCCCCCAAGCTAACGGGGCTACGACGACTAATTGTCGATAGCATGGAAATTGATTACATACACAAGCATAATATGAAGTGCAATAACAATAACCACAGATGAACATGTATAGTTCACAAACAATGAACGACTCAAGCGTTCCCTTATCAAGTGGGTTAGTAACCCCCTCCTTAGTCCTCATTTCCTTAATCTCAGTTCCTTACCTTACCTTAATCTTAATCTCAGTCTCAATCTTAATCTCAGTATACAAACCTTTCCTGGAAGGGATTGGTTGTAGCTTAATTCGAACCTGGGATTTAGGTGATCCCACCGCACCATCTTAATGCCACCTACTCTGGACGGGAGTCCAGCGTAGCTGAGCCGGCAACCGACCCTAGGCTACAAGTCCGAAGACAAGTCCTTAAGCGGAGGGCGGATCTGATTCAGATACCGTCCCCCTTTTTCCTTAGCATGCATGACCGGAGATCGGTCCCGGGTTTCCTCACTCAAGTTCCAGTTAGTAGACATCTTAAACACCATGTGCTAGCTAAGCCTTAACGGGCATTAACCAACAACCATCAAACTTAACTCTTATTCTTAACTCAGTAAGTACTAAACTTGGTTAGTAACAATCTCAAGTCTCGCGGGTTAGTGTAAATATAACCAATCACACGAGAACAATATAACCGGTTGCATGCTTTATCTTGTTTTAGTCATAGCAAATAAACAGATAGCACACAAGCCGAGGGACACCTCGTTAGCAAGCAGGTCACAAGAAGGATTGTACCGTTCAGCGTCGATCGTTGTTTGTTTAACCTTCTTCGGGGTCCCAATTCACAAACCTAAAACATTCATTCATTTTTAGGTTATTAGTTATTTGCACCTTACTTAACTCACTTAGTTTCCGAAGTACTTCCATTCAATACCTCTCAATCCTTATCATTTAGCTTACAAAACTTAACTTTTAAACATTAAGCTTAAACTTAGTCTTAACTTAATTCCTAAGTTCTTAGAGGCTCCAATCATTACTACCCTTCTAATGGCATACCTAAGACCAATTAACTCCCTAGAAATTAAAATTTCTTTTTTTTTTTTTTTAGGCTTGTTGAGCAAAATATATGTTTACGTACTTCTACCTAGGCAGTGTACCTATCGTTTTGCGGGTATAGTGAATGAAGTGGGGTTGTCGATCTCAGGACCTCGTTCAATTAACTGACAATTTATCACTAACTGAACCTACACTAAGAAAACAACGTCACTTTTCAGGTTTTTTAATTATTATGAAAAGACTGACTCAATAAACAAATATAAATAATAAATACAACAAAATCAACTAAGTAAATAAAACTCTAAATAAAAGGAACACCCCGATTGTTCTGCAAACCTTCACTTATACTATTAATAAACTTTCCCTAATTCTGCAATAACTCAGAAACTATAATTCATTATTCGTCAACGGCTAAGTCTAAACGAATCCTAACCAGTTGCTTAGAACTAGCAGCAGGCTAATGCTCTAATCCGGACACAACTAATCGCATAAGAACAGTTTCTATTTGAGACCGATTAACCTAAGGCGGGATCGCGCTTCTAGACATTAATCAGGCTTAATTCCTATGTCTTGTTATCTATCCAGCTCTCGCGTGTTGATTAGAAAACTACAAATATAGCTTTAATATTAGCTGAGGATTAAAGCACTTGAAGAACTGGAATTAAACTATTGCAATATGAATTCGAGAAAAGATTACAAAATAAATATAAAAAATCTGGTCTACCACCCCCAATCCGGGGAGCTAGACTAACTACTCAAACATGACTCTAAAAATAGCAAATATAACAAAGTACGACATTAAACGAAATAAGAGGAATGGTAGAGAAAACTCCAGTTAGCAAGTTTGACTCTAGCTCCCCGCTCCAACTTCGTCTTCACGCCGGTGTAACAATGGTGATATATGGTATATAATGGAGTGGTGGTGTGGATTGGTGCTCGGTGGTCTGACGATGATGGGTGACAGTGGTGGTGTGTAGCCGATGGTGATGGTGTTACGGTGGTAGAGATATGTTAATGGTGTGGTGTTGAATTGGAAGCAAAGCAAAGAGAGGCGCGAGGCCCTCTGTATGGAGGTCGTAGCCCGCGGCGTGAATCTCTGGCGTGCCCCCTTAACTTCATTTATATAAGCAGCAACTCTATCTTGTTAAAAATATTCTATCGATTTATCTTTTATCTTTAGCAGCCTGTTATCATACGACACGTCAAAATATTTATCTGCAGCAAGATTTGGTCTCGTGTATAAGCATGTTCTCCAATACATCCGTGATTGCATGTGATGTGAATTTATGATAATGTGAAGTAATCCACGACCAGCTCTCCATTGTCCACGTGAATTTGCAGCAAGATGAATCATTATTCCGTGAGAGAAGATTGAACTAATTCAATTGCCAATGTCTAGATTGAATGGCTGAATAGAATGACGTTCACTAATAAATTATCCAAGAGTCATGCTACATGAATGATGATTTATTTCATGATTAATATGATTAATTAATCATAATTAATCATGAAATAAGTATGTAATTCCAGTGTATTTTCCTACATTTGACACATAAAATATATCAGTTTCACATCAAAATAGAAATATAAGGAAAAACATATGATAAGTGAGAAATATGACATAAATTGTTAATAAAAATAGGAAGAATTAAAGCCCTAAAAGTATATATATTTCACACTTATCAAGGCTCGACCGGACTTACCGACCGGACTTGCCAAGTCCGGTCCATTCCAGTAACCTTTACCGTTTGAAAATTCTACCCCACCGGACTACTTACAAGTCCGGTCCTATGTCCGGTCGATTCCAGAACTTATTACCGTACAAAATTTTAAGCCCGACCGGACTTGACAAGTCCGGTCCCATGTCCGGTCTATTCCAGAAACATTTTCCGGTGTAACAGAGCCCGACCGACCTTGCAAGTCCGGTCCTAAGGTCGGTCGGCTCCAGAAACTTGTTTCTAAATTCTTTTTCAACTCCAAACTTCTCCTCATATATTCTAATATGTTATAACCTCATTTGGGCACCTCAATACACCTTAAGCCCTCCTTAAAATACCTTAAATCATCACCAAGATCCACCTTAGTCATTATGCATTTTCCTTGTAATAATGCTAACACTTGTAATGTTTTCCTCTAGGTTTCTAGGTGGTGGTTCATACCTAATGTAACCACTATGCCAAATGTTTTCTTCACCACTATAACATCATCTCCCCAAGCATCTCTCACTATCTAAAACTCTTTTAAGCATTTACTTAAAGTTCCTTAACAAGTTTAACTTCCATCATCATCACATTATTTCCTTCCTAGTTGTGCACCAACATTTGCCTAAGTCCTAAATACTCAAATACATTCTCTTGATTCCTAAATCTTCCATGGTGATACCTAAATCATTATAAATCATTAAACACCTTAACTTAACTTCACCCTTTTTCATCAAGACAACCTATAGAACATTCCTAGTACTTCCTTAATCATTAATTCCCTTAGGATATCTCAAACACTTAAACTCTCCTTTAAATTTTGCCATGGGTTCTCTAGTATATAGTACCTCCTAACACATGGTTTTTCTCCATCAAACAACCAATACCCACAATTCTCATCACAATAGCTTAACACCCAATTTACAACCAAAACACACACCACATCATCATATAGTGCTTAAACTTAATGTGCTTGGCACTTAGGCCCTTAAACAACAATAATCTTAACCACTGAATTTCCACATATATATGCCTTCAACCTGCGAATACACTCAACAAGGATCCCATTAAAATAAAATGCTTCTTGTACTTCACCTTTATATTCTTAAACTATCTCTTTTCTCATTTGCTCCTTAGTCCAAGTTCACAAGAATAGCCATTGTTTTTCCTAGGTTTTATAGCACCTTCCCAATATAAACTCTACACTAAACTCATCATATACCCACATCTCATTCCCTTAAACAACAAAACCTTAGGGTAAGTAATTTACCTTGTTTTCTCACAAGCTTAAAAGCTTTTCTCCTTAGGTTTTCTTTGTTCAATCTCGGTCACCAATGTGATTCTCCTTGCCAATGTTCTAACCAATATCCAATGACTCCAATGAGTACTAGATAACACATTAACCCTAAGGAACAAACCCTAGGTTTAAAAATATGTTTTAAGGTATTAATGTGATTTTTTTACCTTGGTTTCTCAAGACAAACTTGGATGTGAAGCAAGAAGGACCTCCTCTCTCCTTTGAAGAGTAGAAACAAGCTTAAGAGAATGGAGATGCCAATGGAGTCTCCAAACTTGAATTTCCTCCTCTAATGGTGGTTTGACTTGGCACCAAAATGAAGCTCTTGGAGTTTTGAAAAGATAGAAAGGAGGAGCTTGAGCTAACTAAGAAGAGTATGTATTTTTTTTGGATTTGGAGCTAAAATGAGCAAGATGTGGCCAAGGGAAGATGGAGCTTTCATGGAGGTGAGCTCTACGTGAATGGAGAAGAGAAAGAGAGCAAGGAAACCGTGTGAACAAGGGAGAATGAAGAAGTGAGGAGAAGGTAGTAAATGTGATATTTATCTTAAAAGGTGAATAGTGTTTTTACTTTATAACTTACTTATTTTTGCTTTCTCTTTACTTAGCTAGATAAGTGTGGTGAGTCACACTTAAAAAACCGGCCCCCTTTAATGAATGAGGGTAGTTTAGTCTTTGTTGACCAAATGTCTCACTTACATAGACTTATGTTATAAACTAGCTTAATTAATTCACTATTCATCAAAAACAAGGCACATTGTTGTGAAATTTTTGATTTCCCATTGATATAGACCTCCAAATGTGATACTATATAGTACACATATTAATTAAAGAGTAATGATGGACATTTAGCCATTCAAAACACATTTACAAGACAATTTTTCAAAAACGTGCTTTAAGACTCCTTAAAGCACATTTTGTGTTTTAACTTGTTTTCGAGCTTGGTTTTCTTTGGTAATTGACTTAAAATGACCATTAGGATATTACTAAGGTCTTAGAACAATATTTGGGTACTCTCCCATGTCTCTCCAAGCTTAGAGCACGTTTTTGCTTAAACTGCTCTTTTTGGTGTTTCCTTATATTTTCTTTGATTAGAAATGTTTCTAAGGCATTATTTAGCCTCCTTATATCTTAGTTTATCATTTAAACACCATATCTAAGTTTGGGGTATTTCAATCTACCCCCTTAAAGAACTTTGTCCTCAAAGTTCACACATGTGCTTAACCATTCACGGTACACATTTCTCTTAATCTTAGTACCACATCTTATATCACATTCATACATCTCAAGACTCAAAGGTCAATCTCAAATACAATACATAAGTATTATACATAACTCAAACTTACACCGAAGTGTAGCAACTTACACAAATTCACATCTTAAACAACCAAACAACGACAAACATGATCGTTTCCTAACTCAAAAGCGAGGAAGCTCTACCCCCCTTAAAAAGGGGTACGCCCCGTACCCTATACAGACGATCTAGTCAGTAAATAAAGAAGGGTACTTCGCCCTCATCTTATCCTCTAATTCCCACGTGGCCTCTTCGACATCCTGGTTAGACCAGAGAACCTTCACCAGTCGCACTGACTTGTGGCGAGTGTCCCTAGTCTTACTGTCCAAGATTCTCTGAGGAGTCTCCACGGATCTCATGTTTGGTTCTAAAGTCAACCTCTCAGGTTCTAACACATGGGAGGGGTGGTGCATGTATTTCTTTAGCTGTGAAACATGAAACACATCATGCACTTTACCCAGCTCAGCAGGTAAATTCAACCTGTAAGCAACCGGGCCCACCCGCTCCGTAATCTCATAAGGACCAACAAATTTCGGGCTTAACTTGCCCTTCTGCCCAAACTGAATACACCCTTCATCGGTGATACTCGCAGAAATACCTCGCCCACTGCGAACTCCAGGTCCCGTCGTCGAACATCAGCATACGACTTCTGCCTATCTTGAGCAGCTTCATCATGTTCTCCCTGATTTGCTGAACTTCAGCTTAACTTGTTCTAAGTACTCTGGTCCTATAATGACCGTCTCACTCGATTCATCCCAGCAGAGCGGTGTACGACATGGTCTACCGTACAACGCTTGAAAAGGTGCCATCTTGATCGAAGCGTGATAGCTGTTGTTGTATGAAAACTCGATCAGATGCAATCTGTCAATCCAACTGCCCTGGAAGTCTAAGGCACATGCTCTCAGCATGTCCTCGAGTGTCTGAATAGTACGCTCAGTCTGACCATCTGTCTGAGGATGGAACGCGGTACTCAGTTTGAGTTCTGTGCCCAACGCTTCTCTGGTAGCTCTCCAGTACCTCTCGAAAGGAATCTGGTATCTCTATCTGACACTATGGTCTTTGGTGTGCCATGATGCCTCATGATTTCTTTCTCAAATAACTCAGCTAATTTGGTCACCTTCCAAGTATCCTTCATCGGTATGAATCGGGCTACTTTGGTAAGGCGATCCACCACCACCCATATCATGTTGAGACCTCCCCTAGCAGGTGGAAGCCCAACTACGAAGTCCATGGAGATATCATGGAACTTCCACTCCGGAACTGGCATCGACTGTACCATTCCGCCCGGTCGTCTGTGCTCGAATTTCACCTTCTGGCATGTGAGACACCTCAAGACGAACTCGGTAACATCTGTCTTCATCCCCGACCACCAGAAGTATCTCTTCATGTCTTTATACATTTTAGAGGCTCCCGGATGGATGGAAACTGAAGAACAGTGTGATTCTCTAAGTATACGGTCTTTCAGATCCGTGTTACCTCGTGGTATGCATAATCGGCCCTTAAGTCTGATCAGATCATCATCATGAAGTCTGAAGTCGTATTTCTGACTCTCAAAGGTACCATCTGTCAGCTTCTGTCTGACCTCTCTCATATACTCATCAGTCCTCTGAGCCTCTCGCACCTCATCAACCAAGCTGGAGAAAGAAACTAGCGAATGGAGTGAGTGTGCTCGACGGCTCAGGGCATCTGCTACAACATTGGCCTTCCCTTCTTTGTATTGGAGGTCAATGTCATAGTCTTTCAGAAATTCTAACCATCTCCTCTGTCGAAGATTTAACTCCTTCTGAGTGAATATGTATTTCAAACTTTTATGATCGGTGTAGATCGTGACACTAACCCCGTATAAGTAGTGGCGCCATATCTCAAAGCGAAGACTACAGCTCCCAGCTCTAAATCATGTGTGGGGTAGTTCTCCTCATGTTTCTTCAACTGGCGTGAGGCATATGCCACCACCTTGCCATGCTGCATGAGCACGCAACCCAGCCCTCTGCCGGATGCATCACAATAAACCTCAAAGCCCTCTGTACCGTCTGTAATGGTCAGTACCGGTGCAGTGGTCAGTGAGTCCTTCAAGCGCTGAAATGATCTCTCACAGTCAACTGTCCATAGAAATGGTGCATCTTTCTTCATCAGACTGGTCATCGGCTTCGCGACCTTGCTGAAATCTCTAACAAATCTCCTGTAGTAACCTGCCAGACCGAGAAAGCTCCGGATGTCGGTAACAGTCTTCGGCCTTGGCCAGGTACGTACGGCATCAATCTTTGCTGGATCCACTGCGATCCCAGCATCTGAGATGACATGACCTAGGAAAGAGCCTGGTCAAGCCAAAACTCACACTTGGAGAACTTAGCATATAGCTGGTTCTCCCTTAATATTTCCAACACCCTCCTCAAATGTTCCTCATGCTCAACCTTAGACTTTGAATATATCAGAATATCATCAATAAAAACCACAACCGACTTGTCCAGCTGCTCCCGGAACAAGCGGTTCATCAGATCCATAAACTTCGCCGGTGCGTTCGACAAACCGAACGGCATCACTGTAAACTCATAGTGGCCGTATCGTGTCCGGAATGCCGTCTTCTCAATGTCTCCCTCCTTAATGGCTATCTGATGATACCCCGATCTGAGATCAATCTTGGAAAACACAGATGCTCCCTTCAACTGATCGAACAGATCGTCAATGCGGGGTAGTGGGTACTTATTCTTCACTGTCACTGCATTCAGCTCTCTGTAGTCGATGCAGAGGCGGAGACTACCATCCTTCTTCTTCACGAAGAGGACTGGCGCTCCCCATGGTGACACACTTGGTCTAATGAATCCTTTATCCAACAAATCTTTCAGTTGTTCTTTTAACTCAGTCATTTCTACCGGAGCCATACGGTATGGTGCTTTGGCTATCGGTCCGGTACCAGGTAGCAGCTCAATGGTGAACTCTACCTCCCGAGTGGGTGGCATGCCGGGCAGTTCCCGTGGAAATAAGTCGGGGAACTCCGACACTACCGGTAAGTCGGGGTCGAACTCAGGGTCTCTCTCTATGTCCTGTACATAGCAGAGGTATACTTCTTCCTTTCTCCTTAATTCTCTGTGCATTGCCATGGCGGTGATGATCTTAGTCGAAGGCTCCTGGGCCTCTGGCGGTATGATATTGTTACCCCAGACGGACTCCTGAGCAGCAATCTATGCTCGGCGCAGAGGATACGTCCCTTGTGCCGCTCCAACCAGTTCATCCCGAAGATAACATCAAATCCTAGCTTACTGAACTCAATGAAACTGACTGGGAAGTCTTCCCCCTTAATGCTGATGGTGGCTCCTCGGTAGTAACGAGTGCAACGAACCTTCTCCTTAGACGGGAGCGTAACCGTGAAGTCGGGTAGCTCCTCAGCGTCTAGCCCCAACCTGCTCGCAAATGATGCAGAGACAAAGGTATGCGAGGCCCCTGAGTCGAAGAGAACTGATGCCTCAATCCCATTGATCGGAAAGGTGCCGGTGAGGATAGTACCGCTAGCGTCGGCCTGTGCCTCTGTGAGTATGCTTAGTGCACCTTCCGTACCGAGTCCATAACCTAATTGTGTTCACAAGCTTCATGAGTATTGATGGTATAACAAGAGTCGTAACAATTTATATGAACAACACTGTTATTTTATTCATGACCATCCTGTTTACAACATGTGCTTCAATCTTACATCTCATTTCTCATCTCATTCTAACATTACATGGCTAATATTCTAAGGAGGTTAATTTGTTTAATCTTCCTGGTCTCATATGCGTCGCATTGATTACTGCTACGGTGGTGCTGTATCTGTTTCAGCTTGATTCTCTTAATCCCTGGTACAAAAACTCCTTGATCCTCCTCCCAAAATTAATACATCACCTGACTTAAGTACTATTCTTATCTGCACGGTCCGCACGCTTCTGCTCGCCTTATAAAAACTCCGCATCATCTCCAATGGACCAAGACACTACGGGTATCCCTCTTTCGAGAGACTCCGTTGTCTCGTCCTTATCCTGTTGTAGTCCCAGTTTCCCATCTTTTTCGTAGAAGTTTACAATGCAAATGTCTGGCTGGATGTCCGGAATCGGTTCAGCTTCCAACTGTTGAGCGATTTCCATGACTTGCGTAATAACTGGATGGAACTCTTCGGGTATTCCCGGTGGTGAGACTCCATCTTGCTCCCTTGTGGTTTGGTAATTCTTGGCATACGGATTCCAATCCTTGCCCAAGCTCATCATCTTTAATTTCATCTTTGCTCCCCCTGGGTACTCCGGTGTGTAAAAACCTCCCGGTCCCATTCCTAGTTGATTGTATCTCCTGATGATGGCTATTTGTGCTCCAGGTGTCAGGTATCCCCTTAATAAAATCATACCTGGGCGGATAACCTGACATTGTTCGGTTGGAAAGTGTATGGTTTCGATGTCGGTGTGCTCCGGGTTAGATGTAGATGGTATGGGGTAGCAGATGTTGAATCTTCCTAAAGTGGTAGTAGGTTATGTCTTACTTATGTTCTAATCTCATCTTTTCTTACTTAACTCATTTATTCACCAAACATGCATGATAATGCGGTAAGCAGGTAGTTTTATTACTAAATGGTTATAGTGGTACCTGGCCTCGATGAGGGCTCAGGCTCATCGTCCCGGTCCACCATGTGTAGAGTGGGCCCCGTCTTCTGGGTCGCCCGTGGGTTCTTGTCCGCCGGCTGCTGCACTTTCCTCTGACCATCAGATCCAACTCCCTGATCGGTCTTGCCCTTGCCCCTGGTGTCGGGCCTATAGGCTCTACTAGCAGGGTTCCGGTAACACTCATAAGCTCGATGCCCGTAGACACCACAGAAGTTGCACTCCACCTTGTTTCCCTTACAGTCGAGCCCGGGGTGGTCCTTGTGACACCACCTACAAATAAAGCGTCGCTGGTAGCCACCACCGGCTCCCCTCTCAGTCTCAGATCCTGATGTTTCACATTGTCAATTCTCATATCTCAAACGGTTACTAATTTATTTCTTAACTCATTCAATATCAATTTCCTTACCCTTTGGCGCCTTAGAGCGCAGGGGTGTAGCTGCAATAGCGTATGTCAGCTTCAATGGCTCTTCCGAAGCCTTCTCCTTTTCCTCTTTCCCTTTCGGGTTCTGATTCTTCTGGGCCTGAGGCTGGTACTTTTGTTTCTTGTACCCTCCTTGCCCTTGACTCTCTGAGCTCTTCCCAGCACTCTTCCTCTTAGCATTCTCCTCGTCCCTCAGCTGGACGGTAATCTCAACCTTAGCAGCGGCATGATAGCACTCCTCCTTTTCCATGGTATTAGTCACACTTATTTCTCACAATCTAAATCTTATTCACCACTTACTCAAATTTCAATCGTTCTTATTACCTGCAAGGTAGTGTAACTCGTCGGCCCCATGCCGTAGCGGAGTCGATGGCTAAGCCCGCCATAGAAGCGGTCCACCAAGATCTGGTCAGAATACCCTAGACCTGGCAGAAGACGGAGCAAGGCGGTGAACTCTGAGTAATACTCGTCCACTGTCATCTTGTCCGACTGCTTGAGCGTATCCAACTGCAAGCGCTTCTTCGTCTGGACATGGGCGGGGTAGTACTTTGCCCATAGCAAGGCGGTGTACTGCTCCCAGCCGAACTCTGGATTGGCCACATGCTCGGCCCTCACCGGCTTCCACCAATCGCCCGCCGCCCCCTTCAGGTAGAAAGCAGCTAAGCGCACCTTGATCCCAGCAGGGACATCAAGGGTCTCAAAGGCGGTCTCCAGCTCGGAGATGTACGCCTCAAGCTTGGCGGGATCGGTCCCCCCTTGAAGTGCGCGGGTCGAAGATCAGCAAGACTCTTCACCCAGTTTGGTTCCCTAGGTTGTGGCGGTGGAGGTGGTGCACCCCACACCTGGCTGATAGCCCATATGCCCTAAAGCGGCAGCTACGATCTCTGCGATCGTCTGCCCTCCAGGTATCCCTGGAATATCCTCACCCCGGCCGCGACCTCGGCCTCCTCTAGGGTGTCCTGCCATCTGAACAAGCATAACTTACTTACATAGATTCGTACTCACCATTGTTTTGGTTAGTAAATTTATAACGTCCGTAGACGGTAAAGACAATCCACACTTATTAGTGGTCATCTGACTCTACTCACTCTAATTTCTCACACCCTTAACCCAATACTTACTCCTTAACTTATATCCTAACTCGGTGGTTGCTTATATCCGGTATTTCTTGATCAGAGCGTAACTACGCTCTGATACCACTTTTTGTAACACCCCATCCAACTCTAAACATCAACATTCACAATCCCACAACCAACCGAGTACTAGTATCTCAAACGTAATCTCAAACTTACAACAGTTTAATATAAGCAGTCGGGAGCACAGGCGCAACCCGAACTCAAAATAAAAGTCCCAACCTAAGTCTAACCGCTCCTACTCTCGTAGTGCGTCCTCATGGGCCTCTTACCTGCAAATGTAAAAATAGCCCCCGAGGGGGTCAGCACGAATGCTGGTACACCCTCTCATGGCCCCCAAGCTAACGGGGCTACGACGACTAATTGTCGATAGCATGGAAATTGATTACATACACAAGCATAATATGAAGTGCAATAACAATAACCACAGATGAACATGTATAGTTCACAAACAATGTACGACTCAAGCGTTCCCTTATCAAGTGGGTTAGTAAACCCCCTCTTAGTCCTCATTTCCTTAATCTCAGTTCCTTACCTTACTTAATCTTAATCTCAGTCTCAATCTTAATCTCAGTATACAAAACCTTTCCTGGAAGGGATTGTTGTAGCTTAATTCGAACCTGGGATTTAGGTGATCCCACCGCACCATCTTAATGCCACCTACTCTGGAGGGAGTCCAGCGTAGCTGAGCCGGCAACCGGCCCTAGGCTACAAGTCCGAAGACAAGTCCTTAAGCGGAGGGCGGATCTGATTCAGATACCGTCCCCCTTTTTCCTTAGCATGCATGACCGGAGATCGGTCCCGGGTTTCCTCACTCAAGTTCCAGTTAGTAGACATCTTAAACACCATGTGCTAGCTAAGCCTTAACGGGCATTAACCAACAACCATCAAACTTAACTCTTATTCTTAACTCAGTAAGTACTAAACTTGGTTAGTAACAATCTCAAGTCTCGCGGGTTAGTGTAAATATAACACAATCACACGAGAACAATATAACCGGTTGCATGCTTTATCTTGTTTTAGTCATAGCAAATAAACAGATAGCACACAAGCCGAGGGACACCTCGTTAGCAAGCAGGTCACAAGAAGGATTGTACCGTTCACCGTCGATCGTTGCTTGTTTAACCTTCTTCGGGGTCCCAATTAACAAACCTAAAACATTCATTCATTTTTAGGTTATTAGTTATTTGCACCTTACTTAACTCACTTAGTTCCGAAGTACTTCATTCAATAACCTCTCAAGTCCTTATCATTTAGCTTACAAACTTAACTTTTAAACATTAAAGCTTAAACTTAGTCTTAACTTAATTCCTTAAGTTCTTAGGGCTCCAATCATTACTACCCTTCTAATGGCATACCCTAATACCAATTAACTCCCTTAGAAATTAAAATTTCTTTTTTTTTTGTTTTTAGGCTCGACCGGACTTACCGACCGGACTTGCCAAGTCCGGTCCATTCCAGTAACCTTTACCGTATGAAAATTCTACCCCGACGGACTTACAAGTCCGGTCCTATGTCCGGTCGATTCCAGAGACTTATTACCGTACAAAATTTAAGCCCGACCGGACTTGACAAGTCCGGTCCCATGTCCGGTCTATTCCAGAAACATTTTCCGGTAGTGTAACAGAGCCCGGACCGACCTTGCAAGTCCGGTCCTAAGGTCGGTCGGCTCCAGAAACTTGTTTCTAAATTCTTTTTCAACTCCAAACTTCTCCTCATATATTCTAATATGTTATAACCTCATTTGGGCACCTCAAATACACCTTAAGCCCTCCTTAAAATACCTTAAATCATCCACCAAGATCCACCTTAGTCATTATGCATTTTCCTTGTAATAATGCTAACACTTGTAATGTTTTCCTCTAGGTTTCTAGGTGGTGGTTCATACCTAATGTAACCACTATGCCAAATGTTTTCTTCACCACTATAACATCATCTCCCAAGCATCTCTCACTATCTAAAACTCTTTTAAGCATTTACTTAAAGTTCCTTAACAAGTTTAACTTCCATCATCATCACATTATTTCCTTCCTAGTTGTGCACCAACATTTGCCTAAGTCCTAAATACTCAAATACATTCTCTTGATTCCTAAATCTTCCATGGTGATACCTAAATCATTATAAATCATTAAAACACCTTAACTTCACCCTTTTTCATCAAGAAACCTATAGAACATTCCTAGTACTTCCTTAATCATTAAATTCCCTTAGGATATCTCAAACACTTAAACTCTCCTTTAAATTTTGCCATGGGTTCTCTAGTATATAGTACCTCCTAACACATGGTTTTTCTCCATCAAACAACCAATACCACACAAATTCTCATCACAATAGCTTAACACCCAATTTACACCAAAACCACACCACATCATCATATAGTGCTTAAACTTAATGTGCTTGGCACTTAGGCCCTTAAACAACAATAATCTTAACCACTGAATTTCCACATATATATGCCTTCAACCTGCGAATACACTCAACAAGGCTCCCATTAAAATAAAATGCTTCTTGTACTTCACCTTTATATTCTTAAACTATCTCTTTTCTCATTTGCTCCTTAGTCACAAGTTCACAAGAATAGCCATTGTTTTTCCTAGGTTTTATAGCACCTTCCCAATATAAACTCTACACTAAACTCATCATATACCCACATCTCATTCCCTTAAACAACAAAACACCTTAGGGTAAGTAATTTACCTTGTTTTCTCACAAGCTTAAAAGCTTTTCTCCTTAGGTTTTCTTTGTTCAATCTCGGTCACCAATGTGATTCTCCTTGCCAATGTTCTAACCAATATCCAATGACTCCAATGAGTACTAGATAACACATTAACACTAAGGAACAAACCCTAGGTTTAAAAATATGTTTTAAGGTATTAATGTGATTGTTTTACCTTGGTTTCTCAAGACAAACTTGGATGTGAAGCAAGAAGGACCTCCTCTCTACTTTGAAGAGTAGAAACAAGCTTAAGAGAATGGAGATGCCAATGGAGTCTCCAAACTTGAATTTCCTCCTCTAATGGTGGTTTGACTTGGCACCAAAATGAAGCTCTTGGAGTTTTGAAAAGATAGAAAGGAGGAGCTTGAGCTAACTAAGAAGAGTATGTATTTGTTTTGGATTTGGAGCTAAAATGAGCAAGATGTGGCCAAGGGAAGATGGAGCTTTCATGGAGGTGAGCTCTACGTGAATGGAGAAGAGAAAGAGAGCAAGGAAACCGTGTGAACAAGGGAGAATGAAGAAGTGAGGAGAGAGGTAAGTAAATGTGATATTTATCTTAAAAGGTGAATAATGTTTTTACTTTATAACTTACTTATTTTTGCTTTCTCTTTACTTAGCTAGATAAGTGTGGTGAGTCACACTTAAAAAACCGGCCCCTTTAATGAATGAGGGTAGTTAGTCTTTGTTCACCAAATGTCTCACTTACATAGACTTATGTTATAAACTAGCTTAATTAATTCACTATTCATCAAAACAAGGCACATTGTTGTGAAATTTTTGATTTCCCATTGATATAGACCTCCAAATGTGATACTATATAGTACACATATTAATTAAAGAGTAATTATGGACATTTAGCCATTCAAAACACATTTACAAGACAATTTTCAAAAACGTGCTTTAAGACTCCTTAAAGCACATTTTGTGTTTAAACTTGTTTTCGAGCTTGGTTTTCTTTGGTAATTGACTTAAAATGACCATTAGGATATTACTAAGTCTTAGACAATATTGGGTACTCTCCCATGTCTCTCCAAGCTTAGAGCACGTTTTTGCTTAAACTGCTCTTTTTGGTGTTTCCTTATATTTTCTTTGATTAGAAATGTTTCTTACTAGGCATTATTTAGCCTCCTTATATCTTAGTTTATCATTTAAACACCATATCTAAGTTTGGGGTATTTCACAATCGGTAATGGTGGTGCTTAATTAGTGGTGTTTTCTTTTGATTAATATAAGACAATCATACTCCCTCTTTTCTGTATAGAAATCGGTATCCCTATATGACAGCACATGGCTGTTTTTTTTACTTATTTACAACTTGAATAAGGTAGGTTATAGCTTGTTATCTTATGTAGTCTAATTCCTATACCTTGTTTAAACTAATGTTTCTTGATTCTCAGCAGGTCATATGGTTAATGGAGGTCTATTATGCTGGATTATTTGACATAATATAACATATGGTTTATGGGAAATGAGTCACTATTCATAAGAAAATTTTTTTGAAACAAAACTAGCCAAAATAGGCCTTAGATGTCGCCCAACATGGAGGTCAAATGGGACTGATTATTCATTTGATTTTTGCTACACTATATTGTACTAAGATCATACTAATATGTGTAATAGGTTCCAGCATTTAATTGGTACATTTATATCATGGTAAAAGATGAAAGTTTTAAGGTAAAAATGCTGATTTTAGGTACCTTTTTTATCATAAAATCGCACCCATATGTACTATGAATTTAGTACTGCCATCAATTGATTTAGATGGTCAATTTATCCTCTTTTAACGATTCTGAAGCTCCCCTCAAGTGGTCACAAGGATCACACATAGGATAGAAGTAATGAATATAAATTGGAATTTGGAGTTGTGGGTTTTAGGAAAATTTCTAATTGGTAGTAGTGAAGTATTTCCTGTAGACTGAAGAATGAGGATTGTTAGAAGTTTGTACCGGAAAAGATAGTAGTATATCATACTGTGTTATTCCAAGGGCTGCGGGACATAGAGGAGTCCTGTGTCGAGATGACCTGAGTGCCTGCGGGATTGTAATGTGTATTGCATTGCTTTGGGGATAGCTTTGCACTGTATGTATGTATAAATTTTGTAATGGGGAACCGGATGGTTGGTGGTAATGCGGATTGGAGTAATTATTGTACGTTGGTATGGCATGGTATGTAGAAACCTTGAGTAATGGATTTGGGAATTGGTAAGGAGGAAGAACGTATGACTTTTGGTATTAGACATGTAAGAATGAGTAAGTGTAGTAATCCCATAACCTCGAACAACTTTGAGGACAAAGTTCTTAAGTGGGGTAGATTGAAATACCCCGAACTTAAATATGGGGATTAAAATTAACCTAATACGTATTTAAGGGCCTAACGACGCCTAAGTAATATTGGTAAGGAAAAATAAATCCAAAAGAAATAAAGAAACGCTTAAAAAGCGAAAAACGCTAAATAAGCGTTAAATAACCATAGGAGGTA
The DNA here is from genome assembly GCA_023374045.1 of Limonium bicolor. Taxonomy (NCBI): domain Eukaryota; kingdom Viridiplantae; phylum Streptophyta; class Magnoliopsida; order Caryophyllales; family Plumbaginaceae; genus Limonium; species Limonium bicolor. Next base: position 371,241,244 of record CM041777.1, on the reverse strand, counting down.
TGAGACCTCAGTTAGCGTATTATAAGGATTCTAAAGGCTTAATAAGACCTAAATAATATATGGGAACAACCCCCGAAGAAAATGGATCCAAATAATGTATTAAAACGCTAATAGAGCTTTAGCGCACGTTTTTCGAGAAAACCCGAAAACGTGACTCTAAGTACTCAAACTGACCCATAAAAATTATGAATCATTAAATAATAATTATTAAGCATTTATGGAATCTTAATAACCAATAAGAATAATTAAACGAGAAAATTCCGGAAAACGGGCCGGGTTAGTAAATAGTACCGAAACTGGGTAAAATAACGAGTGTTTTCTGTAAAAGATGAAAAACGCTCCAACTTGTAGTAATGTGTGGGGCCGATTTTTAATGGGTCAAATAACCCTCAGACACACATGTAACTAGCTAATAAGTAAAGGGAACCAAAATGCAAAATAGAAAAAGTAGAAAAGTACTTTAACCTTTTCTCTCACCTCACTCTCTCATTCTCTTTTCTCTTTCTTCTTCCTCCCCTTCCCACCGATTTTAATCCTCTCTCTCTCTTCTGGTTGGGAGATTTTGAAGCCCTAAAGAAAACCTCCATGGTTACTCCACCTTCTCCTCCATGCTCCATCTCCATTTGAACTCCAAATGCAAAAATAATTACATATTCTTACTCTCCTCATCATCCTCTACACTTCTCTCTTTTCAAAATCCAAAAATGAGGAATATCATTTTCGTGGGTATACCCCATTGGTGAAGAAAATAGCATCAATGTGTGAAATACCCCGAACCTAAATATAGGGATTAAAATTAATATAATGCGTATTTAAGGGCCTAACGACGCCTAAGTAATATTGGTAAGGAAAAATAAATTCAAAAGAAATAAATAAACGCTTAAAAAGTGAAAAACGCTAAATAAGCGTTAAGTAACCATAGGAGGTATGAGACCTCGGTTAGCGTGTTATATGGATTCCAAGGGGTTTAATAGGACCTAAATAATATATGGGAATAACTCCCGAAGAAAACGGATCCAAATAATGTATTAAAACGCTAATAGAACTTTAGAGCACGTTTTTCAAGAGAATCCGAAAAAGGTGACTTTAAGTGTCAAACGGACCCGTAAAAATTATAAATTATTAAATAATAATTATTAAGCAATTATGGAAGCTTAATAACTAATAAAAATAATTAAACGAGAAAATTCCGGAAAACGGGCCCGGTTAGTGAACAGTACCTAAACCGGGTAAAATAACGAGCGTTTTCTGTAAAAGACGAAAAACGCTCCAACTAGTGTAACTGTAGGGGGACCGGTTTTTAATGGGTATAAACAGCTCTCTCTCTCACACACACACAAGTAACAAATAAGTAAATCAAAAAGCAAAAGCAAAAGTACAAAAGAAGAAAAGGGAACTCTCTCTCCTCACTCACTCATTTCCTCTCTCTCTCTCTCTCTCTCTCTCTCTCTCTCTCCTCCTCCTCCCAGCCGGCTGCAACTCCCTCTCCCCCTTGCTGGCGATTTTTGAAGAGCTTCAACACCTCCCATGGCTTCTCCTCTTTCTCCTCATGCTCTACCTTCATTTGAGCTCCAAATGTAAATATAATTACATAATTGTAATCCCCTCATCATCCTCTACACTTCTCTCTTTTCAAAATCCAAAAATGAGGAAGTTCATTTTCGTGGGTATTCCCCATTCAAAGAGAAAATAGCATCAATGGGTAGCTTGGAGTCTCCTCTCTCCATTAAGGTAAAAATCTCCATGAAAACCTTAAGTTTTCTTCATCTCCCTTCATAACCGATTTTACCCTTGTGTAATGCCTTGTTTCTCTCTCTCTCTTTTGAGCATAATATCAATCTTGCAATGGTGGTGGATTCACCTTCTTGAACCAAGGGCTAAAACCCCTTCTAAAACACTCCAAAGGTAAACCCTAGAAATCTTGCCTTAAACATTTCATTGAATTAGCATTGATTTAAGGGTTAGTGTATTAATTGTAATTGTCTGTGTTCATTGGGTGATGGGAATGGAGTTTGGCAACTCCATTCCCCACAAAATCGATTTTTGAGGCAAGAAAGGAAGAAGGAGGAAAAATGAGAAAGGATTGAAGGAAATAAAAGCTCAAGGTAAGAGCTCCTTCTTAATGCTCAATTTAATGCATTGGAGTAATGGGAATGGGTAAGCAAATAAAAGAACCTAAACTATTGTATTGGTATTGTATTGGGAGTTTGAGTATTTGTGAGTAAGTTTGAGTATTTGTGCATTAGTAAGTAAATTGTAGGCCTTAGAGCCAAGTATATTGTGTATGAGTATTGGTATTGACACATGATGGGGTATTGATGTATTGTGATGGTTTGTATAGCTTTGTGTGCTGGTAGGACCCTCGTATGGGTGTGGCTAGAATAGAGATGAATGTGGTGAGAATGTGTATGTGTGGCCAAGTAAGAAAAGTAGATGAATTATGGCAAATTTTAGTAGAAATATGTGCATTTGTGAATGACTTGGTGAATGGGAGAACCAAGGTGTGTATTGGGGATTGTAAGGATGTCTAATGACCATGGAATGGTATTGGAAGTATGGGAATACTAGGATGCAAAATCTGTAGCAAGGAGTGATAGGAATGCCTTGGAGAAACTAGGAAGAACTAGAGTATAAGACTTGGTAAAGTGAACGTTGGACTTGGGTATAGATGGTACAATTGCTTGGAAATGAATTGGCATGGTAAGAGGAGGTATTTGGGATGCTAGGAGTGACATTGGTGGGGGAAATATTGAATGGTAGGAGTGGTAGAAAAATCTGTAGCATTAGACAATGAAAAACTGTTGTAAGTGTTGAAAGGAAGTGAGGAAATTGTGTAAAAGGGTTGATGGATTTAGTAATGAGATTGGTGAATGAATTGAGGTATTTTAGGAGGCCTAAGTGGCACTAAAACATGTTAGGATGTATGTAGGAAGATTGGGGAAACAATGGGTGAAATTGGGAAAAGAAAACAAGGCCTGTAGCAAAGTTCTGCTACTGTCCGACCCACAGCTGGATCGGACGCTGGGTCGGACAAGGCCTGAACAACGAAAATAAACTTTCTGGAACCGTCCGACCCAGAGCCGTGAGTCGGACGTGGGTCGGACGGGCCTTGAGAAACGACGGTAATTCTTTCTGGAATGGTCCGACCCAGGGCCGTGAGTCGGACGTGGGTCGGACGGGCAAATTTTCTAAATGGCGAAGTTTCTGACTTCGTCCGACCCAGAGCCTGGGTCGGACGGTGGGTCGGACGGAGCTAAGCCACAGAATCGAAACTTTCTGGAACGGTCCGACCCAGAGGGTATGGGTCGGACGGAATAGTGCTGGGTCGGACGGGAGTAATTTCAGAGGACGAAAACCTACTGGAATGGTCCGACCCATGGTTGGGTCGGACGGTGGGTCGGACGGCCCAAACACTTACAAAAAAAAATGTTTTTATAATATGACTATAGTAATCATATGTATGTATATGTATATGCCTATACACCGGTATGCATATATAAGTAGTAATGCACCATTAATGAAGTAATAATGGTAAGAGAGTAAGTAAATGTGTAAGGAAGTAAGTTTATGAGGTAGTAAAGAAAAGAATGGTTTTGTAACCAAGTATGAATGTAAAGAAGTAGTAAGTATACATTGAAGGTATCAATGGAGGAGTAAGTTAGATCAATAATAGATCATTGATCATACTACTTCATGTATGTATAGGAATCAAGTAGTTGATCTCCAAAGGAACCGGTAGTACGTGTTCGACGGTGAACGGTATGATTTCTTCATGCTCTGTATCCTAACCTGGTTACCCCGATTTGTGTGCTTATGTGATCACCAATAAGATAAATGCACGAATCGGATTTATATTGCACTTAATTGTGTTTGAACTACTTGTTCTTGTTGTATCTCCTTGAACAATTAGTTTGTATAATTCATGAAATGAATGAATGGAAACGAGAAGTATGTGTAAGTATTGTGTACTTGTGTATTGTATGTATGTATGGGAATGAAGTACTGACTTCTGCTAATTCCTAACATTCTAACTCCTAACTTGAGTAATGAGTAAAATGGAATGAGTAGAAGTCCGATATAGTTTCGGCCACGCGTGAGGATAAGGAAACACAAGAGGTTGGATCCGAATCCTGGCTGTAATCTTTTCCATGGACCAATTCCCTTGAATGGGTAGCATCCTGGATTAGTGGGCCACCCTAAAGCCCGGTGGTGGGATGAAGTAATCCCTGCCCGGAGGTCATACCGACTTAACTGGAAGTAAAGTATGTAAGAAGTATGTATCGTATGTGTATTGGTCTTGACTATTGTAAGTCATTGACCGGAAGTAAAAGAGTATCGAACACCCGATAAACCCGGGTGTGTAATGAAGCTAACTGGACCTTGTATGTATTGGAGAATTGTATCTCCGTATTGCGTATTGGATATGTAATGAGTATGTATTGTGTATGTGTATTCCAGAAAATGGTAAGTAAGCCTTGGTTGACTTGTATTGTCTTCCAAGCATGTATCGTACTGTGCGTATGTATGTATACCTTGTGTAGTATTGTAGTATCGTGAATGAAAGCATGTATTATGTATGTAGGAATGTATGTATTGCAAAATGAATTGCATGTATTCGACCAAATGGTCGGCGTACCCTCGCTAGTACGCGGGGTATGCGGTTATCATATTCAGCGTAAGCTGACCCCCTCGGGGGACCATTTTTAGTGTGCAGGTACCCGGAGCGAATACGGTCAAGGTAAGAGACCGGTGGCGCGCCTTGTAATTAGAAGTATCTAGTTTGCGAGGAATGGGTAGTAGATTGACTCCTAGTGAATATGTATGAATTTGGGAGAAGTATTGTATTGATTTGGAACCTAGTAAACTCGGTATGCGTAGTGTATTATCTTGTATTGAATGGAGTAATGTATCGAATGGAGTATCGTAGTATCCAGTATGTAATGAGAGTATGTATTGTATTAAGTAGTACTCGGATATTCCGGTCCATCAGACCGATGCTGTATGTAGCAGTAGTAGCCTTGTTAGTCACGTGGGTGACTAACGGCATTGTATCACCCGATGTATGTAAGTATGTATCCGCTGCGTGACTCGGGAAGCACGAGGAGAGTGGACGGTAATGACTGAATTAATAGTAGGGGTGTTACAAAAAGTGGTATCAGAGCGAAGTATCGCTCTGATGACTGGAAATACCGAGTTTAGGAATACCGAGTTAGGAATTAGAAGCTTAGGGCTAAGGGCTGAGAGTTAGCATTGGAGATATGCTAGTTAGGAACTACCGGTGAGTACCGGATACCTACAACACCAGTCCCGCCCACCGCAAACCCCATTGTATAACTTGGGAAAGGACGCCAGAGAGAAGAAAAGCTTTCTCATACTCGGGGAAAACCCGATCTGGCAGTTGTGAAGCAATCACACAGTAAACAAGAACCGACGCATGGTAGATTCCAAGAAATGGAAAACCCGGAAGTGGATCCCGGTTGAACAACAATAACCGCGCTTAATAGCGGTAGTATAAACGCTCCAACCACAAGGAGGCTATAACTTGCAACAGCATGGGGCGACATGCTTAGCAGTCGCAGAACCTAGCTAAACAACCAGCAACAGGAAGGGAAGCACTAACCGTGCAACGAAATGGAAACAGGAGCAGTAATGAAACCCGAGACACAAGCCTGCGGGACAACGGTAATGGCCAAGCAACACCACCAATGGTGAGCTAGCTGGCTAAGGACATAGTCGGGAGTGACTGACTCCAAAACTACAACGCCAAAAAGGTTACAAACCCGGCCAACATAGCTCAGACAGCTACAGGAATATTCACAAGATATAACCTGACATAACTACAACTGTAGTGCCTAAACCAAATCAGGCTCAGGAGCCACAGCCAAAGTGTGGGAGTAAGCAACAAGGAACAACACAACCAAATCAAAAGGGGAAGCTCCAAGAATTGGAGAAGTACCCTGATCAATGGCAGCTATGTCAGACTCACTGGGGAGTTACTCAGAAGAGTGATTAACCCAAGTAAATGATCAACAAGATCAAAGGAAGAGTAAACAGGATTACCAATTATGCATGGGATCGGTATAGAATTACCCAAAAACCACCAGTACCGCGCACTTGCCACGGCAAGTGCAGCAAGAACATCAATATGTAAAGGAACACTAACATGTCACAAGTGCATAGCAATGTACGGTGACCGAAACGAAACAACTACAGGATCACACATCCTAACAACTAGAAGTATGGAACCTTAGAAAGGCCTAACGGCCGGATCACTGTATTTAGAACATACCGGTCAGCGAGAAGCTCGACTTGGTCAAGACCTCAAACATGGCTACGCCATGAGAGACTTCTTTTAACACCGAACCATAATTTTTAAAACCCAAAATTCTTCTTTCAAAACCACAATCTTTCTTTAAACCTTGGATTTTAAAACCGAACCAACAGAATTACGGTGAGTATCATAGAATGATACAAGAGGAGTTGACAACAGAATACTTCACCTAGGCGTGCGACGAACACTACGAGTGTACCCAATTACGGGATGTGGGACAACCGCACTCCGAAGGAGCTTGTGGGCCTGACAAATAGTCGGGTAAGTGGCAACGTATCAATAAGGTACCCCACGTATGTATACATGTAGTGTACGAAACACGGGAAGTAGTCAACTCCGTTCTACGGACCATGAGTAAGCCAAACCAGAACAACTGGAACTCCAGTCGAACAAGGAGAAGGAACTCAGCTAAGAAATAAGTATGGAAGAACTCAGAGAATCCATCTGAGATAAGGAATAGGAACTAGGGAGTGCAAAGGGCACATACTAGTAAGTATAGACATTGGATATGTCTCAGGACATCAATAAATACATGGCAGCTGGAAAGTATACCCAGCCTAAACACAGTAAGGCAATCGCCTAACGTGGACACCATAATGCTCGACACATGGGATAGGACTCCCAAGAGCAATCATGAGATTACCATGGAGTAAAATCCATCATTGAAGGGAATATTAAACCTAGTCTCAAGCGCTAGGAGCAAGTATAAACGGTCTACCCAATGACGGGAGACGTTATAACCCAAAAGGGAATAGCTTAAATATAATACCACAAGGTGGTATGGTAGACACGACATATTATTAATATTAGCCGGATGTAACGACGTAACCTAACAACACCCAGGAGCAATCCTTGAAGGGTGTCGGAGATAACAACAGTTGAACAAGTGTCTTGGTAAGAGCACGGAAGCTAGAGCAAACATTCGGTTAAGACACCGAAGGGATTTCACTTAACAGGAAATGCCCGGAATTACTAAGAGGCACTGATTAACACCAGAATGCCTAAAGGGTCTCCTATGAACGGAAGCGTGATGTCACGACTTACCATGGAGCCCAGTAAATACCTCCAACCTATGGGGTACACAAAGAATGGAAACGCGTATAAGCAGCTTGCAAAGAGCATAGCCTGCAGCAATAAGGCTTAAAAGCCACCAACCAACTACGTTGTGTGAACTCAAACAGTGGCAAACCCACACCATTACTAATGGGACTTGCAAGAAATATTATCCCACACAACAAGAAATCAACAACTGGACCATCAATTCAAACCCAACCTCTTGAGTGGCTTGGAGTAATGGTCAACTCAGCGTCACTGTCACTAGAGCATCAGTCTGGTATGCAGTTGACAAGTTTTAATTACCTTCATGTCTTCTGTAGAAATGATAACACAGAGGCATAGGAAACGTTATAATGCCATCAATGGCCTGGTCCACACTTGGACACTACGGGAAACCCGAGGGAAGGTACCCCTCGTTAACCGGAGACCACCAATGTGGTGAAGATGCGAACCCTTAGAAAAGGCTCCCATCTACTATAACGACAAAACCTATGCATAGATATTGCCAAGAGACAACGAATACGGAAATGAGATTTCCAAACCACTACGCCATAAGAGGCCGTGGACTGTAGAAGCACATCGCTTAAGAGCATCGAAGCTCGAAGGAGTAAGTATACTCCTTATGCACCCAATCATGTGGTGAACCATTGTATAAATACTTACACGGTAAACCTTGTCATGAGACCCATGAGTGGAAACACACCCCTTAACGAGAACTTTCACCTATCAGTGATAGAACACTCTTTAATTAGAGAACGGGACCAGAAAACCCTTGAAGCTTCTTGGGATGTCCCGGTAATGTATATGCAAAAGTAAAACCGCTGATCAATGCTCAGCACTATGAGACAGTAATTGTCAAAAACAATCAATGAGTGTGCACATTGCACACCATGAATGACCGGCGCTCAAGAGAGCTTGTAACCTGATAAACCACTTCATCCTTGGCCAACCAAGTTATTTGGAAAACTATATCATGAATGAGGAAGTAATGTGAGGTAAGCTAACCTACACATGAAACCTAAACCGAAATAAAATATCTCCACATGGGGAAGATAAAAACATCGTGGTACGCTACGTCAACTGTCATACACATGAACTAGGATCTCCTAGTGTATTTACACCATAAGGAAATGGTACAAGAGTAAGAATACGGTGCGCAACAAGCGACCGCTATGAGGAAGTAGTAGACAATGACATGAAGAACAAGTATGGAAAACAGTCAGAAATATTCCTTCCTATCACATAAGTGACTTACTGTCAAGCGTTCACGCCTCTGCACTCTGTATGACTGAGTGTTTTGGTATTGCACTGGTACAACTAATGATCTAATGGGATGGCTGCGGATATGGAGAATGTAAACAGTAGTAAACCTTCCTTTTCACCACAAACATGGCATAAGCCAGTCAAGCATTCTTAGCAACAGATCGCATGAAGAGTGTAAAACGCACTATCAATCACAAGAGGTGAATTCCATTGGAATAAAAAGGTGAAAGGAGATGTAAGAAAATCACTGGGATCGACGCATTGAGATGCAAGGTCATACAAGCAAAGAACACTTGTATTGAACCAGAAGAACTGGTATTGTTCAGAAGCTAGTGACAAAGAGGAAGCACCACAACTAAGTAGTGACTTAACCTCGCCCGACAACAAGTCGGAGGAACTGAGTGAATAATCGTGGGAGTACGAATAGTATGTATAATAGATTACCAGAGAGCTGGTTACAATCTAAAACTCATTGAGTTCAAATAGCGGCAAAAGTATACTGGTATCTTTGTAAACCTTATTTCCACAATAGAGGGATAAAAAGGTGATGTATAGCACATTAAGGATAACATAAAGGGTGAGTAACCCAAGTTATAAGGGTCGCGCAGCAGAAGCTAGTGGGCCCTAGCCACCTAGTAAGTATGAAAGATTGGCTATTAATGCCTTGAAGCCTAATAGGCTAGAACCGAACTGGTCATGAGTTAAATAAACTCATGTACGAATCCTCGGTGCAAAGACTAAACCATTTGTATGGTTAAGACCCTTTGACCAGAGCATATTGTATAGTATATCGTAATGAAGCTAAACGCTTTAGACTGCCCAAATCGAGTAACCAATGTGTAATAGTAACATATGGTAGATCACGTGGGCGTAATCCCTTTTAAGGGGGGTAGAGCGAAAACCGCTTAATACAAGTTTTATAAATAAAACACATAAAACTATAATGTGCACGGCACAAATGAGAATTGATTTAATGATTGGCACTTATGTTAAATAAACATACGTATTCATTCATAGTGTAACTGTGGTAATTAGGCACGAGAGATGCGAATACCATAGGATGAATATACCATCTTGTAACCCCAGTGGAAAAGTATTAGTAAAGAAGAGTAGAGTAACTCTTGGGGAAATGATAATTCTTGTAGTGTGTGTCTATCTGAAGTTCGATATGGTATTACGATGCATGAGTCAGTATAAAACCGATGTATAACCTAGAGAAATTGAGTTCCCTAGGTGATTGTCTTGAGACAATTGAGAATGAGTAGTGGACGGAGCTCCACAAGTATTGTATTCTTAAAGAAGTAGTACGGATTGACCATGAGTAGTAGAGGATTGTAACCATGAGTAGTGTATTCGTAAGTATGTTATTGGAAGTAAATCGAGGACAACCGAATTTCCTAAGTAATGTAGTCCTTAGCTAGAATATTTGAGATGAAGGAGAGTAGTGAATGGAAGTAGTAACAAACGATGAAATGAGTATGTAGGTATTGAATCTTGAAGCAAGTATTGGGAAGTAGAGTGAGGATGATTGATGGACTGAATTCCATCCTTTGGAGTTGTATGAATTCGTATCACGACTAGAAAGAGTAAAAAGATAGGAAATGAAAACAACTAATTAAATGTTTGTTTGAAACTGACGTGGGAAGTCGAACTTGATCCTGATCAGATCAAGGGAAACCGAACACAAATTGGGGTGGAAAGATAGTTCAACACTGATGCTGATCACATCAGGGTCGAATGATTCTTGAAGCTCCCCTCAAGTGGTCACAAGAATCACACATAGGATAGAAGTAATGAGTATAAATTGGAATATGGAGTTGTATGGTTTAGAATTTTTAATTGGTAGCGGTGGAAGAATTTCTTTTAGTATGGGAATGAGGATGTGTTAGAAGTGAGTACCGAAGAAGATAGTAAGGTAGTATGTGGTATTATTCCAAGGGCGGCGGGACATAGAGGAGTCCCGTGTCTAGATGACCTGAGCGCCTACGGGATTGGAATGTGTATTGCATTGCTTTGGGAATAGCCTTGCATTGTATGTATGTAAAAATCTTGTAATGTGGAACCAGATGGTGGGACGGAAGTAAGTATGGTATACTTGTATTGTATGGAATGTGGAAACCAGAAGTAATGAATTCAGAAATTGTAAGGAGGAAGAATGTACGACCTCTGGCATAGACAAGTAAGAATGAGCAAGTATAGTAATCCCATAACCTCGAACAACTTTGAGGACAAAGTTCTTAAGGGGGGTAGATTGAAATACCCCGAACCTAAATATAGGGATTAAAATTAATATAATGCGTATTTAAGGGCCTAACGACCTAAGTAATATTGGTAAGGAAAAATAAATTCAAAAGAAATAAATAAACGCTTAAAAAGTGAAAAACGCTAAATAAGCGTTAAGTAACCATAGGAGGTATGAGACCTCGGTTAGCGTGTTATATGGATTCCAAGGGGTTTAATAGGACCTAAATAATATATGGGAATAACTCCCGAAGAAAACGGATCCAAATAATGTTTAAAACGCTAATAGAACTTTAGAGCACGTTTTTCAAGAGAATCAAAAAAGGTGACTTTAAGTGTCAAACGGACCCGTAAAAATTATAAATTATTAAATAATAATTATTAAGCAATTATGGAAGCTTAATAACTAATAAAAATAATTAAACGAGAAAATTCCGGAAAAGGGCCCGGTTAGTGAACAGTACCTAAACCGGGTAAAATAACGAGCGTTTTCTGTAAAAGACGAAAAACGCTCCAACTAGTGTAACTGTAGGGGGACCGGTTTTTAATGGGTATAAACAGCTCTCTCTCACACACACACAAGTAACATAAGTAAATCAAAAAGCAAAAGCAAAAGTACAAAAGAAGAAAAGGGAACTCTCTCTCCTCACTCACTCATTTTCTCTCTCTCTCTCTCTCTCTCTCTTTCCTTCCTCCTTCCCAGCCGGCTGCAACTCCCTCTCCCCCTTGCTGGCGATTTTGAAGAGCTTCAACACCTCCCATGGCTTCTCCTCTTTCTCTCATGCTCTACCTTCATTTGAGCTCCAAATGTAAATATAATTACATAATTGTAATCCCCTCATCATCCTCTACACTTCTCTCTTTTCAAAATCCAAAAATGAGGAAGTTCATTTTCGTGGGTATTCCCCATTCAAAGGGAAAATAGCATCAATGGGTAGCTTGGAGTCTCCTCTCTCCATTAAGGTAAAAATCTCCATGAAAACCTTAAGTTTCTTCATCTCCCTTCATAACCGATTTACCCTTGTGTAATGCCTTGTTTTCTCTCTCTCTCTTTTGAGCATAATATCAATCTTGCAATGGTGGTGGATTCACCTTCTTGAACCAAGGGCTAAAACCCCTTCTAAAACACTCCAAAGGTAAACCCTAGAAATCTTGCCTTAAACATTTCATTGAATTAGCATTGATTTAAGGGTTAATGTATTAATTGTAATTGTCTGTGTTCATTGGGTGATGGGAATGGAGTTTGGCAACTCCATTCCCCACAAAATCGATTTTTGAGGCAAGAAAGGAAGAAGGAGGAAAAATGAGAAAGGATTGAAGGAAATAAAAGCTCAAGGTAAGAGCTCCTTCTTAATGCTCAATTTAATGCATTGGAGTAATGGGAATGGGTAAGCAAATAAAAGAACCTAAACTATTGTATTGGTATTGTAGTATTGGGAGTTTGAGTATTTGTGAGTAAGTTTGAGTATTTCTGCATTAGTAAGTAAATTGTAGGCCTTAGAGCAAGTATATTGTGTATGAGTATTGGTATTGACACATGATGGGGTATTGATGTATTTGTGATGGTTTGTATAGCTTTGTGTGCTGGTAGGACCCTCGTATGGGTGTGGCTAGAATAGAGATGAATGTGGTGAGAATGTGTATGCGTGGCCAAGTAAGAAAGTAGATGAATTATGGCAAATTTTAGTAGAAATATGTGCATTTGTGAATGACTTGGTGAATGGGAGAACCAAGGTGTGTATTGGGGATTGTAAGGATGTCTAATGACCATGGAATGGTATTGGAAGTATGGGAATACTAGGATGCAAAATCTGTAGCAAGGAGTGATAGGAATGCCTTGGAGAAACTAGGAAGAACTAGAGTATAAGACTTGGTAAAGTGAACGTTGGACTTGGGTATAGATGGTACAATTGCTTGGAAATGAATTGGCATGGTAAGAGGAGGTATTTGGGATGCTAGGAGTGACATTGGTGGGGGAAATATTGAATGGTAGGAGTGGTAGAAAAATCTGTAGCATTAGACAATGAAAAACTGTTGTAAGTGTTGAAAGGAAGTGAGGAAATTGTGTAAAAGGGTTGATGGATTTAGTATGAGATTGGTGAATGAATTGAGGTATTTTAGGAGGCCTAAGTGGCACTAAAACATGTTAGGATGTATGTAGGAAGATTGGGGAAATAATGGGTGAAATTGGGAAAAGAAAACAAGGCCTGTAGCAAGTTCTGCTACTGTCCGACCCACAGCTGGATCGGACGCTGGGTCGGACAAGGCCTGAACAACGAAAATAAACTTTCTGGAACCGTCCGACCCAGAGCCATGAGTCGGAGGGGTCGGACGGGCCTTGAGAAATGACGGTAATTCTTTCTAGAATGGTCCGACCCAGGGCCGTGAGTCGGACGTGGGTCGGACGGGCAAATTTTCTAAATGGCGAAGTTTCTGACTTCGTCCGACCCAGAGCCTGGGTCGGACGGTGGGTCGGACGGAGCTAAGCCACAGAATCGAAACTTTCTGGAACGGTCCGACCCAGAGGGTATGGGTCGGACGGAATAGTGCTGGGTCGGACGGGAGTAATTTCAGAGGACGAAAACCTACTGGAATGGTCCGACCCATGGTTGGGTCACACGGTGGGTCGGACGGCCCAAACACTTACAAAAAAAAAATGTTTTTATAATATGACTATAGTAATCATATGTATGTATATGTATATGCCTATACACCGGTATGCATATATAAGTAGTAATGCACCATTAATGAAGTAATAATGGTAAGAGAGTAGTAAATGTGTAAGGAAGTAAGTTTATGAGGTAGTAAAGAAAAGAATGGTTTTGTAACCAAGTATGAATGTAAAGAAGTAGTAAGTATACATTGAAGGTATCAATGGAGGAGTAAGTTAGATCAATAATAGATCATTGATCATACTACTTCATGTATGTATAGGAATCAAGTAGTTGATATCCAAAGGAACCGGTAGTACGTGTTCGACGGTGAACGGTATGATTTCTTCATGCTCTATATCCTAACCTGGTTACCCCGATTTGTGTGCTTATGTGATCACCAATAAGATAAATGCACGAATCGGATCTATATTGCACTTAATTGTGTTTGAACTACTTGTTCTTGTTGTATCTCCTTGAACAATTAGTTTGTATAATTCATGAAATGAATGAATGGAAACGAGAAGTATGTGTAAGTATTGTGTACTTGTGTATTGTATGTATGTATGGGAATGAAGTACTGACTTCTGCTAATTCCTAACATTCTAACTCCTAACTTGAGTAATGAGTAAAATGGAATGAGTAGAAGTCCGATATAGTTTCGGCCACGCGTGAGGATAAGGAAACACAAGAGGTTGGATCCGAATCCTGGCTGTAATCTTTTCCATGGACCAATTCCCTTGAATGGGTAGCATCCTGGATTAGTGGGCCACCCTAAAGCCCGGTGGTGGGATGAAGTAATCCCTGCCCGGAGGTCATACGGACTTAACTGGAAGTAAGGTATGTAAGAAGTATGTATCGTATGTGTATTGGTCTTGACTATTGTAAGTCATTGACCGGAAGTAAAAGAGTATCGAACACCCGATAAACCCGGGTGTGTAATGAAGCTAACTGGACCTTGTATGTATTGGAGAATTGTATCTCCGGATTGCGTATTGGATATGTAATGAGTATGTATTGTGTATGTGTATTCCAGAAAATGGTAAGTAAGCCTTGGTTGACTTGTATTGTCTTCCAAGCATGTATCGTACTGTGCATATGTATGTATACCTTGTGTAGTATTGTAGTATCGTGAATGAAAGCATGTATGTATGTATGTAGGAATGTATGTATTGCAAAATGAATTGCATGTATTCGACCAAATGGTCGGCGTACCCTCGCTAGTACGCGGGGTATGCGGTTATCATATTCAGCGTAAGCTGACCCCTCGGGGGACCATTTTTAGTGTGCAGGTACCCGGAGCGAATACGGTCAAGGTAAGAGACCGGTGGCGCGCCTTGTAATTAGAAGTATCTAATTTGCGAGGAATGGGTAGTAGATTGACTCCTAGTGAATATGTATGAATTTGGGAGAAGTATTGTATTGATTTGGAACCTAGTAAACTCGGTATGCGTAGTGTATTATCTTGTATTGAATGGAGTAATGTATCGAATGGAGTATCGTAGTATCCAGTATGTAGAGGAGTATGTATTGTATTAAGTAGTACTCGGATATTCCGGTCCATCAGACCGATGCTGTATATAGCAGTAGTAGCCTTGTTAGTCACGTGGGTGACTAACGGCATTGTATCACCCGATGTATGTAAGTATGTATCCGCTGCGTGACTCGGGAAGCACGAGGAGCGTGGACGGTAATGACTGAATTAATAGTAGGGGTGTTACAATGTGTAGCTTGGAGTCCCCTCTCCCCATTAAGGTAAAAATCTACATGAAAAACTCATGTTTCCTTCGTATCTCTTCATAACTGATTTTACCCCTATGTAATGCCTTGTTTTCTCTCTCTCTTTTGAGCTTCAATTCAACCTTGCAATGGTGGTGGAATCACCTTCTTGAACCAAGGGCTAAAACCCCTCTTAAAAGCTTAAAAAGGTAAACCCTAGAAACTTTGTTTTAAGCATTTCAATGAGCTAGCATTATTCTAAGGGTTAACATGTTAATTGCACTTGTTTTGTGTGCATTGGGTGATGGGAATGGAGTTTGGCAACTCCATTCCCCATATGACTGGTTTTGTGAAAGAAAAAGAGGAAGAGAATAATTGGAAAAGGAAGGAGGAAATAAGAGCTCAAGGTAAGAGCTCCTTCTTAATGCTAAAATTTAAATGCATTAGAGTAATGGGAATGGGTAAACCAATTTAAAGAACCCAAAACATTGTATTGGTATTGTGGTATTGGGAGTTTAAGTATTTTGGAGCAAGTATATGAATGTAGGCCTTGGAGCCAAATAAATTGTATGGTGTATTGGTATTGTGAATTGAGGAAGTATGATGTATTGATATTGCTGAGTGCTGGTAGGACCCTTGTATGGTGTTTGGCTAGAATAGAATGATTTGGTGAGAAGGTATGTGTATGGATAGTTAGAATGTAGATGAACTATGGCAAAATTTTGGTAGGAATTGTGCATTTATGGATGACTTGGTGAATGGGAGAACCAAGGTGTGTGTTGGGATGAGTAGAGGTATTTAGTAACCATGGGTTGGTAGTTGTAGTATGAGAAAGGATGAAAATATGTAGCAAGAGATGTTGAATTGCATTGGAGAAACAAGGAAAAATTAGTGTACAAGATTTAGTGAAATGAATGTGGACTTGGGTATAGATATTGTATTTGCTTGGAATTATATTTGGGATGCTAGAAGTGGCATTGGTAGAGTAAGTGTTGGATGGTGGAAGTTGGTTTAAAAATCTATAGCATAAGTGAAACAAAAACTATTGCATTTGTTGAAAAAGAAGTGAGGAAATTGTGTAAGTTGATTGATGAATTTAGTAATGGAATTGGTGGATGAATTAAGGTATTTTAGGAAGCCTAAATGGTACTAAAACATGTGGGATTACATGTAGGAAGATTGGGGAATAAATGGGTAAGAAAAGAGGTGAAAAACAGATTCTATAGGCAGGTTCTGCAACCGACCGACCCAGAGTTTGGGTCAGTCGGTGGGTCGGTCGGAGCATAGACGATGGAACGTAAACTTTCTGGAATGGACCAACCAGAGGGTGTGGGTCGGTCGGAACAGTCCTGGGTCGGTCGGGACAATTTCAGAGGACGGACAATTACTGGAATGGACCAACCCAAGGGGTTGGTCGGTCAGTGGGTCGGTCGGCCCTAACTTATAAAAAAAAATAGTAATCAATATAGGTATATATATATATATATATATATGTACATATATATGGGGTTCTAGTAATACCCCATTAATGGGACAATAATGGTAAGAAAGTAAGTATGAGTAGGAAAACAAGTATGAGAAGTAATTAAGAAAGTTGAGGTATAAGAACATTAAGTTAAACCGAAGTAACGGGATAACGGGTAGTACGGGTAGTAATTATGTATGTATTTTAATACTTAGTATTAATTGAACCATTTGGCATGTAGTCATTGGTTCGAGACTAGGATCGAGAACAAGTAAGGACTAAGGAAAAGGAGACACCTAGTAGAGTAAATTCTAGTAAAAAGGTATGATTTCTTCATGCCCTGTATCCTAACCTGGTTACCCGATTTGTGTGCTTATTTGATCACCTAAATAAGATAAATGCATGAATCGGACTATATTGCACTTATTTGTGCTTGTTATATTTGTTCTTTGCTATGTTGCCTTGAACAATCAGTTTGTATAATTCATGAAATGTATGGATGAAAATGTGTATGTACTTCGTAGTGTACTTGCGTATGGTATTGTACTGTATGGATGTGTATGTAAGTAATGGAATATTGTGTGGCTTGGTGAGAATGACTTCTACTATTTCCTAACCACCTAACTCCTAACGTAAGTATTGAGTAAATTGGAATGGTAAAAGTCCGATATAGTTTCGGCCACGCGTGAGGATGAGGAGACACAAGAGGTTGGATCCGATTCCTGGTTCTTAAACTGGTCCACGGCCAAACCCCTTAAATGGGTAGCATCCTGGATTAGTGAACCAAGTAAGGCCCGGTGGTGGGACAGAGTAGTCCCTTCCCGGAGGTCCCGACGACTTAGCTTGAGTATGTAGTAAGTAAGTAAGTAAGTATGTATGAGTAATGGTCTTGGCTGGTGTAAGTCATTGACCCTGAGTAAAGAGTAAAGAGCACCCATTTCTAACCTGGGTGCGTAATGAAGCTAACAAGTATTGTGTATGTATTGCATATGAATTTGGATGTATTGTGTATTGTGTATTCGGGAAAGGTAAGTAAGTATCGGTTGGCTTGTATGGTTACCTTTGTATGTATTGAAGTGTATGCATGTATTCCTTGTGTAAAGTATTGTAGTATTATGTATGGGAGTATGTATGCATGTATGTAGAATAAAATGAATCGCATTATTCGACCAAGTGTCGGCGTACCTCGCTAGTACACGGGTATGCGGTTATCATATCAGCGTAAGCTGAGCCCCTTGGGGGCACCATTTTTAGTGTGCAGGTACCCGAAGCAGTTATGGTCACAGAAGAGACCGGTGGACATGCCTAGGATACTAGGAATGAAATATAGATGTAGTAAATGGTATAGGCTTGTAGCCTTGAAAGTACAAATGTACCAAGGGGTACACTATGATAGATTTAGAAAGTATGTAGTGTGAGGAATGGGTAGACTAGACTCTTAATGAGTATATGAATTGGAAGAAGTATTGTATTGTATTTGGAACTTAGTAAACTCGGTTATGTATATTGAATTGTATGATGTTGTAATGGAGTATTGTGTTGAATGGGAAGTTGTAGTACTTGATTGGTAATTTGAGTATGTATTGTAAGGGTGTAGTACTCGGATATTCCGGTCCATCAGACCGTTGCTGTATGTAGTAGTAGTAGCCTTGTTAGTCACGTGGGTGGCTAACGGCATTGTTTCACCCACCGCCGTGTAAGTAAGTATCCACTGCAAGGTAAGTATGTACGAGGAGATTGGACGGTAATAATGGTATTAGCGGTAGGGGTGTTACAAAAAGTGGTATCAGAGCGAAGTATCGCTCTGATGACTGGAAGTACCGAGTTTAGGAAATACCGAGTTAGGAATTAAAAGCTTAGGGCTAAGGGCTGAGTGATAGCATTAGAGAGATGCTAATTTGGAACTCCCGGTGTGTACCGGATACCTACAATACCAGTCCCGCCCACCGCAAACCCCATTGTATAACTTGGGAAAGAACGCCAGAGAGAAGGAAAGTCCTCTCATACTCGGGATAACCCGATCTGACAGTTGTGAAATGATCATGTAGTAAACAAGCTCTTGACAAGCAGTAGATTCCAAGAAATGGAAGTCCCGGAGATGGATCCTGGTTGAACAACAATACCCGCACTTAATAGCGGTGGAATGAGTACTCCAACCATAAAGAGACTACAACATGCAACAACATGGGGCAACATGCTTAACAGTCGCGGAACCTGGCTAACCAACCAGCTGCAGGAAAAGAAGCACTAAGCGCAACGGAGCGGAAAGAGGAATAGTAACGAAACCCGAGACCCAAGTCTACGGGACAGTAATAGCTAAAATAATACCACTAACGGTATGCTAGCCGACTAAGGACATAGTCGGGAACGGTTAACTCCGGAACTACAACGCCAAAAAGGTTACAATATCAGGCCTACAAAGCTCAAGCGGCTACAAGAACAATCACAAGATATAATCTGATGGAACTACAACCATCGTGCCTAACAAAAACTAAGGCTCAATAACCACGGTAAACTGGTGAGACGAGCAAACAGGAAAAACATAAGCGAATAAATGGGGATCTCCGAAGATTGAGAAGTACCCCGGTCAAAGACAGTCATGTCAAGACCAATGAGAAGTTACCCGGAAGATCAAGTATTCCAAACTTAGATCAATAAGATAAAGGAATAGCGACAAGACTACCAAATACGAGTGGAAGCCATGCCGTGACCTGTATAGGATTACCCAAAAACCACCAGTACCACGCACTTGCCACGGCAAGTGCAGTAAGAACAGGAACATGTGGAGGAACCCTAACACCCCCCAAGTGTTTAGTAATGCGCCGTGACCGCAATGAAGCAACTTGAGGATCATACATCCTAAAAACTAGAAGAATGGAACCTTGGAAAGGCCTGACGGCCGACCATTGTACGAGGACATACCATCAGCCAGAAGCTGGACTTGGTCAAGACTTCAGACATGGCCACGCCATGAGAACATCTTTTAGCACGGAACCATTATTTCAAAACCCAATTTTTCTTTCAAAACCAAACCTTTCTTTTAAAACCTTGGATTTTAAAACCAAAACCAACAAAATTACGGTGAGTATCTGTAACACCCTAATCCTAAACCTGTACTAGCGTCGCAAGTCGTAGCATAAATAATAACATCGCAGCGGAAAATAAATTTATCTTACCTTGGTGTTACACGCCGTTACCCACCCTTGTGAGCAACAAGGCATCCTTAATCTATCCATCAACTACTCAACGCTGTGATGAACAGATACTGAGCACTCTAATTATTACAGACCAAATCCAAACTAAATGAGCAACTAAATGAAATACAACAATCTCCAGAGTATAGTACGTAATAAAACTACAAGGTGTTTATTAAAACAAGGCAGCTACCCTGTTCCCCCCTCCGGCTTGTGTCTTCTTCAGTAACCTGAAATGTTTTGCCCAATGAAGGGCTCAGCAATCGAAATGCTGGTATGCTAAATGTAGTCCTAAGTCATCTAGATTTCTTAAGTCGTTTAGCCATCTTGATATTAGATTCATACCGGTTTACAATAACCACAGTAATAACTGTAAACATTTAAACAATCACATAATAGTTCACCTGCATCATCAGTACATAGTATACATCAACCAGATAATCAACACAAATAATCCCAAACAGTAACACACAAGTCACGTGTATTAATAACCTGCACTTGTTAGTTGGTCACATGACCCTTAATCTTTAAACCAACCACTTAACCTTTCCAATTAATACCACCTCGGGCGTCATGTCAAGACAACCCTTAATAACTTTTATTAATGGACAGTGTGTCCCCTGGGTTCCAAAGGAACCGTTACCAGCTGACCTTATGGCCCAGGATAATTGACAGATCCGGTCGAACCTGTGCACCAACGGCAGTGCCCTCCGCCATCATCTAATGTGACTGATGGATTCCCTTGAGTGACTCCCCTTTGAAGTCTTTCGTAGTGATCACGATGCGCAACCAGAAAGTCGAAACTGTCTCGATTCCTCTCTTTATACATTAGCTCTTTTGTCAGTAGTACAATAACCAATACTTGAATTAAGACTATAACAATTGACCATCAGTTAGGTTCAATAATACCTAAAGGTCAGTTAGTCTTTTCCAGTTTAAATGTATAAACTTCCGGTCATAAGACGTTCGCGTATAAAATACAACGCAACAGTTTAAGCAATACAGTACACCATATCATATACATAAAATCACAGATATTGCTCTTGATAATCAAACATATAATGTCTGGACCTTAGGATAATCCTTAGGACATTCAGACCACACAATTAACATACCGTTCACCGTGATAACAGCTAGCTTTACAGTTCACGCTCTCGTAAATCTTTCCCGTACGCTGTTATTTATACATACAATAACGGGTAATATAAATATGACTGTCCTCTAAATTTTATAGTACTGTCTCTATAGTGTTTATTCTCGTTGTATACTAACTTTGTATGTTATTTATTTTCCCCTGTTATTTTAACAGTGGTTCTAGATAACCTATCAGTTCATTATTTTATGTGGAGTTCACATGTGATAATGAATTCTACCTTTTAGTATATTTCTATTTCTTTAATCATATTCTCATAATTGTTTCCACTTATTCTTTATATTATATCCTTTGGTTTTTTTTAGTATAACCATGATTATTTTATAAACTTTATATTATATCCCATATTATACCATAATACATTATATACTTAATCTTAATTCCTTTCTTTATTAAATTACAAAACCACCATAATAATTCGGTATTTATATCTTGTACCAACAACTTTTATAATTATCAAATAACCATATAACTTTTATAATTTACTAATTAACCATATCAACTTTCGGAAATTACAATTTGTGCCCACTAATTTTCGCAAATCATTATATAACCACTTATTGTTTCAGTTTTATTAATTAAGTTTCCTTTATTTACAATTTAACCCCAAAACTTCATATAAGTTACATATTAATTCATAAACTATAGTTTTAATATTTAATCCTCCTTATTTACCGAAATGAACACTTATATTTTTATAATTACATTTCCGCCCCACTTAATATTTCGGTTTCCATTCCAACTTTCATAAATTACATATTCATCCCAAAACTTTTATAAACTTAATTTTTATGTCATAAATCATTTTAACCCAAAGTTTTTTGGTCAACACTTTGACCAAGACTTAATTTCATAATTATTACTTCAATATACCCATAAAATCATATATGATTCGGTTTTATACCAAACTTCCCATAAATTACAAAATAGCCCCAAAACTTTATAAAATGTCATAAAAACACTTAAACACTTATTTAAATTCACCAAAATTCTTAATATTAATTCCTACCTTATATTATACCATAATTATGCCAAACAACCCCTTATGTTCTAGGCAATTAATATTTGTACTCTAAACTTTTCAAAAATTACATTTTAACCACATAACTTAGTAAAATAGCCATTTAAATACTTGTAGCTATTTTTAATATTCCCAAAATTTATAATATAAGTTAATACACTTATATATATTTCAAAATTCACCAAACATCACATAATGCTCTCGGCTTTAGTTATATTTTACCATATGGTTTTAAAACTTGATTTAAACTTTATAATATGTATATATAAATGTATATAAGCCATATAACACTTCTAAAAATTATGCTAATGACTTTGAATGATTATAAACTTAAAATAGAACATTAAATCCCTAGACCATTCGGTTTTAATATATGTGTAACATAATTAATTTTTGTGACCCAAATATATACCTTAAGGTAATAATCTTACCTTATATGTTATAAATTATTTTTCTTGATACTTTAACTAAATATTTTTGGCCTTAATATTAACATGGCCTAAACATGATTTTTATAACAAAGTTTGAAGCTTAAATTAAACTCAAACTTAATAAACCTTATTTATATAAACTTACCCTTTAAATCTAGACAGTTCTTATGAAATACCCCAAATTAATAAAACATGGATTAAATATTTAATCACATTAATTAAGGCCTAAACATGCCTTAAAAGTCAACTGAGAACAACAGTGGTCAACACAAAACAAGATGTTGCACCCTTTGACTGTTAAGGGTAAATAAATACCCAAATGAACTTCTTAGGACCTAAAAATTTGTCCTATGTATATTGACATAATATTAAACTTATTATAACCGTTGGACAACAATCCAACACAAAGAAAAAGCATTTACATGCTTCAAGGTCAAAAAGGGCAAAAGGTGCTATAGGAAAACCTTAAAAATCAAATGACCTCTAAATGATATAAAATTGAATACCATGATCAAATATCATGTAAGGAACACAACAAAACCGTTGTCAAAGAAAACAGAGCCCAGAAACACCTTGCGACACAAAATGTGCACTAAAACTCCTTAAAGCACGTTTTTGTGTAATCGCCTTTTAAATTGGTTTTAAATGGGCTAAAAGGTTATAAATACCTTTAAATATAATAAAATATCATATTATATGATATTAGGAACTTAATTCCAGAAATTTACGAATTTTTACAAATTTAATATTAAAATATTAATAAAACCCTAAAGTGGGGCCCGTTTGGGTCAACATTGACTAAGTTGACCAATGTTGACCATTGACCACGAAATGGACTACAAGGAATCAGATAATTAAGTCTCTTAACAGACCAAGAGACAAGAGACATGTGACAATTAAATAAATGCTCTTACTTTTACATAAAATAACAAAAAAGACAACTTTACCTTATAAAAAAAAAGGTGGGCTCCACTTACCTTTCCCATGTGAGCCAGCTGATTTGGAGCCTCCATTTGCTCCTCTTCCTCTTTGAATTTCGTGGCTCCAAGCTGGTACAAGACAAGAGATGAGTCACACATTCATTAAATGAATTAAAGTAACATTTTACTCCATTTTCAACCAAAATTTGAATCAATCAAGCCCTACCTTTCTCTTATCTTCAACGGCTGCCCCCTCCTCTTGTCTCCACTGATTGAGCTTCAATTATCCAACCCCAATCAGACTTGATGAGTCATCAAAGCAAGAAAATCTTAAAAAAAAGGTGCTTTAAGCTTATTTTAGGTCATTTCCTTCATTCCTTCCTCTTCAGCCGAGATGGCTCACACCTTGAGCTCTCTTTGGCTCCCCTCCACCGTAGGTAAGGTTCCCAAGCACCATTGATGAGGTTTCAAGCTCTAGGTAAGCTCTTAAGGCATAAAAATGCCCATTTTCTTCATCTTTCTTTCTTTTCTTTTTCGGTTGATCTACACTCCAACCTTTTCTATACATCTATGTAGAGTGATTTGGAGGTTAGAGGAAGTGTTGGTTTCGTACATAACCAGATCTAAGGAGGAAAGTTCAAGTCTTGACCATTTAAGGTAAAAATGTGCTTTAAGCTCATAACTTTTGATTCCCTTCAAGTTCGGCTGTGAAACTTTGCTCATAGCCTCCTCTTCTTTTCCTTTTCATGTGGAATCTGTTGGTTAGCCATTTGGAGCAAGGATGGCCGAGATCCAAAGGAAATACCCTCTTTTAAGGCATTTTTCCAAGGTAAAACCTAATAACAAGGTAGAATTTCGAGATCTAGCTATTTCCTATGTCAATATGGTAGATCTAACACCTTGTGGTGTGTTTGATTCAGGTCGAAACCATCTTGAACTCTCCTTGCATTCTTAAGGTGATTTTTGCCTTAAATCTTACATTAAATTACTCCTTATGGTTAGATCTTTCTTGGAGACTAACTAGGCCTTGGTTTCTGTTGAAAACATGTAAAACAAGCTGTGGAGAATTTCTCCTTAAGGTGGCGAACTCAAACAAGGCTTTACCTAAGCTAAATCAAGGTATAAATCACTAAAAACCTTAACTTGATACATTAACACAAGTTTAAGTGTGTGTATATTAATTGCGTGAGTGAAGGAGCAAAACAAGGTCTTGTTTGACCTTAAAATGTTTAAGGAATGGTTTAATAAATTTTATAACTAATTAAACAAGCATAATTGTCAAATTTAAGACATTATGTGGAAGTTTGGTAATTAAATGGAAAGTGTGTGGTGAGGCCGAAATTTATATTTTGGGACATTTATGTGTAATTTATTTTGTGAGCAAATGTTTGTAATAAGGCCATGTATTTTAGGCCATTTTATTTATGCATTTATAAGCTTTTATTTAAGTTTAGGTGATATATAATTATTACCGAAATGAAATGGGGTCTTAGGTGTAATTAAATTAAATTTGAGGGCTTTAGAATAATAAGGCCGAAAATTAGAGGTAAAAAGGAGTTAAAATAAAGTTTATAAGATTTTATAAAGTTTTGGTGTTAAATGGTGAATTCTAGAAAGTTTGGGTACTAAACCGTAATTATAAGGAATTGTTGGTCAAGGAAATATTAAGGAGGTCAACCTTGACCATATGCTAGGTTTTGACCAAAATAAATAAGTTAGATAACTTATTTAAGGTTTTATTAAAAGATAAGTATCTTATGGTAATATTTTTATGACATATGTGGTAAATATGTTATTACCAAAAATAAAGGGTGTACAATGGTATTTTAAACACCCATGGGCTATTAGGAATTTTTAGGAATTTATTGGGTTGTTTTTGGAATTAAAATAAACTATATATGTATAATATATAGTTATTATGTCATTATGACACTTTGGAGAAAAATAGATGGTGGAATGGTAAATACCAAGAGTATATGGGTTAATAAGGATATTTATAACCCTTTGGCGGAATTTGGTGATTTTTAGAATTATTAAGAGAATTTATTGAGATATGTGTATAAGATATGATTTTAATGATATGGTAAAACTATATGTTATAAATAGGGCCAAATGGCAATTATAGAATAGCACAAGGGCTGTTCGGAATTTACAAAAATAACCATAGGTTACGCTCTTTTATAAGTTAGAAATGTTATATTAAATGGGATATATAACATGGTAAAAAGAAAGGGGCAATTTTGTAAATAAAAAATTATGGTTTAAGGAAAAGTATAAGGTTTAGTATATGCCTATGAGGCAATACACAATAGTTTTGTATAAAAACTATAGATTATAAGTTAAAGGAAATAAAAATATCATAGCAAATGATATTAGTATTTTGGTATAACATTACATAATGTTATGTGGTCAAAAAGGGAATGTAAATAAATTCAAGGGCTATACCGAAAATATAAAGGTTGGAAAATGAATTTTAGACTACGGTCTACTATGTTATAAATGTTATGACAATTAAATGGTATTAAGGTGGGTTAGATGGAATTAAAATAAGGAAGGGTACTCACATAAAATAATGTGACAAACTATAAATAAATGGGATTTATAAACTAAGGTATTTATTGAATAAACCTTAGAAGTTGTAATTATACAACATAAAATGTCACTCATGTTAGGATAATAATCTTAATATAAGTTGTACAATATGATACAACTAATGGGAATGATCATCTAATAGAAGATGATAAAAAGTAACATGAAATATAAGAGTTTAGTAAACTCATGAGAATTACCTACGTGGTAAAAATATATACATACACAAGAATAATGTATATAAGGTGGATAAATATATTTTGGTTGAAAACCATATGATTTAATGGTGGTGGTTATTTAAAAAAAAAGAGATATAGTTATGATTTTTAGAATGCAGTATAATACAAGAATGTATGCATACATGCAACTATAGGTTACGTACCTAAACTGGATGTGGATAAGATTAAAAGAAATATAAGGAATTAAACTTAACAGTTGAAATAGTTTTGACGAACGCGTTTTAAGTAACAAAGCCGACTGTTTTAGAGAAACCCGTAACAAAACTGTAGAAAACGGGGGTGAACTGTCGGGGTGACTTATTGTTCGGAAATACCGGATGTAGTTAGTCATGGAGACTGACTTATAGTTTGTATTACCGTTTAGAGTATACTTCTGACAAGGACGCTTGACGAGCTAGCGGACTACACGGAGCATAGGATCTTGCTGATTCATACTCCACCGTAATACAGTCAGGGTGAACGGTATGTAAAGGGGTTTGCCGAGTTGTCCTAAGGTTGCTCCTTGGGCTCGGATTTGGTTGATATAACTTGTATGTTTTTTGTGTCTCTGGTTGTCTCTGAGGGCTTCCTCAGTTCAGACATCTGTGTGATCTGTGATAAGATTGTTTGTCTGAATGTGATAATTAATATGCATGAACTGTATATTTATAGCTGCTTATTATTTACTGTTGTTGAGTTAACAGTATTGGTTCGTATATATGAACCTATATATATAAACGAACTAGCGGCTATGGTGCTATCTTATATGAAATATAAGGAACGTAAGTAAAACGTTGTAGCACTATGATAATAACACATACATATTATCTGAGACTTTTGTACGGAGCATTGGCCTTTTCTATACGCCGCTCTCGTATCTAACACTGGATCCCGAGTTTACAAACTCCGGATTGGACTAATGACCTTAGTCTGCTGTGTTAGAAAATTTGGTAATGCGATGCGATGGTATAATTAATTAATTAATGGAATGGAAGTAAAGCCAAGAGGATGTGGCTCTTGGTGCGCGCTGTGATCACAAAAACGATACCAGGATGTCCGCGTACGGGTCCGTAAGTATCAAGAAAATTTCCCGTGAGCTAGAATGGCTCGTTGGTCGGAGACTCTACCGTTGGAGTGGCTACTGCCGTGGGTGACCCGCCATAATATATGGGTAACTAGAGACATGTCGTTTTAACGAGACATTGTCACTAGGTATAACTGAACAACTAAAACAATTAAGACTTATACAGTGGCGAACAATACCATAGACGAGACTTAATACCTGTTTATTATCTCGTTGCTTCGCTTTGTTGTTCATTGGTTATACTTGTGGTTATTTTATTGTGTGATGGAGCCTACAAGGCTAAGGTAAATCAAATATGAAAACTGTACGCTACGGCGAATGTACATTGTACATTATATTGTTATTACTCGATACGTTCGATATATAAATGTTGTATGGAATATTAAATGAATGTTTGGATATTTGGATGGATGGTTGAATGTTTATGGATATTTGGATGGATGGTTAAATTTATTATGCATGTTTACTACAGTATTGAATATAACTGTAAAATGGTAAAGCATGAAACCGATCTAATAATAAGACGGTTAAAAGGACAAGTGACCATTAGGGTCCAGGCCCGGCATACTCAGCGTCTATCGCTGATACTACACCATTTCAGGTTGTTGATCATTGTCGGAGCTGAAGAGCAGGAACAGGGTAATTGGAGATGTTGTATAGTAATGAAGATGGTGTATGGTCTTATGGTAAGGTTATGTATTTTTCAGGATTGGGTAGACGCTCACTTGTCGATGTTTATGGTTATGGACTTAGTATGATGTATAGGAGTTTCTCGTTATCACTGCGGTTAGCAGTTTGTTTATTTTGGAAGTTGGATGTAGTTAGGCTACGTTGCTCGCATGGGCGAGTAATGGCCGGTGACACCCGAGTGAGTTTTGTAATTGTTATTTATTTTCCGCTGCGAGACGTTTTTATTTATTGCTACGTGAGGGATTATATCGTGATTATGGAGAGGGGTTTACAAAAGTGGTATCAGAGCGGAGTACCGCTCTGATGACGAGAAAGTAGGTTAAGACAGTGAGCTTAGGACTTGGGAAATAATGGGAAATATTTGGGAGTTACGAGACGATTCGTCTTAGAAAGATATTGTGTCTAGTAACGCAAATTGCGTGACAGGTTAGCCTTTAAGGCAACTTAATATCTATTGGTTGTGTACGGTAATTTTACCGAGTAATTATGTGACATACTGTACTACAGATGTCTGGTGGAACTAGGGGGCGTGGTACTGGAAGAGGTGGAGGCGGTGACCCCGGCATTCCAGGAGTTGCTGAGACGGTTGCAGCCGTTCTTGCACAGCTGGGTACTCAGATAGGAAGAGCACCAGCCCACCCGCCACAGCCCAGGGAAACGAACTGGCTGAAGTCAGTTAGCGAGACCCGACCACCTACATATCCTGGGGAACCAGACCCCGTAGCGTTAGAGCGTTACATTGTTGAACATGAGAAAACATTTGAAGCTTTACAAGTACCAGACGACAAGAAGGTCGCCATTGCTGCTTTCCATCTGAAGGATGCAGCCAGCACTTGGTGGAGGTTGGTCAAGGACCATCACCTGGCCACGCCCGACTTTTCGTGGGCTGCCTTTGTAGAATTACTGAGAGAAAAATACTACCCGGCGCATCTCAAGCAGAAGAGCGCCATGAGTTTGAAACATTGACCTAAGAAGGTCTGACCGTGGATGAGTATTACGCTCAATTCATTGGTCAGCTGGACTTCATTCCCGGTGTGGATTACTCAAAGACCGTGAAGGTCGAGAAGTTCCGGGGAGGACTATTATTTCGCATTCAGATGGCGATGGGTGCTAACCTCTACACTACCATCCAGATATTAACATGGAAGCCATAAAATTCTTTACTTACTACATTACCAATTAGCTTTGTGAGAACTTACCAAGGAGATTCCAGGAGTGTTATGATGATGCCTCGAGGACTGAGCTAATGCTCTAGACTCGGGAGAGACTCTAGGGGCAAAGAAAAGAAAGAACCCTGAAGGAGAGTCTGAGGGTGGAGGAGCATCTCCAGGCGATGGCCAGAAAAAGGGAAAGTAAGGACTTATCCCATTCTAAACTATCTACCATATTAAATACCTTATGAATGCTGAACCGAAACCTTGAACAGGAAATTCTTTAAAAAGAAAGGGCAGCAGGGTCACCAGGGAACAAAGGGAAAGGAGCCCGTCCTTCGGTTGACCGGCCCAGCTATTGATGCTAAGCCTCTGAGATCTACACCTCCTAAGGGTGAGAACACCTACCTCTTAAATTCAAATGTAATCTTAATCTTTATACCGCCAGATTTTAACTTAAACTTAAATACTACCATCAGGCACCGGACAACCCCAGCGCCATTTTTACTGTAAGCGTTGTGGGAAGGACCACCCAGGGGTCGACTGCGAAGGCCGCAAAGTCGAATGTCAGTGCTGCCACAAAGAAGGCCATAGGGAATTCGAATGCTGGATGAATCCAGAGAGCCGTAATTACAGGCCACCAAAGAATACTCAGAAGACCTCAGCTGGAGGATCTGGAGTACCACGAGGCGGTCATGATGGCTAGACATCTGCTGATACTGAAGCCTAGAAGGGCAAGGGAGTAGATAGGGCATGAGTACCCATACTCCATGAGACCGCTGGTGGAAGACTTGATTACTATGTTGTATATTT
The DNA here is from genome assembly GCA_023374045.1 of Limonium bicolor. Lineage (NCBI taxonomy): Eukaryota > Viridiplantae > Streptophyta > Magnoliopsida > Caryophyllales > Plumbaginaceae > Limonium > Limonium bicolor. The sequence goes on along the minus strand of CM041777.1, from coordinate 371,211,254 downwards.
ACTTTGGATGTTAGACAAAGACTCGTTATAAGTATATGGGAGTGTGTCGGGGACCACTCGCCATTTGTGTATGACTTTTGAGATTATGTGTACTCAGTACCAATAAGCTTTGAACCTTGACGGATTATATATGAACAGGATGTTAATGCTTACATCACAATGTAGCGATACTCAAATGACAAAAAGTCAATGAGACCGGGAATTACTGAACCAGAATTTCCACCTGCATGGCGCACTTGCGCTGATAGCACTATGACAAGAAAACCACTGAAATTTCCATCTGCCTTGCGCACTTGCTACAGCAAGTGCAGCGACAGCAACAGTAACAGTAACAGCTACTGCAAATGCAACTGCAACAACTACTACTTTTTAACCTTTTATAAAAAAAAACTGTTGTTCATACCTTTTCATTGAAACCTGGAGATTAGAAACCTATGCAATTTTGGAAGGACCGATAGTCCAACCACTGCAACTGGACACATTATACAGCCACTATGACTGTAGAAAGAAAAAAAAACACACACCAGTTTAAACGTTCGAGGAAGTTTCAGACAGGGCTATTAGCCAAATACCATCAGAGTATACTTGCATTTAATGCTAATCACTACTGGTGATACATGTTTAGTCCTTATGGACAAGCATACCCTTTATAGATGCACCACCGTCAGTGAGGATGATTGGGAAGTGAAGAGCCAAGTTGCTCAAACTATTATGCAATCTGCAATGCATCCAATTACATGGATGAGGGGACGAATATGAACTATGGATGAGATTTGATAAAAAAAAAACAGGGAGAAAAAGGAATATGTGATGTACTCAAGAGATCAAAAAAAAAGGGAGAAACAAGTTTGCTAATATAGCACGGATTTTACTTACACCGAGTTGAATAATACTAGTCTATGATACAAGTTACCACGGTTGCCACGAAGGCAATATCACTTATTACAGGATAACTGATAACATGAACTATTACACAAAAAAAAAACAAGCAAAAAGAAGAAGAAAGCAGAAGAGGAAGAAAAAAAAGGATATCCATCAGAGGGAGATTGACAACAGAATACTTCACAACAACCGTGTGACAGACATTACCAGTTTACTAAACGAGTCATGGGACGACCGCACTCCGTTAGGAGCATGTGGGCCTGACAGACTTATTTATAAGTTAGTCGGGTAAGTAGTAATGTATCAGTACGGTACCCCATGCAAGTAGACAAGTAGTGTTAGGAACGAGAACGCGAGAAGTAGTCAACTCCATTCTACGGACAGTAAGAAGGATTACCTCGAAGATGGACGAGAAGAGCCGCAGTTAGAACAACGGGCTAGAAAAAAAAAGGGGGGAACCTTCAACAGAGAACAGTGGACAGCATACAGAGAAGACAAAGGAACAGTTTAGGGACAGGAAAAACCAAAAAAAAAGAAACAAGAAAACCCATTATGGACAAATAATATGTAGAAGCCTCATAAGGATCAAGCAAATGCTTGCAATCCAGAGGAAATCTACCAGATGATATGGACATAAACGCGTGATTACGCACAGAGAAAAGATAAAGCTATATGATAGCAGATACCTTAAGCAAAGAACAATGGATTTGGAATGTACCACTCACAGGATAATTCGCACATCTTATCTGTTTGACTCATGAGATATTAGCTGTTGAGTGTTTACGCCTCTGCACTCTGTATGACTGAGTGTTTTGGTATTGCACTCGTACAGTTATTAATCTAGTGGGAACGCAGAAAGATAAAGTGGATATCAACACGAGTGTGTAAAAAAAAAGGAGAAGAGGAACTACAACAGTGTGTCACTCCGAACAAATACCAGGAGACATGGATGACAAACATCATCTTTGTGGACATTTAGGCTGGTACGTCTTAGTATTACAAAGACAAGTGCAAAAAGCACTAAGTACTAACAATGGCCAATGTCATAGTATACCTCAACTGAATATCAGTGAGAAAAGGCACACGCATGTATGCTAGTGATCAAACAAGTGGATTCACAGCAAAAAAAAAAGGGGTAAATTCAGCCTGTGTTCATGGGTCTGCACCTCATACGGAGCGAGTGGGCCCATTAGAATGAATTTGGGAAAGAGCACAAATTGTTTAGTGCCACATCCCTTACGAATTGTGGAGCCCAGAAGGGCTAGAGTCACACCCGTCTCTCTGATATGAGGATAATCCACGAGTTGGTGAACTCTTTGAGAGCCAAGTATCCAGCGCTCCTTGTTGAGCGGCTGTTGTATACTTGTGGGGTACGGGGGCGTAACCCTTTTTAAGGGGGGTAGAGCCTCTTGGCTGTGCACATGTGTGCACTAAGTTTTATTTGTTTAGTATGCATTGCATACAAAGAATTGGTGGTGTGCGGGGCATACGAGGTTTGTTTGGTTGGTATGTGAATTATTTCGTATGCATGGCATACAGTGAATTGGTTTTGTTGGTTATGGTTGGTACGCGGGGCGTGCGTTGTTTGGTTTGTGTGTGATGTACACTTGAATGTATGTATCTTATGAGATACTTGTTTGAATGATTGTATGTACACCATGTGTGTAGTACTTTTCTTATGCTATTTGTGATATGTATTCATATTGATTTATAGAATGATTACATATGGTATCGCCTATATACGAAATGAATCATTACATATGGAATGTGGAACAATGGAATGTTATGGACACCTCAGGAAGGTTGTCAGGACTTGTAGAACTGATAGGAAATGATGGTGCTGATGGATCACCTATATCCATATATGATTGAACTAACGTCACAACGTGATGGCTATGTGCTGTATAAGCGCAATACGATGTGTGTAAATGATATATCACATAGATATACATTATGGGAACAATGGGTAGTTATACATTTATATATTACCTATTTGATTAAGAGACTTCGGGACGAAGTCTTTTTAAGGGGGGTAGATTGAAATACCCCAAATTAATAAAACATGGATTAAATATTTAATCACATTAATTAAGGCCTAAACATGCCTTAAAAGTCAACTGAGAACAACAGTGGTCAACACAAAACAAGATGTTGCACCCTTTGACTGTTAAGGGTAAATAAATACCCAAATGAACTTCTTAGGACCTAAAAATTTGTCCTAAGTATATTGACATAATATTAAACATATTATAACCGTTGGACAACACTCCAACACAAAGAAAAAGCATTTACATGCTTCAAGGTCAAAAAGGGCAAAAAGGTGCTATAGGAAAACCTTAAAAATCAAATGACCTCTAAATGATATAAAATTGAATACCATGATCAAATATCATGTAAGGAACACAACAAAACCGTTGTCAAAGAAAACAGAGCCCAGAAACACCTTGCGACACAAAATGTGCACTAAAACTCCTTAAAGCACGTTTTTGTGTAATCGCCTTTTAAATTGGTTTTAAATGGGCTAAAAGGTTATAAATACCTTTAAATATAATAAAATATCATATTATATGATATTAGGAACTTAATTCCAGAAATTTACGAATTTTTACAAATTTAATATTAAAATATTAATAAAACCCTAAAGTGGGGCCCGTTTGGGTCAACATTGACTAAGTTGACCAATGTTGACCATTGACCACGAAATGGACTACAAGGAATCAGATAATTAAGTCTCTTAACAGACCAAGAGACAAGAGACATGTGACAATTAAATAAATGCTCTTACTTTTACATAAAATAACAAAAAGACAACTTTACCTTATAAAACAAAAAAGGTGGGCTCCACTTACCTTTCCCATGTGAGCCAGCTGATTTGGAGCCTCCATTTGCTCCTCTTCCTCTTTGAATTTCGTGGCTCCAAGCTGGTACAAGACAAGAGATGAGTCACACATTCATTAAATGAATTAAAGTAACATGTTTACTCCATTTTCAACCAAAATTTGAATCAATCAAGCCCTACCTTTCTCTTATCTTCAACGGCTGCCCCCTCCTCTTGTCTCCACTGATTGAGCTTCAATTATCCAACCCCAATCAGACTTGATGAGTCATCAAAGCAAGAAAATCTTAAAAAATGCAAAAAAGGTGCTTTAAGCTTATTTTAGGTCATTTCCTTCATTCCTTCCTCTTCAGCCGAGATGGCTCACACCTTGAGCTCTCTTTGGCTCCCCTCCACCGTAGGTAAGGTTCCCAAGCACCATTGATGAGGTTTCAAGCTCTAGGTAAGCTCTTAAGGCATAAAAATGCCCATTTTCTTCATCTTTCTTTCCTTTTTCGGTTGATCTACACTCCAACCTTTTCTATACATCTATGTAGAGTGATTTGGAGGTTAGAGGAAGTGTTGGTTTCGTACATAACCAGATCTAAGGAGGAAAGTTCAAGTCTTGACCATTTAAGGTAAAAATGTGCTTTAAGCTCATAACTTTTGATTCCCTTCAAGTTCGGCTGTGAAACTTTGCTCATAGCCTCCTCTTCTTTCCTTTTCATGTGGAATCTGTTGGTTAGCCATTTGGAGCAAGGATGGCCGAGATCCAAAGGAAATACCCTCTTTTAAGGCATTTTTCCAAGGTAAAACCTAATAACAAGGTAGCATTTCGAGATCTAGCTATTTCCTATGTCAATATGGTAGATCTAACACCTTGTGGTGTGTTTGATTCAGGTCGAAACCATCTTGAACTCTCCTTGCATTCTTAAGGTGATTTTTGCCTTAAATCTTACATTAAATTACTCCTTATGGTTAGATCTTTCTTGGAGACTAACTAGGCCTTGGTTTCTGTTGAAAACATGTAAAACAAGCTGTGGAGAATTTCTCCTTAAGGTGGCGAACTCAAACAAGGCTTTACCTAAGCTAAATCAAGGTAAAATCACTAAAAACCTTAACTTGATACATTAACACAAGTTTAAGTGTGTGTATATTAATTGTCGTGAGTGAAGGAGCAAAACAAGGTCTTGTTTGACCTTAAAATGTTTAAGGAATGGTTTAATAAATTTTATAACTAATTAAACAAGCATAATTGTCAAATTTAAGACATTATGTGGAAGTTTGGTAATTAAATGGAAAGTGTGTGGTGAGGCCGAAATTTATATGTATTTTGGGACATTTATGTGTAATTTATTTTGTGAGCAAATGTTTGTAATAAGGCCATGTATTTTAGGCCATTTTATTTATGCATTTATAAGCTTTTATTTAAGTTTAGGTGATATATAATTATTACCGAAATGAAATGGGGTCTTAGGTGTAATTAAATTAAATTTGAGGGCTTTAGAATAATAAGGCCGAAAATTAGAGGTAAAAAGGAGTTAAAATAAAGTTTATAAGATTTTATAAAGTTTTGGTGTTAAATGGTGAATTCTAGAAAGTTTGGGTACTAAACCGTAATTATAAGGAATTGTTGGTCAAGGAAATATTAAGGAGGTCAACCTTGACCATATGCTAGGTTTTGACCAAAATAAATAAGTTAGATAACTTATTTAAGGTTTTATTAAAAGATAAGTATCTTATGGTAATATTTTTATGACATATGTGGTAAATATGTTATTACCAAAAATAAAGGGTGTACAATGGTATTTTAAACACCCATGGGCTATTAGGAATTTTTAGGAATTTATTGGGTTGTTTTTGGAATTAAAATAAACTATATATGTATAATATATAGTTATTATGTCATTATGACACTTTGGAGAAAAATAGATGGTGGAATGGTAAATACCAAGAGTATATGGGTTAATAAGGATATTTATAACCCTTTGGCGGAATTTGGTGATTTTTAGAATTATTAAGAGAATTTATTGAGATATGTGTATAAGATATGATTTTAATGATATGGTAAAACTATATGTTATAAATAGGGCCAAATGGCAATTATAGAATAGCACAAGGGCTGTTCGGAATTTACAAAAATAACCATAGGTTACTCTTTTATAAGTTAGAAATGTTATATTAAATGGGATATATAACATGGTAAAAAGAAAGGGGCAATTTTGTAAATAAAGGAAATTATGGTTTAAGGAAAAGTATAAGGTTTAGTATATGCCTATGAGGCAATACACAATAGTTTTGTATAAAAACTATAGATTATAAGTTAAAGGAAATAAAAATATCATAGCAAATGATATTAGTATTTTGGTATAACATTACATAATGTTATGTGGTCAAAAAGGGAATGTAAATAAATTCAAGGGCTATACCGAAAATATAAAGGTTGGAAAATGAATTTTAGACTACGGTCTACTATGTTATAAATGTTATGACAATTAAATGGTATTAAGGTGGGTTAGATGGAATTAAAATAAGGAAGGGTACTCACATAAAATAATGTGACAAACTATAAATAAATGGGATTTATAAACTAAGGTATTTATTGAATAAACCTTAGAAGTTGTAATTATACAACATAAAATGTCACTCATGTTAGGATAATAATCTTAATATAAGTTGTACAATATGATACAACTAATGGGAATGATCATCTAATAGAAGATGATAAAAAGTAACATGAAATATAAGAGTTTAGTAAACTCATGAGAATTACCTACGTGGTAAAAATATATACATACACAAGAATAATGTATATAAGGTGGATAAATATATTTTGGTTGAAAACCATATGATTTAATGGTGGTGGTTATTTAAAAAAAAAAGAGATATAGTTATGATTTTTAGAATGCAGTATAATACAAGAATGTATGCATACATGCAACTATAGGTTACGTACCTAAACTGGATGTGGATAAGATTAAAAGAAATATAAGGAATTAAACTTAACAGTTGAAATAGTTTTGACGAACGCGTTTTAAGTAACAAAGCCGACTGTTTTAGAGAAACCCGTAACAAAACTGTAGAAAACGGGGGTGAACTGTCGGGGTGACTTATTGTTCGGAAATACCGGATGTAGTTAGTCATGGAGACTGACTTATAGTTTGTATTACCGTTTAGAGTATACTTCTGACAAGGACGCTTGACGAGCTAGCGGACTACACGGAGCATAGGATCTTGCTGATTCATACTCCACCGTAATACAGTCAGGGTGAACGGTATGTAAAGGGGTTTGCCGAGTTGTCCTAAGGTTGCTCCTTGGGCTCGGATTTGGTTGATATAACTTGTATGTTGTTTTGTGTCTCTGGTTGTCTCTGAGGGCTTCCTCAGTTCAGACATCTGTGTGATCTGTGATAAGATTGTTTGTCTGAATGTGATAATTAATATGCATGAACTGTATATTTATAGCTGCTTATTATTTACTGTTGTTGAGTTAACAGTATTGGTTCGTATATATGAACCTATATATAAAACGAACTAGCGGCTATGGTGCTATCTTATATGAAATATAAGGAACGTAAGTAAAACGTTGTAGCACTATGATAATAACACATACATATTATCTGAGACTTTTGTACGGAGCATTGGCCTTTTCTATACGCCGCTCTCGTATCTAACACTGGATCCCGAGTTTACAAACTCCGGATTGGACTAATGACCTTAGTCTGCTGTGTTAGAAAATTTGGTAATGCGATGCGATGGTATAATTAATTAATTAATGGAATGGAAGTAAAGCCAAGAGGATGTGGCTCTTGGTGCGCGCTGTGATCACAAAAACGATACCAGGATGTCCGCGTACGGGTCCGTAAGTATCAAGAAAATTTCCCGTGAGCTAGAATGGCTCGTTGGTCGGAGACTCTACCGTTGGAGTGGCTACTGCCGTGGGTGACCCGCCATAATATATGGGTAACTAGAGACATGTCGTTTTAACGAGACATTGTCACTAGGTATAACTGAACAACTAAAACAATTAAGACTTATACAGTGGCGAACAATACCATAGACGAGACTTAATACCTGTTTATTATCTCGTTGCTTCGCTTTGTTGTTCATTGGTTATACTTGTGGTTATTTTATTGTGTGATGGAGCCTACAAGGCTAAGGTAAATCAAATATGAAAACTGTACGCTACGGCGAATGTACATTGTACATTATATTGTTATTACTCGATACGTTCGATATATAAATGTTGTATGGAATATTAAATGAATGTTTGGATATTTGGATGGATGGTGAATGTTTATGGATATTTGGATGGATGTTGGTTAAATTTATTATGCATGTTTACTACAGTATTGAATATAACTGTAAATGGTAAAGCATGAAACCGATCTAATATAAGACGTTAAAGGACAAGTGACCATTAGGGTCCAGGCCGGCATACACAGCGTCTATCGCTGATACTACACCATTTCAGGTTTTGATCATTGTCGGAGCTGAAGAGCAGGAACAGGGTCATTGGAGATGTTTAGTAATGAAGATGGTGTATGGTCTTATGGTAAGGTTATGTATTTTTCAGGATTGGGTAGACGCTCACTTGTCGATGTTTATGGTTATGGACTTAGTATGATGTATAGGAGTTTCTCGTTATCACTGCGTTAGCAGTTTGTTTATTTTGGAAGTTGGATGTAGTTAGGCTACGTTGCTCGCATGGGCGAGTAATGGCCGGTGACACCCGAGTGAGTTTTGTAATTGTTATTTATTTTCCGCTGCGAGACGTTTTTATTTATTGCTACGTGAGGGATTATATCGTGATTATGGAGAGGGGTGTTACATCTTATACTTGATTTTTCCTTGAATTCCAAGCTCTCCAAATGATATCTTGATGAAGAATTTTTGGCTCCTTATACATATTTAGGAGATCCATTTGTTAGACTTCTAACAAGGATTTATAAATATTATTTGAAGTAATTTTACAAGAGTTTACCTTAGGAATTTAACAAGGTATTTTTGATACACCTTGGGATGATTGTGGATCCAAGTTTCCTTCATGAAATAATGAAGAGAATATAGGTTTAGAAGTTCCTAAATTTTAAAAACACTATAAGGAACTTACTTAGGTTTTTCAATATAATAATATACCTTAACTTGATCTTGTTGTTCCTTGTGTTGTTGTTGAATCTAGGAAGCTCCTTGGAACACCTATGGTTGGCGAAAATTGTAGAGGTTGCTAGGATGATTTCTTGCTTCAAGACTTGATAGAATTAACTAGGAAATTACATTAAAATGGTGTTAGAACCTAGAACACCATTAATGGAGCTTAAGCTCCAAAGAATTAACTTAGCAAGAAAGGAGAAAAGAGAGAGCAAGAGGAGAAGCTTACATTCGGTTAAGGTATGGGCAAGGGAATGGATGGAGGCTCACGTATGTAATAAGGCAAGGAATGAGATTGAATTATGTGTATATGATTGGTAAGTCACAAGACCTTATTTTATGTCATGCTTATTATTACTTTGATTACAAAATTTAGCCACAAAGATCTCTTACCTGGACTAGGTATACGGCTGGTTGGCCATAATGGAATTAGGCCATTCTTAATCTTGTAGAGCTACGGCTAAAAGGGGTGGTAGAAACTAACTTAGGTTATTTAATACTAGGCAATTGTTTAGGATTTATTAGTTTGATTAATGTTGTTAACCCTTGTTTATTCATGCAGGTGATCGACATTATGAAGATGGCCAGCTACAGATTTGTAGACTTACAGCTAAAAGAGAGTGTAGGAAGCTAATTTGATTTGTTAATCCTTTCCCATGATTTCAATCGGTAATGGAGGTGCTTAATTAGTGGTGTTTTATTTTTATTAATATAAGACAATCATACTCCCTCTTTTCTGTATAGAAATCGGTAGCCCTATATGACAGCACATGGCTGTTTTGTTTGCTTATTTACAACTTGAATAAGGTAGGTTATAGCTTGTTATCTTATGTAGTCTAATTCCTATAACCTTATTTAACTAATGTTTCTTGATTCTCAGCAGGTCATACGGTTAATGGAGGTCTATTATGCTGGATTATTTGACATAATATAACATATGGTTTATGGGAAATGAGTCACCATTCATAAGACAATTTTTTTGAAGCAAAACTAGCCAAAATAGGCCTTAGATGTCGCCCAATATGGAGGTCAAATGGGACTGATTTTTCATTTGATTTTTGCTACACTATATTTTACTAAGATCATACTAATATGTTTAATAGGTTCCAGCATTTAATTGGTACATTTATATCATGGTAAAAGATGAAAGTTTTAAGGTAAAAATGCTGATTTTAGGTACCTTTTTTATCCTAAAATCGCCCCCATATGTACTATGAATTTAGGACTTCCATCAATTGATTTAGATGGTAAATTTATCCTCTTTTAAGATTATCAACTTGTGGCTCGTCAAAAACTTCAAGGAAATTGCGTATAACGCATTTTCGTGACACCCGAAGGTGCGTTTTTGTGCTTCAAGGATTTTCTGGAAAATAAGTAGTCGCTATGTGTTCCAATTGTTTATAAATGTTGTTTATAGTCCATAATAATATGTTAAGGTGTTACATTGAGTTATATGGGGTTATACCAACTCAGTACACAATTCTCGGGCTACCCGGGCAAAAAGGAGCGTTAAGAAATCCTCCCGAGTACTTTGTTTATTTTTTAGAAAGTAGCTCGACCACTAATTTTATAATGTTGAATAATGATGTTATAGTGTATTTGGAATGAAGTATAATGCTTTACTTCATCCTATAATGTATCTCCGGGACTTTCGGGCCTTAAGGGCCTTTAAGGGAATTCCCGAGCCATTTGTATTTTTATTAAATTTTCTGATGAGGTCCTGTGTTCTAAGGGTCATATAATGATCCTTAATTATCTTCATATGAAGTTTATAGTTTATATAACTTGTTTACTTAAGGTCGGGCTTTAACGCACGTTTTTAACCTTAAGGAGTTTAGGTGCGTTTCTAACGCCTGAGTGTTTATATACTCTCTTAGGGTTTAATAATCCCCTAAATAATATATATTTATCATTATTTAATTATTAAAATTTTAGGGGTATTTCAGTCTACCCCCCTTAAAAGAACTTCGTCCCGGAGTCATAACTTATATATCTTATGGAATCAAGTTCCTCATATCTACCCCGTGTATAATTATTATTCCTGGGTGTCCATACTATATTGACATCACTAGATTCCATCATTAATCTGAGGGTATGCAACTCGAATATACACATATCCTTGTTCGTGATAACCCATGTATCACAACATAAATAATAAATTTGTAAAGCAATAAGTGTCCACACTTCCTAGCTATCCCACAAGGTCCTCACTGCACAAGTGCAATACCAAATCCTCAGTCCTACAGAGTGCAGAGGCGTAAACCCTTGGCAGTAATTCTCTTGTGTGATTGCAATAGGAAGGCACATATTGTAAAGTAAATAAGTAATTCTATAAACTTCCAAGTGTTACATAGAACACATCAGTACCATTCAACCAAGTGTCACATAGGACATACCAATACCAATTGTTACATAGAACGTGCCAATATACATTCAAGTGTTACATAGAACACAACCATAACCATCCAACTAATTGCACACATGCGCAACAACCAAACATAAACAACCAAGTACAAACCAAGATAGACTGCAGATATGCAAGTCGCATGTGGTGTTCTACCCCCCTTAAAAAGGGTTACGCTCACGTACCCCACAAGTATACACAACTATAAGAAAAGTGCTGGATACTTGTCTCGCATGGAGTCTTCTAATCCCATGTCGCCTCCTCAACGTCATGGTTTGACCACTGAACCTTGACCATTCTAATAGTCTTGTTCCTGGTCTCCCTAGTCTTGGAGTCTAAGATGCAAACCGGGGTCTCCTCGTATCTAAGTGTAGGATCTAGCTCAAGTGTCTCGGGCTCTAAAATATGCGATAGATGAGGCACATATTGTTTTAGCTATGAAATGTGAAATACATTGTGCACTCTCCCAAGCTCATCAGGTAGATCTAATCTGTAAGCTAATGGGCCCACTCGCTCCGTAATCAGGTACGGTCCTACATACTTCGGGCTCAGCTTGCCCTTCTGTCCAAACCTAAAAACTCCTTTCATAGGCGAAACTCTAAGGAAGACTCGATCGCCTACTGCGAACTCAAGGTCTCTCCTACGGACATCAGCATATGATTTCTATCCGTCCTGGGCTATCATCATGTTTTTGCGTATCTGTACAATGTCTTCTTTCATCTGGTCTAGGTACTCTGGCCCTAAGATGATGTTCTCACTAGGCTCGTCCCAACATAGTGGTGTCCTGCATGGTCTGCCGTACAATGCCTGAAATGGTGGCATCTGAATGGATGCATGATAGCTTTTGTTGTACGCAAACTCTATCAGATGTAGTCGGTTTATCCAGCTTTCTTGAAAGTCTAAGGCACAAGCTCTGAGCATGTCCTCCAATGTTTGAATCATTTTTTCACTCTGGCCATCTGTCTGTGGATGAAAGGTTGTACTTAGCTTCAGCTTTGTACCCAATGCCTCCTGAACCTGCGCCAAAATCTGGAAACAAACCTGGAATCTCTATCTGACACAATAGACTTCGGTATGCCGTGGTGTCTAATAATCTCTCTCTGGAAGAGGTCCGCCAGTTTGGGGACTTTCCAAGTGTCCTTGATAGGAATGAACTTAGCTACCTTTGTCAATCTGTCGACGATGACCCATATCATGTTAGTACCTCCTCTAGTCGGTGGAAGACCTACTACAAAATCCATGGATATATCCTCGAACTTCCAATATGGAATGGGCATCGGCTGTACTAACCCGCCCGGTCTCTGGTGCTCAAATTTCACCTTCTGACATGTCATACATCTTGCCACAAATTCTGTAACATCTTTCTTCATACCACTCCACCAGAAATGTAACTTTAAATCCTTGTACATCTTCAATGACCCTGGGTGTACTGATAATGATGAGCAATGAGCTTCTTGTAGTATCTTTTCCTTCAAGTCTGGGCTGGACTCTGGAATGCATAAACGACCATTCAGTCTGATTAGCCCGTGTTCACTAAGCACAAAATCATACTTCTGCCTCTCGAAGATACCATCTGTCAACTGCTGTCTAATAGTCTTCATGTACTGGTCATTAGCCTGAGCACAATGTAACTCCTCGATGAGGTCGTAGTCTCCTGTCATGGCAAATAAGGAATGAGCTCTACGGCTCAGGGCGTCAGCAACTACATTTGTTTTACCCTCCTTGTACCTGAGGTCGATGTCGTAGTCCTTCAGAAACTCGACTCATCGCCTCTATCTCATATTAAGCTCCTTCTGTGTGAATAAGTGTTGAAGGCTCTTGTGATCTGAGTAGATTATTACTGTGACTCCATATAGGTAGTGTCGCCACATCTTCAGTGCAAAAACAACTGCTCCCAATTCTAGATCGTCAGTAGGGTAGTTCTCTTCATGTTTGTTCAACTATCGTGATGCATAAGCAACAACCTTTCCATTCTGCATAAGTACACACCCAATCCCTGTGCCTGAGGCATCACAATAAACTTCGAATCCGTCGGTCCCCTCTGGAATGGTGAGTATCGGTGCTGACATCAGTAGATCCTTCAATGTCTGAAAGGAACGCTCATAATCTTCAGTCCATACAAATGGAGAATCTTTCTTCATCAGGTTCGTCATTGGTTTCGCCAATTTAGAGAAGTCTTGCACAAATCTGCGATAGTAACCAGCTAATCCCAAGAAACTACGGATATCTGTCACTGTCTTTGGTCTCGGCCAGGTCTTAACTGCCTCGATCTTCGCAGGGTCTACAGATATTCCACTGGCTGATATTACATGCCCTAGAAAGGATACACTGTCTAGCCAAAAATCACATTTTGAAAGCTTGGCGTACAATTGATTCTCTCTCATGGTCTGCAAAACTTGCCTCAGATGCACCTCGTGCTCGTCCTTAGTCTCAGAGTAAACCAGAATGTCATCGATAAACACAACCACTGATGAGTCTAACTGCTCCCTGAACAACCGGTTCATAAGATCCATGAATATAGCTGGGGCGTTCGACAATCCAAATGGCATAACTGTGAACTCGTAATGTCCGTAGCGCGTTCTGAAAGCTGTCTTCTCTATGTCTTCATCAGCTATACGTATCTGGTGGTATCCTGATCTCAGATCAATCTTCGAGAAAACTGTAGCGCCTCTCAACTGGTCAAATAGATCGTCAATCCGTGGTATCGGGTACTTGTTCTTCACCGTGACTGCATTAAGCTCCCTGTAGTCGATGCATAGTCGCATGCCGCCATCCTTCTTCTTCACAAACAAAACTGGTGCTCCCCATGGTGATGCGCTCGGTCTGATATAACCTTTGTCAAGCTGATCTTCTAACTGAATCTTCAGCTCTTTCATTTCTGCTGGTGCCATCCTGTAAGGTGCCTTAGCAATAGGTCATGTGCCTGGTAATAAGTCGATGGAGAAGTCCACTTCTCTCATAGGTGGCATCCCTGGTAGCTCGTCAGGAAACAGATCAGGAAAGTCTGAAACAACTGGTATGTCTGTCTGTGTCTTCTTTTCTTGCCTCAAGTCCTGGAAGTTGCACAAATAAACTGGCTGTCCCTTCTTCATCTTCTTCACCAATGTGATTGCAGATACTAGCTTGAAAGTAGGTTCGTTTGGAATACTGCGATATGAAACTGTCCTGCCCTTCGGGCTCTTCAATAATAATCTATGCTCTGCGCAATTGCAGTTGCCCCTTGTATTTCTGTAGCCAATCCATGCCCATGATGACGTCAAATCCTAAATCGTCCAGCTCAATTAAGTCCGCGTGAAACTATTCATCCATGATGTTAATCTGAACTCCTTTATGTAGTTTCGTGCACCTCACTCTCTCCTTCTTCGGTAACGTGACTAGGAAATCTGAGAGGGGTTCAGGGGTTGTCTCCAACTTCCTTGCTGATGTAGAGGATATAAAGGAGTGAGACGCTCCTGAATCGAACAGTATCGATGCACTCACGCCATTTACTGTAAAGGTTCCCATGATAACATTCCCCTTGTCCTTGGCCTCGGTCTTGTCCACTACATTCAGCACTGCTCCTCCATTAGACTCGAGGCCTGGGGGTTAACAATTCGTAAGATAGTGCATATCTCAAAATAGTAAAATGTCATTCATTAATCCAATGATTCTCAGATACAAGCTCCACGATTACATCAATATTGTCTAAATGTCAAGTTTAACCGTCCAGGTTTTAAATGGGTGGTATTTACCAAGGTTGATGGGTCGGTCGGAACAGTCATGGGTCGGTCGGGACAATTTCAGAGGACGGAAAACTTACTGGAATGGACCAACCCAAGGGGTTGGGTCGGTCGGCCCTAACTTATAAAAAAAAATAGTAATCATATATAGGTATATATATATATATATTTATATATAAATATATATGTACATATATATGGGGTTCTTGTAATACCCCATTAATGGGACATTAATTGTAAGAAAGTAAGTATATGAGTTGGAAAACAAGTATGAGAAGTAATTAAGAAAGTTGAGAGTATAAGAACATTAAGTTAAACCGAAGTAACGGGATAACTGGGTAAGTACGGGTGTAGTATTTATGTATTGTAATACTTAGTATTAATTGAACCATTTGGCATGTAGCCATTGGTTCGAGACTAGGACTCGAGGAACAAGTAAGGACTAAGGAACAAGGAGACACCCGGTAGAGTAAATTCCAGTAAAAAGGTATGATTTCTTCATGGCCTGTATCCTAACCTGGTTACCCCAATTTGTGTGCTTATTTGATCACCTAAATAAGATAAATGCATGAATCGGACTATATTGCACTTATTTGTGCTTGTTTATATTTGTTCTTGCTATGTTGCTTTGAACAATCAGTTTGTATAATTCATGAAATGTATGGATGAAAATAAATGTGTACGTACTTCGTAGTGTACTTGCGTCTGGTATTGTACTTGTATGGATGTGTATGTAAGTAATGGAATATTGTGTGGCTTGTGTGAGAATGACTTCTACTATTTCCTAACCACCTAACTCCTAACGTAAGTATTGAGTAAATTGGAATGAGTAGAAGTCTGATATAGTTTCGGCCACGCGTGAGGATGAGGAGACACAAGAGGTTGGATCCAATTCCTGGTTCTTAAACTGGTCCACGGCCCAAACCCCTTAAATGGGTAGCATCCTGGATTAGTGAACCAAGTAAGGCCCGGTGGTGGGACAGAGTAGTCCCTGCCCGAAGGTCCCGACGACTTAACTTGAGTATGTAGTAAGTAAGTAAGTAAGTAAGTAAGTATTGTATGAGTAATGGTCTTGGCTGGTGTAAGTCATTGACCCTGAGTAAAAGAGTAAAGAGCATCCATTTCTAACCTGGGTGCGTAATGAAGCTAACAAGTATTGTGTATGTATTGCATATGAATTGTGGATGTATTGCGTATTGTGTATTCGGGAAAGGTAAGTAAGTATCGGTTGGCTTGTATGGTTTACCTTGTATGTATTGAAGTGTATGTATACATTCCTTGCGTAAAGTATTGTAGTATGATGTATGGGAGTATGTATGCATGTATGTATGAATAAAATGAATCGCATGTATTCGACCAAGTAGTCGGTGTACCCTCGCTAGTACGCGGGGTATGCGGTTATCATATTCAGCGTAAGCTGAGCCCCTTGGGGCACCATTTTGAGTGTGCAGGTACCCGAAGCAATTATGGTCACAGAAGAGACCGGTGGACATGCCTAGGCTACTAGGAACGAAATATAGATTGTAGTAAATGGTATAAGGCTTGTAGCCTTGAATGTAGAAATGTACCAAGGGGTACACTATGATGTATTTAGAAATTATGTAGTGTGAGGAATGGGTAGACGTAGACTCTTAATGAGTATTTGTGAACTTGGAAGAAGTATTGTATTTGTATTTGGAACTTAGTAAACTCGGTTATGTATATTGAATTGTATGATGTTGTAATGGAGTATTGTGTTGAATGGCAAGTTGTAGTACTTGATTGGTAATTGGAGTATGTATTGTAAGGGTGTAGTACTCGGATATTCCGGTCCATCAGACCGATGCTGTATGTAGTAGTAGTAGCCTTGTTAGTCACGTGGGTGGCTAACGGCATTGTTTCACCCACCGCCGTGTAAGTAAGTATCCGCTGCGAGGTAAGTATGTACGAGGAGATTGGACGGTAATGACGGTATTAGCGGTAGGGGTGTTACATAACCACTTCCGCAAAATTAGTTCGATAGAGTGTTTCCACATCTTCAGTGCTTCCGCACACTTAGCACGTTTAAGTCAAACCATCTCATAGACTAACACCTTGAGTTGGTTTGAGTTAGTTTTACGATCCTATAGAGAAATTACAAGATGACTCGTATTTTCTCTTATTTTTGGGCTTTGGGCTTCGATTTAAATTTGTTGGGCTTTTGACCATGGATGGGCCTAATAACCAGATTGCAAAATTTTATTTAACAGATGAAAGCCTTTTCTTATGATTTTTTAAAAATAAAACTAATTTTTTAGAATAAACTTCCATGAAATTTATGAAAATGCCCCTTGTTATGATTGAGTTGCCTTAATTGTTCTGAGATGTGAGAGTTAATCATCAAGGATAGAAAATTTCAAAATATCCTAATCAACTTGGGATTCCACATCTTTTGACCATTTTACCCTTCTTGGCATTCGTGTCTTATAGGGACTCATACCCAAAATTTTGACTCCCAGAAAAGGTCCCTTTAGACATAAATGCATAAAAGGGTAAAATAGTCAAAAGATGCGGACTCCCAGGTTTGATTAGGATGTTTTTGAGATTTTCTATATTTGCTTGATTAGCTCACACATCTCAGAACAATTGTGATAGCTCAATCATCACGAGGTGCATTTTCATAAATTTTTAGAATTTTTATTCAGAAAAATTAGCTTTTAACACATATTATAAGTTAACGTTTTTATAATATAAAATCCTAATTTTCAAAAAAAATCAATAAAAAGGCTTCCATCCAACAAATAAAACTTTGCAATCTAGTCACTAAGCCCATCCATGATCAAAAGCCTAGAAAGTTTCATTTGTAGCCCAAAGCCCAAAATAAAAGGAAAATACGAATCATCTCGTTAATTTTCTATCTCTTCAATAAAATGACTCAAATGAACTCGAAATGTCTTGACATTTTGACACATGATCAAAGATGACATTTAGTGCATAATGGCTTTAGAATTTAAAATTTTTGAGTTTTCCAATAATTTCCTATTAATTTTGAACAGATCTGATAAAAATTGATTTTAAAAATGTTCTCTTATCCAAAAATTTCAATGCTTCATTACAAAAAAAAAAAAAATACTCTTTTTTACGTGCTCGGGAAATCTCATGGTCAAATTCTTTTTGAAAGTTACCATAACAAATCCCGGTAAACATGGCTCCTTTACCAAGTTTACTATATTTTTATCAATGTTTGTATAAGGGATCTTTCCCCTTGACCTAAGAGATAACCAAGTACACTACAAGATAAAAAAAACCCAACCATCTAAAATTTCCCCATATTTTGCATTGTCGAGCCTCGATTCAACACAAAAATTCCACCACAATCCACACAAAAATAAGTTTTCAAAGGATCCCATCACCACATATATCATCAAACACCCATAAAATCACCTTTAAAACGTGAAGAACATAGTCAACAATCAAGGGGTCAGAAGCTCAGGTCGAAATCAGTCTGAGATTGCTGCCGACAAAGATTTCGAGGGTTCCTGACGTGAAGAAACTCCTAAATCCTGAAGGCAAAATAGGTTAGAAATCGAATTTTCTAACTCTTTGGGTTTAAAATTTTCTCTGTTCAAATTTAGGATTAAACGGACTTTTTCTGGCTTCTAAATTAGTGTGTTTGTGTTTCTGCCCTTTTACTTGTTTGTTAAGTTTCACATTGAATTCAAACTCAAATGAAGTCTTTTGATTACTAACATATTAACAATCTTTCAGGCTACATACTCATACATTTTGAGCCAAAACACTGTCTGGAAACACCCAAACGTCGTTGTCCTAGGGTGGTCCGTACTCACGGACGCCACGTCCAGGATCCCGGACGCCGATCCATAACCACGGACACCCCCGGACGGTGGCAAGACATTTTATTTTTGAAAATTTAGGGTTTCTCGACACATGTCCGGGGACACCCTTTCCAGGGACTCTTTGAATTTTTTTCCTTCTAAAATTTCAATCTTTCTGCTCAACTAGCTTAATTAGGGTCCGTAGGTTCGGAAATTAGGTCCATGGTCAAGGCCATTTTAAATTTTGACCTAATTTAGCTTCCAAAACCCTAGTTTAGGTAATCTAAATTTCCACTTTAAATTTGTGTCAAAAAATGTTAAAAAATCAAAAAATACAGAAACCCGCACACTTAGGTTGAAAAAACTTCGTAATAAGTTGTAAATGACATTAGTAGAGGAAAACGACTTAGAAGAGAAGTGAATGTAATTTGAACGTGGATATTGTATACTAAGCCCTCGAACCTGAACTCTAACATTTCCTGATTTACCGTAGGTAAAAATTAGGTTGCGACTCGTAATAGGTTTCAATGAGCTAGCTTAGGTCTACAATAATTATTGTTTTATAACATAGTTATTAGGCTTAGGTTATAAGTGGACCTAGAACCCAATCAAATCCTAATCAAACTGAATCAATATAAGATAACACAAACTGGTGACTCTACTGAAGACTTTTAGTTTTAATTTTAAGTTTTTTAATTTTAAGATAAGGGGACTTAACTTGAAACTGATATTTATGGCTTTTATTATGTTGTTTGTTTACTTTCATGCACATTTTAAAATTTCCGCAATTTTGCATCATGCGAGAGCGAGGGTCCACGTAAACCAATTTCACCATGGGACCCACTCTAGGTGACCCCTGTCAGGGACTCACACCTTCTTAGGTGATGTCTTCTAACCACATCCCCTTAATACTCGGGTTTTGGCGCCAAGCATTTTCCTGATAGTATCCTTACCGAGCCCAACATTTGTTCAGTCAAAGACCCGATCGTAGACGCATACCTTACGGTGATGTGAAAAAAGTGGGGAAAGCCAAAAAGGATATCATGTAAGCCTTATCCCTTGGTGGTACCTGGGACGCGCCCCAAACACTTCTCCAGATTGATCCATACCCGCTAGTCCAAATCATCTTGTGAGGGCATATGCATGGTTTCCCTTGTATGATTTTGCTCCTTCTATGTGTTCTTTGGGCTTCAGGCCATATACTCATGACAAACTTTCAGCTCCTTTTGGCCTAAATGATTACCCAAACACAAAAACAAAAGAAAAAAAAATCCCTTGTGACCCAAATGCTTTTACTTCCATAAAAGGTTTCTTCAAAACCGCATACACTACAAGTCCAAAATCCCCACCCAAAATAAACCCTTCAGGATCTTTGGACCAACACTTACGTCAAATTCACAGCCCTTTTCAGCCCAAATAATTTATCTGTAAAATCTCATGGAAGTCCCATTAAGCCCACATGCCTCATGAATTCTCAATCCATTATAGCCCATTTCATAACTGATTCTGATCTATCTCTTTCTTTTGATTTTTTAAAATAAGAGTAGATCAAAAATTCCTGAGAGACGTTGGGATAGAAGTTCCAGTCGTTTAGTCCAACTACCTACTCCCCCGTGTCAGCACCTTTAGTTTAAATTACCTTCATTTCTTCTGACATGTCGGCCCAAATCCCGAATTATATCCCTCAGGTTAACAACCAAGAACATCAACAAATGGAAGGAGGAGACAGAAGTTCTGCCCTTGTTGAGGAGCTTATGAAAGCTTTTGAGCTCAAACAAAAGAAGGTGGTCCAAGTGATTGAGAACAAGTACGTGGACATGATTGCTAGGCTCGAGGAATAGTTGGCTGAATAGAAGTGACCACCCAAGCAAGGCCCATCGAAGCTCCGGCACGCGGCTACAACATAAGAGCATTATAAGAAAATTGGTTCTTTAGAAGCGGCAAGACAGTAGTGGCCCACACAAAGGTTCACCAACCCACTATATGGCATGGGCAATACCTCAACTGGAGGTCATGACTCTCAAGGAGGATTTACGGACGGCGCACTAGGAATTAGCTTGCCGCAGAATTCAAGAGGGCCCTGAATCGAACGGATGGAAAAGCTTGTAAGCCTGCCAGTTTTGATTACTTCTCCATGGGGTCCTATCCTAATGTTAAGCTGCCCCCGAAGTTGAAGCTCCTGACTTTAGCTCTCAACAAGGGTTCTTCAGTCCCTTAGATTCACTTAGCTACGCTCGACAAAGAGATTTCCATCATAAGGCTTAATGACATGCAAGAATCCAAGGTGTTCGCACAGTACTTGGATGAGATCCCTCAATGGTGGTATCTTACTCAGAGGATGAACACCAAGACATACGAGGAGGTGAAGCTTTTCTAACTCATTTTGAATATGCAAAGAACATGGAGTTCACCCGGTCCACCTTTGCCAGCACCCATCAAGTAGAAAGCAAATCCATGTCGGACTTCATTAAGCGTTGGAGGAGAAAAGCTGCAGACAGGCCCACTAAGATGGACAAACAGGAGCAAATACGGATGATAGTAGAGAACATGGAAAAACAGTACAATGATGAACAGAAGTATATGTACTTCCCAAGCTTCGATATGCTCATGGGCCAGGTGGGTGTGCTAGAGGAAAAGATCCATTAGGGAGATCTCAAAATTGGATATTCTAGGAACTTTGGAAAAAACTCGAAGTTTTCCAAGTGTTAGCAGAAATATATTACTATCTCTACCTAGACAGTGTACCTATCGTTTTGCGGAATAGTGAATTAAGTTGGGGTTGTCGATCTCAGGGACCTCGTTCAATTAATTGACAATTTATTTACTAACTAAGAAACTAAACTAAGAAAATAGGAAACATCACTTTTTCAGGTTTGCTTAATTTAATGAAAAGAAAGACTTAACAAACTAATATAAAACAGTAAAATAAACTAAACAAATAAATAAAAAGTAAAACTCTAAATAAAAGGAAGCACCCCTGATTGTTCTGCAAACCTTCACTTTCTAATCTATTAACAAACTCTTCCCTAATTATGCAATAAACTCAGAAACTATAATTAATTCGTCAACGGCTAAGTCTAACGAATCCTAACCAGTTGCTAGAACTAGCAGCTGACTAATGCTCTAATCCGGACACCACTAATCGCATAAAGAACAGTTTCTATTTGAGACCGATTAACCTATAGGTAGGATCATGCTTCTAGTCGTTAATCAGGTTTAATTCCTATGTCTTGTTATCTATCTCAGCTCTCGCGTGTTGATTAGAAAACTACAAGAATTGCTTTAATAATTAGCTAGAGAATTAAAGCACATGAAGAACTCGAATTAAACTAATGAATTGGAGAAAAGATTACAAAATAAATATAAAGATCCAGTCTGCTACCCCAATCTGGGGAGCTAAACTAACTACTCAAACATGACTCTAAAAATAACAAAAACAACAAAGAAAGAACACATTGACAGATTAGATAAAAAGGGAAGAAGAAACTCTGTTAGAAGATCCCCGATCCGCCTTTTGTCATCACGTGTCTCTGTATTAATCCTTTGTCAAAAGTGTAAAGTGCTAACAATGATGGACTTATATGGGTGTGAAGAGAAAATATGAAAGGCGCATAGCGCCGTGGGCTGGGCGTGTGTGTGAAAGACAGTAGAGGGAGAGGTCGAAGCCTCTCTGTTTTGAGTGCGGCGCAGGCCAGCGCGGCGTGAATGTCATACAAAACAATGTTCATAGAATCGCAATTCGATCCCACGATCCTACTATTTTACGATCCAAATTCATAGTTACGATCCGGATCACAGGTAGGATCGTAGTCATGTAGGATCGTTAAAGGATCACGATTTCATTGCATGATCCTACGATCCTACACTCTAGATCCGTAGTACGATCATATGATCCCATCGATTCCAACTTTATTTATAGTTTATGATTTGCATATCAATGTGAATCATATCTTAATAAAATATAAAGAAACAAAAAGTTTTTAAAATTTTATAGAAAGATTCATAATCCATAAAGTATCATGACTTTGAACATTGCAACTTGATGTTATTCAAACAACTTTTATATATAGATTTATTTGAAGTCATTGAGCAGATATGGATTTAGATTGGAATATCACTTCTTGTTACTCTCCATCATGAAAGATTTCAATATGTACTTAGGTGTTAAAAAAATGTATAACATTTAAAGTGTTATTTAATATTGTAATGATTGAAAAATTCAAAGTTATAAAGCTCTAAAGTAGAAAATGGAAAAAACCTTAAAAGAACCAATACAAATTTATAAAATATTGTTGATTATTCTTATCAATTTTCTTCTTGGTTTATAATTGAAAAAATAAGCTGTGAAAACTCATTTTGACTTTGTAAAATATTTTGACTTTGTGTGGGTTTCTTATAAGTGCAAAATACATCTATTTTTAGGGTTGTAATTCTTCCTATTTTTATAACAATTCAAGTCATATTTTACACTTATCATATGTTTTTCCTTAAATTTATATTTAAATGAGAGCTGATATATTTTATTTGTCAAATACAGGAACGATGATATATATATATATGTACTATATATACGTCAAAAATCTGCACACTCACGTTGGAAAATGACCACATCCGCACTCCAAAAGTTCATACAACTGGGCTGCACTCTATCTATAATTAATCAGCATGGATATGATCATTCACACCATTATTTCCTCACGTGGAGCTGCATCGTACTGAACATCATTGGGCCACATCATCGCTCACTCTCACATATTCATGCTCGTACAACACAGGGAAAAGTATAAAAGGAAGATTTTATCAAATCAAAACAAAGGCAGTATTTTATCAAAAGAGAGAGGCGGTAAACGAGAGAGATTAGTAAGGTTATTAAAAGATATAATTTGGTGATTGTTTCTTGAAAAAGCAAGAGAGGGGAGATCGATCAAAATCGCATGCGAGAGGCCAGCGGCCTGTGCCTCTTATTTCTCTTCAATTTACAAATCATCCACGACCACCTCTATCAACTCCACACCTCCATTGTTGGCACCACACTTCTGACACAGGATTAATGTAGAGACACGTAACGACGGAAGACGGAGTGATTGATCTTTTTAACAGAGTTTTTTCTTCCATTTTTATCTAATTCGTCAATGTATTATTCCTCTGTTGTTTTTCCTACTTTTAGCATCATGATAGAGTAGTTAGATAAGCTCCCTAGATTGAGATAGCAAACCAGATCTTAATATATTTATTTCTAATCTTTTGACTAATTCAATAATGCAATAGTTTAATTTCAGTTATTCATGCGCTTTAATTCTTTAGCTAATTATTAAAGCTATATTTGTAGTTTTCTAATCAACACGCGAAAGCTGAGATTAGTAAACAAGACATAGGAAGTTAAACCTGATTAACGACTAGAAGCATGATCCCACCTATAGGTTAATTGGTCTCCAATAGAGACTGTTCTTTATGCTATTGGTTGTGTCCGGATTAGAGCATTAATCAGCTGCTAGTTCTAGCAACTAGTTATGATTCGTTAGATTTAGCCGTTGACGAATTAATTATAGTTTCTGAGTTTATTGCAGAATTAGGGGAGAGTTTATTAATAGATTAAAAAGTGAAGGTTTGCAGAACAATCCAGGGTGCTTCATTTTATTTAGAGTTTTACTCTTTATTTATTCGTTTAGTTAATTTTACTATTTTATTATTTTATGTTAGTTTGTTCAGTCTTTCTTTTCATTAAATTAAGTAAACCTAAAAAAGTGACGTTCTGGTTTTCTTAGTTTAGTTTCTCAGTTACTTAATAAATTGTCAATTAATTGAACGAGGTCCTTGAAATCAACATCCCTCACTCAATTCACTATTCCACAACACGATAGGTACACTGCCTAGGTAGAGATGGTCACATACTTCTACTAACAGTTTCTCTAGTTTATATCGCAATCCGCACTTATCTGGGTTGTTCTTCAACAACATTTGATTCAAATTCACCTTTCTACTATACCAAGTGGGTTTAGTGTGCGTATGAAGTTCTAACTTTCTGTAACACCCCTACCGCTAATACTGTCAATACCTTCCAATCTCCTTATACAATTTAGACTCACGCAGCAGATACTTACATACTCAACGGTGGGTGATACAATGCCATTAGTGAAATACCCCAAACCTTAATATATTGTTTAAACACCTAAATATGGTATATTAAGACTAAAAAGAGTCTTAGAAACATTAGTAAACAAATTTAAACAAAAGAAAACACAAAATGTGCTTTAAAGTCTATAAGAGCCAAAACGTGCTCTAAGCTTGGGTTGAGCTTGGTTAAGACCTAATGAACTTACCAAGACCTCATTTATATACTAATGAACATATTAAACCAATTACCAAAGAAAACCAAGCTTGAAAACAGGTTCAAACACAAATGTGCTTTAAGGATTCTTAAAGCACATTTTTGAAAAATTGTCTTGTAAATGAGTTTTGAATGGCTAAATGTCCATCATTACTCTTTAATTAACATGTGTACTATATAGTATCACATTTGGAAGTCTATATCAATGGGAAAAAAAATTTCACTTCTATGTGCCTTGTTTTTATGAATAGTGATTTTATAAGCTATTTTGTAACATATGTTGTATTAAGTAATTAAATTGACAAACAAAGACTAAAATACCCTCATTATATTATAGGGGGCCGGTTTTTCTAAGTGTGGTGACTCACCACTCTCTAGTTAATATGATAAGTAAATAAAGAAAACTAATTAAACTACTTTTTACTTAATAAGAACAAATATCTTCTTAAAGCAATTCTATCTCATTCTCTCATTCCCCTTCTTCATTCACACGGTTCCAACTCCTTCTTCCTCCCTTCTTGCTGTTCTCTCACGGTAATATCACCACCACCGTTAAACCTCTTCTTTGACCTCTTGTAAAATCTAGCTCACTTGTCCAAATCAAAAACAAACACCACCAATCTCTTCCTCTCATCAAGCTCTTCATTCCTATCTTCTCAAAACTTCAAGAGCCCCATTTCGGTGCCATGGAGTTCCACCATTGAAGGAGCTTGAGCTTGTATTTTGACATATTATGTTACACCCCATACGATAACAACTCTATCTCCGGTCTAAACGTCACGGTCATTAAACTAATCACAGCGGAAGAACTCTAACTACCGAGGGTGATACAATACCGATAACCACCCATATGGTTACCGGGTCCACACTACTGCAACTTACAGTCCCGGTCTGATAAAAGAAATACCAACATAACTGACACAATTTACAACACCTGATTACCGAGTGCTAAGAGTATTTACAACAGGGCTCACAGCCCGCCAAAAGAATACAAGTTTATGGTCACACAACTACTCCATGTTCTCTCCTAACAAAAGCAACAGGTGTACCACATCGTACACCGACTATACTAGGGCTACGAGCCCGTGTACAACTCGGTACACCGCCCCATCTACTATTAACAACCAAAAGCATAACGTCTCGGACTCCGTAACTAGCAACCGTCTCGTGTACCTGTAAGAATAGGAAAAATGGTGCCCGTAGGGGCTCAGCTAAAGCTGCATATGGTAATCGCATACCCCGCGTACTAGCGAGGGTACGCTAACTACTTGGTCGACAACATGCGGTTCATTATTATTCAACAAGCATGCTATTAACAACAACAATATATCCACATATAATAATACCCACACACAGAGTAAATCACAACAATGGAAACATTACAAGTCCCCCACTCATTGGTCACTGAGGCCTTGAGGTTCTCCCTCAAGATTCACACCTCATCTCGTGTTAGCCAAATTCTCATCCGGGTTAGACGGATGCTCATAACTCTTATCTCTTGATCATATTTCTCGCACAAGGCATGATCCACACTTAACCATTATTTATCTCATGAAATAATACTCAGTTAAGTCGGGTGACCTCCGGGCAGAGAAGTAGCATACACACAACTCACCACCGGGCTTCAGGTTTGGCTTACTTCCCCGGGCTGTGACCTTACGGTTCAGAACCATGGTGGGAAGGTTAGGCCAGAACTCGGTAAGCAATCTCTCTTGCTTCCTCATTCTCACGCGTGGCCGACACTCTATCGGTCTCCTCTCATCATTAGTTACCATTCCAGGTTAGGTAAGTCAGAAGGTTAGTGTGTTAGTGAGAGCATCTCAAACACATGAATTCTTCCCTTTCAAACATTTCATGAATTATACAAACTAGTCTTACAAGACATAGTTCATTGGGTGCAAGTCAACACACAATATACAAGGTAACACCATTAATCATATTCATGCATTTAATCTGATTAGGTGATTGCACATAAACACACAAACACACAATCAGAGTAACCAAGTTAGGATACAGGGCATGAGAAAACCATACCTTGGTCCTGTTCCATTGATTTCCACCGTATGCCACTCCTATACATAATTGGTAACGTTGGTTAATTAACGTACTCGGCCTTTATTAATTTGTACTTCACATCTCTAGTTTATTTTATTTTTACACTTATTATAACTTCTCATCCTTTTAATTGCCTTTAAAACATACCTAACTTGTCTTAATCAACCTCATACCATCTTTACTAGGTAATTACCATTTTTAGGCATCATTTCCTAATTCTAAACAACATTTTTGGTCTGTATTACGGCCTGTCCGAACTTGTGTCCGAGCTTCCAAGTTCGGACACAAGCCGTGACTTTAACTGAAAACAGACGCATGTCCGAACTTGTGTCCGGACTTCGGAAGTTCGGACATGAGTCGAGAAGAATTTAAGACAGAAATCCATGCGTCCGAACATGTGTCCGGACTTCCAAGTTCGGACACAGTTCGAGGATAATTCTAAGGCCGAAGTAGGTACGTCCGAACTTGTGTCCGGACTTCCAAGTTCGGACACAGTTCGAGGGTGAAAAATTCCTAACCAACAGAGCCTGTCCGAACTTCCATGTCCGGACGGAAGTTCGGACAAGGCAAAATCTTCACTTTCCAAGCCTTTAACACTTAGCCAAATTTCTCCAAAACTTCCGACACTTATAGCATCTTCTCCTTAGGTTACCAAGTGATGTTTCATGCCTATTCTAACCATTATACCAAGACATTTCCTCCACACAAACATCATCATCCAAACATTTCTTATAATCAAAACTCCTTTTTCATTTCCAAAATTTGACATAGGTTCTCCTAGAATTTTGTCACACCAAAGCATACTGTTTTCTCCATTACACACTCAAGGGCACTAAAACCATCAAGCACACTCTTCTTTCTTAGTTAGGTTCCCAAACTTAAACCACTCAACTAAACCTTTAAACAACCTAATTTCTTCTTTAAAACAGAACACTAACCATCCATCCTAGGTGAATTTTGACAGCACCTATTTACTTCCTAATCATTTTCACCACACTACAAAAGTTGACAACCCACATCTCCCACCTGTTTTGTTTAAACACATAACACAACAAAATCCCATTTGCTCACATATGTAAAACAACTTAACTTCTAAGTTTAATTGCACACTCACACATTAAACATTCTCTCAAACTATCAATATCGTAGTACCAAGACTACAAACTCAAAGTTATTTATTCAACAAAACATCAATTTCTCAAGGAATAAAACCGATACAAGGTAAGCTTTTTACCTTGTTTCACTTTCAGTTTACACTCCCCTTCTTCCTCTTTATCTGTTCCCTCTTTCTCCTCTTGTTTTTCCACACCACACAAGGCCTTGGATTGCCAACTACAACCGCAGCCCATCACACATACACAATCAATTCACTTTCCTCCACAAAACCTAATATATATATTAAGTGCTAGTTTCAAAGTTAACCTAGATTTTACCTTGGAGAACCAAATGGATGGATTGGCAATCATTGGAGAAGTTTTCCAACACCCACAAAAACACACGGCTCGACTGAAATGAGGGAAATTCCACGTGAGGGAAAAGTCTCACAATGGTAGAATAAGCTTGAAATGGTATAAATACTTACTTATATATACCTTAAGGCACTAAGGAAGAGAAGAAGGTTGAAATCACTCTTCAATCTCAAAAGCTCCACGTCGATGGAGATGAAAACGGAGGAGGAACGAAACTTTGATGGGTGGAGATCGAAGCTCTCACCGAGACGAGTTCAACGGTACCAATTTCGTGTGATTGGTGGAGGAATGAGCAAGTTAGGTGAGACAAGGAGGGGTTTGGGCTGTTGTTGTCGCGAGAAGAGAGGAAGAAGGAGTTTGAACGTACTGGGCAAAATCGTGAATGAAGAAGAAGAATGAGAAGGTAAGCTCTTTATTTTACTTTCACTTTATACTATTTACTTACTTTATTTATTTGTTTGTCTTGTTATCACTTAATAGCTAACAAGCTATTAATGGTGTACACTTATTAATTAAAAACCGGCCCACATAATTAATAGCCGGGTCGTTTTTCGTCTTTTCAAATTAAACGCGTTTCGTCTCCGTTTTGACACTATTCATTTACCGGGTCCGTTTTCCGGAATTTTGCCGTTTAATTAATTTTAATAGCTCTAGACCCACACTATGGTCTAATTATAGATATTTAACTAACTATAATTATTACGAGTTAATTTAACCCGTTAAAATCATATTTTCCCCGGTTTCTCGAAAAGCGCGTTTTAAAGCTCGTTTGTGTTTTTAACTCGTTTTTACGAATCCGTTTTCTTCGGGAACCGTTCCTACATATTTATTTAGGCTAATTAAGCTTTAAATATTTAATTAGCCTAATTAATCACTGTTTTTAATACCGGGGTATTTCAACCTACCCCCCTTAAGGAACTTTGCCCTCAAAGTTGGTCAAAGTAGTGGATTACTAGCTTCATCATTTGACAAGTCCATTGTCAAATCACATAACACAATACACATCTGCACACATACAGATATCATACTGTCAACAAGTTCGCAAACAAATCTCACATATATTCAGCAACATGCACATACATACACTGTGCAAACAGCACCATACACACACTGTGCAAACAAGCACCATCATGCAAGCAACACACTGCGAGCACTAACAACACTACAACCAATACTGGTTGTTACACCGTGTCAAACAAATGTAAACATATACATACAAGCAAAGCTATCCCGAAGCAATGCTAAAACAAAACGGTCCTACCCCCCTTAAAAGGGGTACGCCCCGTACCCTCACGACACCAGACAATCTAGTCTACAAACAGTGTGGGGTACTTCGCCCTCATGGCGTCCTCTACTTCCCAAGTTGCCTCCTCGACGTCGTGGTTCGACCACAAGACCTTGACCATCCGCACTGACTTGTTGCGGGTGTCTCTCGTCTTGGTGTCAAGGATGCGCAAGGGAGTCTCAACGTACCTCATCGTCGGCTCAAGGGATATGTGATCAGGCTCTAAGACATGAGATGGATCGGCTATATACTTCTTGAGCTGTGAAACATGAAAGACATCATGCACACGACCCAAGTCTGCAGGTAACGCTAACCTGTAAGCTACAGCTCCGATCCTTTCCGTGATCGTATAAGGCCCAACATATTTCGGGCTCAACTTGCCTTTCTGACCGAATCGGAACACGCCCTTCATCGGTGAGACGCGTAGAAACACCTGATCGCCCACAGCGAACTCGAGGTCGCGTCGGCGTACATCGGCATAAGACTTTTGTCGATCCTGGGCCGCTTTCAGATTCGCTCGAATTTGTTGCACTTCAGATTGCATCTGCTCAAGGTATTCCGGTCCAACAATGACCGCCTCACTAGACTCATCCCAACACAGTGGAGTACGACACGGTCTGCCATACAAGGCTTGGAAGGGTGACATCTTGATCGAAGTGTGGTAGCTGTTGTTATAAGAGAACTCGATCAGATGTAACTTGTCCACCCAACTCCCCTGAAAATCTAAGGCGCATGCTCTCAGCATGTCCTCCAGTGTCTGGATGGTCCGCTCTGTCTGACCGTCAGTCTGTGGGTGGAAGGCTGTACTGAGCTTCAGTTCGGTACCAAGCGCCTCACGTGTGGCTCTCCAGTATCTCGAGAGAAACCTGGTGTCGCGGTCAGACACAATCGTCTTAGGAACCCCATGATGTCGGATAATCTCTCGATCAAATATCTCAGCAAGCTTTGCTACCTTCCAAGTGTCCCTCATAGGTATGAAGCGGGCCACCTTGGTAAGGCGATCGACAATCACCCAGATCATGTTGAGTCCTCCCCTAGCAGATGGGAGTCCAACAACAAAATCCATCGATATATCATGGAACTTCCATTCAGGAATCGGCATGGGTTGTACCATTCCTCCAGGTCGACGGTGCTCAAACTTCACTCTCTGGCAAGTGAGGCACCTCAAGACAAACTCATTCACATCCGATTTCATTCCCGACCACCAGAAATACCTCTTCATACCTTTGTACATCTTAGAGGCTCCTGGATGGACAGATAATGAGGAACAGTGGGCTTCTCGCAGAATGCGATCCCTCAGCTCAGCATTGCTTCGGGGAACGCATAATCTGCCGTTCAGTCGGATCAGACCATCGTCGTGGAGCCTGAAGTCATACTTCCGGTGCTCGAATGTGCCGTCGATGATACTCTGTCTGATCTCATCATATATGGGTCTTTCATCTGAGCGTCTCGCACCTCATCAACCAAGCTGGAAGAGGCGAGCAGCGAATGGAGCGAGTGTGCTCGACGACTCAGTGCATCGCCACGACATTCGCCTTCCCTTCTTTGTACTGAAAGGTCGATGTCATAGTCTGAAAGGAATTCCATCCATCTCCTCTGCCTGAGGTTCAACTCTTTCTGCGTGAAGACGTACTGCAGGCTTTGTGGTCGGAGTAGATGGTAACACTAACCCCATAAAGATAATGCCGCCATATCTTCAATGCGAAGACGATGGCTCCTAACTCGAGGTCGTGGGTGGGGTAGTTCTCCTCATGCTTCTTCAGCTGACGGGAGGCGTAAGCAACTACCTTGCCGTGCTGCATGAGTACGCATCCAAGGCCTCTGCCTGATGCATCACAATAGACTTCGAATCCCTCTGAACCCTCAGGAATGGTAAGGACGGGCGCAGAGGTCAACGAGTCCTTCAGGCTCTGAAAGGAAATCTCGCAGTCATCGGTCCACACAAACTGTGCGTCCTTCTTCATCAAAGCTGTCATAGGCTTGGCGACCTTTGAGAAATCCTTCACGAACCTTCTATAATAGCCGGCTAGCCCAAGGAAGCTCCGGATGTCGGAAACATTCCTGGGTCTAGGCCACGAGCGAACTGCTTCAATCTTAGCCGGGTCGACTGAGATACCCGCGCTTGATATCACATGACCAAGGAATGAAACTTGGTCAAGCCAGAATTCACACTTAGAGAATTTCGCATACAGTTGGTTCAAACGGAGTGTCTCGAGTACTTGCCTCAGGTGGCTCTCATGCTCCTCTCTGGATTTCGAATATACCAGAATATCATCAATGAACACCACAACCGATGTGTCTAGCTGATCGCTGAACAGTCGGTTCATCAGATCCATGAACTTCGCAGGCGCATTCGACAGTCCGAATGGCATCACTGTAAACTCATAGTGGCCATATCTCGTACGGAATGCAGTCTTCTCAATGTCCTGCTCTCGGATGGCTATCTGATGGTATCCGGATCTGAGATCAATCTTAGAGAATATAGAGGCTCCCTTCAATTGATCAAACAGATCATCTATACGTGGTAAAGGGTACTTATTCTTGATGGTGACCGCATTGAGCTCGCGGTAGTCGATGCAGAGGCGGAGGCTACCGTCCTTCTTCTTCACGAAGAGGACCGGTGCTCCCCAGGGTGATACGCTCGGGCGTATAAACCCCTTGTCGAGCAGATCTCGAAGCTGCTCAACTCGGCCATCTCTGCCGGTGCGGTACGGCGGTGCTCTGGCTATGGGTCCGGTACCAGGCAGAAGCTCGATCTCAAACTCAACCTCCCTCTGGGGTGGCATGCCGGGGAGTTCCTTCGGAAACACATCCGGGAACTCCGACACTACCGGAATATCGGTGCTGAAATCAGGGTCTCTTTCAAGATCTTGCACATAACAAAGGAATACCTCGTGCCCCTTTCTGAGCTCTCGGTACATGGCCATGGCGGTGATGACTCTAGTCGAAGGCTCTCTAGGCCTCTGGCGGTATGAAACTGCAACCCCAGATGGACTCCTGAGCAGCAATCTGTGCTCGGCACAAAGGATTCTCCCCTTATGCCGCTCCAACCAATTCATCCCAACTATCAAGTCGAAGCCAAGACCACTGAATTCGATGAAGGATATGGGGAACTGCTCGCCCCTGATTCGGATGGTGGCATCTCGGTAGTACTTCGTGCAACGCACCCGCTCCTTCGACGGGAGTGTCACCATAAAGTCGGGTAACTCAACCGTATCTAGCCCCAACCTTCTCGCGAATGACGGCGAGACAAAGGTGTGGGTGGCGCCGGAGTCGAATAGCACGGAGGCATCAATGCCATTAACCGGAAAGGTCCCCGTGAGGATCGTGCCGCTTTCACCGGCCTGTGCCTCAGTAAGTATACTCAGGCTACCTTCCGTACCGAGTCCACGTCCTATTATTTATAAGCTTTATGAGTTCGATGGTAAAATGCAAGTGGAAAGATTGATAAAGAACACTGCTTTATTATAAAACCATTCATGGTACACATGGTGTTTGGTTGCAACATTACTAAGATATTACATGGAATTACATAACTAATATTTCCTAAAGGTGAGGTTCAGGCGCCCTGGTTTCATGTGCGTGGCATTAATCACAGTCGATGGTGCCGTATTCAACTTGATCCTCTTGATACCGTGATACAGCATCCTCGACTCACCACCCATGACCAAGACATCTCCTGACCTAAGGATAATTTTCTCCGCGCGATTTGCATGCTTCTGCTCGCCATACAGGAATTCGGCGTCGTCACCGATGGACCAAGACACTACGGGCAATCCCTTTTCAAGGGATTCCGCTGTCTCGTCCTTATCTTGGTGTAAACCAAGTCGTCCTCCTTCTTGGTAGAAGTTAACAATACAAATATCTGCTTCAAGTGCAGGTACGGGATCAGCTTCAAGCTGTTGTGCAATTCCTACGGCTTGTGTAACAACCGTTTGGAATTCTCCAGGTATTTTAGGTGGTGTTGCTTCATCATCTGCTCGTTGCTTGTGGTAGGTGCGGGTGTAAGGATTCCACTCCTTCCCCATGCACATCATTTTTAGTTTCATTGTTGCTCCACCGGGGTATTCTGGTGTGTAAAATCCTCCTGGGCTTGCTCCGAGTTTGTTGCAGCATCGGATAATGGCAATTTGTGCTTCGGGTGTCAGGTATCCCCTTAATAATAGCATACCTGGGCGGATAACCTGACACTTGTCGATGGTGTAGTGGTGTGTGGTGATGTCGGACTCTTCAGAGGTTGGTTCAGTCGGTATAGGATAGCAGATGTGGAAGGTCCCTAAGTGGTGAGTTCAGTTTATAAGTTCTGATCTTGTTAGTCAATTCATGCTCTAACTATATGTTAGTTCTATGTCATTCACTGATGCAGGTAATTAAGACTGTAGTCATGCTCTCAAGGATTAAAGGTGTGTGTGAAAGTACCTGAACCGGTCTTCTGACCAGCTCCCTCTGAGCGATCTATGATGTGAAGGGCGGACTGTCTCTGCGGTGCACCTTTCGGAGCACCTCTAGGTCCCTGCCCCTGCTGGCCATACTGGGTCTGAGTATCACCTGTTGCTACCTCTTTGCCCTCTCTCTGCTTGAACTCCTGGCTGTTGCCCTTCTTGGTAGGGCACTCATAGGCACGGTGCCCCATCTTGTGGCAGCTATAACACCTGACCTCTCTTCCCTGGCAATCTGTGCCGGGGTGGTCGTTCTTGCAGTACTTGCAACTGTAGGCCCGTCCATCAGAGTTGCCCTTGCCAGAGCCAGATCCAGAACCTGAAGCATTGAGAGTTAGCAAAGTTCGGTACACTAAGCTTAGGAACACACAAGTGTTGTTGAAAGCTTACCCTTAGGTGGGTGAGACCTCAGCGGCTTCGCTGCTATCGGCGCGGAATAGGCGAGCCGTAATGGCTCAGCTGCCTTGCCCTTCTCAGCATGGGCACCGCTCTCCTCAGTGGTAGACTTCTGGGTTTGGGTCGGGTGGGTGTACTTCCCTTTCTTCTTTCCCCATCCTTTTCCTTGGGTCTGCTCCCAGAGCCAGAACCCTTGTTGCTGATCTTGCGCTTCTGCGCATTCTCCTCGTCCCTTAGCTGGACGGTAATCTCAACTCTCGATGCGGCATGGTAACACTCCTGATAATAGGACATTAGTTGGTATTCTTACACAAGAAGAGCACTAACTGTATTGACTATGGCATTAAAACTCAAACCGTCGTTTACCTGCAGAGAGGTGAACCGGGTGTATCCCATGCCATACCGGAGGCGATGGCTCAGGCCGCCATAGAAGCGGTCGACCAAAACCTGACCGGTATACCCGAGGTCGGGTCGGGTAGAAGTCGAAGGATAGAAGTAAAGGTGGTATAATACTCGTCGACGGTCATCTTATCCGTCATCTTCAGAGCATCTAATTCGAGCCGCTTCTTTGTCTTCACATGCTCGGGGTAGTATTTGGAACGTAGAAGAGCAGTGAAGGCATTCCAGTCGAATGCAGGGTCGGCGACGTGCTCGCCTTTGACTAGCTTCCACCAGTCCATAGCGGCACCCTTCAGATAATAGGCAGCTATTCTCACCCTCACTCCAGCAGGAGTCTCGAGGGTCTCGAAGGCCGTCTCCATCTCGGAGATGTAAGCCTCGAGCTTAGCTGGATCGCTCTCACCCTGGAAGCAAGCGGGTCGTAGGTCAGCTACAGCTTTCACCCAATTCGTCTCTCTGGGTGGTGGGGGTGGGGGTGGCTCAGCCTGTGTCTGCTGAGTCTGCTGTGTCTGCTGCACAGCTGCAATAACCTGGGGTAGCATCTGCGCTACCGTAGCCGCGACGATCTCGGCTATCGTCTGCGGTTCTGGCTCCTCAGCAGCCCCCCCACGAGGTCGACCTCGTCCTCTTCCGGACATCTGAACCATTAACAATTTACATCAGGTGATGCGACCAAATAGTCTAGAGTTTAAGTATTTATATCGCCATTATAGACGTTAAAGGGTATCCGTTAACTTAAACGGTCATTCAGGGTTAGGTTTTCTAACTCGGTAATCACTACACTCGTATTTCTTTCTATCAGAGCGAGGCTTCGCTCTGATACCATTTTTGTAACACCCCATACGATAACAACTCTATCTCCGGTCTAAACGTCACGGTCATTAAACTAATCACAGCGGAAGAACTCTAACTACCGAGGGTGATACAATACCGATAACCACCCATATGGTTACCGGGTCCACACTACTGCAACTTACAGTCCCGGTCTGATAAAAGAAATACCAACATAACTGACACAATTTACAACACCTGATTACCGAGTGCTAAGAGTATTTACAACAGGGCTCACAGCCCGCCAAAAGAATACAAGTTTATGGTCACACAACTACTCCATGTTCTCTCCTAACAAAAGCAACAGGTGTACCACATCGTACACCGACTATACTAGGGCTACGAGCCCGTGTACAACTCGGTACACCGCCCCATCTACTATTAACAACCAAAAGCATAACGTCTCGGACTCCGTAACTAGCAACCGTCTCGTGTACCTGTAAGAATAGGAAAAATGGTGCCCGTAGGGGCTCAGCTAAAGCTGCATATGGTAATCGCATACCCCGCGTACTAGCGAGGGTACGCTAACTACTTGGTCGTCAACATGCGGTTCATTATTATTCAACAAGCATGCTATTAACAACAACAATATATCCACATATAATACCCACACACAGAGTAAATCACAACATGGAAACATTACAAGTCCCCCACTCATTGGTCACTGAGGCCTTGAGGTTCTCCCTCAAGATTCACACCTCATCTCGTGTTAGCCAAATTCTCATCCGGGTTAGACGGATGCTCATAACTCTTATCTCTTGATCATATTTCTCGCACAAGGCATGATCCACACTTAACCATTATTTATCTCATGAAATAATTACTCAGTTAAGTCGGGTGACCTCCGGGCAGAGAAGTAGCATACACACAACTCACCACCGGGCTTCAGGTTTGGCTTACTTCCCCGGGCTGTGACCTTACGGTTCAGAACCATGGTGGGAAGGTTAGGCCAGAACTCGGTAAGCAATCTCTCTTGCTTCCTCATTCTCACGCGTGGCCGACACTCTATCGGTCTCCTCTCATCATTAGTTACCATCTCCAGGTTAGGTAAGTCAGAAGGTTAGTGTGTGTTAGTGAGAGCATCTCAAACACATGAATTCTTCCCTTTCAAACATTTCATGAATTATACAAACTAGTCTTACAAGACATAGTTCATTGGGTGCAAGTCAACACACAATATACAAGGTAACACCATTAATCATATTCATGCATTTAATCCGATTAGGTGATTGCACATAAACACACAAACACACAATCAGAGTAACCAAGTTAGGATACAGGGCATGAGAAAACCATACCTTGGTCCTGTTCCAGTTGATTTCCACCGTATGCCACTCCTATACATAATTGGTAACGTTGGTTAATTAACGTACTCGGCCTTTATTAATTTGTACTTCACATCTCTAGTTTATTTTATTTTTACACTTATTATAACTTCTCATCCTTTTAATTGCCTTTAAAACACACCTAACTTGTCTTAATCAACCTCATACCATCTTTACTAGGTAATTACCATTTTTAGGCATCATTTCCTAATTCTAAACAACATTTTTGGTCTGTATACGGCCTGTCCGAACTTGTGTCCGAGCTTCCAAGTTCGGACACAAGCCGTGACTTTAAACTGAAAACAGACGCATGTCCGAACTTGTGTCCGGACTTCGGAAGTTCGGACATGAGTCGAGAAGAATTTAAGACAGAAATCCATGCGTCCGAACATGTGTCCGGACTTCCAAGTTCGGACACAGTTCGAGGATAATTCTAAGGCCGAAGTAGGTACGTCCGAACTTGTGTCCGGACTTCCAAGTTCGGACACAGTTCGAGGGTGAAAAATTCCTAACCAACAGAGCCTGTCCGAACTTCCATGTCCGGACGGAAGTTCGGACAAGGCAAAATCTTCACTTTCCAAGCCTTTAACACTTAGCCAAATTTCTCCAAAACTTCCGACACTTATAGCATCTTCTCCTTAGGTTACCAAGTGATGTTTCATGCCTATTCTAACCATTATACCAAGACATTTCCTCCACACAAACATCATCATCCAAACATCCTTTCTTATAATCAAAACTCCTTTTTCATTTCCAAAATTTGACATAGGTTCTCCTAGAATTTTGTCACACCAAAGCATACTGTTTTCTCCATTACACACTCAAGGGCACTAAAACCATCAAGCACACTCTTCTTTCTTAGTTAGGTTCCCAAACTTAAACCACTCAACTAACCTTCCTAAACAACCTAATTTCTTCCTTTAAAACAGAACACTAACCATCCATCCTAGGTGAATTTTGACAGCACCTATTTACTTCACTAATCATTTTCACCACACTACAAAAGTTGACAACCCACATCTCCCACCTGTTTGTTTAAACACTTATAACACAACAAAATCCCATTTGCTCACATATGTAAAACAACTTAACTTCTAAGTTTAATTGCACACTCACACATTAAAACATTCTCTTCAAATATCAATATCGTAGTACCAAGACTACACAAACTCAAAGTTATTTATTCAACAAAAACATCAATTTCTCAAGGAATAAAACCAATACAAGGTAAGCTTTTACCTTGTTTCACTTTCAGTTTACACTCCCCTTCTTCCTCTTTATCTAGTTCCCTCTTTCTCCTCTTGTTTTTCCACACCACACAAGGCCTTGGATTGCCAACTACAACCGCAGCCCATCACACATACACAATCAATTCACTTTCCTCCACAAAACCTAATATATATATTAAGTGCTAGTTTTCAAAGTTAATCTAGATTTTACCTTCGAGAACCCAAATGGATGGCTTGGCAATCAATTGGAGAAGTTTTCCAACACCCACAAAACACACACGGTCTCGACTGAAATGAGGGAAATTCCAACGTGAGGGAGAAAGTCTCACAAATGGTAGAATAAGCTTGAAATGGTATAAATACTTACTTATATATACCTTAAGGCACTAAGGAAGAAGAAGAAGGTTGAATCACTCTTCAATCTCAAAAGCTCCAACGTCAATGGAGATGAAAATGGAGGAATCGAAACTTTGTTGGGTGGAGATCGAAGCTCTCACCGAGACGAGTTCAACGGTACCAATTTCGTGTGATTGGTGGAGGAATGAGCAAGTTAAAGGTGAGACAAGGAGGGGGTTTGGGCTGTTGTGTCGCGAGTTTCAGAGAGGAAGAAGGAGTTTGAACGTACTGGGCAAAATCGTGAATGAAGAAGAAAGGTGAGAAGGTAAGCTCTTTATTTTACTTTCACTTTATACTAATTACTTACTTTATTTATTTGTTTGTCTTGTTATCACTTAATAGCTAACAAGCTATTAATGAGTGTACACTTATTAATTAAAACCGGCCCACATGAATTAATAGCCCGGGTCGTTTTTCGTCTTTTCGAATTAAACGCGTTTCGTCTCCCGTTTTGACACTATTCATTTACCGGGTCCGTTTTCCGGAGTTTTGCCGTTTAATTAATTTTAATAGCTCTAGACCCACACTATGGTCTAATTATAGATATTTAACTAACTATAATTATTACGAGTTAATTTTAACCCGTTTAAAATCATATTTTCCCCGGTTTCTCGAAAAGCGCGTTTTAAAGCTCGTTTGTGTTTTTAACTCGTTTTTCGAATCCGTTTTCTTCGGGAACCGTTCCTACATATTTATTTAGGGCTAATTAAGCTTTAAAATATTTAATTAGCCTAATTAATCACTGTTTTTAATAACGGGGTATTTCATATTATTACTCTCCTTTGCTTCTAGGTAAGGAATCTCAAATAAAAACTACATTTCCTCCATGTTTTTGTTGTGACCGAAAATACCCATTGATGGAGCTCTTTGTGTGACTTTGTTCTAGCTTCATTACAACTCTTCATGGACTAGGTGGAGTCCTCTCTTGATATATATTCAAACTCTCTTCAAAGATCAAGGTAAAACAACTACATTAATGTTTTTGAAACAAGGTAAAATTAGGGTTTACAATGAGATGAAGCTTATAGCTTGAATACTCATTATAATGTTTGTATATTGTTTAGAACTTGACAAGGAATCAAATACCTTACCGGTTTTATAAGGAAACAAGAAAGAAGTTGTTTGGAAAAGAGGTAAATCTACTAACTTAATGTTGTTTAATGCCTTAGGAGAAATGAGCTTATAATGCTTGTTAAAACTACCTAAAGAGCAAATGGTGAATGACTTAGTAAAGTGTTCTTAAGAGACTAGTTAAAGGCATATGTGTTGTTGAGTGTATTTGCAGGTCAAAGGCAAATATATTGTGGAAATTCAGTATTTAAGAATTATGCACTTTAAGGGCCTAAGAGCCATGCATTTTAAGGGCCTAAGTGCCATGCAATTTAAATTATGCACTATATTGTGATGTATGCTTTAAGAGTGAAGTTTGTGTATAATAAAGTGCTTAATGGATTTTTAGTGTTCTTGTGTGTTTAATGGTGAAAACAATGTGCTTTGGTGTAACAAAATGCTAGGAGAACCTATGTCGAAATTTAGGAAGTGTATAAGGAGTTCAAGATGTTTTAAAGGAATTTTGATGAACTAAGAAGTGCTCTAGAGTGTAACAAGGACTTAGGCATGATCTTGAAGTTTTAGTATGTACCAAAGTCATTTTTGGATTTAGGTAAAGACTTAGGCAAACTTTGGTAAAATAAAATAAGGAGAAAGTGTGAACTTGAAAAAGGATTTCAAGAAATGACATAAGGAGTTGATGGTAAGAAATGATGCTTGAAAGATGATGTTAAGATGAGGAGAAAGCATTTTGGGATAGTAGTTTTCATAGGTAAGAAACACCATTAAGAAATATAATGTAAAATGTTATAAGTGTTAGTGAATTTATAATGAAAAATGAGTAACAAGTAAAACATGGTATCAGGAGTGTTTAAGATGATATTTTGACATTAGAATATACCTAGGAACATTAGGGAAGTTTATACATTAAATGGAGGTGAGGAAATAAGGCAACAAGACCTGAAAAATAATGTTCTGGAGTAATACTGGAGTGGTCCGGGTTTGCAAACAAGAACCTAAACCCGGACCACCCCAAAAACATGCCCGAGAGTGAATCCTGTATGTGGTCCGGGTTTGTAAACTCGGATACAAACCCGGACCAGGTGAAAAAGAGGGCAGAGAGTTTTGCGATGATGTGGTCCGGGTTTGTAAACTCGGACACAAACCCGGACCACCCTAAAAATGTCCCAGAGAGTGTTTTTAGGCCTTTCCAAGGTGGGGAATTGAATGTTAAAGATAATATATGATTGTAGGAGGTGTTTGATGACTAATAATGAACGTTAGGAGGGTGAACAAGTGTAGGTTAATTGTGAAAGTATGTGAAGTAGTTATGTAAAGTAATTAGCTAACTATAAGTCAAGAACGGTAATTAACCGACATTACTAAATGTGTATAGGGGTTGCATACGGTGGAAATCAATCGAGGCAAGGACCAAGGTATGGTTTTCTTGCAGTCTGTTGCCTACCGGTTTACACCGGCTTGTGTGTTGTTTGTTTTTCTGTGTGTTTATGACTTTGTAAATTAAACCATGTAAAGTTTACAGTTGTTTAAATGATTATTATTGATAAGTAGACTCTCTCTTCCCTTGTGTGTGTCTAACAAGACTTGACCTATTACTGTGATTTGTGTATTGAGTTCAATAATGAACTGCTGCCAAGTGCTAACGGGGAAGTGAGAGTCCGGTCTGTTCCGGCCCGCGTGTTGAGTATGGAGTCGATGTCATAACGGTTTCGATTCTCTTTGTATGTTATGGTTGTTTTCCAATTTGGTTTCCAACCTTCCCTTTACTTACCCAAGGCTATTTTACTGACTCACTTCGGGCACAGGGGCATACTATGTGTTATATCGGTGGGCTTGGATCACTATATCCGAGGCACCTTGTTTTAAGTTAACCGTTCAATCTAACAGGACGGTAACGAGTTATGTAACGAGCTTAGCATGAGCATGGCAACATTCTCTAGGCTCTCAATGGGGACTACTATGTTGGTTCTCTTCCTAAAAGGATTGTATGTGTGTGATGATGTGTACGATACCCATGTTATGTTATATGTATAAGTTGTGTGATTAAAACGAATGCCATGTCATCATGACATTGGTTGCGCGTATCCCGGTAGCCGATGGCGCGTTAACCATACCAGCCAAGGGTTGCTGACCCCCTCGGGGGATCCATATTTCTTTTACTGCAGGATGAGGATCGAAGAAGCGAGTGGCTCTAGATCCTAGGATGTAGTT
Organism: Limonium bicolor; assembly: GCA_023374045.1. NCBI lineage: Eukaryota > Viridiplantae > Streptophyta > Magnoliopsida > Caryophyllales > Plumbaginaceae > Limonium > Limonium bicolor. The sequence continues at coordinate 371,169,055 of CM041777.1, read as the reverse complement.
TACTTTGAGTACTTTTGGAAGTTGGCCCGGGATGCGCCTGTGCTCCCGTGGTGTGATATATTTTGGTTATGACAGTTTACAGTGACAGTATACAATGAAGGATATATGTAAACACTCGGTATTTTGTTGATGTATATGTGTTGTTAGTTCTATGCTCGGGAGTCTGATCATCAGACCGTACACTTGTATTTATTCAGCCTTGTTAACCACGTGGGTGGTTGACGGCGTTGTACGCACATTCGTTTAGTTACTGTTAGTTGTTTAAGTTCCGCTGCGATTTCAAGTAGTGTTGTGCGTAGTAGGGTGTTACAAAAAGTGGTATCAGAGCGAATATCGCTCTGATGACTAGAATACCGAGCTAGGGATATACCGAGTTAGGAAACCTAACTACAGTTACCTAAGTGAACAGTTATGGAAAGGTTAACCACTAACTAAGTGTGAGATACCTTATATCGGGAAGCGTTACAACCGTTGGACCGATAAGTGTGCAAGCATATTGCTAATGAATATTCATGTGAATTCAGATGGCAGGTAGACCGCGAGGTAGAGCCGCGGAAGCGGTACTGGTGATACGGGTGACCGGGCGAGAACACTACGGCTCAGGTTATGGCTGAGGCAGTAGCAGCTGCCGTAGCCCAAATGGTACCCCAACTTGTAGCTGCGATTCAGCAGGGACAAACGCCCGGAGTTCAACTACCACCACCGCCACCGCCACGAGAGACCAACTTGGTCAAGGCGTTGGCTGATTTGAGGCCACCCTCATTCAGTGGGGAGACCGATCCCGTAAGCTCGAGGCGTACATCTCCGAAATGGAGACCGCCTTCGAAACCCTAGCAGTACCTGAGCAGGTCAAGGTTCGACTTGCTGCATATTACTTGAAGGGCTCGGCACAGAGCTGGTGAAAGCTTGTGCGAGAGGGCAGAGTTGCCGACCCGACTTTTCTATGGAGGGAGTACACGGCTCTGCTGTGAGCCAAGTACTACCCAATACATGTGCAAGAGGCCAAGCGCCTGGAGCTGGACAGTTTGAGGCAAGGGGATAAGATGACGGTAGATGAGTACTACTCGGCCTTCATCGGACTTATCCACCTGCTACCGGATCTGGGTTACTCAGACCGGATCCTTGTGAACCGTTTCTACAACGGACTGAACTATCGCCTACGCTATGGCATGGGGCCTACTGGATATACCACCTTGCAGGTAATGGGACTACGGTGTAATGTGAGTAAGTGTGTACAATGTGTTAATGTGTTGTGAATTTAGTTGGCGGGGCATAACTGACACCCTAAATATAGGAGTGCTATCATGCCGCTGCAATTGTGGAGATCACCGTCCGTCTGAGGGACGAGGAGAGTGTGCTCAAGCGCAAGGCTATGAACGAGGGCCAAGGCACGCAAGGGCAGTGGGGAGGAAAGAAGAAGAAGTCATACCCCCAGTCCGAGAAAGGACAGCAACAGGGTGGCAAGGGCCAGACCCAGACCACCACTGCTGAGGAGCCTCTGCAGCTCACCTATGCGTATGCGGCCAAGCCCCTACGTTCTTACCCACCTAAGGGTAATTATCAAATCCTGTGTGATAAGTTGAAGTGTATGTTGATAAGTTGTGAGACAAGTATTGATTGTGTGTTGTGATAGCAGCTAGCACGGGCTCTGGACCGGAGCGCCACTATTACTGCAAGTGGTGCAACGGAGACCACCCCGGCAAGGACTGCAAGGGTAATGATGTGCAGTGCAGATACTGTAAGAAGATTGGTCACCGCGATTACGATTGCTGGCAGAACCCAAACAGTAGAAGCTACAGGCCCAAGGGGCAATGGAAGAGTAAGGCCACTGCGACCACCGATGGCCAGAAGACGGCGAACCAGCCACCCCCAGATCAGAGGTACACGGAGTCCCAGAAGGGGAAGGGGTCGAGGTCCAACAAGGCCACCCTGAATGCGGTGGACCGGTCTGAGGCGCCAGGGCCCTCTTCTAGACCAGGTACCGCCTAAACTGTTGAATGTAATAAGTGTTTGCATACCGCATTCCATGCATGTGTGTGAGTGAGTTTAAGTAAACAACCATGTGAGTAAATTAATAAAGTATAGTGTGAAAGTCACCTAATTAGAGTACTCTAAACTTAAAGGAACCTTCAATATATGTTATCCAATCCCACCCTCACCAAACCCTGGAGAAACCACCATCAACATCACCGACTTTCCATTGGAGCAATGTCAGGTTATCCAGCCAGGTATGATTCTCTTAAATGGATACCTGACACCGGAAGCACAAATCCGTATCATCAGACGATGCGACGAACTTGGAGCAGAACCAGGAGGTTTCTACACACCCGAATACCCGAACGGATCAAGAATGCAATTGAAGATGATGTGCATGGGTAAGGACTGGAACCCTTACACCAAGTCATATCAAGATGTGCGAGCTGAAGATGGAGCAACAGTACCAAGTATACCTGAGGAGTTCCATGCGGTCGTTAACCACGCCGTGGGAATTGCTCAACAAGTTGAAACGGATTCAATTCCAAGTGTGAAAGCAGATCTATGCATTGTGAACTTCTACCAGAAAGGTGGACGGTTAGGTTTACACCAAGACAAGGACGAGTCACCCGAGTCTCTAAGTAAAGGAGTACCCGTGGTGTCTTGGTCCATTGGTGATACCGCAGTGTTTGTGTATGGCGAGCAGAAGCGTGCTGACCTCGCAAAGAAGCTAGTGTTGAAATCGGGAGATGTGTTAATCATGGGTGGGCAGTCAAGGATGCTATACCATGGCATCAGGAAGATCAAACTGAATACCGCACCGTCGGTAGTGATCAATGCCACACACATGAAACCCGGAAGCTTAAATTTGACCTTCAGGCAGTTTTAAGCCTTGTATAATTATGTGATGTGATAAACCAGCGTGTATTAAGGATGTTGAAAGTGTTAATCATGGCGACAGTATAAGCCAATGAATGTTGTAAAAAGAGTGTGTTAATGAATAAAGTGGAGTTGTTTGAAGCATATAAACCGTGTTGTTACCCAATACTTATTAGTTTGCCAATGAATTAGGCTGTGCACTCGGAACGGGAGGTACATTGAGTGTCTGCAATGAGGCAGAAGCCGGCAAGAGCGGCACAATCCTCACCGGTACCTTTCCAGTCAATGGCGTGGACGCTTCGATCTTGTTCGACTCCGGAGCCTCACACACATTTATTTCGCTATCTTTTGCGAAGAAGCTGGGGTTGGATGGTGATGAGATGCCAGACTTCTTGGTCACTCTCCCATCGAAAGAGCGGATCAGGTGTACCCGCTACCACCGAGATGTTATTGTGAGAATCAGAGGTGAAGAGTTTCCGATCGACTTGATAGAGTTCGACGGACTTGGCTTTGATGTGATTGTCGGGATGAACTGGTTGGAGCGGTACAAGGGCAGAATCCTGTGTGCCGAGCATCGACTGCTTCTTCGGAGCCCATCTGGGGTTACCATATCTTACCGCCAGAGGCCCAGGGAGCCTTCGACTCAGATCATCACCGCCATGGCTATGTATCATGAGTTAGGACGAGGGAGTGATGTATACCTCTGCTATGTCCAGGACATAGAGAGAGATCCAGAGTTTAGCCCAGATGTGCCGGTAGTGTCGGAGTTTCCTGATGTATTTCCTAAGGAACTGCCGGGCATGCCGCCAGCACGAGAGGTTGAGTTTGAGATTGACTTGATTCCAGGCACCGGACCCATTGCGAAAGCACCTTATCGTATGGCTCCAGCGGAGATGACAGAGCTCAAGGAGCAGCTGAGAGACCTACTCGACAAGGGCTTTATCCGCCCTAGTGTTTCACCATGGGGAGCGCCGGTCCTCTTCGTGAAGAAGAAGGACGGTAGCCTCCGCCTGTGTATTGATTATCGGGAGCTGAATGCTGTTACGGTGAAGAACCGTTACCCTTTACCACGCATCGACGACCTATTTGATCAGCTGAAGGGAGCATCAGTATTCTCCAAGATAGACCTACGTTCCGGATACCATCAGATTGCCATCCGTGACAGTGATATTGAAAAGACAGCATTCAGAACTAGGTATGGGCACTATGAGTTCACAGTTATGCCGTTTGGCTTATCTAATGCACCAGCAAAGTTCATGGACTTAATGAACCGCTTGTTCCAAGATCAGTTGGACAAGTCTGTGGTAGTCTTCATCGATGATATTCTAGTGTACTCGAAGTCGAGAGGTGAGCATGAAAGCCACCTGAGAAGTGTGTTACAAACGTTGAGAAAGAATCAGTTGTATGCAAAGTTTTCGAAATGTGAGTTTTGGTTGAACCAAGTATCCTTTCTTGGACATGTGATTTCTGAGGCCGGGATCGCTGTTGATCCGGCAAAGATAGATGCAGTGTGCACCTGGCCTAGGCCGAAGACAGTTACCGACATCAGGAGCTTCCTCGGTCTGGCAGGTTATTATAGGAGGTTTGTAAAGGACTTCTCCAGTGTCTCGAAGCCGATGACTTCCTTGATGAAGAAGGATGCACCATTCGAGTGGACAGTCGACTGTGAGAGTTCTTTCACGAGTCTCAAGGATGCTCTGACATCTGCACCGGTTCTGACATTACCAGACGGTCCAGATGGTTTTGAGGTCTATTGCGACGCATCAGGTAGAGGTATGGGTTGTGTGTTGATGCAACACGGGAAGGTTGTAGCTTACGCCTCCCGACAGCTGAAGAAGCATGAAGAGAACTACCCTACCCACGATTTAGAATTGGGTGCCATTGTCTTCGCATTGAAGATATGGCGACATCATTTGTATGGGGTAAGCGTGACAATCTATTCCGACCATAAGAGTTTGAAATACTTGTTCACTCAGAAGGAGTTGAACATGAGACAAAGAAGGTGGGTTGAATTTCTGAATGACTACTACATTAATCTGCCAATATAAGGAGGGTAAGGCAAATGTGGTAGCTGACGCATTGAGTCGCCGAGCACACTCTCTCCATTTGCTAGTCCCTCATACTGGCTTGGTTGAAGAGGTGCGAAGTGCTCAGATGACCGATCAGTATATGGTGGAGATCAGGCAGAAGCTTATTGATGGCACATTCGAGGGTCAGAAGTACGACTTCAGACTCCACGATGATGACTTGATTCGGCTCAATGGCCGATTGTGTATACCCAGGAGTAGCGCTGAGTTGAAGGAGCGCATATTGAGTGAATCCCATTGTTCTACTACTTCGATTCACCCCGGAGCTTCAAAGATGTATAAGAGTATGAAAAGGTATTTTTGGTGGATTGGAATGAAAAAGGATGTAAGTGATTATGTGTTGAGGTGTCTCACTTGTAAGAAGGTCAAGTTTGAGCACCGACGGCCTGGTGGTATGGTACAGCCAATGCCAGTGCCTGAGTGGAAGTTCCATGATATATCCATGGACTTCGTAGTAGGGCTTCCGCCTACAAGGGGAGGTCTGAATATGATTTGGGTTGTTGTTGACCGACTGACCAAGGTGGCCCGATTCATTCCGATGAAGGACACCTGGAAAGTGGCAAGACTGGCAGAACTCTTTGATAAAGAAATTGTAAGACATCATGGTGTACCAAAGACGATTGTATCTGACAGAGATACCAGGTTCTTATCTAGATATTGGAAGTCTACACGAGAAGCACTGGGTATCGAACTGAAATTGAGTACAGCGTTTCACCCACAGACCGATGGTCAGAGTGAGCGCACCATTCAGACACTTGAGGATATGCTACGTGCATGTGCACTTGACTTTCAGACCAGCTGGATTGATAAGTTACATCTGATCGAGTTTAGTTACAACAACAATTATCATGCTTCGATCAAGATGTCTCCCTTCCAGGCCTTGTACGGTAGACCATGCCGCACGCCATTATGCTGGGATGAGTCGAGTGAGACGGTCATTATAGGACCAGAGTATCTTGAGCAAGTTCAGGCAGAAGTTCGCCAGATCCGGGCTAACATGAAAGTAGCTCAGGATAGACAGAAGTCGTACGCAGATGTGCGCAGACGTGACCTGGAGTTCGCCGTGGGCGATCAGGTATTTTGAGAGTATCCCCCATGAAGGGAGTATTTCGTTTTGGCCAGAAAGGCAAGTTGAGCCCAAAATATGTGGGGCCTTATGTTGTGACGGAGCGGATCGGCCCGGTAGCTTATAGACTTGATTTACCCGCCGAGCTGGGCAAGGTACATGATGTATTTCATGTGTCCCAGTTGAAGAAGTATATGTCTCATCCGTCTCATGTACTTCAGCCCTGAGAGGCTAACTTTAGAGCCAACCATGCGATCAGTGGAGACTCCGGTACGGATTCTGGACACTAATACTCGACACTCGCCATAAGTCAGTGAACTGGTTGAAGTTCTTTGGTCTAACCAGGACGTTGAGGCCACTTGGGGGCTGGAAAGAAGATGAAGTGAAGTACCCGTCATTGTTTACTTCTAGTGTTTGTATGTATAGGTACGGGGCTACCCCATTTAAGGGGTGTAGAGCCGTTTCGGTATGGGTGGGCGACATGTAATGTATACCTTGTCCATGTTATGTTCAGACCGTGAGTCTGAATGATGTTGTGATGTTTTATTGTTTGGGCCAGTGTCCGATGTGAGTAAAGATGTTGTTAATGTATCTGGAAGTGTTGTTGATAGTTTCTCATGTTCTAATAATAGTTATGTGGAAGTATGAACTTTGGGGACAAAGTTCTTTTAAGGGGGGTAGATTGAATACCCCACCTTAATATTTGTTTAAACACCTAAGGGTATATTAACTAAAAAGAGTCTTATCAACTTAGTAAACAAATTAAACAAAAGAAAACACAAAAATGTGCTTTAAGTCTATAAGAGCCAAAACGGCTCTAAGCTTGGGTTGACTTGGACCTAATGAACTTACCAAGACCTCATTTATATACTAATGAACATATTTAACCCAATTACCAAAGAAAACCAAGCTTGAAAACAGGTTTAAACACAAAATGTGCTTTAAGGAGTCTTAAAGCACTTTTTGAAAAATTGTCTTGTAAATGAGTTTTGAATGGCTAAATGTCCATCATTACTCTTTAATTAACATGTGTACGATATAGTATCACATTTGGAAGTCTATATCAATGGGAAATCAAAATTTTCACTTCTATATGCCTTTGTTTTAAGAATTGATTTTATAAGCTATTTTGTAACATATGTTGTATTAAGTAAAATTGACAAACAAAGACTAAAATACCCTCATTATATTATAGGGGGCCGGTTTTCTAAGTGTGGTGACTCACCACTCTCTAGTTAATATGATAAGTAAATAAAGAAAACTAATTAAACTACTTTTTACTTTCTAGAACAAATATCTTCTTAAAGCAAATTCTATCTCATTCTCTCATTCACCTTCTTCATTCACACGGTTCCAAATCCTTCTTCCTCCCTTCTTTGCTGTTCTCTCACGGTAATATCACCACCACCATTAAACCTCTTCTTTGACCTCTTGTAAAATCTAGCTCACTTGTCCAAATCAAAACAAACACCACATCTCTTCCTCGCTCAAGCTCTTCATTCATCTTATCAAAACTTCAAGAGCCCCATTTGGTGCCATGGAGTTCCACCATTGAAGGATCTTGAGCTTGTATTTTGACATATTATTACTCTCCTTTGCTTCTAGGTAAGGAATCTCAAATAAAAACTACATTCCTCAGTTTTTGTTGTGACCGAAATACCCATTGATGGAGCTTCTTTGTGTGACTTTGTTCTAGCTTCATTCCAACTCTTCATGGACTAGGTGGAGTCCTCTCTTGATATATATTCAAACCTCTTTCAAAGATCAAGGTAAAACAACTAATTGTTTTTTGAAACAAGGTAAAATTAGGGTTTACAATGAGATGAAGCTTATAGCTTGAATACTCATTATAATGTTTTATATTGTTTAGAACTTGACAAGGAATCAATACCTTACCGGTTTTATAAGAAACAAAAAGAAGTTGTTTGGAAAAGTGGTAACTCTACTACTAATGTTGTTTAATGCCTTAGGAGAAATGAGCTATAAATGCTTGTAAACTACCTAAAGCAAATGGTGAATGACTTAGTAAAGTGTTCTCAGAGACTAGTAAAAGGCATATGTGTTGGAGTATTTGCGGTCAAGGCAATATATTATGGAAATTCAGTATTTAAGAATTAGCACTTTAAGGGCCTAAGAGCCATGCATTTTAAGGGCCTAAGTGCCATGCAATTTATTATGCACTATATTGTGAGTAGTGCTTTAAGAGTGAAGTTTGTGTATAATAAAGTGCTTGATGGATTTTTAGTGTTCTTGTTGTTTAGGGAAAACAAGTGCTTTGGTGTAACAAAATGCTAGGAGAAACCTATGTCGAAATTTAGGAAGTGTATAGGAGTTCAAGATGTTAAAGGAATTTTGATGAACTAAGAAGTGCTCTAGAGTGTAACAAGGACTTGGCATGATCTTGAGGTTTTAGTATGTACCAAGTCATTTTTGGATTTAGGTAAAGACTTAGGCAACTTTGGTAAAATAAAATAAGGAGAAAGTGTGAACTTGAAAAAGGATTTCAAGAATGACATAAGGAGTTGATGGTAAGAAATGATGCTTGAAAGATGTTAATGAGGAGAAAGCATTTTGGGATAGTAGTTTTCATAGGTAGAAACACCATTAAGAAATCTAATGTAAAATGTTTATAAGTGTTAGTGAATTTATAGGAAAAATTAGTACAAAGTAAAACATGTATTAGGAGTGTTTAAGATGATATTTGACATTAGAATATACCTAGGAACATTAGGGAAGTTTATACATTAAATGAGGTGAGGAACTAAGGCAACAAGACCTGAAAAATAATGTTCTGAGTAATACTAGAGGGTCCGGGTTTGCAAACAAGAACCTAAACCCGGACCACCCCAAAAACATGCCCGAGAGTGAATCCTTTATGTGGTCCGGTTTGTAAACTCGGATACAAACCCGGACCAGGTGAAAAAGAGGGCAGAGAGTTTTGCGATGATGTGGTCCAGGGTTTGTAAACTCGGACACAAACCGGACCACCCTAAAAATGTCCCAGAGAGTGTTTTTAGGCCTTTCCAAGGTGGGGAATTGAATGTTAAGATATATGATTGTTGGAGGTGTTTGATGACTAATAATGAACGTTAGGAGGGTGAACAAGTGTAGGTTAATTGTGAAAGTATGTGAGTAGTTCGTAAATAATTAGCTAACTATAAAGTCAAGAACTAATTAACCGACATTACTAAATGTGTATAGGGGTTGTATACGGTGGAAATCAAAATCGGCAAGGACCAAGGTATGGTTTTCTTGCAGTCTGTTGCTACCTACGTTTACACCGGCTTGTGTGTTGTTTGTTTTTCTGTGTGTTTATGACTTTGTAAGATTAAACCATGTAAAGAGTTTACAGTTGTTAAATTATTATATTTGATAAGTATGCTCTCTCTTTCCCTTGTGTGTGTCTAACAAGACTTGACCTATTACTGTGATTTGTGATTGAGTTCAATAATGAACTGCTGACAAGTGCTAACGGGGGTGAGGAGTCCGGTCTGTTCCGGCCACGCGTGTGAGTATGGGAGTCGATGTCATAACCGGTTCGATTCTCTTTGTATGTTATGGTTGTTTTCCAATTTGGTTTCCAACCTTCCTTTAGCTTAACCAAGCTATTTTACTGACTCACGTCGGGCCACAGGGTCATACTATGTGTTATTCGTGGGCTTGGATCACTATATCCGAGGCACCTTGTGTTAAGTTAACCATTCAATCTAACAGGACGGTAACTTATGTAACGAGCTTAGCATGAGCATGGCAACATTCTCTAGGCTCTCAATGGGGACTAACTATGTTGGTTCTCTTCCTAAAGGAATTGTATGTGTGTGATTGTGTGTGATGTGTACGATACCCATGTTATTATATATGTATAAGTTGTGTGATTAAAATGAATGCCATGTCATCATGACAATTGGTTGCGCGTATCCCGTAGCTGATGGGCTGCGCGTTAACCATACCAGCCAAGGGTTGCTGACCCCCTCGGGGTCCATATTTTTCTTTTACTGCAGGAGGATCGAAGAAGCGGAGTGGGCTCTAGATCCAGGATGTAGTTTACTTTTGAGTACTTTTGGAAGTTGGCCCGGGATGCGCCTGCTCCCGTGGCGGATATATATTTGGTTATGACAGTTTACAGTGACAGTATACAGTGAAGGATATTTTAAACACTCGGTATTTGTTGATGTATATATGTGGTTGTTAGTTCTCTGCTCGGGAGTCTATCATCAGACCGGTTACTTGTATTTATTCAGCCTTGTTAACCACGTGGGTGGTTGACGGCATTGTAGCACCATTCGTTTAGTTACTGTTTAGTTGTTTAAGTTCCGCTGCGATTTCAAGTAGTGTTATGTGCGTAGTAGGGGTGTTACAATTAGCCACCCATGTGACTAACAAGGCTACTCCTACTACTACATACAGCATCGGTCTGATGGACCAGAATATCCAAGTACTACACACTTACGATACATACTCCAATTACCAAATCAAACACTAGAACTTCCCATTCATTACACTACTCCATAAGTTCAATACAATGTGATACACCGAGTTTACTAAGATCCTAATACAAATACAACACCTCTTTCAATTTCATAGATACTCATTAAGAGTCTAACCACTACTCATTCCTCACAAATTACTTACTTTCTAAGTACAAGGGGTGTCCACTTAGTACGCTCTGCATTCTATCTAATACGTCTAACTATCCAAATGTAGCCACCGGTCTCTTACCTTGACCATATCCGCTTTGGGTACCTGCACACTAAAAACGTTCCCCCTAGGAGGTCAGGTTACGCTGAATATGACTTTCGCATATACCGCATGCTAACCGCGGTACGCCGACTACTTCGGGTCGGATATACATGGAGTTCCTTTTACATGCTACATACATACTAATACTACACAATACAATCAACAATACTTACTTACTTATACAAGGTTCGTTATCTACCAAGGAAAACAATTTGTTAGCAACCGTTCATTAGTTATTCGTTCATACCGGTTTCGTTGGATGCTCTCTTTCTCCTCTTACACGGGATCACCCGCTTACACTAAGCTTATCTTACTCTCAATGTTTTACTCACACTACGCAATACCTTCATTATTTCGCTCATCTTTACTCAGTACTCACTGCTACCATTGCTTACTCTTTCAGTACTAATCACTTGCTCTCGCATACTTAGTACCCATACTCTTCTCCTTACTCGTACTTACTCATTGCTCGTACACATTACGTACTCACTTACTCATTACTATTACTCATTACTCATTACTTACTCATACATACGCAATACTCAATACTCATTACTTGTGGTCTCTGGGCGGAGTTTACACAAGACTCGCCAACGGCCTACAAATCAAAGGCTATACCTTAGCTCCTCAAACACATATACAAACATCCATTTTTATCGGACTAATCAAATTCCCACTCCTCTCCTGGAGTATCTTACAATCTCATGGATTAGCCTAAAGTTCTCTCTCGATAACCTCCAACTAGCTTAGGGAATTGCCACCGTCTAGTATTCTCATATTTAAGGGTTCCCCCAACGTATCGAATACTCTCATGTTCGGGACATTACTTACATCAATCGGGTCCTGTCATAGTGGGTTGACTAGTTGCTAAGGGGTTTGAAGATCCCTCATCATTCTTTACAACCCTCGTGGTTCATGACTTGCACCAACATTAATTCCTCTAATAGGGGTTATTTATATACTTCCACAACTTATTGTTTGTGGATTGTTCATTCCAGTTTTCCTACCGTTATCGGGAGGTTACTACTCTCGTGCACTCTCTCACATTCTAGTGAGTTCATTGGTTTGCGTTATCGTTTGTTGGTTCGTTAGTTTAGTGCGTTTCTACGTTTCCGTTAGCTCATAACATAACTCGTACTACGAGCCGCTAAACAACAAGACTCATCTATGAGTCGGTCTACGCACTAAGTGAAGCCACACAATCAATGAAGAAGGGTTAGCTCATACAACATACAGAAAGACATACAATGAAAGACAATAATCCGTTTTCATGCTTTAGTCTTGATTAGCCGGCATACAGCACACAAATCAACGTAACTCGGTTAGCATACGGGGTATGAGAAAATCATACCTTTCACCGGGGTTAGCTTTACCGTGTGTTCCCTTGTTCCTTGGCTCACACTTGTTGCACTGATAATGTTTCAAACATTGTTATTAATACTTTGTTCATACGGTACTTGAATAGTTACTACTCCCGTGCTTACCCCGTTGTCCCGTTATACTTAGTTTTACTTATGTCAAATTATGTTCTTACTTCTCACTCACTTCCTACACTTGTTTATACTTCTTAGGACCTTTAAATATCACCAAACAACGCCTTAAAAACTTCTAAAACCATTACCATTCAATCCCCCTTGTTTAGACCCCTTTAAAACCCTTACGGCTCATTTTTGGGGGTGGTCCGGGACTTAGTCAGGACCCTAAGTCCGGACCAACACTTAACTTGACTTTCGGCCTATTTTTACACCTGGTCCTGGACTTAAGTCCCGAACCAACTGCTGTATCAACTTTTGGGGCATTTTTAAGGGCGGTCCGGGACCTCATACAAGGGCTAGGTCCCGGACCCTGCTAAAACCTGCAACTAAGGTGATTTTCAACCCCAAATCAACCCTTAATCCACCCCTAAACATTCCATAAACTTTCCACATGTTTAAACACCTTAAAACACTCCTTAAACCACCTCAAATCATTGGTCCAATCCTTGCTCAATTCTGGCTTAAGTTCTACATTCTCATTCTTGCATTTTTACACTTTGCACACTTGTGCATTCCTAACTTCTTCTTGGTGGGTTACTACCCTCTACCAACTTCAGCAAATTGCTTATTGACCATTACAATTCCATCATAGACAAATGCACTACCTATACCCATGTCAAATCTCCATCTTCAAGATTACAAACACAAACTATTTTTCTTGAAATTCCAAGGTCTTTATAACCCATTTTGCTACAGATTTTTCTCACTACTTTACTTACCTCTAAAATAGCTCCTAAGGGGTTAACTAACCAAATTGGCTTCTCTTCAAACACCAAGTTAACCCTTGGTCATTTCCCTACTCACTATACACCTAAAACTCCTTTAGTTTCTATCGAAATTTTGCCATAGCTCCGTTGTTTTTCTAGCCTTGTCCAAAACTCATATCATCATCAATTTTCATTCAAATCAATCCTAATCTAGCCACACCCACAAGGGGTCCTACCAGCACATATACAAATCCTTCCTAATTCATCCAAATACCTTTCCATTCTAGTTTTGGGTTCATTCATTTGGTTTTCCCCATTCCCAATAATTCTAAAACATCAAAGTAAGCATCAAGGTAGTTTAATTACCTTAATTTTTATAAGTTCCTCTTTTCCAAGCCTTCTCTTCTCCTCTTCTCTCTTGGTTCCCAAAACCGGTCAAGAGCAATAAAATTGCCAATGCTCCAGCCCAACATTAAATAAGGAAAATGAGATTAAGCAAAGACCCTTAACTCATTAATTACTTAAGATTACTAGGAAGTGCTTAGAACACTAAAATTTGTATTACCTTTGAAACCCTAGGAATGGGTTCTTGCCATGAATCAAAGGATGGGCTCTAATCCACCATGGGAGCTTGGAAAATATCCTAAATGGGGAAAGAACAAGGCATTACAAGGGGGTAAAATCGGCCTTAATAGAAGATGGAGAAAAGATGACTTTTTCATGGAAATTTTTACCTTAATGGAGAGAGGAGGCTCCAAGCTTCAAGATGGTGTAGTTTACTCTTCAAATATCCAAAACCCATGGAGGTAAAACTCCTCCATTTGGAATTTTTAAAAGATAGAAATGTAGAGCTTGATGAGGGGAAGAAGAATATGCAATTTATTTTCGATTTGGGGCTTAAATGAAGCTTGGGCAAGCTTGGAAAGATGGAGAAGCCATGGAAGCTTTTGAGGAGCTTCAAAATCGTCCCCAGTAGAACAAAGAAGAAGGAGAAGTCTGGTGGGGGGGAAACGTGGGTGAGAAGATAGGAATAGGAGAGAGAGAGAGAGTATTAAAGTGATTTTGTACTTTTTCCTTTCTACTTTTTGCTTTTCTCTTTATTTTCTTTTCTTTCATTCTTTACTAACTTAGTGTGTGCGTGTGAGAGAGGCTGACTTATATTATAAAAACTGGCCCCCACTGTTCACGCATGCTGGAGCGTTTTTCATTTTTTACAGAATACGCTCATTAATTTACCCGGTTTTAGCACTATTCACTAACCGGGCCTGTTCTCTGGAATTTTCTTGTTTAATTAATTTTAATGGTTCTTAAGCTTCCATTAATGTTTAATTATAGTTATTTGGTTGACTATAATTTCTACGGGTCCGTTTGACCACTCAAAGTCACGTTTTTGGGTTTTCTCGAAAAACGTGCGTAAAGCTTTATTACGTTTTAATCATTATTTGGATCCGTTTTCTTCGGGAATCGTTTCCATATATTATTTAGGCAGATAAGCCTTAGGAATCCATGTATAATCTAACCGGGTCCATACCTCTTATGGTATATAACACTGGTTTTAGTGTTTTTCGCTTTTTAAGCGTTTTTTTATTTCTTTGGATTTATTTTCCTTACCAAAATTACTAGGCACTATTAGGCCTTTCAAATACCATATTAGAATAATTGATCACCATATTTAAGTTCGGGGTATTGCATCTACCCCCTTAAAGAACTTTGACCTCAAAGTGTGGTGAATCTAATATTGTACTCGATAAATACTATACTCTATGGTAAGGTTATGACCTCATACATATAACTTGTCAAACTCCAAGTGTCTGACTCGATGTATACTCCACATCCAAACAGCATGTCACTGCACGCATAGCAATCACAATATCCGTTACAAGCGCTCCATGGGGTCGTCCGCAGATAAATGAGGGTACATCCTCTCCATGTCAAGCGATCCATCAGGTACCGGTCACATTTGAACACTATGCTTTTGGTTCACGAGTCATGACTTGAGCATTACACTTTCTGGCTTACTGGCTCTACGTCCTTCTTTCAGATCAAATCATTTGCACATATAGAAGATCCTCAGGCACTTACTCATATTACTTACTCATACTTACTCAACTTTACTTTACTCATACTTTACTCGGGACTACGCTGCCCCAGTGCCCTTGGAATAATCCACAGAACACACACTGTCACCGTACGATCGGTGTAGTGGTATCAAAACTAATCAACACTCCCACTGACTCAAACTAGCTTCACCTCTGTAAACACCCTACTGTTAAACCTGTCATTCAGTCCAATTCATCGTCCTTCCAGATTCACGCAGCGGTACATACTTACATGCAGTGGGTGATACAATGCCGTTAGTCACCTACGTGACTAACAAAGCTACTACTACTACATACAGCATCGGTCTGATGGACAGAATCCCGAGTACTACCATCTACAATACATACTCCATTTACTAATAAATCTACCATGTTCCATTCAATACTTTGCTCCCTTACACTACCATAAAGTACAACGTACATAACCGAGTTTACTAAATCCTTAACAAATACAATGCTTCTCCCAAATGTCATGTGTACCAGTAAGAGTTACATCTACCCATTTCCTCACTACTACTAGTACTTCCTAAGTACAAGGGTGTGCCATTTAGTACACCTCTACATTCACTTCTAACTATCCAATGTTCACCGGTGAAATACCCCAAACCTTAATGTGTTAATTAATTATGTAATTATAATTTTCTAAGGCTAAATAAGTCCTTAAGATCATTGGTGAAGAAATGAAAACCAAAAGAAAAAGAAAATGCGTAAAAGTCACCAAACGTTGAAAATACGTATTTAATTATTTTAGGAGTTACATACCTTCGTTAGGGTTATAAAAATATTTCTATACCCTATTACACACACTAAGAAACATGTGGGAAAAATCCCGGAAGAAAACGGAATCCGAAATGCGTTAAAACGCTAATAACGGAGTCTTAAAGATCGCGTTTTTTCGAGAAAACCCGAAAACGTGACCTTAAACAGTTAAATGACTCCGTAAAAATAATAGTTGAGTATGTAACAATAATTAAACATTAATGAGAGGTTAATAACCATTAAAATTAAAGGAACGAGAAAATTCTGGTAAACAGTCCCGGTTAGTGAATAGTACTAAACCGGTGAATAAACGAGCGTTTTCTGTTAAAAGACGAAAAACGCTCCAGCGTGTTTATATTAGTGGGCCGGTTTTATTTATGTAGACAGCCCACTCACATGTGACTAGTTAACTAATTGATTAAGTCAAGAGAGAGCCAAATTACAAAGGGCACAAATACCCCTCACTCTCTCTCTCCTTCCTTATTTTCTTTTTCCCCTCTCTCTCTTCCTCTCTTTCCTCTCTTTCTCTCCCAGCCGGTCTCCCTCCTCCCTCTCTGCGATGGAATTCTCCAACCCAAGCCAACAATGGCTTCCACCATTCCTCTTCATCCCTAAGCCCCATTTGAGCTCCGAATCAAAAACAAACCACATATTCTTCTTCCCCTCATCTTCCTCTATCATCCTCTCTTTTCAAAATTCCAAAAGGATGAAGTTGACCTCCATGGGTTTTCCCCATTTGAAGTGAAAATGGCACCAAAGAGGAGCTTGTAGTCTCCTCTTCCTTCCAAGGTAAAGATTCCCAAGAAAAACTCATTTTTCCTTCATCTCTTGGTGTAATCGATTTTTCACCATTTTGATACCTTGTTTTCTTCTTGTTTTCTTCTTGTTCTTGAGCTCCAAATTGACCCTTCAATGGTGGAGTAATTTCCTTCTTGATTCAAGGGTGAGAATCCCTCTTAAAAACTTCAAAAAGGTAAACCCTAACTTTGTGTTCTAGCCCTTTTATTGAATTGAGATATTCCAAGGGTTTAGATAATTAATTAAGTGTGTTTGTGTGTTCTTGGATGTTGGGATGGAGTTTGGAAACTCCATACCCTCTGGACCGATTTTTGGAGGAGATGAGGAGTAAGAGGTGAATTTAAGAGACTTGTAAAAATTAAGGTAAGAAACTACCTTAAACCTTGCTATAAATTGTTTAAGTGTTTGGGATGGGTAAACAATTTAATGAAACCGAGATTGTGAGTTGAAATCCATGTTAAAATGTGTTTAGTTGGTGTTGGTGAGGTTTGTGAACTAATGTTGAATTGAGGGCCTTAAGAGCCAATTATTGTGAGTTGTGATTGATAAATGTGGTTAGTGAGATTATGGAGATTTTGGGTGGTTATGTTGTTGTTGATGAGATTTGAGGATTTGTAATGTGCTGTTAGGACCCTTGAAAGGGTGTGGCTAGATTAGGGATGAGAAGGTGTATATTGATGAAATGGAGACGTAAAGTTTATGGGGAAGTTATGGCAAAATTTTAATGGAAAATGAGTGCTTGGTGATGGATTGATGGATGAGAGAACTTAGGTATTGAATTGGGTTGTTTGATGTTGAATAGAGTGGAGTGTTGGACTTGTAATGGTGAATAAATAACGGAGATAAGAGAGTGCAAAATCTGTAGCATGATGGTGAGGAAACACTTTTGGCATAGTGGTTATCATAATTATGAAACACCACTTAGAGGAACTAAAGAGAAAACATTGTAAGTGTTTGTGGAGTTATAAATTGAGTTTTGTGGTTGTTGTATGAAGGGTAAATGTGCCAAATGATGTTAGAACACATTAGGAGGCTTGAGGAGAAGTTTGGAAAAAGATTTGGACAATTTTGGGCAAATTCTGGTGGTGTCCGACCCAGGGGTCCGACCCACAGTTGGGTCGGACGGCCTCTGTGTGGTCACCCGTAAATGTTTCTGTAATGGTCCGACCCAGATGGTTGGGTCAGACATGGGTCGGACGGGAGAGAATTAAAGAACGGAGATGCTTCTGTAATGGTCCGACCCAGAAGGTTGGGTCGGACATGGGTCGGACGGAGAGGTTAAAAGACGGTAATGTTTCTGGAATGGTCCGACCCAGAAGGTTGGGTCGGACATGGGTCGGACAAGGTATAGGTTTTCAGACCCGAAGGTTACTGGAAGGGTCCGACCCAGTGGTGGGTCGGACGGTGGGTCGGACAGACCAAAAACCTACAAAAAAAAAATGAAAAGAAATGACAAATGTAGTTAACCCTAGGGGGTATAATGAAGGTAATCTAGGGTAAGTTTAGGCATTTAAAACATGTCAGGTAATCATGTAAAACACTTAGCAAAGCTTGAAGTTGAGTAAATAAATTAACCGCCATTATTAATCATGTCTAGGAGCTACGTTGGCGGGACTCGTACGCGGCAAGGACCAAGGTATGGTTCTCTTGCAACCTGTGTCCTACCGGATTACACCGGCTTGTATGCCAATGTGTTTTTCTATTTGTTTGCCACCTTGCAAGATAAAGCATGAAATGAGTTTACAGTAATTCATTATTGTGGCGTAACCAATTCCGATACCGCTTAACCTTAGTTATGTGTTAAATAATAGTTAACCGACCTTAGGTTCACATAAGAGATCGGTATTCGGAATAAACGTCCCAACCCATGGGAACGTTCTAATTACGGCTATCCGTGCGTTATTGTATGTTGTGACAATGCGTGATGTATGTGACTTGTTTAATATGTTGTTGATGTTGGATACTGTTATCCGTGTTGTCGAAATGGGATATGATTTCCCTTATGTGTCTAACCGAGTTAGTAACACTATGTGACGTATGTATGTGATAAGTTCCATAAGGGAACCTCTAACTAATAAGTATATGTTATGTATGGAGAGGAATCCGGGTGTCCCGGTCGTGCGTATTGTTTGGGAGTTAATATATATATGTGAATTAACTCCCATCCTGTTATGTTAGGGTTGTTTTCCTTCATTGGATTTCGACCTCCCATTAGCTTAGCCAAAGCTTACCTACCCAACTTCCAATCGGGTAGGGGGAAATCATGTTTAATGTTGGTAGGGTGTTGAAGCCTAAGTTCGCTTCGACTCCCTCTTTGTTATGTTACGGTTGTTCTTCCTCCTTGAATTACAACCACCCACAAGCTTAACCAAGGCTTACCTACCTCATCACTATTGCAGCTAGGGGGAAATTGTGTATGTTGTGTACGGTCCTATATAAGGCCGCCACTCAAGTAAAGAAAACGTATGTATGTTGTGCTCGGGCTTATATCACCCTGGCACTCCCCAAAGTGAAGTTTATGTACTCTAAGAAGAGTGAAATTAAGTTGTGTATGTTATAAAGTGAAGTGTGTTGTTATGTTGAGTGTGCTAACCTTGTGTATGTATTCATTAATGGATGTTGCTTATAAGCATGATATGTGTATGAGTTTGTGCATGTTTGAAATAAATCAACCGCATGCTAAGATGACAAATAGTTGTGCGTGGCCCGGTAGCATGCGGGCTGCGGGATTACCATACCAGCAAAGGTGCTGACCCCCTTTGGGGGCTCCCATACTTTTCAGGTACAAGGAACTGGAAGCCATTCGAGAGTAGGACGGGGTAGTGTTGTATGTGGTAGTCATGAGATTTGTGGATGTGTTATAGGCGTAGTAAGACCGAAAATATATCGGCGTTAGTTGGTAATTACTCAGTACAGCTGTAATGTAAGTGTATAATGACTGTTGGACGTGGAACAGGATTCATGTGTAGTCGCTCGGGAATTTAGTCCATCAGACCGGTACAATGTATGTATGTTAGCCTTGTTAGCCACGTGGGTGGCTAACGGCGTGTAACACCAAAGAGTTAAGTGATGTTGTGAGTTATGAATTCCGCTGCGATATGTTGTTAAGTGTGTTATTAGTTGTTGGGGTGTTACAAAAAGTGGTATCAGAGCGAAGTATCGCTCTGATGACTGAAATACCGAGCTTAGGAAGTACCGAGTTAAGAGTTTAGTACCTTGGGTTAAGGGTTGAGTGATAGCGTGAGAAGTACGCTAGTTAGGGAAATACCAGTGTGTACTGGATACCTACAGTATCCATCCCGCCCTCCACCAACCCTATTATATAACTTGGAAAGGACGTCAGAGAGATGGAAGTCCTCTCTTACTCGGGAATACCCGATCTGGCTGTTAATAAGTGCCCTAATGAGCACGGAGAACCTGTCATACGGTAGATTCCGAAAGGCGTGAATCCCGAAGACGGTCCCCATTTTAACAATATTAATCGCTCTTGTTAGCGAAAAGTGAGGAATCGTATGCATGAAGGAATGGAATTTCCAGCACCCTGGGTCGACAGGCGAAGCCGTCGAGGACAACCAGCTTGCAAGCAATAACCGTGCAACGGTGTTGAAGTGAAGTAGTAGAACCCGAGACGAGTGTCTACGGGACTACAATGTTAACTAACACACCAACGGTATACCAACCGATTAAGGAACTACAACGTAGTGCGAGGAGGATACAATACTAAGTAAAAAGGGGTCTCCCAGAATGGGAAACACCCTAGTCAATGGTTATCATGTGAAGACAGTGAGAAGTATCCAGAAGATTTATTGTTAAGACTGTAAGGTTGAGTAAGGGCCAGCAAGGCCACTGATGTTAGTGCGGATGAAAACAACACCGCAACCAGTGTGTATTGAACCGATAACCAGTTAGCATGGCGCACTTGCCATGGCATGTGCTGCTACAACAAGGTTGTGTGGGAGATTTTTTTTTTAGCAACTACAAAGTACTCAGTAAAGCACCATGAAGTTAAGTGGGATTATCATAACCGTGGAAGGGCCTAATAGCCTGACCACTGTACTTGGAAATATACCAGTCAGCAAGAAGCTAGACTTGGATAAGGCAAGAAACGTTGTAAAACCACGGAAATTTTTCTTTAAACCTAAAATCATTTTCTGTCAAACTCTTTTCAAAACCAGATTTTCTTTCAAACCCCTTTTATTTCCAACCTTCTTTTAAACCAAACCAGAAGACCTACATCGGCCTCAGTGCCATATGGTAGGTAAGTTTTACCCAGTTACTTTTAATTAACCGGATGGAAACCGGTAAACCCAAGGGTAACAACCCGAGGGAATGGATTGAGTTCGTCATAGCACAACAGTGGATATGTTTCCCTTGATTAAGTTCGGGAAACACAGAATGCATATTATCACAGGATAACATAAGAGGAGTTGACAACAGAATACTTCACCTAGGCGTGTGACGGACACTACGAGTATACCAACTGTAATGTGGGACGACCGCACTCCGATAGGAGCTTGTGGGCCTGACAAACCTTCTTATAGGTTAATCGGGTAAGTAGCAATGTATCAGTAGGGTACCCCACGTATGTATACGAGTGGAGTCTGGAACACGGGAAGTAGTCGACTCCATACTACGGTCCGAAGTAAAAGTCAAGCAAGAGAATGAGTTACCAAGAATGGTGGAAGTAAAGGAATCCAGTAAAGTCAACAAGACTGAAGGAATCAGTAAGTTTATTTTAAGGAAATGTTTAAGGGTGAACAAGTGCGAAATGCACGGGTTAGTAAGTAAAGGCGTAGAATATGTCTTAAGAATCCTGAAGGATGAATATAATAACTGGAGTAAGTACCCAGCCTATGTATGGTGAGGCGGATGCCTACTATGGATACGTTAATGTGCAAGGATCAGGACGAAACTCCCGAGATGATCACTAGGGATAAGAATCTCACTAAGGAGAATATTCAACAACCAGCCAAATAAATGGCGAAACACGGTGAAATGGCAGAAGCTAATATAATAGCGGATGCAGTGTAAGTTAATGTTATACAATGAATAAGAGCACAGTGCGCAGTAAGCGACCGTTGCATAAGTGTTGTTAAATAATAAGGTGGCAATAAGACCAGTTATGAGTGAAACTCAATGGACATACAAATAAGTGATGATACACAGACTGAGCAATACGCCAGTAGTTGATGCTACGTGATAAGGAACACAGTATGAATTCCTATTGCTGTCTCATAAGAGACTTACTGTCAAGAGTTTACGCCTCTGCACTCTGTATGACTGAGTGTTTTGGTATTGCGCTTGCACGGTAATGATCGAGTGAAATAGCTAGGAAATTGGAAATGTTAAATGTAATAGAAGAACAAGACTTATGGTGTGATAAAACCGATGCACAAGACAAGCACAGTCGTACCAATCAAAAGGTACTTGGTTGACATAAGTGACTACAGTAGCACGATTGTTGAATATCGCTATGGAACATACCTCAAGTGTTGGAAATAACCGACAGAGTACTACACAAAAGGTAGTAGCTCAAACTTAACCGACAGTAGGTCGGAAGAAACCAAGTAAATCATTGTAGAATACAATAGATTATCGTGGAAATGAATAAAAAGTTTGTAACTCACCGGATTCACTCACGGTAAGAAATACCACGCGTCGGTTGAGAAACCATTATTACCAAGATAAAGGTGATAATCGGGGATGCATAATACAGTAAGGATAATGTATGGAGCAAACTAAGCTCTAAATTATCAAGAGTTGCGCAGCAGAAACTGGTGAACCAGTGAGTCAAATGATGAATGTGAATAGTGAACATGAGTGAATGACAAAATAATGATGTCTAAAAGCCTCACAGGCCAGGATCGAAACCAGTTAAGAGTTAAAATAACTCTAAGGAGAATTCTTGGTTAGGGACTAAACCGCCAATATGGTTAAGATCCTCTAATCAAAACACATTGTGTAATAAACCGCGTGGAGATAAAACACTTCACGACGGTAGAACGTTTAAACCAGTGATCAAGTGATTGATTACGTGGGCGTAATCCCTTTTAAGGGGGGTAGAGCGCAAACCGTTTAGTATGTTTTACCGTACAAGTGTACGTGAACTATGATGTGCATAGCACAAAATGATTTGTTTTGATGATTGGTGTGTGTGTGTCACATAAACATACACATTCATTCATTGTTAATTGTGGTAATTACGCACGGAAGATGCGAATACCCTTGCGATAAGTGTGTTTATTGTGTCAACAAATATGTGTGAAAGTACAAGTATAAGGGAGTAGAAAAACTCCCGGGGAACTAAAACCCCGACTATGTATGTTCAAATAATACTAAATGTAAAACCGTGTATGGTATTTTGATAAAAGTATATATATATATATACAGTATTGTGATCTATGAAGAGGTATGACACCAACGTAGAACCTAGTGAGAATTAAATTCCCTAGGTAACTTGATTTAAAATAAATCGGGAAGATGATTGATGGACATAGTACCACCCTTGGAGATGTAATGATTACGACTAGATGGATTAGAAGATAGAAAATGGTACATGCTTGAATTAGTTGTTGTTTTAAATTAAAGTGGGAGGTGAAACTTGATTATCATGAGATCAAGGGAAGCCGAACACAAATTGGGGTGGAGAGATAGTTCAACACTGATGCTGATCACGTCAGGGTTGGATGATTCTTGAAACTCCCTATAAGTGGTCATAAATAATCACTTCAAGAATAAGATGCAGTTAACAATAATTGGACTTGGAGTTGTATGGAGCTTTTAAAAGAATTTTAAATTGGGTCTCAAATTTGTAATTGGTATTTTCTAGACTTCAATAAATATTTTAAGATTCTTAGGTGGTATTTTCAAAGGAAGGACTACCTTTATGTGACCTCGAAGAGGATTTTCAACTTGTATCCTTCCAATAAAGGATTTCATTATACTTAACCTCATAGAGGGTATTTTCCTACTACTTGCTCACGAGCTGAGGACGTATGAGCCTTTGTCTTAGGACCGGTGACATGAGAAGTATATTTTAAAGATGTATGCAATTGTTTTGATCTCCCAAAGGAACGGGGACCATAGTGTCCATCGCGACCGGTCCTGCGGGATCACAGTGTATATGTACTCAACATGGGTCTCGAACCCATGAAGAGATGGAAAAGGAATTTCTGGTTGATATACATGCTATGACATGTTGTGTGGTATGTGTAGTAATTATTATTTTGGACCTTGGGTCCTAATGTGATTTAATTCCGGAAGTGTTATGTTGTCAAGACCTATGTGTCTAAAGGATGTTGTGTTATCAAGACCTAAGAGTCTAAATGTTGTTATGTTACCCAGACCTAAGAGTCTAAGGGTTGTTATGTATGTACAATGTTGTTAAGGTACCCGGACCATTAAGTCTGAGGATACTATGTAAGTATGTTATGTCATGTTATGTATGTATGGATGTGTTACCCGGGCAGTTAAGTCCAAGGTTGTGATGTAAAATATGTTTGTTATGGAAGTGTTATGTTACAAGTAATCCCCGTATTCTAACCAATGATGTGTGGGAAGTGTGAACTTCGAGGACGAAGCTCTTTTAAGGGGGGTAGTTTGAAATACCCCAAACCTTAATGTGTTAATTAATTATGTAATTATAATTTTCTAAGGCTAAATAAGTCCTTAAAATCATTGGTGAAGAAATGAAAACCAAAAAGAAAAAGAAAATGCGTAAAAGTCACCAAACGTGAAAATACGTATTTAATTATTTTAGGAGGTACATAACCTTCGTTAGGGTTATAAAAATATTTCTATACCCTAATTACACACTAAGAAACATGTGGGAAAAATCCCGGAAGAAAACGAATCCGAACAATGCGTTAAAACGCTAACGGAGTCTTAAAGCGCGTTTTTTCGAGAAAACCCGAAAACGTGACCTTAAACAGTTAAATGACCCCGTAAAAATAATAGTTGAGTATGTAACAATAATTAAACATTAATGAGAGGTTAATAACCATTAAAATTAAAGGAACGAGAAAATTCTGGTAAACAGTCCCGGTTAGTGAATTGTACTAAACCGGGTGAATAAACGAGCGTTTTCTGTTAAAAGACGAAAAACACTCCAGCGTGTTTATATTAGTGGGCCGGTTTTATTTATGTAGACAGCCCACTCACATGTGACTAGTTATCTAATTGATTAAGTCAAGAGAGAGCCAAATTACAAAGGGCACAAATACCCCTCACTCTCTTTCTCCTTCCTTATTTTCTTTTTCCCCTTTCTCTCTTCCTCTCTTTCCTCTCTTTCTCTCCCAGCCGGTCTCCCTCCTCCCTCTCTGCGATGGAATTCTCCAACCCAAGCCAACAATGGCTTCCACCATTCCTCTTCATCCCTAAGCCCCATTTGAGCTCCGAATCAAAAACAAACCACATATTCTTCTTCCCCTCATCTTCCTCTATCATCCTCTCTTTTCAAAATTCCAAAAGGATGAAGTTGACCTCCATGGGTTTTCCCCATTTGAAGTGAAAATGGCACCAAAGAGGAGCTTGTAGTCTCCTCTTCCTTCCAAGGTAAAGATTCCCAAGAAAAACTCATTTTTCCTTCATCTCTTGGTGTAATCGATTTTTCACCATTTTGATACCTTGTTTTCTTCTTGTTCTTGAGCTCCAAATTGACCCTTCAATGGTGGAGTAATTTCCTTCTTGATTCAAGGGTGAGAATCCCTCTTAAAAACTTCAAAAAGGTAAACCCTAACTTTGTGTTCTAGCCCTTTTATTGAATTGAGATATTCCAAGGGTTTAGATAATTAATTAAGTGTGTTTGTGTGTTCTTGGATGTTGGGATGGAGTTTGGAAACTCCATACCCTCTGGACCGATTTTTGGAGGAGATGAGGAGCAAGAGGTGAATTTAAGAGACTTGTAAAAATTAAGGTAAGAAAACTACCTTAAACCTTGCTATAAATTGTTTAAGTGTTTGGGATGGGTAAACAATTTAATGAAACCGAGATTGTGAGTTGAAATCCATGTTAAAATGTGTTTAGTTGGTGTTGGTGAGGTTTGTGAACTAATGTTGAATTGAGGGCCTTAAGAGCCAATTATTGTGAGTTGTGATTGATAAATGTGGTTAGTGAGATTATGGAGATTTTGGGTGGTTATGTTGTTGTTGATGAGATTTGAGGATTTGTAATGTGCTGTTAGGACCCTTGAAAGGGTGTGGCTAGATTAGGGATGAGAAGGTGTATATTGATGAAATGGAGACGTAAAGTTTATGGGGAAGTTATGGCAAAATTTTAATGGAAAATGAGTGCTTGGTGATGGATTGATGGATGAGAGAACTTAGGTATTGAATTGGGTTGTTTGATGTTGAATAGAGTGGAGTGTTGGACTTGTAATGGTGGATAAATAACGGAGATAAGAGAGTGCAAAATCTGTAGCATGATGGTGAGGAAACACTTTTGGCATAGTGGTTATCAAAATTATGAAACACCACTTAGAGGAACTAAAGAGAAAACATTGTAAGTGTTTGTGGAGTTATAAATTGAGTTTTGTGGTTGTTGTATGAAGGGTAAATGTGCCAAATGATGTTAGAACACATTAGGAGGCTTGAGGAGAAGTTTGGAAAAAGATTTGGACAATTTTGGGCAAATTCTGGTGGTGTCCGACCCAGGGGTCCGACCCACAGTTGGGTCGGACGGCCTCTGTGTGGTCACCCGTAAATGTTTCTGTAATGGTCCGACCCAAATGGTTGGGTCGGACATGGGTCGGACGGGAGAGAATTAAAGAACGGAGATGCTTCTGTAATGGTCCGACCCAGAAGGTTGGGTCGGACATGGGTCGGACGGGAGAGGTTAAAAGACGGTAATGTTTCTGGAATGGTCCGACCCAGAAGGTTGGGTCGGACATGGGTCGGACAAGGTATAGGTTTTCAGACCCGAAGGTTACTGGAAGGGTCCGACCCAGTGGTGGGTCGGACGGTGGGTCGGACAGACCAAAAACCTAAAAAAAAAAATGAAAAGAAATGACAAATGTAGTTAACCCTAGGGGGTATAATGAAGGTAATCTAGGGTAAGTTTAAGCATTTAAAACATGTCAGGTAATCATGTAAAACACTTAGCAAAGCTTGAAGTTGAGTAAATAAATTAACCGCCATTATTAATCATGTCTAGGAGCTACGTTGGCGGGACTCGTACGCGGCAAGGACCAAGGTATGGTTCTCTTGCAACCTGTGTCCTACCGGATTACACCGGCTTGTATGCCAATGTGTTTTTCTGTTTGTTTGCCACCTTGCAAGATAAAGCATGAAATGAGTTTACAGTAATTCATTATTGTGGCGTAACCAATTCCGATACCGCTTAACCTTAGTTATGTGTTAAATAATAGTTAACCGACCTTAGGTTCACATAAGAGATCGGTATTCGGAATAAACGTCCCAACCCATGGGAACGTTCTAATTACGGCTATTCGTGCGTTATTGTATGTTGTGACAATGCGTGATGTATGTGACTTGTTTAATATGTTGTTGATGTTGGATACTGTTATCCGTGTTGTCGAAATGGGATATGATTTCCCTTATGTGTCTAACCGAGTTAGTAACACTATGTGACGTATGTATGTGATAAGTTCCATAAGGGAACCTCTAACTAATAAGTATAGTTATGTATGGAGAGGAATCCGGGTGTCCCGGTCGCGCGTATTGTTTGGGAGTTAATATATATATGTGAATTAACACCCATCCTGTTATGTTAGGGTTGTTTTCCTTCATTGGATTTCGACCTCCCATTAGCTTAGCCAAAGCTTACCTACCCAACTTCCAATCGGGTAGGGGGAAATCATGTTTAATGTTGGTAGGGTGTTGAAGCCTAAGTTCGCTTCGACTCCCTCTTTGTTATGTTACGGTTGTTCTTCCTCCTTGAATTACAACCACCCACAAGCTTAACCAAGGCTTACCTACCTCATCACTATTGGAGCTAGGGGGAAATTGTGTATGTTGTGTACGGTCCTATATAAGGCCGCCACTCAAGTAAAGAAAACGTATGTATGTTGTGCTCGGGCTTATATCACCCTGGCACTCCCCAAAGTGAAGTTTATGTACTCTAAGAAGAGTGAAATTAAGTTGTGTATGTTATAAAGTGAAGTGTGTTGTTATGTTGAGTGTGCTAACCTTGTGTATGTATTCATTAATGGATGTTGCTTATAAGCATGATATGTGTATGAGTTTGTGCATGTTTGAAATAAATCAACCGCATGCTAAGACGACAAATAGTTGTGCGTGGCCCGGTAGCATGCGGGCTGCGGGATTACCATACCAGCAAAGGTGCTGACCCCCTTTGGGGGCTCCCATACTTTTCAGGTACAAGGAACTGGAAGCCGTTCGAGAGTAGGACGGGGTAGTGTTGTATGTGGTAGTCATGAGATTTGTGGATGTGTTATAGGCGTAGTAAGACCGAAAATGAATCTGAGTTAGTTGGTAATTACTCGGTACAGCTGTAATGTAAGTGTATAATGACTGTTGGACGTGGAACAGGATTTATGTGTAGTCGCTCGGGAATTTAGTCCATCAGACCGGTACAATGTATGTATGTTAGCCTTGTTAGCCACGTGGGTGGCTAACGGCGTGTAACACCAAAGAGTTAAGTGATGTTGTGAGTTATGAATTCCACTACGATATGTTGTTAAGTGTGTTATTAGTTGTTGGGGTGTCACAACCGGTCTCTCACCTTGACCACATCCACTTCGGTACCTGCACACTAAAAACGTTCCCCCGAGGGGGTCAGCTTTCGCTGAATATGATAACCGCATACCCCGCGTACTAGAGTGGGTACGCCGACCATTTGGTCGAATACATGGAATTCATTTTGCATTACATACATGCATACATACTTACTTACTTACATACATACATACATACATACATACATACATACATACATACATACATACATACATACATACATACATACATACATACATACATACATACATACATACATACATACATACATACATACATACATACATACATACATACATACATACATAGATACATACATACATACATGCTTTCATTCACGATACTACAATACTACACAAGGTATACATACATACGCACAGTACAATGCAGGGTTGGAAGACAATACAAGTCAACCAATACTTACTTACCATCTTCCAGAATACACATACACAATACATACTCATTACATACTCAATATGCAATACGGAGATACACTTCTCCAATTCACACAGAAGGCTTGTTAGCTTCTTTACACACCCGGGTTAATCGGGTGTCCAATACTCATTTACTCAAGGTGAATGACTTACAACAGTCAAGACCGATACACATACAATACTTACTTCTTACTTACTTTACTCAGGTTAAGTCAGAATGACCTCCGGGCAGGGATTACTACATCCCACCACTGGGCTTTAGGGTGGCCCACTAATCCAGGATGCTACCCATTCAAGGGAATTGGTCCATGGAAAAGATTACAGCCAGGATTCGGATCCAACCTCTTGTGTTTCCTTATCCTCACGCGTGGCCGAAACTATATCGGACTTCTACTCATTCCATTTACTCAATACTCAAGTTAGGAGTTAGGTAGTTAGGAATTAGCAGAAGTCATTACACCCATACCAAGGGTTAATACGCTACACAAGTACACATCCACATACATACACTTCATTCTCATCCATACATTTCATGAATTATACAAACTAAATGTTCGAGCGAATACAGCAAGAACAAAATAGTCCAAATACAATTAAGTGTGATAAAGTCCAATTCGTGCATTTATCTTATTTGATTGATCACATAAGCACACAAATTGGGGTAACCAGGTTAGGATACAGAGCATGAAGAAATCATACCTTTTTACCGGAATTTACTTTACCATGTCACCTCACACTCCTCGGGTTGTTCTCGAACCACTGACAACATTTTAAGTGGTTCTATTAATATTAAGATACTATGGTATGTAAAACTAATACTCCCGTAATTAACCCCGTTATCCATTAACTTTAGTTTTACTCAAGTGTGCTTAACTTTCTTACTTTCATTACTTTAGCACTAACGCCTTACTCATGCATATATATATGTATGTATATATATATGTATATATATGTATGTATATATATATGTATATATATGTATATATATATATTATGTATATATATGTATATATATATATATATATATGTACATATGTATTTATATTATTCATCTAATTAAATTTTAAATTTAATTTTTTTTTTACAAAGGCCGACCGACCCACTCTGGGTAGGTCGCCTGGTGGGTCGGCTGCAGAGAGTACCCAGGTTACAGAATTCGGCCCGACCGACCCAGTCTCGGGTAGGGCGCCTGGGAAGGTCGGCTGCAGAACCCCTTTTAATTATCTACTTTGGATTCCAAATTCACCTCAATTCTCACCCAATATTTCCTACTCATTTCCACAAGTTTCTTACATGTTTAAACACTAATTAAATCCTCTAATCCACCTTAGTTCATCCATCAAATTCATTTTCACTTCTAAATCAACTTACACAATTTTTCTCACTTCTTCTTCAACACATGCAACAGTTTTTTTTTTCTCTTTTGTTACTGATTTTTAAACCAACTTCTACCCTCCAATACTTCCTCTACCAATGCCACTCCTAGCATTCTAATTGCATCATCTCACCATCCTACTTCCATCCCATTACCTAGCTCTTCTCCAAATCTGTTTCAAG
Source organism: Limonium bicolor (assembly GCA_023374045.1). Taxonomy (NCBI): domain Eukaryota; kingdom Viridiplantae; phylum Streptophyta; class Magnoliopsida; order Caryophyllales; family Plumbaginaceae; genus Limonium; species Limonium bicolor. The sequence continues at coordinate 371,138,706 of CM041777.1, read as the reverse complement.
GTATCAAACTACTCACCTTAAGTCCTCCAAATACACTTAATTCCTCCTAGTTTCTCCAATGTGTTTTAACACTTCTTGCTACAGCTTTTACACTCTTTTATTCACATGCTACTACTACCATTCCATAGTTACTAATCATCTCTACTAACTCCAATACACCCCTTGGTTTTTCCCATTACTTAACTCTCTTTCCAAATCTGTTTTCAACATGATTAATCACTCATAACTACCAAACACACCTAGTTTTTGTCTAGGTTATTCCCTCTCCTTATACATCTAAGTCCTCTAATTTCCATACAAATTTGGGCAGAGGTTCCCCTATATTTTTAACATTGCCCACACATTGTTTCAGCTCACAAATGCCCATTTATACAACCTGTTTATTCAAGGCATCAATGCTCACATTTCAGCTCCATCACAACACAATAAATTTCCTGCACATACGCATTTACTTCCCAATGTTCTACCCAAGCTTTTAAACATCTTTCAAAGGCCTCAAAGCTGTTACATTCTATTCCTCATTATACTACAACATACCAATTACTCATTACCATATACATTACTCATTTTTTTACTACACAAAATCTGTTACACTACAATACATAAACCAACTCAAGGTAAGAGCATTTACCTTGTGATTCTAGTTTCTCTTTCTTTCTTTCCCTTCCCTTCCTTTCTTCTTTCTTTTCCTTTCTTTCCTTCTTGTTCTCGGTTTCAAATGGAGTTCATACTCCAATGCTACAGCCCATACCAATACACAAATTCTAACTTAGAATTTCCTCCTTAAACTAGCCTAGGGTTTATACATGTTTAAGGTTTAAAAGAGTATTACCTTCAACCACTAAGTGGAGTACTTGGCTAGCAAGAGAGCAAGATTCCAGCACCAATGAAGAGACCAAAATCGGCTGGAACAACAAGACACCAACAAGGGCTCATTTGGAATTTTCGTTTTGCAAGTAGGGGCTGGAAAAAGATGGAGTTTCAAGATTATTTTTACCTCAATTCATCAAGGAGAAGGAGGAGCTTCCAATGGTGGACTCAAACCTTCAAATGGAGAATATCCATGGAGATGAAAGTAGTGGTTTTTGATTTTTGAAAGGAGGAAGGTGTTCTCCTTGGCAAGGGGATTTCAATGGTGTAATTTTTATAAGATTTGGAGAAGTTTAAAGCCTTCAACATGAGGAGAGAAGAGAGAGTTGGAGAGGGCTCTGCAAAATCGCCATTAATGGCTGTGGGGAGGAAGAAGAAAATTGAGAGAGAGGAGGGAAAACGTGAGAGAGAGGGGGAGTAGGAGAGAGAGGACTCACTTTTCTCTTTTTACTTATTTTGTTTGTCTTTTAGCAAATGAGAGGAGAATTAATAAAGTGAGAGGGAGGGGGCAAATCGGTTACCCACACACACACACAGATTTTTGCTTTTTATTTGCAAAAGTGGCCACATAAGTTTTGCTTTATTATAGTTTACACCCCACAACTTCTCGTTTTTACAGTTTCCACTAACCGGAACCCGTTTTCCGGAATTTTCTCGTTTAATTAATTTTATTAGTTATAAAGCTCCACTAATATTTATTAGTGACTATTTAGTTGACCAAAATTGTTACGAGTCTGTTTGACCCGCTTAAAGTCGCGTTTTCCCGGTTTCCTCGAAAAACGTGCTTTAGGGTTCGTTTATGCTTTTAATAATACCTTTTAAGGATCCGTTTTCTTCGGGAGTTGTTCCCTTATATTATTTAGGCATTATTAAGCCTTAATAATCCATATAATACTCTAACCGAGGACTCGCACCTCTTATGGTTATTTAACGCTTATTTAGCGTTTTTCGCTTTTTAAGGGTTTCTTTATTTCTTTTGGATTTATTTTTCCTTACCAATATTACTTAAGCATTATTAGGCTTTTAAATAAGGATTAGAATTATCTTAATCACTATATTTATGTTTGGGGTATTTCAATCTACCCCCCTTAAGAACTTTGTCCTCAAAGTTGCTCAAGGTTATAGGGTTACAATGCTTGCTCATTCATACTTGTCAATACCGGACGTCGTACATTCTTCCTCCTTACAACTCCTCAATCCATTACTCAAGATTCCTACTTTCCATGCCTTACCAATGTACAATAATTACTCAAATCCACGTTACTACCAGCCATCCAGTTCCTCGTTACAAAATTTAAACGTACATGCAGTGCAAAGCTATCCCCAAAGCAATGCAATACACATTACAATCCCGTAGGCACTCAGGCCATCTAGACACAGGACTCTTCTATGTCCCGCCGCCCTTGGAATAATACAATACGATACGCTACTACCTTCTCAGGCATACGCTTCTAGCAAATCCTTCATCTTCAGGCTAAGAAAAATTCTTTCGCAACTACTACTTAGAAATTTTCCAAAGCATACAACTCCAAATTCCAGTTTGTATTTATTGCTTCTACCGTATGCGTGATTCTTGTGACCACTTGAGGGGAGCTTCAAGAATCATTCGACCCTGATGTGATCAGCATCAGTGTTGAACTATCTTTCCACCCCAATTTGTATTCGGCTTCCCTTGACCTGATCAGGATCAAGTTCGACTTCCCACATCCGTTTCAAACAACAGATAACTCAATCATTTTCATTTTCTACCTTTTTACTCTTCTTGGTCATAATTACAATTTCATATAACTCCAAAGGATGGAATTCAGTCCATCAACCATTCTCAATCTACTTCCCAAATACTTTCCTCAGAATTCGATGCCTAAGTGCTCGTTTCATCAACCTTCTCCACTTTCTTCCATTACCCTCGATTATCTATACTATTCTGACTAGGGAATACCGTACTTATGAAATTCAGCTGTCCTCAATTTACTTCCAATAACGTACTTACGAATACACCACTCATGGGTTACATTCCTCTACTACTCATAGTCAATTCGTACTACTTCTTTAAGAATACAATACTTGTGGAGCTCCGTCCACTACTCATTCTCAATTGTTTCAAAACATCTACCAGGTTCTACATCGGTTTTATACCGACTCTTGCATCGTAATGCCATGTCTAAGTTCAAATAGACATACACACTAGGAATTATCATTTCCCAAAGAGTTTCTCTACTCTTCTTTACCAATACTCTCACATTGGAGTTACAAGATGGTTATATTCATCCAATGGTATTCGCATCTCTCGTGCCTAATTACCACAATTACAATATGAATGAATACGTATGTTTATCTGACATAAGTACTAATCATCAATTCGGTTCTCATTTGTGCTATGCACATTATAGTTTCTGTGTTTTGTTCGCGAAACTTGCATTAAGCGGTTTTCGCTCTACCCCCCTTAAAAGGGATTACGCCCACGTAATCTACCATATGTTACTATTAAACATTGGTTACTCGATTGGGCAATCTGAACCATTTAGCTTCACTACGATATACTATACAATATGCTCTGGTCAATGGGTCTTAACCATACCAATGGTTTAGTCTTTGCACCGAGGATTCCTATTGAGTTTATTTAACTCATAACCAATTCGGTTCTAGCCTATTAGGCTTCGAGGCATTAATAGCCATTCTTTCATACTTACTAGGCGTATTTCATTTCTTAGCTAGGGCCCACTAGCTTCTGCTGCGCGACCCTGATAACTTGGGTTACTCATCCTTCATGTTATCGTTAATGTGCTATACATCACCTTTTTATCCCTCTATTGTGGGAATAAGGTTTACTAACAGTGTGGTATTCTTTTACCGCTGTTTTGAACTTAATGAGTTTTAGATTGTAACCAGCTCTCTGGTAATATATTACGCTTACTATTCGTGCCTCCACGATTATTCAATAAGTTCCTCCGACTTGTTGTCGGGCGAGGTTAAGTCACTACTTAGTTATAGTGCTTCCTCTATTGCCAATAGCTTCCGGATTACACTAGTTCTTCTGGTTCAGTACAAGTGTTCTGTACTTGTATGACCTTGCATTCTCAATGCGTCGGTCCAAGTGACTTTCTTCAGTCTTCTTTCACCTTTTTATTCCAATGGAATTCACATCTTGTGATTGTTAATGTGTTTTACTCTCTTCGTGCTTCTTTGGCCTTAGGCCGCACGGTTTGTTGCTAAGCTGGGTTAACTAGCTTATGCCATGTTTGTCGGTGAAAAGAAGGGCTTACTACGGTTTACATTTTCCATATTGCTAGCTATCCCATTAGATCATTAGCTGTGCAAATGCAATACCAAAACACTCAGTCATACAGAGTGTAGAGGCGTAAACGCTTGACAGTAATTCACTTATGTGATAGGGATGGATATTTCTGCCTGTCTTCTCATACTTATACTCCGTGTCATCGTCTTACTACTTCCTCCTAGCGGTCGCTTATTGCGCACCATACTCTTAGTCATTACATGACATCGTTTTTACTGTCTTTGTTACTGTGGTAGTTCCTCTTTACTCATTGCCATTGTCATTGGCACCATTTCCTTATGGTATGAACACTGAGGGTTTCCTCTGTTCGTGTGTATGGCGGTTGTCGTAGCATACCGCAATGTTACTATATTCCCAATGTGGGAATGTTTCATTTCCATTCAGGTTTCATGTGTGGGTTGGCTTACCTCACATTATTTCATAATCAATAATGTAATTTACCAAGTGTCTTGGTTGACTGTGGATGAAGTGATTCATCGGGTTATCGGCTCTCTTGAGCGTTGGTCATTCGTGGTGCCCAATGTGCACTCACGTTAATTGTTTCTGATAATTACTGTCTCCTCAATGCTGAGCATTGGTTATAGGCTCTAGCTGTGCAGTTTTCTTTGTATTTATACTACCGGGACATCCCAAAAAGCTTCAAGGGTTTTCTTGTAACACCCCTCTCCATAATCACGATATAATCTCTCACGTAGCAATAAATAAAACGTCTCGCAGCGGAAAAATAAATAACAATTACAAAACTCACTCGGGTGTCACCGGCCGTTACTCGCCCATGCGAGCAACGCAGCCAAACTACAACCAACTTCCAATACAAATAAACTGCTAACCGCAGTGATAACGAGAAACTCCTATACATCATACTAAGTCCATAAACCATAAACATCGACAAGTGAGCGTCTACCCAATCCTGAAAAATACATAACCTTACCATAAGACCATACACCATCTTCATTACAATACCACATCTCCAATTACCCTGTTCCTGCTCTTCAGCTCCGACAATGATCAACAACCTGAAATGGTGTAGTATCAGCGATAGTCGCTGAGTATGCCGGGCCTGGACCCTAATGGTCACTTGTCATTTTAACCATCTTATTATATATTGGTTTTATGCCTTTCCATTTTACAGTTATAAACAATACTATAATAAAGATGTAATATATACATAATCAACCATCCAAATATTCATAAACATTCAACCATCCATCCAATCCAAACATTCATTTGATATCACAAACCACACTTATATATCGAACGTGTCGAGCAATAACAATATAATGTACATTGTACATCCGCCGTAGCGTACAGTTTTCATATTTAAATTTACCTTAGTCTTGTAGGCTCCATCCAACCATCAACACACAACAAAATAACCACAAGTATAACCAATGAACAACAAAGCGAAACAACGAGAATAATAAACAAGTATTAAGTCTCGTCCATGGTATTGTTCGCCACTGTATAAGTCTCAATTGTTTTAGTTGTTCAGTTATACCTAGTGACAATGTCTCGTTAAAACGACATGTCTCTAGTTACCCATATATTATGGCGGGTCACCCACGGCAGTAGCCACTCCAACGGTAGAGTCTCCGACCAACGAGCCATTCTAGCTCACGGGAAATTTTCTTGATACTTACGACCTGTACGCGGACATCCTGGTATCGTTTTGTGATCACAGCGCGCACCAAGAGCCACATCCTCTTGGCTTTACTTCCATTCCATTAATTAATTTATTATACCATCGCATCGCATTACCAAATTTTCTAACACAGCAGACTAAGGTCATTAGTCCAATCCGGAGTCTGTAAACTCGGGATCCAGTGTTAGATACGAGAGCGGCGTATAGAAAGGCCAATGCTCCGTATAAAAGTATCAGATAATATGTATATCTTATTATCTTAGTGCTACAACGTTTTTGTGACGTTCCTTATGTTTCATATAAGATAGCACCATAGCCGCTAGTTCGTTTTATATATAGGTTCATATACGAACCAATACTGTTAACTCAACAACAGTAAATAATAAGCAGCTATAAATACACATTCATGCATATTAATTATCACGTTCAGACAAACAATCTTATCACAGATCACACAGAAGTCTGAACTGAGGAAGCCCTCAGAGACAATCCGAGACATATAACAACATACAAGTTATATCAACCAAATCCGAGCCCAAGGAGCAACCTTAGGACAACTCGAATCAAACCCCTTTACATACCGTTCACCCTGACTGTATTACGGTGGAGTATGAATCAGCAAGATCCTACGCTCCGTGTAGTCCGTTAGCTCGTCAAGCGTCCTTGTCAGAAGTATACTCTAAACGGTAATAAAACCATAAGTCAGTCTCCATGACTAACTACATCCGGTATTTCCGAATCATAAGTAACCCCGACAGTTCACCTCTGTTTTCTACAGTTGTTACGGGTTCCTCTAAAACAGTCGATTTTGTTACTTAAAACGCGTACGTCAAAACTATTCCAACTGTTAAGTTTAATTCCTTATATTTGTTTTAATCATATCCACCTCTAGTTTAGGTACGTAACCTATAGTTGCATGTATGCATGCATTCTTGTATTATATTGCATTCTAAAATTCATAACTTATAGTTCGTAACTGTATTATTATTATTATTTTTTTTTTAAATAAACACCACCATTAAATCATATGGTTTTCAACCAAAATATACATCCACCTTATATACATTATTCTTGTGTATGTATATATTTACCACGTAGGTAATTCCCATGAGTTCAATAACTCTTATATTTTATGTTACTTTTTATCATCTTTTATTAGATGATTATTCCCATTAGTTGTATCATATTGTACAACTTATATTAAGATTATTATCCTAACATGAGTAACATTTTAGGTTGTATAATTGCAACTTCTAAGGTTTATTCAATAAATACCTTAGTTTATAAATCCCAATTATTTATAGTTTGTCACACTACTTTATGTGAGTATCCTTCCTTATATTAATTCCATCTAAACCACCTTAATACCATTTAATTGTCATAACATTTATAACATAGTAGACCTTAGTCTAAAACTCATCTTTCAACTCTTATTAACTCAGTATAGCCCCTGAATTTATTCAAATTCCCTCTTTGACCACATGACATTATGTAATGTTATACCAAAATGCTAATATCATTTGATATGATATTTTTATTTCCTTTAACTCATAACCTATAGTTTTATACAAAACTATTGTATATTGCCTCATAGGCATATATTAAACCTTATACTTTCCTTAAACCATAATTTCCTTTATTTACCAAATCACCCCTTTCTTTTACCATGTTATATACCATTCAATATAACATTTCTAACTTATAAAAGAGTATAACCTATGGTTATTTTTTTTGTAAATTTCGAACAGCCCTTGTGCTATTCTATAATTGCCATTTGGCCCTATTTATAACATATAGTTTACCATATCATTAAAACTATATTTTATACACATAACTTATTAAATTCTCTTAATAATTCTAAAAATCACCAAATTCCACCAAAGGGTTATAAATATCCTTATTAACCCATATACTTTCAATATTTACCATTCCACCATCTATTTTTCTCCAAAGTGTCATAATGACATTATAACTATATTATACATATATAGTTCATTTTAAATTCCAAAATCCACCAAATAAATTCCTAAAAATTCCTAATAGCCCATGGGTGTTTAAAATACCATTGTACACCCTTTATTGTTGGTAATAACATATTTACCACATATGTTATAAAAATATTACCATTAAATACATAGCTTATTATAAAACCTTAAATAAGTTATCTAACTTATTTTTTTAGTCAAACCTAGCATATGGTCAATGTTGACCACCTTAATATTTCCTTGACCACCAATTCTTTATAATTACGGTTTACTACCCAAACTTTCTAAAATTCACCATTTAACCCCAAAACTTTACAAAATCTTATAAACTTTATTTTAACTCCTTTTTACCTCTAATTTTCGGCCTTATTATTCTAAAGCCCCCAAATTTAATTTAATTACACCTAATACCCCATTTATTTTCGGTAATGCATTTATACTACTTAAACTTAATTAAAAGCTTGTAAATGCATAAATAAAATGGCCTAAAATACATGGCCTTATTACAAACATTGGCTTGCAAAATAAATTACACATAAATGTCCCAAAACACTTATAAGATTTCGGCCTCACCATATAATTTCCATTTATTTACCAAACTTCCACATAATGTCTTAAATTTGACATTTATGCTTGTTTAATTAGTTATAATTTTTTAAACCATTTCTTAAACATTTTAAGGTCAAACAAGACCTTGTTTTTCTCCTTCACTCACGGCAATTAATATACACACACTTAAACTTGTGTTAATGTATCAAGTTAAGGTTTTAAGTGATTTATACCTTGATTTAGCTTAGGTAAAGCCTTGTTTGGGTTCGCCACCTTAAGGAGAAATTCACCAGCTTGTTTTACATGTTTTCAAACAGAGAACAAGGCCTAGTTAGTCTCCAAGCAAGATCTAACCATAAGAAGTAATTTGTAAGATTTAAGGCAAAAATCACCTTAAAAATGCAAGGGAAGTTCTAAGTGGTTTCGACCTGAACCAAACACACCACAAGGTGTTAGATCCACCATATTGACATAGGAAATAGTTAGATCTCGAAATGCTACCTTGTTGTTAGGTTTTACCTTGGAAAAATGCCTTTAAAGAGGGTATTTCCTTTGGATCTCGGCCACCCTTGCTCCAAATGGCTTACCAACAGATTACACATGAAAAGGAGAAGAAGATGAGGCTATGAGCAAAGTTTCACAGCCGAATTCGAAGGGAATCAAAAGTTATGAGCTTAAAGCACATTTTTACCTTAAATGGTCAAGACTTGAACTTTCCTCCTTAGATCTGGTTATGTACGAAACCAACACTTCCTCTAACCTCCAAATCACTCTAAATATATGTATAGAAAAGGTTGGAGTGTAGATCAATCGAAAAAGGAAAGAAAGATGAAGAAAATGGACATTTTTATGCCTTAAGAGCTTACCTAGAGCTTGAAACCTCATCAATGGTGCTTGGGAACTTACCCACGGTTGGAGGGGAGCCAGAGAGAGCTCATGGACAGAGCAAACTCGGCTCAAGAGGAGAAATGAGAGGAAATGACCTATTATTAAGCTTAAAGCACTTTTTTGAATATTTTAGGTCATTATTGGTTTGATGACTCATCAATGACTTATTGTTGTTGAATAATTGAAGCTATTCAGAGGGGACAACAGCATGGGGCAGCCGGCCATGGTGGAGAGAGTGGGTGAATCATTTGATTCAAATTTGAATAGAAAATGAGGTAATATGTTACTTTAGTCATTAAATGAACATGTGACTCATCTTGTTTTGTCTTGTACCCGCTTGGAGCCACGAAATACAAGGAGGGAGAGGAGTAAATGGAGGCTCCATTTCGGTTGGCTCACATGGGTAAGGTAAGTGGAGCCCACTTGTTTTGTTTTTAAGGTAAAGTTTGTCCTTTTTTGTTAATTTATGTAAAAGTAAGAGCATATATTTAATTGTCACATGTCTCTTGCCTCTTGGTCTGTTAAGAGACTTAATTATCTGATTTTATGTAGTCCATTTCGTGGTCAATGGTCAACATTGACCAATTAGTCAATGTTGACCCAAACGGGCCCCACATTAGGGTTTTATTAATATTTTAATATTAATTTTGTAAAATTCGTAAATTTCTGGAATTAAATTCCTAATATCATATAATATGATATTTTATTATATTTAAAGGTATTTATAACCTTTTAGCTCATTTAAAACCAATTTAAAAGACAATTTCACAAAAACGTGCTTTAAGGAGTTTTAGCGCACATTTTGTGTTGCCTGGTGTTTCTGAGCTTGGTTTTCTTTGACAACGGTCTTGTTGTGTACCTTACATGATATTTGATCATGTAACTCAATTTTATATCATTTAAAGGTCATTAGACCTTTAAGGTTTCTTAGAGTACATCTTTGCCCTTTTTGACCTTGAAGCATGAAAGTGCTTGTTCTTGTGTTGGAGTGTTGTCCAACGGTTATAATATGTTTAATATTATGTTAATAAACTTAGGACAAATTTTTAGGTCCTAAGAAGTTCATTTGGGTATTTATTTACCCTTCACAGTCAAAGGGTGCAACATCTTGTTTTGTGTTGACCACTGTTGTTCTCAGTTTACTTTTAAGGCATGTTTAGGCCTTAATTAATGTGATTAAATATTTAATCCATGTTTTATTAATTTGGGGTATTTCATTTCTGGTCCCGTTCTTTAATTAAAGAGTATTCTATCACTGGTAGGTGAAAGTTCTTGTTGAGGGGTGTGTTTCCACTCATAGGTCTCATGACAAGGTTTACCATGTAAGTATTTATACAATGGTTCACCACATGATTGGGTGCATAAGGAGTATACTTACTCCTTCGAGCCTCGATGCTCTTAAGCGATGTGCTTCTACAGTCCATAGCCTCTAGTGGGCGTAGTGGTTTGGAAATCTCATTTCCGTATTCGTTGTCTCTTGGCAATATCTATGCACAAGTTTTGTTGTTATAGTAGATGGAAGCCTTTTCTAAGGGTTCACATCTTCACCAAATTGGTGATCTTGCTTAACAAGAGGTGTTTTTCCTCGGGTTTCTCGTAGTGTCCAAGTGTGGACTAGGCCATTGTTGGCACTGTTACGTTTCTTATGCCTCTATTACCGAAGGCATGAAGGTCAATCAGAACTCCGTCTACTGTATACTAGACTGATGCTCTAGTGACAGTGGCACTGAGGTAGCCATTACTTCCAACCACCGATTATATTGAGCCCCAATTGGGTGGTTCAGTTGTCGATCCATTTATCGTACGAAGCAATATCTTTTGCAAGTCTTGTTATTAAATGGTGTGGGTTTCACAACCGTTTAAGTTTGCATAATGTTTTTGGTTTATGGCTTTTAAGCCAAATTGCTGCAAGCTATGCTCTTTGCAAGCTACTTATACATGTTTCCACTCCTTATATACCATTATAGGTTGGAGGTATTACTGGGCTCCATGGCGAGTCGTGACATCACGCTTCCGCTATAGGAGTCCCTTTAGGCAACCTGGTGCTAATCAGTGCCTTTGGGTAATTCAGGGTATTTCCCGTCATGCGAAATCCCTTCGGTGTCCTAACCGAATGTTCGTTCTAGCTCATGTGCTCTTATAAAGACGTTTGTTCAACTGTTGTTATTTCAGACACCCTTAAAGGATTGCTCCTGGGTGCCATGTAGATCACGCCGTTACATCCGGCTACTGTTTGTGATGTGATGTGTCTACTATACCGCCTTGTGGTATTGTATTTGAGTTATTCCCTTTTTGGGTTATTACGTCTCCCGTTCTTGGGTAGACTATTTATACCTTCCTAGTGCTTTAGACTAGGTTTAAATATCCTCTTCGATGATGGATTACATTTAGTGGTAATCTTGGGGTTGTTCTTGGGAGCTCTGTCCCGTTTGTTGAGCATTGTGGTGTTCACGTTAGGCCTCTGCCTTACTATGTTCGGGCTGGGTATACTTTCCAGCTGTCATGTAATTGTTTGACGTCCTTGAGACATATCCAATGTTTATACCTACTAGTATGCGCTCTTTGCACTTCTAGTTCTTATTCCTTACTTTCAGATGGGTTCTCTGAGTTCCTTTATGCTTGATTGTCCGAGGTGTCCAGCTGTTCTGGTTTGAATTCACTCATGATCCGTAGAACGGAGTTGACTACTTCCCGTGTGTCGTACACTACATGTATACATATGTGGGGTACCATGTTGATACGTTACCACCTACCCAACTATATTTCAGGCCCGCAAGCTCCTTCGGAGTGCGGTTGTCCCACATCCCGTAATTGGGTACACACGTAGTGCTCGTCACACGCCTAGGTGAAGTATTCTATTGTCAACTCCTCTTGTATCATTTTATGATACTCACCGTAATTCTGTTGGTTTGATTTTTAAAATCCAAGGTTTGAAGAAAGGTTGTGGTTTGAAAGAGAGAAATTTTGGGTTTTAAAATTATGGTTCGGTGTAAAAAGAAATCTCTCATGGCATAGCCATGCTTGAGGTCTTGACCAAGTCTAGCTTCTCGCTGACTGGTATGTACTAGGTACAGTGGTCGGGCCGTTAAGCCTTCCTAAGGTTTCATACTTCTAGTTGTTAGGATGTGTGATCCTGTAGCTGTTTCCTTGTAGCCACGGTACATTACTATATACCTGTGGTGTGTTAGGGTTCCTTTATGTATTTCTACCCTTACTGCACTTGCCGTGGCAAGTGCGTGGTACTGGTGGTTTTTGAGTAATCCTCTACCGATCACGGTATGGTTTCCATTCGTATTTGTTAGTCTTGTTGACTATTCCCTTGATCTTATTGATCTATAATTGGTATACTCGATCCTTTAGGTAGCATCTCAATTATCTTGACGTGATTGTCGTTAATCGGGATGTTTCTCAATCCTTGGAGACTCCCATTCTATTTGGTTTAGTGTCGTTCCTTGTGGCTCGTCCCCACACATTTGTGGTGGTTACTGAGCCTACCTTGTTTAGGCACTACTCTTGTAGTCCTATTGGATTATATCTCATGGTTGTTCTTGTAGTTGTCTGAGCTATATTGGCCTGGTATTGTAACCTTTGATGATGTAGTTTTGGAGTTAACCACTTCCGACTATGTCTTTAGTCAGCTAGCATACCGTTAGTTGTATTATTCAAGTATTACTATCCCGTAGACTTGTGTCTCGGTTTTGTTACCGCACCCTTTCCATTTCATCGCACGGTTAGTGCTTCTTTCCTGCTGCTGGTCGACTAGCTAGGTTGCGCGACTGCTAAGCATGTCGCCCCATGCTGTTGTAAGTTGCAGCTGTAACACCCCAACTACCACCGTACACATAACATCAAACTGCAGCGGAAAATTCAACTCATCACATTACTTATTTCAATGGTGTTACACACCGTTAACCACCCACGTGGCTAACAAGGCTAGTACATGTACATTGTATCGGTCTGATGGACTAGATTCCCGAGCAACTACACAATACAATCCTTATTTCATTTCCAACATTTATTATATACATACATTCCCACGGTACCGAGTATTCACAAACTAATGCCGATAACAATTTCGGTCTTACTACGCTTACAATGCTTACGCCATTTAAATGGCTACCCATGTATAAACATCTACCCCGTCCTACTCTCGAACGGCTTCCAGCTCCTTGTACCTGAAATAGAAAAGGAGAGAAAGGGTGGCCCCCAAGGGGCTCAGCACCTTTGCTGGTATGGTAATCCCGCAGCCCACATGCTACCGGGCCACGCACAACTAATTGTCGTCTTAGCATGCAGTTGATTATATTTAAATCATGCATACAAACCATAAACACACAACACTTTGCATACACCCAACAATAGGGCTCAACATATATCCAACACGTCCACACTTAACAAATCATCCAATGATTCCTTTAACCCTAGAGTGGCTCTCCTCTAAAACGGAGCTACTTCCTTAATGAACGACACGTACCCATTAATCGGGTTATCCTTAAATGCCTCTTGTCACAAACTGGGATTCATTTCCATGATCCACACACTCCATATCCTACAACATATCTCATTCCTCACATAACAAAACATAACAAAACCTTTCTTGTTCGGCGTACACATGACAACATCGCATTCATTTTAAACACCTAACGTATACATATCATAGCATAGCAGGGGAAATTGCTTAGCACAATAACAACACAAACACCATAAGATTGGTTCACACAAGGAACCTTCCACCATAGTTAGTATATATAGTGAGCCTAGAGATTATTGCCAATCTCATGCTAAGCTCGTTACCAACCTCGTTACCGTCCAGTTATATCGAACGGTTAACTTAAACCCAAGGTGTGTCGGATATAGTAATCCCAAGCACACCGAAACAACATTCGTATGCCCCTGTGGCCCGACGTGAGTCAGTAATTAGCTTTGGATAAGCTAAGGGAAGGTAGAAACCAAATTGGAATACAACCTATACATACACCAAGAGAGCCGAACCGGATATGACATCGACTCCCGTCCATCACACGCGTGGCCGGAACAACCGGACTCCTCACCCCCCATTAGTACATATACACCTATAAATAAGTAGTTAGGGATCCATTATGGAGCCTACCACATCCACACACCATACGGTATCATAACCGAGTTAAGCACACAAGGGAGGTTCACACACTTGCATACAACAACAATGTCCAACTAACTCACACATAGCCGTGGTTAGCACGTTCCCAAGGTTTGGGCCGTCAACTCCGAATACTGATCACTCATGTGTTCCTAGATTTGGTTAGCTAAGGTTTAACACATATTTGAGGTTAAATGGTATCGGAGGCCAAATTCGCCACATAAATGAATTACTATAAACTCATTACATGTTTTAATCTTACAAGGTGGCAAACACTCAGAAAAGCATATTGGCATACAAGCCGGTGTAACCCGGTAGGACACAGGTTGCAAGAAAACCATACCTGTCACCGGAGTCCACTTTATCACGTCCACTTATGTTCCTCGAGCAATTCTCGAACAACTGATAACATTACATATACCTTTATTAACTTCGGGGTAACATGATTGTTTAATGTCTAATGCTTATAACTTTTCCCCGTTAACTTAGTTGAATAACTTGACACTTTTAACTTGTTTTACCTCCACATTTTATTACAACTTTTCACCCACTTAATTGTCATTAAAACTCACCTAACAAGTCCTTAACAACTTTATAACATCATTACCTATCAATCCCCATCATTACATATCATTTTATAACCTTAAACAACATTTTTGGTCCGACCGACCTTACCGACCAAACTTGTCCAAGTTCGGTCCATTCCAGAACACATTTCCGTCAAAATTTTCTACTCCGACCGACCTTGTAAGTTCGGTCGCATGTTCGGTCTATTCCCGAGAGTTTCTTCCCTTTGAAAATTTAGCCCGACCGAACTTGCCAAGTCCGGTCCCATGTTCGGTCGGTTCCAAAAACTTAATCCGTACACAAAATACAAGCCCGACCGACCTTGCAAGTCCGGTCCCCAAGGTCGGTCCATTCCAGAAGCCAATTCTCGCAGGGTAAACTGGGCTCGACCGAACTTGCAAGTTCGGTCGCAAGTTCGGTCTGCCCCAGACCCTTGTTTTCCTTTTCTCATTCAACTCCAAACTTCACCCCATTTATCCTAGTACACCCTAACCTCATTTGGGCACTTCAAACACACCTTTAGCCATGTACCAAACCCTTTAAATCACACACCAAAACCATTTTATCATTCACAAATTCCTTACAAAATTCTTAGCACTTGCAATGTTTCCTCCTTAAGATTCCTAAGTGGTATTTCACCAATAATGACCACTATACCAAGGTGTTTCCTCTACACCTTAACATCATCTCTCCAACTTCTTTTCTTACTAACTAATCTCCTTTTTCACATCTTGCCTAAACATCACTTCTTCCTTGTACATCAACATTCCTAAACCTTAAACAAACTTCTCCAAGACTTAAATACATTCTCAAAATACTCATTGGATTTCTAGAACTTCCAAGATATTACCTAAATCCTTGTAGCCCCTTAGAACACCTTAATGCACATTTTCTTCCTTAGTGAAACACTTATCCATTCCTAACAATTCCTAGTTCACCAAAGCTCAT
The DNA here is from genome assembly GCA_023374045.1 of Limonium bicolor. NCBI lineage: Eukaryota > Viridiplantae > Streptophyta > Magnoliopsida > Caryophyllales > Plumbaginaceae > Limonium > Limonium bicolor. The sequence goes on along the minus strand of CM041777.1, from coordinate 371,122,843 downwards.
TTAAACACTTAAAACTCCTTATACATTATACAAATTTTGCCATGAGTTCTCCTAGCACATCATCATTCCAAAGCTCATAGTTTTCACCATTAGACACTCAAGAACACCTAAATCCATCAAGAACACCATCACACAAAGACTTCACCAAATTTACACTACATCACAATATAGTGCACAATTTAAATTGCTTGGCACTTAGGCCCTTAAATAACATGGCTCTTAGGCCCTTAAATTGCATAAACCATAAACACTGAATTTCCCACATAAGTAATGTCTTTGACCTGCAAATACACTCAACATTACATATGTCCTTTTACTAGTCTCCTTGAGAACTTTTCACTAAGTCCTTTACCATTAGCTCCTTAGGTAGTTTTAACAAGCATTATAAGCTCATTTCTCCTAAGGCATTAAACCACATTGAGATAGCATATTTACCTCTTTTCCACCCAAACTTCTTTCTTGTTTCCTCATAAAACCGGTAAGGCATTTCTTTCCTTGTCAACTACTAAACAATATACCAACATTGAAATGAGTATATAAGCTTTATGCTTCATCTCATTGTAACCCTAGGTTTACATTATTTCAAAAACACTTATGTAGTTGTTTTACCTTGGTCTTTGAAGAGAGTTTGAATATCTATGAAGAGAGGACTCCACCTAGTCCATGAAAGGTTGGAATGGAGCTAGAACAAAGTCACACAAAGAGTACCATTAATGTGCAATTTCGGTCAAGGCAAAAACATGAAGGAAACTTGATTTTTCTTTGAGATTCCTTACCTAGAAGCAAAGGAGATCAATAATATGTGAAAAGGTGAGCTCAAGCTCCTTCAATGGTGAATCTCCTTGGCACCGAAATTGAGTTCTTGAAGATTTGAAAAGGTAGAAGTGTAGAGCTTGCTCCAACTAGAAGAATGGTGATCTTGGAATTGAATTTGGACCATGGAGCTAGGAGTTACAAGTGGTCAAAGATGGAAAACAATGGTGGTGTTGGTGTTGCTGTAGCAGCTCGTAAAAGAGCAAGAAGGGAGGTTGGAGACGTGTGAAATGAAGAAGGAAAGGAGAAATGAAGATAGAACTTGCTTTAACAAGATATTTGTATTATAAGGTAACTTTCTCCTTTTTACCTTCCTACCCTTCCTTTCCTTAATTGATTTTTACATGGTGGTGACTCACCTTCATAAAAATCGGCCCCCATCATTTATTTAAATATAGTTTGGTCTTTGTTGACCCATTTAATTACTTATAACAATATATGTTACAAACTAGCTTATAAAAATCACTATTCACAAAACAAAGGCATAGAGTGAAATTTTTTATTTCCCATGATATAGACTTCCAATGTGATACTATATAGTACACATGTTAATTAAAGAGTAATGATGGACATTTAGCCATTCAAACTCATTTACAAGACAATTTTTCAAAAACGTGCTTTAAGACTCCTTAAAGCACTTTTTGTGTTTTAACTTGTTTTCAAGCTTGGTTTTCTTTGGTAATTGATTTAATATGTTCATTAACATATTTATAAGGTATAGGTATGACCATTAGGTCTTATACAAATTTCCCAAGCTTAGAGCACACTTTAGCCCATATTAACCTTAAGGTACTTATTTGTGTTCTGTTTGGTTTCATTGTCTACCAAGGTTCCTAAGGACTTAATTAGCCTTATAAAATCATAATTTTATATTATCAAATCTTGGTAGGCTCTTTGGGTCCTAGCCAAGTTCACTCCAAGCTTAGAGCTTTTTGCTCAAACCGTGTCTTAGTGTTTTATTGTGTTTTACCATGGTTTAAATGGTTCATTTATTTCTAAGGCACTTTTTAGCCTTTAATACCATAGTTTAACATTTACACACATACCAAGGTTTGGGGTTTCAATCTACCCCCCTTAAAAGAACTTCATCCTCGAAGTTCACATTTCCTCGCATCTGGAAGAGATACGGAAATTACTTATAGCCATAAAACTTCCATTACCACCCTTTACATCCAACCTCGGACTTAATGGTCCGGGCAACCTATCCACATATACATAAAATATCATACTCACATGGTAACCTCGGACTTAATGGTCCGGGTACCTTCACCACACTTGCACCTATACAATATCCCTCAGACTCTTAGGTCTGGGTGACATAACCACATTTAGACACATAGGTCTATGTAACACAACACATTTAGACTCATAGGTCTTGATAGCATACACTTTAGGAGATCAAGTCAAAATAACCTTTATCACACATACCAAACAACATGTCATAGCATGTATATCAAACAGAAATACCTTTTCCATCTCTCCATGGGTTCGAATCCCACGTTGAGTACATATACACTGTGATCCCGCAGAACCCGGTCGCGATGGACACCTTCTGGTCCCCGTTCCTTTGGGAGATCAAAACAGTCACTTAATTTTTAACATATATACTTCTCATGTCACCGGTCCGAAGACAAAGGCTCATACGTCCTCAGCTCGTGAGCAAGTACTACAAAATATTCTTTACTAGGTTAAGTATAAGAAGATCTTTTATTCAAAATATTAATCGATTGTTTGAAAACACCAATTGAAAATCCTTTTGAAAACACCACACAACTCCAAGTCCAATTTATGCTCCTTGTATTTTTCTTAACATGGTTGTTTGTGACCACTTACAGGGAGCTTCAAGAGTCATCCAACCCTGATGTGATCAGCATTAGTGTTGAACTATCTTTCCACCCCAATTTGTGTTCGGCTTCCCTTGATCTCATGTTAATCAAGTTTCACCTCCCACTTCTTTTTCAAGCATCGTATAAATCACTCATTTCCAATTTTCTATCTTTTAAATCATTCTAATCATGATCATAACATCTCCAAGGGATAGAACTCCGTCTATCAATCATCACCCAAATCCAACTTAATTCAAGTTACTAGGGAATTTAATTCTCACTAGGTTCTATGTCGGTCTCATACCCCTTCATAAATCACAACACTGTATATATATACATATTTTTTTATCAAAATACAATACATGGTTTACATTTATGTACCGTCGGGGTTTTAGTTCCCCGGGAGTTTCTTTACTCCCTTCCACTTGTACTCTCACACACCACTGTTAACAAAACCGACCCACTTCCACAATGGTATTCGCATCTTCTGTGCGTAATTACCACAATTTACCATAAAATAATGCGTATGTTTATATAACACACGCGCCAACCATCATACAAATTATTTTTGTGCTATGCACAACATAGTTCACGTACACTTGTACGGTAAAACACACTAAGCGGCTTTACGCTCTACCCCCCTTAAAAGGGATTACGCCCACGTAATCAGTCACTGAACATTGGCTTAAAATGTTCTGCCATCGTGAAGTATTTTAACTTCCACGCGGTCTGCTATACAATGCGTTCTGGTTAGAGGATCTTAACCATATCGGCGGTTTAGTCCTTAAACCAAGAATTTTCCTAGGAGTTTATCTAACTCATAACCGGTTTCGGTCCTGGCCTGTGAGGCTTCTAGGCATTGATGACTAGCCATCCATTCATATTCACAATGTATATCCGGTATCTAACGCATGGGCTCACTGGCCTCTGTTGCGCAACTCTGATAATTATAGAGCTAGTTTGCTCCATTCGTTACTGTTGCTGTATTGTACATCTCCAATGTATTACCCTAATCTTGGTATTAATGGTTTCTCAACCGACGCGTGGTATATCTTACCGTTAGCGAATTCGGTGAGTTATAAACTTTCTATCCACTTCCATAACAACTTACTGTGTATACAGCTATGTATTTCACAATGATTGACTTGTTTCCTTCCGACTTACTGTCGGTTGAGATTGAGCTACTACCTAGCATGTAGTGCTCTCTTAGCTACTTACAACAATTGTGGTATATTCCATAGCGCTATTTGGCAGTTAGTGCTACCGTAGTCACTTACTGTTAATCATGCCTCCACATTTGGTTTTGTACAAGTACTCTTTTATTGGTGCGGCTTTGCATTTCTTATGCATCGGCCATTATAACATTATTTGTCCACAATCAACATATTTCCAATTCCTAGCTATCCCACTCGATCAATACTGCGCAAGTGCAATACCAAAACACTCAGTCATACAGAGTGCAGAGGCGTAAACTCTTGACAGTAAATCCCTTATGCGATTCACCATGGAATTGACACCGAGTTCCTCATCACATAGTACCTACCACTGGCTTATTGCCCAGTCTGTTTAATATCGCTTATCTTGCATTTCCACTGAGTTTAACTCATAACTGGTCTTATCTGCTACATTATCGTTTAACAATACTTATACAACGGTCGCTTACTGCGCACCGTGCTCTTACTCCTTGTATAGCATCAGCTTACATAGTATTTACTGTCACATTAACTTCCACACATATACTTGTATTATTCACATTATGGTTCATCACTCATTTGGATGACTACTGAATGCTCCTTGAGCATCGATCATTCGAGTCACAAGCCGGCATTATTCAGCTCGGTGTTTCACTTTATACACACATACTACTAAGCTAACTGCTCTCTTTCAATAATAACATCGTCCATCCTTCACATATTTCTTGAACTTGATTCACACAACTACCGCTCCAGCGGTTTCACAATATCGAGAGGTTTCCCCACTCTTTAAGCAGTGGTTCGTTCTCCGCTCTATTTACTTGTACCATATAAACTTCCATAATTAACTCAAATTTATATAACACACTTTATTTGTGGCTTATAAGCCTTATTTTCCTTGAGCTACGCTCATTGTAGGCTGTCCACATACATGTACTTCTTTGTACAACATTACATAGTTTGGATATCATATCGAGCTCCATGACAAGGTCGTCACATTACGTTTCCTTTCATGGGATGCCCCTTAGGTTTGTCAGTCCGTCTCCTGACAACTTATGTCTAAACTGGGTGTTAGTTTCAACCCTTATGTTTCTGTCATGTTATTTTGTTCGACAATTGTTGCTGCAAACACCCTTCAAGGTTTGCTCCTGGGTGTTGCTAAGTTATGCCATTACATCGGGTTCACACTCATTGGTATACTCAGTTAGCCACGCCGTTTTGCGTTCTTAGCTGGCTTATTATCTCCTTCTGTGAAGATCAGCATTTCCTGGTAGTGTAGGTACTCATTCTGGGAGTTTCATCCCATTCATTGCACATTAATGTGTCCACATCAGGCATCTTCCTTGCCATGCACAGGCTGGGTCACCGTTCCAGCTAACATGTTTATCCCTCGGAATTCTTAAGACATGTGCGATGTCTTTACATAACAGTTAGTGCACTTCGCACTTCCTAACTCTTAAACATTTCCTTGAGAGGAATTCACTAATCCTTTTAGTCTCGTTAACTTAACTGAGTTCCTTAACTTCAACTATTCCTTGTAATATCTAGCTCTTGTTTGATTTATACTGCTGACCGTAGACGGAGTCAACTACTTCCCGTGTTTCGGACTCCACTCGTATACATATGTGGGGTACCATAATGATACATTACTACTTACCCAACTAACCCATAAGTAGGTCTGTCAGGCCCACAAGCTCCAATCGGAGTGCGGTCGTCCCACAATTCAGTTGGTACACTCGTAGTGTCCGTCACACGCCTAGGTGAAGTATTCTGTTGTCAACTCCCTTATATTGTCCCGTGACAATATTCATTCCTTGCTTCCTGAGCTTAATCGAGGGAAAGTTCATCCACTGTCGTATCTTATCAACTGCTCTTGGTTTTACTGGTTTGGTTTAAAAGAAGGTTGGAAAGAAGTGTTGGTTTGAAAGAAAATCTGGTTTTGAAAAGAAACGGGTTTGAATAAATCTGAGTTTGAAAGAAAATTTTCATGGTTTCACAACATCTTCTTACCTTAGCCAAGTCTAGCTTCTTGCTGACTGGTGTACTTCCAATTACAAGGGTCAGGCTGTTAAGCCCTTCCATGGTTATAATGTTCACACTTAACTTCGTGGTACTTTACTAAGTACTTTGTATTTATTATAAATTTTTCCGAACAGCCCTGTTATAGCAGCACTTGCTATGGCAAGTGCGCCATGCTAACTGGCTATCGATTTAACATATACCGGTTGTGGTATTGTTTTTATCCGCACTGTCATCAGTGGCCTTGTTGGCCCTCACTGATGTTACTGTCTTGATAATAACTTCTCTAGGTGACTTCTCACTGTATTCACATAATAATTATCAACTGGGGTGTCTCCCATTCTTGGAGTCCCCTTTCCTTTTGTATTGTTTCCTCTTCGTAGCCCGTTCCACGTATTTGTCGTGGTTACTGAGACTTGTCTCTTGTTTGGGCACTATGTTGCAGTTCCTTTATCAGTTGGTACACCGTTGGTGTATTATTTATCAACTGTGGTTCCGTAGACATTCGTCTCGGATTTTATGGGTCCATTTCTTGCCTGTTGCACGGTTGGTGCGTTGCAAGCTGGTTAATCTCGACTGCTCTGCATGTCGACCCAGGTTGCCGTAAATTCTATTCTCCTATACACAAAATCCTTCATTCTTCGCTATTAAATGCGGTTAACATCATTCAGATTGGAGACCGTCTTCGGGATTCCCAGTTTTCGGGATCTAACGTAGGACAGGTTCTCCGTACCTTTAGAGGTACTTAATAACAGCCAGATCGGGTATTCCCGAGTAAGAGAGGACTTTCATCTCTCTGGCGTTGTTGCCCAAGTTATATACAGGGATTGTGGAGGGTGGGATGGAGACAGTAGGTTTCCAGTACTCACTGGTAGTTCCTATCTAGCGTATCTCTCACGCTATCACTCAACCCTTAACCCAAAGTACTTAAATCCTAACTCGGTACTTCCTAAGCTCGGTAATTCAGTCATCAGAGCGATACTTCGCTCTGATACCACTTTTTGTAACACCCCAACTACCACCGTACACATAACATCAAACTGCAGCGGAAAATTCAACTCATCACATTACTTATTTCAATGGTGTTACACGCCGTTAACCACCCACGTGGCTAACAAGGCTAGTACATGTACATTGTATCGGTCTGATGGACTAGATTCCCGAGCAACTACACAATACAATCCTTATTTCATTTCCAACATTTATTTTATACATACATTCCCACGGTACCGAGTATTTACAAACTAATGCCGATAACAATTTCGGTCTTACTACGCTTACAATGCTTACGCCATTTAAATGGCTACCCATGTATAAACATCTACCCCGTCCTACTCTCGAACGGCTTCCAGCTCCTTGTACCTGAAATAGAAAAGGAGAGAAAGGGTGGCCCCCAAGGGGCTCAGCACCTTTGCTGGTATGGTAATCCCGCAGCCCACATGCTACCGGGCCACGCACAACTAATTGTCGTCTTAGCATGCAGTTGATTATATTTAAATCATGCATACAAACCATAAACACACAACACTTTGCATACACCCAACAATAGGGCTCAACATATATCCAACACGTCCACACTTAACAAATCATCCAATGATTCCTTTAACCCTAGAGTGGCTCTCCTCTAAAACGGAGCTACTTCCTTAATGAACGACACGTACCCATTAATCGGGTTATCCTTAAATGCCTCTTGTCACAAACTGGGATTCATTTCCATGATCCACACACTCCATATCCTACAACATATCTCATTCCTCACATAACAAAACATAACAAAACCTTTCTTGTTTCGGCGTACACATGACAACATCGCATTCATTTTAAACACCTATCGTATACATATCATAGCATAGCAGGGGAAATTGCTTAGCACAATAACACAACAAACACCATAAGATTGGTTCACACAAGGAACCTTCCACCATAGTTAGTATATATAGTGAGCCTAGAGATTATTGCCAATCTCATGCTAAGCTCGTTACCAACCTCGTTACCGTCCAGTTATATCGAACGGTTAACTTAAACCCAAGGTGTGTCGGATATAGTAATCCCAAGCACACCGAAACAACATTCGTATGCCCCTGTGGCCCGACGTGAGTCAGTAATTAGCTTTGGATAAGCTAAGGGAAGGTAGAAACCAAATTGGAATACAACCTATACATACACCAAGAGAGCCGAACCGGATATGACATCGACTCCCGTCCATCACACGCGTGGCCGGAACAACCGGACTCCTCACCCCCCATTAGTACATATACACTTATAAATAAGTAGTTAGGGATCCATTATGGAGCCTACCACATCCACACACCATACGGTATCATAACCGAGTTAAGCACACAAGGGAGGTTCACACACTTGCATACAACAACAATGTCCAACTAACTCACACATAGCCGTGGTTAGCACGTTCCCAAGGTTTGGGCCGTCAACTCCGAATACCGATCACTCATGTGTTCCTAGATTTGGTTAGCTAAGGTTTAACACATATTTGAGGTTAAATGGTATCGGAGGCCAAATTCGCCACATAAATGAATTACTATAAACTCATTACATGTTTTAACCTTACAAGGTGGCAAACACTCAGAAAAGCATATTGGCATACAAGCCGGTGTAACCCGGTAGGACACGGGTTGGAAAAAAACCATACCTGTCACCGGAGTCCACTTTATCACGTCCACTTATGTTCCTCGAGCAATTCTCGAACAACTGATAACATTACATATACCTTTATTAACTTCGGGGTAACATGATTGTTTAATGTCTAATGCTTATAACTTTTCCCCGTTAACTTAGTTGAATAACTTGACACTTTTAACTTGTTTTACCTCCACATTTTATTACAACTTTTCAACCACTTAATTGTCATTAAAACTCACCTAACAAGTCCTTAACAACTTTATAACATCATTACCTATCAATCCCCATCATTACATATCATTTTATAACCTTAAACAACATTTTTGGTCCGACCGACCTTACCGACCGAACTTGTCCAAGTTCGGTCCATTCCAGAACACATTTCCGTCAAAATTTTCTACTCCGACCGACCTTGTAAGTTCGGTCGCATGTTCGGTCTATTCCCGAGAGTTTCTTCCCTTTGAAAATTTAGCCCGACCGAACTTGCCAAGTCCGGTCCCATGTTCGGTCGGTTCCAGAAACTTAATCCGTACACAAAATACAAGCCCGACCGACCTTGCAAGTCCGGTCCCCAAGGTCGGTCCATTCCAGAAGCCAATTCTCGCAGGGTAAACTGGGCTCGACCGAACTTGCAAGTTCGGTCGCAAGTTCGGTCTGCCCCAGACCCTTGTTTTCCTTTTCTCATTCAACTCCAAACTTCACCCCATTTATCCTAGTACATCCTAACCTCATTTGGGCACTTCAAACAAACCTTTAGCCATGTACCAAACCCTTTAAATCACACACCAAAACCATTTTATCATTCACAAATTCCTTACAAAATTCTTAGCACTTGCAATGTTTCCTCCTTAAGATTCCTAAGTGGTATTTCACCAATAATGACCACTATACCAAGGTGTTTCCTCTACACCTTAACATCATCTCTCCAACTTCTTTTCTTACTAACTAAATCTCCTTTTTCACATCTTGCCTAAACATCACTTCTTCCTTGTACATCAACATTCCTAAACCTTAAACAAACTTCTCCAAGACTTAAATACATTCTCAAAAATACTCATTGGATTTCTAGAACTTCCAAGATATTACCTAAATCCTTGTAGCCCCTTAGAACACCTTAATGCACATTTTCTTCCTTAGTGAAACACTTATCCATTCCTAACAATTCCTAGTTCACCAAAGCTCATTTAAACACTTAAAACTCCTTATACATTATACAAATTTTGCCATGAGTTCTCCTAGCACATCATCATTCCAAAGCTCATAGTTTTCACCATTAGACACTCAAGAACACCTAAATCCATCAAGAACACCATCACACACAAGACTTCACCAAATTTACACTACATCACAATATAGTGCACAATTTAAATTGCTTGGCACTTAGGCCCTTAAATTACATGGCTCTTAGGCCCTTAAATTGCATAAACCATAAACACTGAATTTCCCACATAAGTAATGCCTTTGACCTACAAATACACTCAACATTACATATGTCCTTTTACTAGTCTCCTTGAGAACTTTTCACTAAGTCCTTTACCATTAGCTCCTTAGGTAGTTTTAACAAGCATTATAAGCTCATTTCTCCTAAGGCATTAAACCACATTGAGATAGCATATTTACCTCTTTTCCACCCAAACTTCTTTCTTGTTTCCTCATAAAACCGGTAAGGCATTTCTTTCCTTGTCAACTACTAAACAATATACCAACATTGAAATGAGTATATAATCTTTATGCTTCATCTCATTGTAAACCCTAGGTTTACATTATTTCAAAAACACTTATGTAGTTGTTTTACCTTGGTCTTTGAAGAGAGTTTGAATATCTATGAAGAGAGGACTCCACCTAGTCCATGAAAGGTTGGAATGGAGCTAGAACAAAGTCACACAAAGAGTACCATTAATGTGCAATTTCGGTCAAGGAAAAAACATGAAGGAAACTTGATTTTTCTTTGAGATTCCTTACCAAGAAGCAAAGGAGATCAATAATATGTGAAAAGGTGAGCTCAAGCTCCTTCAATGGTGAATCTCATTGGCACCGAAATTGAGTTCTTGAAGATTTTAAAAGGTAGAAGTGTAGAGCTTGCTCCAACTAGAAGAATGGTGATCTTGGAATTGAATTTGGACCATGGAGCTAGGAGTTACAAGTGGTCAAAGATGGAAAACAATGGTGGTGTTGGTGTTGCTGTAGCAGCTTGTAAAAGAGAGCAAGAAGGGAGGTTGGAGACGTGTGAAATGAAGAAGGAAAGGAGAAATGAAGATAGAACTTGCTTTAACAAGATATTTGTATTATAAGGTAACTTTCTCCTTTTTACCTTCCTACCCTTCCTTTCCTTAATTGATTTTTACATGGTGGTGACTCACCTTCATAAAAATCGGCCCCCATCATTTATTTAAAGATAGTTTGGTCTTTGTTGACCCATTTAATTACTTATAACAATATATGTTACAAACTAGCTTATAAAAATCACTATTCACAAAACAAGGCACATAGAAGTGAAATTTTTTATTTCCCATTGATATAGACTTCCAAATGTGATACTATATAGTACACATGTTAATTAAAGAGTAATGATGGACATTTAGCCATTCAAAACTCATTTACAAGACAATTTTTCAAAAACGTGCTTTAAGACTCCTTAAAGCACTTTTTGTGTTTTAACTTGTTTTCAAGCATGGTTTTCTTTGGTAATTGATTTAATATGTTCATTAACATATTTATAAGGTATAGGTATGACCATTAGGTCTTATACAAATTTATCCCAAGCTTAGAGCACACTTTAGCCCATATTAACCTTAAGGTACTTATTTGTGTTCTGTTTGGTTTCATTGTCTACCAAGGTTTCCTAAGGACTTAATTAGCCTTATAAAATCATAATTTTATATTATCAAATCTTGGTAGGCTCTTTGGGTCCTAGCCAAGTTCACTCCAAGCTTAGAGCATGTTTTTGCTCAAACCGTGTCTTAGTGTTTTATTGTGTTTTACCATGGTTTAAATGGTTCATTTATGTTTCTAAGGCACTTTTTAGCCTTTAAATACCATATTTTAACATTTACACAACATACCAAGGTTTGGGGAATTTCAGCAGCCTCCTTGTGGTTAGAGTGCTCATCCTACCGCTATTAAGTGCGGGTATTGTGGTTCAACCGGGATCCATCTCCGGGACTTCCAATTCTTGGAATTTACCATATGTCGGTTCTTGTTTACTGTGTGATTGCTTCACAACTGCCAGATCGGGTTTTCCCAAGTATGAGAGGACTTTCCTTCTCTCTAGCGTCCTTTCCCAAGATATACAATGGGGTTTGCGGTGGGCGGGACTGGTATTGTAGGTATCCGGTACTCACCGGGAATTCATAACTAGCATTTCTCTAATGCTAACACTCAGCCCTTAGCCCTAAGCTTCCAATTCCTAACTCGGCATTCCTAAACTCGGTATTTCCAGTCATCAGAGCGGATACCACTTTTTGTAACACCCCTACTGTTAACACTGTCATTACCGTCCAATCTCCTCGTACTTCCAGATTCACGCAGCGGTACATACTTACATGCAGTGGGTGATACAATGCCGTTAGTCACCCACGTGACTAACAAAGCTACTACTACTACATACAGCATCGGTCTGATGGACCAGAATCCCGAGTACTACACATCTACAATACATACTCCATTTACTAATAAATGCTACCATGTTCCATTCAATACTTTGCTCCCTTACAATACCATACAATACAATGTACATAACCGAGTTTACTAAATTTCTTATACAAATACAATGCTTCTCCCAAGTTCATGTGTACTCATTAAGAGTCTACATCTACCCATTCCTCACTACTACTTACTTCCTAAGTACAAGGGTGTGCCATTTAGTACACCTCTACATTCCACTTCTAACTATCCAAGTGTAGTCACCGGTCTCTCACCTTGACCACATCCGCTTCGGTGCCTGCACACTAAAAACGTTCCCCCGAGGGGGTCAGCTTTCGCTGAATATGATAACCGCATACCCCGCGTACTAGCGAGGGTACGCCGACCATTTGGTCGAATACATGCAATTCATTTTGCATTACATACATGCATACATACTTACATACATACATACATACATACATGCATGCTTTCATTCACGATACTACAATACTACACAAGGTATACATACATACGCACAGTACAATGCAGGGTTGGAAGACAATACAAGTCAACCAATACTTACTTACCATCTTCCAGAATACACATACACAATACATACTCATTACATACTCAATATGCAATACGGAGATACACTTCTCCAATTCACACAGAAGGCTTGTTAGCTTCTTTACACACCCGGGTTAATCGGGTGTCCAATACTCATTTACTCAAGGTCAATGACTTACAACAGTCAAGACCGATACACATACAATACTTACTTCTTACTTACTTTACTCAGGTTAAGTCGGTATGACCTCCGGGCAGGGATTACTACATCCCACCACCGGGCTTTAGGGTGGCCCACTAATCCAGGATGCTACCCATTCAAGGGAATTGGTCCATGGAAAAGATTACAGCCAGGATTTGGATCCAACCTCTTGTGTTTCCTTATCATCACGCGTGGCCGAAACTATATCGGACTTTTACTCATTCCATTTACTCAATACACAAGTTAGGAGTTAGGTAGTTAGGAATTAGCAAAAGTCATTACAACCATACCAAGGGTTAATACGCTACACAAGTACACATCCACATACATACACTTCATTCTCATCCATACATTTCATGAATTATACAAACTAAATGTTCGAGCGAATACAGCAAGAAAAAATAGTCCAAACACAATTAAGTGCGATAAAGTTCAATTCATGCATTTATCTTATTTGATTGATCACATAAGCACACAAATCGGGGTAACCAGGTTAGGATACAGAGCATGAAGAAATCATACCTTTTTACCGGAATTTACTTTACCATGTCACCTCACACTCCTCGGGTTGTTCTCGAACCACTGACAACATTTCAAGTGGTTCTATTAATATTAAGATACTATGGTATGTAAAACTAATACTCCCGTAATTAACCCCGTTATCCATTAACTTTAGTTTTACTCAAGTGTGCTTAACTATCTTACTTTCATTACTTTAGCACTAACGCCTTAATCATGCATATATATATATATATATATATATATATATATATATATATATATGTATATATATGTATATATTATATATGTATATATGCACATATGTATTTATATATATTCGTCTAATTAAATTTTAATTTTTTTTTTTACAAAGGCCGACCGACCTGCTCTGGGTAGGTCGTCTGGGTGGGTCGGCTGCAGAGAGTACCCAGGTTACAGAATTCGGCCCGACCGACCCAGTCTCGGGTAGGTCGCCTGGATAGGTCGACTGCAGAACCCCTTTTAATTATCTACTTTGGATTCCAAATTCACCTCAATTCTCACCCAATATTTTCCTACTCATTTCCACATGTTTCTTACATGTTTAAACACTAATTAATTCCTCTAATCCACCTTAGTTCATCCATCAAATTCATTTTCACTTCTAAATCAACTTACACAATTTTTCTCACTTCTTCTTCAACATATGCAACAGTTTTTGTTTCTCTTTTGTTTCAGATTTTTAAACCAACTTCTACCCACCAATACTTCCTCTACCAATGCCACTCCTAGCATTCAAATTGCATCATCTCACCATCCTACTTCCATCCCATTACCTAGCTCTTCTTCAAATCTGTTTCAAGATATCAAACTACTCACCTTAAGTCCTCCAAATACACTTAATTCCTCCTAGTTTCTCCAATGTGTTTTAACACTTCTTGCTACAGCTTTTACACTCTTTTATTCACATGCTACTACTACCATTCCATAGTTACTAATCATCTCTACTAACTCCAATACACCCCTTGGTTTTTCCCATTACTTAACTCTCTTTCCAAATCTGTTTTCAACATGATTAATCACTCATAACTACTACCAAAACACACCTAGTTTTTGTCTAGGTTATTCCCTCTCCTTATACATCTAAGTCCTCTAATTTCCATTCAAATTTGGGCAGAGGTTCCCCTATATTTTTAACATTGCCCACACATTGTTTCGACTCACAAATGCCCATTTATACAACCTGTTTATTCAAGGCATCAATGCTCACATTTCAGCTCCATCACAACACAATAAATTTCCTGCACATACGCATTTACTTCCCAATGTTCTACCCAAGCTTTTAAACATCTTTCAAAGGCCTCAAAACTGTTACATTCTATTCCTCATTATACTACAACATACCAATTACTCATTACCATATACGTTACTCATTTTTTACTACACAAAATATGTTACACTACAATACATAAACCAACTCAAGGTAAAAGCATTTACCTTGTGATTCTAGTTTCTCTTTCTTTCTTTCCCTTCCCGTCCTTTCTTCTTTCTTTTCCTTTCTTTCCTCCTTGTTCTCGGTTTCAAATGGAGTTCATACTCCAATGCTACAGCCCATACCAATACACAAATTCTAACTTAGAATTTCCTCCTTAAACTAGCCTAGGGTTTATACATGTTTAAGGTTTAAAAGAGTATTACCTTCAACCACTAAGTGGAGTACTTGGCTAGCAAGAGAGCTAGATTCCAGCACCAATGAAGAGACCAAAATCGGCTGGAACACAAGACCCAACAAGGGCTCATTTGGAATTTTCGTTTTGCAAGTAGGGGCTGGAAAAAGATGGAGTTTCAAGATTATTTTTGCCTCAATTCATCAAGGAGAAGGAGGAGCTTCCAATGGTGGACTCAAACCTTCAAATGGAGAATATCCATGGAGATGAAAGTAGTGGTTTTCGATTTTTGAAAGGAGGAAGGTGTTCTCCTTGGCAAGGGGATTTCAATGGTGTAATTTTTATAAGATTTGGAGAAGTTTAAAGCCTTCAACATGAGGAGAGAAGAGAGAGTTGGAGAGGGCTCTACAAAATCGCCATTAATGGCTGGGGGGAGGAAGAAGAAAATTGAGAGAGAGGAGGGAAAACGTGAGAGAGAGGGGGAGTAGGAGAGAGAGGACTCACTTTTCTCGTTTTACTTATTTTGTTTGTCTTTTAGCAAATGAGAGGAGAATTAATAAAGTGAGAGGGAGGGGGCAAATCGGTTACCCACACACACACTCACAGATTTTTGCTTTTTATTTGCAAAAGTGGACACATAAGTTTTGCTTTATTACAGTTTACACCCCACAACTTCTCGTTTTTACAGTTTCCACTAACCGTAACCCGTTTTCCGGAATTTTCTCGTTTAATTAATTTTATTGGTTCTAAAGCTCCACTAATATTTATTAGTGACTATTTAGTTGACCAAAATTGTTACGAGTCTGTTTGACCCGCTTAAAGTCGTGTTTTCCCGGTTTCCTCGAAAAACGTGCTTTAAGGTTCGTTTATGCTTTTAATCCATTTTAAGGATCCGTTTTCTTCAGGAGTTGTTCCCTTATATTATTTAGGCATTATTAAGCCTTAAGAATCCATATAATACTCAACCGAGGTCTCGCACCTCTTATGGTTATTTAAACGCCTTATTTAGTATTTTCGCTTTTTAAGCGTTTCTTTATTTCTTTTGGATTTATTTGTCCTTACCAATATTACTTAAGCATTATTAGGCTCTTAATAAGTATAGAATTATCTTAATCACTATATTTAGTTTGGGGTATTTCACCTCCTATGGTTTCGACCGGATACCCGCGCCTAGGCATGGAAGATCCACTAGCGCCCATGGGAGCGGTTTCAAAACCGATCCTCATTCTCAAGTTTGAAGAAACATTGTACCAAATTAGTTTTGGAAATTCATTTTGAAAACTGCATACATCTCCCAATTCCAATTTATGATAATTTCACCTATTACTAGCGTTTTCCTGTGACCACTTAAGGGAGCTTCCAAAGTCCTTCAACCCCAATGTGATCAGCATTGGTGTTGAATTATCCTTCCACCCCAATTTGTGTTCGGTTTCCCTTGATCGCTAGCAAATCAAGTTCCACCTCCCACCTCCATTAAAACAGACAGCTCGTCAAACATTATTTCGTTTTCTATCTTTTTAATCTTGCTAGTCATAATCACACATACATTTTCAATTTATATAATTCAATTACTACTTTGCTAATCATCTCATCAAATTATTACTACATCTTCTCCAACAACTATACTTAAGAAATTCAAAGGTATAATATCCCATTGACTTGCTATACCAAATTTATACTCATAAAATACATCGGCTTCATAGAGATTTATACCCATCACATACATCGGTTCCATACCGATTTGTACTCCTCAAGTCTCCCATACGTACTCATTCCTCATACTATTACCAATCGGGGTCCTCATTCCTCTGGAGTTTCTCTACTCCTTTCCTATTCTTATTTCCCAAATTACCACAATTACATGATGAGTGAATACAAATGTTTATGTAACATAAGTATCAATCATCAAAACAAATTCTTTTACGCTATGCACGTTGTAGTTTACGCACCTATCACATAAAACGTACATTTCGCGGTTTTCACTCTACCCCCCTTAAAAGGGATTACGCCCACATAATCTACCATGTGTCAATGTTGAACATTGGTCGAAGGCATTCAACCGTCATGGAGTGGTTCAGCTTCCATGCGGTCTATTATACAATGTTCCTTGATCAATGGGTCTTAGCCGTATTACCGGTTAGTCCCTACATCAAGAATTTTCATCAGAGTTTATTAATGGCTTTCAGGCATTGATGATTAACCTCTTATTCACTAGGTGTATTTCACTTAGAATTCTAGGCCCACTTGCTTCTACTGAGCGACCCTGATAGCTTGGGTTATTCGCCCTTTTGATTATCTTAAACGTGCTATACATCACCTTTTTATCCCTCTTATTGTGGGAATAAGGTTTATTCCATCAAGCGTGGTATTCTTTTACCATGCGCGAACTCAATGAGTTTTAGATTTATAACCAGGTCTCTGGCAATCTATATGTATACTGTTGTGTTTTGTAGTGATCATTCACTTGGTCCTCCGACTTATTGTCGGGTGAGGTTAAGCCACTACTTAGTTGTAGTGCTTCCTCTGTTGTCAGTGGATTCTGAATTATGCCAGTTTCTCTGGTTCAGTACAAGTGTTCTTTACTTGTGTGACCTTGCATTTTCTATGCGTCGGTCCTTGTGACTTTCTTAAGTCTCCTTTCACTTTTATTCCAATGGAATTCACATCTTGTGATTGTCGGTGTGTTTTGACACTCTTCGTGCTTCTTTAGCCTTGGGCCGCACGGTTTGTTTCTAAGTTTTTGCTTAAATGGCTTATGCCATGTTCGTTGGTGAAAATAATAATTTACCTCAATTTATATTTCCCCACATTCCTAGTTATCCCACTAGATCATTAACTGCGCAAGTGCAATACCAAAAAACTCAGTCCTACAGAGTGCAGAGGCATAAACTCTTGGCAGTAACTCTCTTATGAGATCGCAATAGGAATGATCGTTACTCCTTCAGGTGGTGCTTCATCATTTGGTGTAGTGATGAGTGTCCAAATGAGCATGTTTTATAGGTGTATTTCGTGTATAATATTAGCACTTTCTTGCTCATTTCTCCACTTCAGTTGATTTTCTCTAGTTTATGTTTTATTATTTATCTCACAAAATTATTGGTTGAACATGCGGAAAACCAAGCCAGGAGTGAAGTAGACGAAGAGACAGACGCAAGACGCAAACGCGCTAGAAAACAGAGTCCAAACGAAGAATCTAGAGCCGGTCGAAGTTCGTAGAAGGAATAAGTCACGGTCAGCATACAACAGCATTGCAAACCGTCTGCACAACCACCCCCAACAGGCGGACACCAGAGGCGGACAGAGACGTTTGTAGAGGCGGACAAACACAAACCGCCTTGTTTTTGAGGCGGTTTCCACAGGACGGACAAGACTAAATCGCGCCCGCCCGAACATAGTTTTCTTCCTCGCGCGACTCTGCAAACTCGCCTTATCTATCTACCCCGCCGTCGCCTACCTTATTTCGCTCATGCGTCTCAGCTCCTGTCCCCTGCATTAAATGAAGCAATCAATGCTTCAATCAGTGAAGAAATCACAGAGGCAATCAACTGCAAGTTTTCTACGTAGTCTTCCTTTCTATAATAACCATCCACTGCAACCTTATACCAGTGCACGGAGAAAACCGAAAATCACTCACACTCACCTCATCTCACTCACTCTCTTCAGTAAATCACTCCCGTTATACCATTTTACTCCATTGATTCTCTAATTCACCCACTTCACTTATTATAACCTACGTACATGTTTCACTCTTCGACCTCTCCATTTCCCATTCACTAATCACGTCTCCGTGCTGTTATTACGTCCTACCTCTGTCAGATTTATTACCAGTTAATATGTCTGGCTAAGGAGGATTTGCTCCGGGCAAGGTTTTAAATTATGGTTTGTTTAATTATGTAACGTATTTCTACCGGTTTTAATAAATACAGTTTGTTACGCTTAAAGGATTTCTCTCACCATTTTAATAAATACATGAATTTATTAAAATGCTTTCCTAAGTCTATTTGATCAGACCAGGTGATAAATAGACAGGTTATTTAACCGTAAAGGAGAAAACTTATTATGATTTAATAAGTATAATTACATTAGATGCAATTAAATTCCTTGAATTTAACGTCCGTTTTCATAGTATTGCTCGAACCTTGATTAGACCGAGCAGCATGGTAAACGAGTTCTTAAGGTCTATGACTTAGTCCTTAGGATAATATCAGGAATTTTGCCAAACTAATATATTAAACCGGTAGAAATAGCATAATTAATCAGATTATATAAAACCTGAACCCGGAGTTCCATTTAATTCATCTGCACTCGGTAATTTAATCTGCTCTTTTAATTCTCTAAAAACAAGTCAATTAACTTCCCCCCTTTTGTGACAAGCTTAGGAACTGTTTTAACTCGCTTTAAGTCCCACGGTTTGACCCCGGCCGCTTCTGTCTTCTATACTACTACGACCGGGTTTTAATTTGCAGCCCGACGGATATTTTGAGTATTAATTTCTCTCTTTAATAACTACACCTCTTCTAATCACTCACGATAAATCCACTCTGCATGTAGACTCCTGGCTTGTTGCCCGGTCTGTCCACTATCTCGTATTAACAACTCCATAGCATTGGGTGATTATTCACATAAGTTGGTCACCTGTTGCGCACCATGTTGTTACTGATTCTATAGTATTAGTTTACATGGCATCCGCTGTTGCTAGCTTTAGCTCATGCATTTCCACCATTTATACCATATTTCGGTGTTTATACTTCTGAGCTTCTTGAGCGTCATTTACTTATATTTTACATTCCCACATAACGTGTTCATTCTGAACTGGTTACTCCTTAGTTCTCAACAGTTGCTATTTAAGCTTATTTGACATCGCTTGGCAGTAATTACATGCTCAAGCTTCACTACATTAGTAGTTCTGAAAGGAGTGTACTATCAGATATTTATTGATGGTATCCCCTTCTTTAGAATCCAGGTATTCACCGCTCTCGCGGTCTCACATTTATGAGGGGTATCCTTGCTCATTGGTCATTATCCTTTTATTGGTGTCGTCCTTGACCACTTTCCATATGGTTCATAATGGGTTTTGCAACCATCGAATTGTGTATTGTAACAGTTTCATGGCATACTAGCCATATCGCCTAGAGCTCTGCTCATCGTAGGCTGTTTCCAAGTGATTATGTCTCTGTAAGCTATCGCTGGATTTGGAGGTGATACTGGGCTCCATGACAGATCGTCGCATCACGCTTCCGTTTATTGGAGACCCTTTTTGTATCTTGGTATTTATCGATACCATTTATTAATTTGGGGTATCCCTTGTCAAGTGGGATTCCCCTCGGTGTTCTAACCGGATGTTCGTTCTGATTATGGTGTTCTTACCATGACATCTCATTCAACTGTGTTGACTTGATACCCTTTCTGGATTGCTCCTGGGTATTATTGATTATACGGTAGCATCTGGCTGACATTTATGAGTATGTCCAGTTTGTTATCCTACCTTGCGGTTCTGGATCTGAGTTATCCGTTGAGGGTTATAACTTCTCCCGTTCTTAGGGTAGACCATTGGTGTGTTTCCTTATGTTATAACGGGTTTGATATTCCCTTCGGTGATGAATGGTATTTCTCGGTACCTTATGTGTTCAGACTGGGTATTCTATCCCGTTCCTTGAACAATGATGTGTTAATGTTTAGGCATTTTCCTTACAGTGTTCAGACTGGGTATTCCTTCCAGTTATCATGCTTTACTTCGATATCTCCGAGACATATCCAATGTCTTGTTCTGTCGTTAGTGTTTCTCGCACTTTCAACTCCTAATTGTTCTTCTGGAGTGAGTTTCTGACTCCTTAGCTCGTAAGCTTATCTGAGTTCCCTTTTGCTCGTTTTGGGTATCCAACTGTTCTGTTTTGAATTACTTATGGTCCGTAGAATGGAGTTGACTACTTCCCGTGTGTCGTGCACTACATGTATACATACGTGGGGTACCTGGTTGGCACGTTACCACTAACCTGACTATTTGTCGGGCCCGCAAGCTCCTTCAGAGTGCGGTCGTCTCACATCCCGTTTTTGGGTACACTCATAGTGCTCATCACACGCCTAGGTGAAGTATTCTATTGTCAACTCCTCTTGTATCATTCTATGATACTCATCGTAATTCCGTTAGTTTGGTTTTAAAAATCCGAGGTTTAAAAGAAAGGTTTGTACTTTTGAAAGAAAAATTTTGGGTTTTGAAATAACAGTTCGGTGTTAAAAGAAATTCTTCATGGCGTTGCCATGTCTGAGGTCTTGACCAAGTCCAGCTCCTCGCTGACTGGTATGTTATTAATACAATGGTCGGGCCATTAGGCCTTTCCAAGGTTTCATTATTTAAAATCCTGAGGATTGGTGATCCTATTTTTTTTTGCTCCATTTGTCATAGTGGTACTTTAACAAGTATTTGCGGGTTGTTAAAAGTCTTCCAACCGTCTTGTAGTTGTTGCAATTGCCCTGGGCAAGTGCGCGGGTAGGTTGTTTTTCGGTTAACGCATACCGCTGACGGTATCGTTTCCATCCATATTTGGTGGTCTCATTAGATCATCTTTGGGTCTTTTGACCTTGGTGGTCCATCTCCCGAGTTGTTTCTCAGTGTTCTTGACATGGTTGTTGTCAATCCGGGTGTCTCACACCTTCACTGTGGTTAACGAGACTTGACTTATCCTTAGGAACCACGTTGTAGTCCTATAGGTGTATGTCTTTTGAATACTTTCATTGTCATCTGAACTATGTTGTTTGGTTATTACGGCCTCTTGGCGTGTAGGTTGGCATTAATCTAACCTCGACTAATTCCTTAGTCGGTTTGTATACCGTTATTGATATTATCAAACATTACAGTCTGTAGACTCTCTTGTCCTGGATTTGTTACTCTATCTTCCTCACTTCATCGAACGATTGTGATCCTCTTCTTGCTGGCTACTCATGGTTCTCGCGACTGCAGAGCACGTCGCCCCATGGTGCCGTAAATTCCATTATCCTGTGTTTAGGATCTTTGGTCTACGATCATTAAATGCGGTTGTTGTTGTTCCAAAAGGAACCATCTCCAGGATTTCCGGTTCTCGGAATCTACCGTATAACAGGTTCCTTTTCTAATAAGGTTTATTTTTGCAGCTGCCAGATCGGGTTTTACCCGAGTGTGAGAGGTCTTTCCATCTCTCTAGCGTTCTTCTCCCAACTTAATACCGTGGGTTGCGGAGGGCGGGTATGGTTGTGGTAGGTTTCCGGTTCATGCGGAAGTTCCTATCTAGCGTACCTCACACGCTAACCCTCAACCCTTAGCCCTAAGTCTCTAATTCCTAACTTGGTATTTTCCTAAACTCGGTATTTCATCCATTAGAGCGATACTTCGCTCTGATACCACTTTTTGTAACACCCATACCGCTAATACTGTCATTACCTTCCAATCTCCTTATATAATCCAGACTCACGCAGCGGATACTTACATACTCAACGGTGGGTGATACAATGCCATTAGCCACCCACGTGACTAACAAGGCTACTCCTACTACTACATACAACATCGGTCTAATGGACCAGAATATCCGAGTACTACACACTTATGATACATACTCCAATTACCAAATCAAACACTAGAACTTCCCATTCATTACACTACTCCATAAGTTCAATACAATGTGATACACCTAGTTTACTAAGATCCTTATACAAATACAACACCTCTTTCAATTTCATAGATACTCATTAAGAGTCTAACCACTACCCATTCCTCACAAATTACTTACTTTCTAAGTACAAGGGGTGTTCCACTTAGTACGCTTCTGCGTTCTACTTCTAACTATCCAAGTGTAGCTACCAGTCTCTTACCTTGACCATATCCGCTTCGGGTACCTGCACACTAAAAACGTTCCCCCTAGGGGGACAGCTTATGCTGAATATGACTTTCGCATATACCGCGTGCTAACCGCGGTACGCCGACTACTTCGGGTCGGATATACATGGAGTTCGTTTTACATGCATACATACATACTAATACTACACAATACAATCAAAAATACTTACTTACTTATACAAGGTTCGTTATCTACCAAGGAAAATAATTTGGTAGTCAACCGTTCATTTAGTTATTCGTTCATCCGGTTTCATCGGATGCTCTCTTTCTCCTTACACGGGTTCACCAGGCTTACACCAAGCTTAATCTTACTTCTCAATGTTTTACTCACACTATGCTCAATACCTTACTCATTATTTCGCTCATGCTTTACTCAGTACTCACTGCTACCATTGCTTACTCTTTCTCAGTACTCATCACTTGCTCTCGCATACTCAGTACCCATACTCTTCTCCTTACTCGTACTTACTCATTGCTCGCTACACATTACGTACTCATACTTACTCATTACTCATTACTTTACTCATACATACACAATACTCAATACTCATTACTTGAGGTCTTTGGGCGGAGTTATACACAAGACTCGCCACCGGGCCTACAAATTCAAAGGCTATACACTTAGCTCCTCAAATATACAAATGTCCATTTTTATCGAACTAATCAAATTCCCAACACTGCTCTCTTGGAGTATCTTACAATCTAATTGATTAGTCTAGAAGTATCTCTCTCGATAACCTCCACTAGCTTAGAGAATTGCCACCATCTAGTATTATCAGATTTAAGGGTTCCCCCAACATATCGAATACTCTCATGTTCGGGACATTACTTACATCAGTCGGGTCCTGTCATAGTGGGTCGACTAGTTGCAAAGGGGTTTGAAGATCCCTCATCATTCTTTACTACCCTCGTGGTTCATGACTTGCACCAACATTAATTCCTCGAATAGGGGTTATTTATATACTTCCACTACTTATTGTTTGTGGATTGTTCATTCCGGTTCTCCTACCATTATCGAGAGGTTACTACTCCAGTGCACTCTCTCACATTCTAGTGAGTTCATTGGTTTGTGTTATCGTTTGTTGGTTCGTTAGTTTAGTGCGTTTCTACGTTTCCGTTAGTTCATAACATAACTCGTACTACGAGTAGCTAAACAACAAGACTCATCTATGAGTCGGTCTACACACTAAGTGAAGCCACACAATCAATCAATAAGGGTTAGCTCATACAACATGCAGCAAGACATATAATGAAAGGCAATAAACCGTTTTCATGCTTTAGTCTTGATTAGCCGGCATACAACCCACAAATCAACGTAACTCGGTTAGCATACAGGGCATAAGAAAATCATACCTTTCACCGGGGTTAGCTTTACCGTGTGTTCCCTTGTTCCTTGGCTCACACTTGTTCCACTGATAATGTTTCAAACATTGTTATTAATACTTTGTTCATACGGTACTTGACTAGTTACTACTCCCGTGCTTACCCCGTTGTCCCGTTATACTTTGTTTTACTTATGTCAAATTATGTTCTTACTTCTCACTCACTTCCTACACTTGTTTACACTTCTTAGGACCTTTAAATATCACCAAACAAGGCCTTAACAACTTCTAAAACCATTACCATTCAATCCCCCTTGTTTAGACCCCTTTAAAACACTTACGGCTCATTTTTGGGGGTGGTCCGGGACTAGGTCCGGACCCTAAGTCCCGGACCAACACTTAACTTAACTTTCGGCCTATTTTTAAACCTGGTCTTGGACTTGGTCCTGGACTTAAGTCCCGGACCAACTGCTGTATCAACTTTCGGGGCATTTTTAAGGGCGGTCCGGGACCTCATACAAGGGCTAGGTCCCGGACCCTGCTAAAACCTACAACTAAGGTGATTTTTCAACCCCAAATCAACCCTTAATCCACCCCTAATCATTCCATAAACTTTCCACATGTTTAAACACCTTAAAACACTCCTTAAACCACCTCAAATCATTGGTCCAATCCTTGCTCAATTCTTGCTTAAGTTCTACATTCTCATTCTTGCATTTTTACACTTTGCACACTTGTGCATTCCTAACTTCTTCTTGGTGGGTTACTACCCTCTACCAACTTCACCAAATTGCTTATTGACCATTACAATTCCATCCTAGACAAATTCACTACCTATACCCAAGTCAAATCTCCATCTTCAAGATTACAAACACTAACTATTTTTCTTGAAATTCCAAGGTCTTTATAACCCATTTTGCTACAGATTTTTCTCACTACTTTACTTACCTCTAAAATAGCTCCTAAGGGGTTAACTAACCAAATTGGCTTCTCTCCAAACACCAAGTTAACCCTTGGTCATTTCCTTACTCACTATACACCTAAAACTCCTTCGGTTTCTACCGAAATTTTGCCATAGCTCCGTTGCTTTTCTAGCCTTGTCCAAAACTCATCTCATCATCAATTTTCATTCAAATCAATCCTAATCTAGCCACACCCACAAGGGGTACTACCAGCACATTCAGAAATCACAATTTACCAAAACTTCCACAAACAACAATACTAATACACATACTCCAATTACTTGGCTCTAAGGCCTTCATTTCACATACAACTTACAAATCCTTCCTAATTCATCCAAGTACCTTTCCATTCCAGTTTTGGGTTCATTCATTTGGTTTTCCCCATTCCCAAAAATTCTAAAACATCAAAGTAAGCATCAAGGTAGTTTAATTACCTTAATTTTTATAAGTTCCTCTTTTCCAAGCCTTCTCTTCTCCTCTTCTCTCTTTGTTCCCAAAACCGATCAAGGGCAATACAATTGCCAATGCTCCAGCCCAACATTAAATAAGGAAAATGAGATTAAACAAAGACCCTTAACTCATTAATTACTTAAGATTACTAGGAAGTGCTTATAACACTAAAATTGGTATTACCTTTGAAACCCTAGGAATGGGTTCTTGCCATGAATCAAAGGATGGGCTCTAATCCACCATGGGAGCTTGGAAAATATCTCAAGTGGAGAAAGAACAAGGCATTACAAGGGGGTAAAATCGGCCTTACTAGAAGATGGAGAAAAGATGAGTTTTCATGGAAAGTTTTACCTTAATGGAGAGAGGAGGCTCCAAGCTTCAAGATGGTGTAGTTTACTCTTCAAATGCCCAAAACCCATGGTGGTCAAACTCCTCCATTTGGAATTTTGAAAAGATAGAAATGTAGAGCTTGATGAGGGGAAGAAGAATATGCAATTTATTTTCGATTTGGGGCTGAAATGAAGCTTGGGCAAGCTTGGAAAGATAGAGAAGCCATGGAAGCTTTTGAGGAGCTTCAAAATCGTCCCCAGCAGAACAAAGAAGAAGGAGAAGTCTGGTGGGGGGGGGGGGAATGTGGGTGAGAGGATAGGAATAGGAGAGAGAGAGTATTAAAGTGATTTTGTACTTTTTCCTTTCTACTTTTTGCTTTTCTCTTTCTTTTCTTTTCTTTCTTTCTTTACTAACTTAGTGTGTGTGTGAGAGAGGCTGACTTATATTATACAAACCGGCCCTCACTGGTCACACATGCTGGAGCGTTTTTCGTTTTTTACAGAATACGCTTGTTAATTTACCCGGTTTTAGCACTATTCACTAACTGGGCATGTTTTCCGGAATTTTCTTGTTTAATTTATTTTAATGGTTCTTCAGCTTCAATTAATGTTTAATTATAGTTATTTGGTTGACTATAATTTCTACGGGTCCGTTTGACCACTCAAAGTCACGTTTACGGGTTTTCTCAAAAAACGTGCGCTAAAGCTTTATTAGCATTTTAACTCATTATTTGGATCCGTTTTCTTCGGGAATCGTTCCCATATATTATTTAGGCATGAATAAGCCTTAGGAATCCATGTAATACTCTAACCGAGGTCTCATACCTCCTATGGTAATATAACGCTTGTTTTAGTGTTTTTCGCTTTTTAAGCGTTTTTTATTTCTTTTGGATTTATTTTCCTTACAAAAATTACTTAGGCACTATTAGGCCCTTAAATACCATATTAGAATAATTTGATCACCATATTTAAGTTCGGGGTATTTCACTTTCGATTTGCATCAGCTAATTAAAATGCCCGAGAGAGTTTCACATTCCCTTTTCAGTGATTTATTACGATCTGAAAAGGAATCCACTTCTTCTTGTGCTCAACATGAAAGAATGAGAATTCTAGTCTCCAAAGGACTAACCAAGTTAATCCTTGGCTTATCCAGACTCTTTATGATACAATTTTTATTTTTAGTCGATGACTTATTCAGATCTTCCATTTTAACCCTGAGTTCTCTGATCTCTATATGATACTGATGCTTCAATGCTTTTATCTCAGAGGTGGAAGAGGTTGACATTGTAAACACCTCTTTGTTCCCAAGAGTGTCCTTCTAGTTATCCTTCCCCTTTATGCAGTACTCAGAGTTGATGCCATATCTTCATGAGCAACTGCTATCATGAACAATTGTGTTTCCTCCTCTGGTTCTGAGTCTGTAACTAAGATGTTATATCCCCATGCAGCTGCCGCTGCGTTTAAGTGTTTCTTAACCTTCGTCTAAGAATTTTCCTTCTGGTGGAAAGGGAAATCCTTGACAGCATGACAGGCTTGTTACACTTAAAATATGTAATTTGTCCATTCTTTGACTTACATTGCTGGTTTGACCTGTGTTTCCTACCACACAGCCTCTGAATTCTGATCATAATCTCAATAATTTCCTTATCTACTTCAAAATCCTCATCTTCTGTATTTGTGGTAGTTTTGCATGCGTTTAGGGCTAGATCTTTAGTTTGAGTAGCAATTTCACCTTTCCTCTTCTCTTCATAGACCATGAGTTCATAACTGAGTTCTTCTAGTGACATCTCTGACAGATCTTGTGTAGCTTCGAGCACTGTGGTCGCCACTCTTTTCCCAGACTATCAAGGCATCTCTCGTTAATAACATTGTTTAAGAGTGTTACACCAACGTCTTTAAGATCTCTGAGAATTTTCTCAAACCTTTCAAAAGTCTAAGCAATAGACTCACCTTCTACCATCTTAAAGTTGTCTAATTGTCTCTCAAATTGCTTGCCTTTTGATTTTCTTATGGAATCAATTCCTGCATAGGCAGCTTTTAGAAAATCTCATACCTCCTTGGCCATGCGCAATCCCAGTACCATCCGGTTGATCCCCGTCTGATAGAGATGACATGATGACTCTATGAGCTTGTTTATTTTTGCTGATCATCTTGTTATCATTTTCATTCCAACTTGCCCTTGGATTGTCTGTAGAGACTCCATTTTCTCGAGCTTAGGCTTAAGATCTCCTTCGGTCCCCACATCCCATACTTGCAAGTCGATCGAGATCAACTGGTCTTCTATCAGCTTGCACCAACTAGTGTAGTTGAATTTCGTGAGCTTGGGGGGTTTGACATAGCAGAAATTCATCTTCAATCTCCCCTGAAGATTTCTCTTCCATAGTAAGGCAACCTGCTCAAATACCAATTGAAAGTTCCTAGACCGTACTTCCTAAGTCGGTTAATCACGAAGAACTCAGAAGCAGAGTAACAAACTCACTAAGAACAAGATAATGAAGAGAACAATTGAATTCAATACTCTCACACTCTTAGAGAAGAAGCTCTCTATAGAGTAAACATGTCATTCAACTCAGCCTCACAAAACCCTAATTGAAGTACAATTCATGAGATTCTTCTATCAAGCGCACCGGTTTATTCTCTCTCATTTTCTCTCTTCAAAACGTCATCTCCCTTGACCAAATGTGCGCTATATATATGCATTGATTTATAATTGCATTATCTAAAACACTATCTTTAAAGATATATATTTTAAGATAGAATCCTAACAACTGACTAAGATATTAAAGAAACGAGATATTCTCTAAAGTATCCACTAAAGATAACATCCGTCCAGATCATATTTAGAGTCGGCTTAGCACCGATAGATCTTTGCTTGATAATTCAATACCTGGCCAGTTCAAGACTCGGACTTCAGTATCTATGAGGCAACCTCAGTATGTAATTGAGTTTGATCATTCAAAAAGTTTGCAGTAACATACACATAGTCCTATGATGCAAGAAAATGTTATCATGTTTCATAATCTTCTTAGGGGCAAGATTTATGTTGTCATGTTTAATAATATGTAAATAGTCTGATTGATCAATATTGTTCTAGTGAATTTAGTTAATATAATAGGGGTAACTCTAGGGTCCAGCTTCTACGAGGGGTAAGAAACAATGATGATGGCATTTTCTTCTACGTACGGTGCAGCTAAGCAAAGGCGGAGACATGAGTGGGGTCCTGCTTCGAGTGGCGGGGTTTATTTATCTCACTCACATTTCATCTTTAACAGTTATTTGGATTATATGAAAATATTTATTCAAGAGACTCATACACGTATGCTCCCAGGCCTTATCCTGAACAGGGTGTCTTCATGATCAACACGGATGTCATGGAAAGCAGTTAATGCGGGACCGGTGCTTAATATGTTCAGCTGGAAATAGAATGTCGTTGATCGTCTCCTGCTTTACCTAAATGATAATGCTCTTCTTAATTTAGATATTATTTTCCCGGTCACACTCAGCAGTGTGTTCAGGTGATTTGGCAAAACAACTTTCCCAAAACATTATTAGTTCTTGCTCCTCAGGCATGGAGGTGGTTTTCGGTATGAATAAAAAGGATGATGGGTTCGGTTGAAAAAAAAAAATCTATAGGCCAGATGTATGTTTACTCAATTAACAACTCTCATTACAAATGCTTTAAAACTGATGATAGTAGACAATACAGTATACATTAAGGCAAAACTGAGATGACACGTATGATCCTTTGGCAGATCACGGAAAGCAAGAATCCGAGTTTCTCCCCTCAGCAATCAACTGACGCTTACACTCTTGAGGCATTGAAACAAGGAAACAAAGATAGAAAGCTACGTAAATGACTTCTTAAGATTACGGGTTTCAGAAAACCTCTCATTAGCTGTACCCTGGCTAGGCGAATGGTAGTTGGCCGTCTAAAAATTTGTCGTTGATCTCCAGTTCCTAATAGTACCTTCTCCGCGGTCAAATTAACTCATTCCACTTGTTAAAAAACAGGGATCTCACTTTTGCAAGTTAATGTATCTGGATATATAACTACTCTCAATCAGTTGCAAACTTGAATCAAGTCAACAAGACATACCGTATAGTATATGATAAGCATGTGAATTATTGATCAGTATAACGTTGTTCTCAGTAGTTGTCGTTTTCGTTTTAGATGGTCTTTGATATCCATCTCATTTAATGTGAATAGGACGTTAATTAAATAAGAGAAAGCAGAGTTTGATATGGAATATGCTCTGAATTCATTTGAGGTTACGGTGTCGAGCAAGTAAGCAAGAGTGGGCAACCCAGCTGGAAGATAATGATTCATGACTAGCATAACACGTCTCACCATCAGTATAGGGGATGCATGATTCATTTGTAGCTTTTTAGATTAATTGTTTTATGGGGTGATTATATATATCTAGAGCAAGGAACCCACTTTTTCTTAAGTGGTTGGTATCAGTCCTTTTTTGGTGAATTAATTTTTTTTTGATAATTATAGGCACATGGTCTAGGGTGTCGCAAGGGCAAATCAAATAACACTGACTCAACTCTTACATACCTTTCTAGTATTAGACTACACAGACATTACACGGAACATCTTACTAAAGTCTAGAGATCTTGTCCTAGGAGCCATCCTTAATCTCTCCTTAGAGGTGACCCTCGAGCATCCATCGGAAACTTCTTATCACCTTTTCCTTGCATCTCTGACGATATGGCGGACCATGCTTGCCTTGGGACCGTCCTTCTCGCCACTCCATTCCTCCACCAGGCTGGGTAATCGGAGAGTAAACTCCATTCCTCCACTCCCCCAGGATGAGTAATAAGAGAAACTCCTTTCCCTCACCAAAGTGAGTAGTAAGAGGGCTCGAACTCAGTACCTTACGTCCCCTACTCCAGTCCTCCACCACTCGGATGTCAATCCCTTGACTTTTTGATGAATTAATTAAGCCCCCAGAGAATCCGAGAAAGAACAATAATGGGAAGGATATCTCTCCTACGTCAATTATTGAGAGATATTTGTAAACTGTGTTGGAAGATAGTATCTCGGAGTTAATGTGGTAGTTTGAGATAACATTCGCGTCTGTCTCCATATATTAATGAAAACTAGATACTTAATGTACTCTGCCTAAAAAGTTGTCACTACGTATCTTATCATGTCTTCCTTGCACTGCATCTGCATCCAGAATAAAGCTAATCTCCTCAATACCAACTTGGATTCTAATGTTTATTTTGAAGGAATCATGATTATGTTTTGTCCTATTTTTTAGTCACTTTTCTAGGGAAAGTGATTATCCCAAATTTTGACTAACTTGATTCTTCACTTTCTCTTGTTTGATAGAAACTTGCTACGTCTTTATATCAAAGACTAGCTAGAAAAATGAGTCATACACATTACAAAAAGTTTTAGTTTGGTTCCTCAGAACCTCACCTTCAAGCCTAACAGTTTGAACAATAGACATCGGAGAATTATACATATCCTAAATCTTCTAATCAAACAGATTGCTGTTGCATCTAGACGCTAGAAAAGCTGAAAAAATAGAGTACAAATCATTACAATACTGGAGTATGATGTTTACATCCTTACGACGTACTTATAAGAGGGGGAAGAAGAGGAATCGTCTTGATTCCCGGAGAAGACATTCTTCACCATCTTCATAACTTCTCGCTATTGATGATCACCCCCACATTCTTGATTTTTCTTATAGCTACAAGAGATATTCCAAATTTGGTTGTGTCCACTTCTGCTAGAGTACTAGAAGCATCACTTCTAGTTTTCCTGTTGAAAATCAATTGCAAACAACCCAATTGTAACATAAAAGCTCCGCTGCGGATCATGTTTTTTCCAAACATTCTATTACAACAAAAAGAGAAAATAGTCTCTTTGTCCTTGACCCAAGTATTTTGATTCTCTAGTTCCACTTCCTTGTGTTTCCGTGTACCCAGCTGGTAAGCTTCAATGAAAGCCATATTCGAGTTTAGACACTTCAGAATAGGTAGTTCAGGGTTATGTCGAATTCCATTTCTAGCATCATAGATAGCCCACATTAGATTCATCACCTTTGCTATTTTTTTTCCCAAGAGTGAGCTTAGTCAATGATCTAGTCTTGGATTGCACTGTCCCTTTGCTTAGGCGGTTGGGAGACATCTATTATATTTTCCCATTCATCTTTGGAAGTCTAGCACATAAACATGCATGCTATGGATATCAATGTTTGTATCTCCACATAAAGGGCATTCACTACTTCCTCCTATTCTTTTTTAGATGTTAGCTAGGTAGGGGATGATTTTGTTCATGAATTTCCAGGAAAAAAGGTGGACCCTGGGAGGAGAGAGGATTCTATCCATGAGGTTTTTAAGGGAAGAAAACTTAGTGTTTTTTTGTGGATGTTTCTTCTTTGCTAAAGCTTTCCATAAGCTTTGAGTAGCATGATTTGGCAGGATATGTACCTGAACTTGTTCCTAGCCAACTCCATAAGTCTTTGCAATTCCCTTTAATTGGAGTTTGGAGAATGTCTTGATGGTCTAAAGGCTGGAAATTAGACAAGATAAGGTTCTGGTTCTAGGATATGTTGTCATTAAAGAATAGTTGACTCACTTTACAACAATCTGGTATGTTAGGCCGAGGAAGAATTGGTTTTGTAGGAAAATTTTTGGAAATCCAGGGATGGTCCCAGATTAGTGTGTTCTCTGCATTACCAATTACTATCACTGCACCCATGTTTATGACTTCTATGGCTGATAGAAGAGATTTCCATATAAGGCTATCATTTTAATCGTGTGTAATTTGGAGAATATCAGAGTTAGGAAAATATAGGGCTTTCAGAGTTTTGGTTACCAGACTATTATCATAATTCACGATATTCCAGACTTGTTGAGCCAAGAGGGCTTTATTGAAATACTCTATCTGCCTGAACCCTAACCCTCTTTTTCTTTTTGTGAACCCACATAATTCCATTTCTTCCAATGCATTACTTTCTTTTTGGAGGAACCTGCCCATCAAAATTGAGAACAAATTGAGTTCATTTTGTCTATGATCCCATTAGGCAGCTTAAAAAGGGATATGGTGTAATTTGGAATAGATTAGAGCACACTAATAGTAAGAACAGATCTTGCTACCTGAGACATTGGTCTGTTCCACCCTTATACTTTCCTTTGGAGTAATTCTAAGATGAAGCCAAAAGTTTCCTTTTTTTGTCTTCCAATTTTCAAGGGAAGTCCTAGGTATTTGGAGAAACAGGTCACTGGTTGAACATTTAGAATTGAGGCTAGAGTAATTTTTGTGGATTGAGGAATTTTTGGGCTGAAGACAATTTTTGATTTGGCTTGATTGATATGATGGCCCGAAGCCATCAGGAAATCTGAGATGATTGTAGCTAGTGATCCAATGTTTTTTTTAACTAGCTTTCCCATAAAAGATTATGTCATCTACAAAAGCTAGATGTGAAATCTAGGGGGCTTGTTTAGAGAGAGAGATTCCTTCATAGCTTCGATCTCTCATAGCATTGTTGAGTGATCTTGACAGGGCTTCTTGGGCAATAATGAAAAGAAAATATGAGTTAGGGTCTCCTTATCTAATACACCTTTGTTGAGCTAAACTTTTTCCAGGAGAGCCATTGATTATTACCATACCTTTCACTGATGTAACACAGTTTATCACCGGAATTCTTCAATAATAAAGAAATTCAATAGTCTTAAGTACATTGTCTAGAAAGTTCCAACTGAGCCTATCGTAAGCTTTGCTAAGATCTATTTTGGAGGAAAACATTCCATGTCTTTTTGCTTGGGATTTAACTATTTTGTGATTGGGCTTTCCTGCAAGAATCACATTATCTGTGATCAGTCTGTCTTTAACAAACTCTGATTGGTTTTGGGAGATGATATGGGGGAGAATGTCTTGGACATAATTAGCTAAAACTTTGGTTGCTATTTTGTAGACAAAATTGCACAGGGCTATAGGTTTGACGTTTGTAAGGTTAATGGCTCCTTTTTCTTTTGGGATCAGGGCAATGAAATAGTTGTTGAGGTTTGGTGGGAGAGGGTTACCTCACATGATTTTGTGACTGTATATGTGACTTGGTTTCCTATGAAAGACCAATATGTTTTGAAAAAACCCCCATTAAAACCATCTAGCCCAGGTGCTTTGTTTGATCCTAATTGTTTGATTGCTAAACAGATCTCAGAGTTTGAGTAGGGCAGGTTTAGGTCATTTATACAGTGGAAAGGGAGCAATCCTGCAACTTCTAACTTGAGTTTTTCCATATCACTATTCAGAGGAGCTTGGAAAAGCTTCTGAAAGTAATTGCTAGAGATGGAGTTTAGATTTTGACAATCAAATTTCATGTTTCCTCTATCATCTTTCAGACAGAATATTTCATTTCTTCTTCTATTGTGGGAAGCTTTGTCTTGGAAATAACTAGTTGTAACACCCCTACTACACACTTAACATTAAATGAAATCGCAGCGGAAAAACAACTAAACAATAACTAAACGATTCGGTGCTACAACACCGTCAACCACCCACGTGGTTAACAAGGCAGAATAAATACAAGTGTACCGGTCTGATGATCAGACTCCAGAGCATTAGGTACTAACAACCATATATATACATAACCAACATACCGAGTGTTTAATACAAACCGTCACTGTAAACCGTACACATGAACTCCACTGTCAACTGTAAACGACCATCACTGTAATACAACAGTACCAAAATATAATGCCACGGGAGCACAGGCGCATCCCGGGCCTACCGTCCAAAATAATCAAAAGTATGACATAACCTTGATCTACAACCACTCTGCTTCCTCGATCCTCATCCTGCAGTATAAATATGGAGCCCCCGAGGGGGTCAGCAACCCTTGGCTGGTATGGTTAACGCGCAGCCCATCGGCTACCGGGATACGCGCAACTAATTGTCATGATGACATGGCATTCATTTAACATATAACATATACATATGGCATAGCAACAATATTGCATAGCACAACTTCACATACATAGTGGGTACACTTCCCACAACAACAAACCAAGAAGGTTAATCAACATAAGAAGCCTAGAGAATGGTTCACCCTCATGTTAAGCTTGTTACACACACTCATTACCGTTCTGTTTGCCGAACGAGTAACTTAAGTCACAGATGGTTCGGATATTGTGACCCGAACACACCACATAAACACATATTCCCACTAAACCGATCATAAGTCAAAATATGTAAGCTTTGGAGGAAGCTAGCAGGAGATCGAACGCCAATTAATGGAGAACAATCTCAACATCATAAGAGTCAAATCTGATACAGATATCTACTCTTATACTTACACGCGTGACCGGACAACCGGATTCCTCACCCCCAGATAACACTCGTTAGAAGTTCACTGTTGGAACTCGATAACAAATCACAGCATGTGGTTAAGTCTTGTTAGTCACACAAAAGGGGTATGAGTCACACTTAACGATACATTAATATGAACAACTGTAAACTCATTACATGATTTAAGTCTTATAACGTCATAAACACTCAGAAAAACAAACAACACACAAGCCGGTGTAAACCGGTAGGCAACAGACTGCAAGAAAACCATACCTTGGTCCTTGCTTCGACTGGTTTCCACCGTAGGTCACTTATATACATGATTAATAACGTCGGTCAATTTACTTGCTTAAATTTGAATTTTACTAAGCATTTTACATGGTTATATGACATGTTTCAATGCCCAAACTTATCCTTGATTACCTACATTATACCCCTAGGGTTAACTACTTAAGCCACTCTTTGTTTATTTTTTTTAACAAGTTTTGGTCCGACCGACCTTACCGACCGACCTTACACAAGGTCGGTCCATTCCAGAACACATTACCGTTCAAAAATTCTACTCCGACCGACCTTGCAAGTTCGGTCCACAAGGTCGGTCTATTCCCGAGAGTTTTTCCCCTTTGAAAACTTAGGCCCGACCGATCTTGGCAAGTCCGGTCGCAAGATCGGTCGATTCCTGAGACTCACTTACGTACAAAAATTTAGGCATGACCGACCTTGTAAGTCCGGTCCCAAGGTCGGTCTTTTCCAGAGACTCAATCCGTACTAAAAATCCATGCCCGACCGACATTGCAAGTCCGGTCCCCAAGGTCGGTCCATTCCAGAGACCATTTCCCGCAGGGTAAACTGGGCTCGACCGACCTTGCAGGTCCGGTTCCCCAAGGTCGGTCTGCTTCAGACCCTTGTTTTTAATTGCCCAATTAACTCCAAACTTCACCTCATATATCCTAGTATGTCCTAACCTTATTTGGGCACTTCAAACACACCTTAAGACTTCCATTAAACTCCTTAAACCATTCATCAAAATCCTCCTCAAGCATTACATAAA
Source organism: Limonium bicolor (assembly GCA_023374045.1). Taxonomy (NCBI): domain Eukaryota; kingdom Viridiplantae; phylum Streptophyta; class Magnoliopsida; order Caryophyllales; family Plumbaginaceae; genus Limonium; species Limonium bicolor. The sequence goes on along the minus strand of CM041777.1, from coordinate 371,086,521 downwards.
TTCTTATAAAAAGGTTTACACTTGTAATGTTTTTCACTAAGTTTCTATGTGGTGTTTCATACCTTTAACTTCCAATATTCCCAAATGTTTTCTCACCACTACAACATCATCTCCCAAGCATCTTTTCTTCCTAACCAAACTCCTTGAATATCTCTACAAGTTTATAGCTCCTCCATGCAACAAATCACTTCTTCCTTATTCACCAACATTGCACAAGTCCTAAACACAATCTCACCATGATCTTGAAGTATCCCAAAACACTAACTTGCATATTAAATCCTCTAAAACATTGCCTAAGTCCTTTTTATCCCTTAGAATACCTTAATGCATGTTTCTTTCACTAGTAGAACACTTAACCACCCTAAACACTTCCTATCTCATCAAAACTCATTTTAAACACCTAACACTTCTTATACGTTATCTAAATTTCGACATGGGTTCTCCTAGAATCTTGTTACACAGAAACACAAAGTTTCCATCATTAAACATTCAAGAACACACCCATCAAGAGCATTCTTATACACAAAACTTCACCAAACTTACACTACATCACAATATAGTGCATTATTTAAATTGCTTGGCACTTAGGCCCTTAAATAACATGGCTCTTAGGCCCTTAAAGTGCATAAACCATAAACACTGAATTTCCACTATATATTTGCCTTTGACCTGCAAATACACTCAACAACACATATGCCCTTTTACTAGTCTCCTTGAGAACATTTTACTAAGTCATTCACCATTGGCTCCTTAGATCATTTCAATAAGCAACATAAGCTCATTTCTCCTAATACTTTAAACTACATTAGGTTAGCACATTTACCTCTTTTCCTCACAAACTTCTTTCTTGTTTCCTTGATTAAAATCAGCAAGACTTTAGTTGCTTGTCAACTTCTAAACATTATACAAATGATGAAATGAGTATACAAGCTTTATGCTTTATCTCATTGTAAACCCTAGGTTATACATTATTTTAAAACATTAAGATAGTTGTTTTACCTTGGTATTTGAAGAGAGTTTGAATATGTATCAAGAGAGGACTCCACCAAGTCCTTGAAAGGTTGAAATGAGGCTAGAACAAGGCAATATAAAGAACACCATCAATGGTGATTTTCGGTCAACCTAAAAACATGAAGGAAATGGAGTTTTTGTTTGAGTTTCCTTACCTTGAAGCAAAGGAGAACAATAAAATGTGAAAATATGAGCTCAAGCTCCTTCCATGGAGATTCCTCTTGGCACCAAAATGGAGCTCTTGGAATTTTGAAAGGATGAAGTTGAAGAGCTTGGCAAGACAAAGAGAATGGTGGTCTTAGTTTTTTATTTGGCAAAGTGAGCTAGGAATTACAAGTGATTGAAGATGGAGAATGATGGTGGTGGTGCTGTTGCAAAATCGGAAATGAGAGAAAGAAGGAAGGTAGAAGACGGTGGGAATGCAAGGGAATGAGAGCATGAGTTTGAAGTTTGATTTTAAAAGATATTTATATGTTAAAGTAAATAGTAACCTAAGTAGCCATCTTTTATTTGTTTAACAAGCTAACAAGAGTGGTGACTCACCACTAAGAAAACCGGCCCCCTTAATGTACTTAGGGGTATTTTAGTCCTTGTTGACCAATTAAATTACTTATATTGACATATGTTATAAACTTGCTTATTTTATTACTATTCACAAAAACAAGGCACATAGTTGTGAAATTTTTGATTTCCCATTGTTTAGACTTCCTAATGTGATACTAAGTAGTACACATGTTAATTAAAGAGTAATGATGGACATTTAGCCATTCAAAACACATTTACAAGATAATTTTTCAAAAATGTGCTTTAAGACTCCTCAAAGCACATTTTGTGTTTTAACTTGTTTTCAAGCTTGGTTTTCTTTGGTAATTGGTTTAATATGTTCATTAACACCTAAATGAAGTCTTGATAAGCTTATTAGGTCTTAACCAAGCTTATCCCAAGCTTAGAGCATATTTTAGCCCTAATTGACTTTAACGTATTTATTTGTGTTTTCTATGATTTAAATTGTTTACTAATGTTTCTAAGACTCTTTTTAGTCTTAATATACCATATTTAAATGTTTAAACAACATACTAAGGTTTGGGGTATTTCAATCTACCCCCCTTAAAAGAACTTTGTCCCCAAAGTTCATACTTCCCACATATCCTAAATATTAGAACACGGGAATACATATAAACAAGACTTCTATAACAACATTAACAACATACTTACATAACATCGGACACAAGGTCCAAATAACATAACATCATTCAGACACAACGGTCTGTAACATAACAACATAACATAGACGATGTATTTAAATACACGTCGTACACACATAACCGAAATGGCTCTACCCCCTTAAAATAGGGGTACGCCCCGTACCCTATACATACAAATACTAAGAAGTAAACAATGACGGGTACTTCGCCTTCATCTTAGCTTCCAGCTCCCAAGTGGCCTCCTCAACGTCCTGGTTAGACCAGAGAACCTTCACCAGTTTCACTGACTTATGGCGAGTGTCTCGAGTCTTGGTATCCAGAATCCGTACCGGAGTCTCCACTGATCGCATGGTCGGCTCTAAGGTTAGCCTTTTAGGCTGAAGTACATGAGACGGATGAGACATATATTTCTTCAACTGGGACACATGAAACACATCATGTACCTTGCCCAGCTCGGCGGGTAAATCAAGTCTGTAAGCTACCGGGCCGATCCGCTCCATCACTACATAAGGCCCCACATATTTTGGGCTCTACTTGCCTTTCTGGCCAAAACGAAATACTCCCTTCATGGGGGATACTCTAAGAAATACCTGATCGCCCACGACGAACTCCAGGTCCCGTCTACGCACATCGGCGTACAATTTCTGCCTATCCTGAGCTGCCTTCATGTTAGCCCGGATTTGGCGTACTTCTGCTTGAACTTGTTCCAGATACTCTGGTCCTATAATGACCGTCTCACTCGACTCATCACAGCATAATGGCGTGCGGCATGGTCTACCGTACAAAGCCTGGAAGGGAGACATCTTGATCAAAGCATGGTAACTATTGTTGTAACTAAACTCGATCAGATGTAACTTATCAATCCAGCCGGTCTGAAAATCAAGTGCACATGCACGTAACATATCCTCAAGTGTCTGGATGGTGCGCTCACTCTGACCATCAGTCTGTGGGTGGAACGCTGTACTTAGCTTCAGCTTGGTACCAAGCGCTTCCCGTGTGGATTTCCAATACCTTGAGAGGAATCTGGTATCCCTGTCAGACACAATTGTTTTCGGTACCCCATGATGTCTTTCAATCTCTCTGTCGAAGAGCTCTACTAGTTTTACCACTTTCTAGGTGTCCTTCAACGGTATGAATCGAGCCACCTTGGTCAGTCGGTCAACAACAACCCAAATCATATTCAGACCTCCCCTTGTAGGCGGAAGCCCTACTACGAAGTCCATAGAAATGTCATGGAACTTCCACTCAGGCACTGACATTGGCTGTACCATACCACCAGGCCGTTAGTGCTCAAACTTGACCTTTTGGCAAGTGAGACACCTCAATACATAATCATTCACATCCTTTTTCATTCCAGTCCACCAAAAATAACGTTTCATACCCTTGTACATCTTTGAAGCTCCGGGGTGAATCGAAGTCGTAGAACAGTGGGATTCACTCAGTATGCGCTCCTTCAGTTCAGCGCTACTCCTTGGAATACACAGTCGGCCATTGAGCCTAATCAGGTCATCATCGTGGAGTCAGAAGTCGTACTTCTGACCCTCGAATGTGCCATCAATAAGCTTCTGTCTGATCTCCAACATATACTGATCCGTCATCTGAGCACTCCGCACCTCTTCAACCAAGCTAGTATGAGAGACTAGCGAATGGAGAGAGTGTGCTCGGAGACTCAATGTGTCAGCTACCACATTTGCCTTACCCTCTTTATACTGTAGATTGATGTCGTAATCGTTTAGAAACTCAACCCACCTTCTTTGTCTCATGTTTAACTCCTTCTGAGTGAACAAGTACTTCAAACTTTTGTGGTCAGAATAAATTGTCACACTTACCCCATACAAATAATGTCGCCATATCTTCAATGCGAAGACAATGTCACCCAGTTCTAAATCGTGGGTAGGGTAGTTCTCTTCATGCTTCTTCAGCTGTCGGGAGGCGTACGCTACGACCTTCCCGTGTTGCATCAACACACAACCCATACCTCTGCCTGATGCGTTGTAATAGACCTCAAAACCATCTGGACCGTCTGGTATAGTCAGGACTGGTGCAGACGTCAGAGCATCCTTGAGACTCTAGAAAGAACTCTCACAGTCGACTGTCCACTCGAATGGTGCATCCTTCTTCATCAAGGATGTCATCGGCTTCGAGACACTGGAGAAGTCCTTCACAAACCTCCTATAATATCCTGCCAGACCGAGGAAGCTCCGGATGTCGGTAACTGTCTTCGGCCTGGGCCAGGTGCGCACTACATCAATCTTTGCCGGATCAACAGCGATCCCGACTTCAGAAATCACATGACCAAGAAAGGATACTTGGTTCAACCAAAACTAACACTTAGAAAATTTCGCATACAACTGATTCTTTCTCAATGTTTGTAACACATTTCTCAGGTGGCTTTCATGCTCACCTCTCGATTTCGAGTACACAAGAATATCGTCGATGAAGACTACCACTGACTTGTGCAACTGATCTTGGAACAAGCGGTTCATTAAGTCCATAAACTTAGCTGGTGCATTGGATAAACCCAATGGCATAACCGTAAACTCATAATGTCCATATCTGGTTCTGAAAGCAGTCTTCTGTATGTCACACTCACGGATGGCAATCTGATGGTATCCGGATCGTAAATCTATCTTGGAGAACACTGATGCTCCTCTCAACTGATCAAATAGGTCGTCAATGCGTGGTAAAGGATAACGGTTCTTCACCATAACTGCATTCAGCTCTCGATAGTCAATACACAAGCGGAGGCTACCGTCCTTCTTCTTCACGAAGAGGACCGGCGCTCCCCAAGGTGAAACGCTAGGGCGGATAAACCCCTTGTCGAGTAGGTCTCTCAGCTGCTCCTTGAGCTCTGTCATCTCGGCTGGAGCCATACGATAGGGCACCTTCGCAATTGGTCCGGTGCCCGGAACCAAATCAATCTCAAACTCAACTCCCCGTGCTGGCGGCATGCCCGGCAGTTCCTTAGAAATACATCAGGGAACTCCGACACTACCGGCACATCTGGGCTAAACTCTGGGTCTCTCTCTATGTCCTGGACATAACAGAGGTATACATCATTCCCTCGTCGTAGTTCACGATACATAGCCATGGCGGTGATGATCTGAGTCGAAGGCTCCCTGGGCCTCTAGCGGTAAGATATTATAACCCCAGACGGACTCCGAAGAACCAGACGATGCTCGGCACACAGGATTCTGCCCTTGTACCGCTCCAACCAGTTCATCCCGACAATCACATCAAAACCAAGTCCGTCGAACTCTATCAAGTCGATCGGAAACTCTTCACCACGAATTTGTACAATTGCATCTCGGTGATAGCGAGTACACCTGATCCGCTCTTTCGACTGGAGAGTGACTAGGAAGTCTGGCATCTCTTCACCGTCTAACCCCAGCCTCTTCGCAAAAGATAGCGAGATAAATGTATGTGAGGCTCCAGAGTCGAACAAGATCGAAACGTCCACACCATTGACTGGAAAGGTACCGGTGAGGATCGTGCCGCTCTTGCCAGCTTCTGCCTCATTACAAATGCCCAGTATACCTCCCGTTCCAAGTGCACAGCCTAATTCATTGGCAACTTATAAGTATTTGGTAATAACACGGTTGATATACTTCGAACAACTCCACTTTATTGATTAACACTCCCTTCACATCACAAGTCGATTACATTGTAAACTTAGCTAGATATAGCATTCCTAACATACAACTGGCTTAACACATTACATAATTATACAAGGCTTTAAAACTGTCTGAAGGTCAAATTCAAACGTCCGGGTTTCATGTGTGTGGCATTGATCACTGTCGATGGTGCGGTATTCAGTTTGATCTTCCTGATGCCATGATATAGCATCCTTGACTGCCCACCCATGATTAGCACATCTCCTGATTTCAGCACTAACTTCTTTGCGAGATCAGCACGCTTCTGCTCGCCATATATAAACACTGCGGTATCACCAATGGACCAAGACACTACGGGTACTCCCTTACTTAGAGACTCGGGTGACTCGTCCTTATCTTGGTGTAAGCCTAATCGTCTACCTTTCTGGTAGAAGTTCACAATACATAAATCTGCTTTAACACTTGGTATTGAATCTGATTCAACTTGCTGAGCAATTCCCATGGCGTGATTAACGACCGCAAGGAACTCCTCAGGTATCATCGGTACAGTTGCTCCATCTTCGGCTCGCACTTCTTGATATGTCTTGGTGTAAGGATTCCAGTCCTTACCCATGCACATCATCTTCAATTTCATTCTCGATCCACTCGGGTATTCGGGTGTGTAGAATCCTCCGGGTGTTGCTCCTAGTTCATTGCATCGTCTGATGATGTGGATTTGTGCTTCCGGTGTCAGGTATCCATTTAAGAGTATCATACCTGGTTGGATGACCTGACATTGCTCCATTGGAAAGTTGGTGATGTTGATGGTGGTGTCTTCAGGGTTTGGTGTGGGTGGGATTGGATAACAAATATTGAAGGTTCCTAGATTTCCAAATTACCTATTTTAGGTGATTTTCACATTATACTTTAATTCTTTACTCACATGGTAGTACACTTGGACTCACTAACACACATGCATGAAATGCGGTATGCAATCACTTATTTCACTCAACAGTTTAGGCGGTACCTGGTCTAGAAGAGGGTCCTGGCGCCTCAGATCGGTCCACCACATTTAGGAAGGCCTTGCTAGGTCCCAACCCTTTCCCCTTCTGGGAATCAGTGTGCCTCTGATCTGTGGGTGGCTGGTTAGCCGACTTCGGGCCATCGATGGTAGCTGTGGCCTTACCCTTCCACTGCCCCTTGGGCTTGTTGACTCTATTGTTGGGGTTCCGGTAACACTCATAGTCACGGTGACCCCACTTCTCGTAGTAGCGACACTGCACGTCATTTCCTTTACAGTCCTTGCCGAGGTGGTCTCCGTTACACCACTTACAGTAGTAGTGGCGCTCCGGTCCAGAACCCGCGCTAGCTGCTATCACAATACACAATCAATACTTACTTCATAACTTAACAACATACACTTCAACTTGACACACATGATTAAATAATTACCCTTAGGCGGGTAAGAGCGTAGGGGTTTCGCCGCATATGCGTATGTGAGTTTCAGTGGCTCCTCAGCTGTGGTGGTCTGGGCTTGGCCCTTGTCACCCTGATGCTGACTCTTCTGGGGCTGGGGGTAAGGCTTCTTCTTCTTCTTTCCTCCCCCGTACCCCTGCGGACTCTGGCCCTCGCTCGTGGCCTTACGCTTGTGCGCATTCTCCTCGTCCCTCAGTCGGACGGTAATCTTAACCTTAGCAGCGGCATGATAGCACTCCTGGATTTAGGATGTCAATCATGCCTCACAAAACATACTCACAAACTCACATTATATTCACTCATAGATTACACTTATTCACATCACACTGTATTCTAATTACCTACAAGGTAGTATACTCAGCTGGCCCCATCCCATAGCGAAGACGGTGGCTGAGACCGTTGTAGAAACGGTTTTACCAGCACCCGGTTCGAGTATCCCAGGTCCGGTAACAGGTGGATAAGGCCGGTGAAAGCGGTGTAGTAATCGTCAACCGACATCTTATCCCCCTGCCTCAGACTATCCAGCTCTAGGCGCTTGGCCTCTTGCACATGCACAGGATAATATTTGGCTCGCAGCAGAGCCGTATACTCTCTCCAACCACACTGAGGATCCGCCATCCGGTCCTCTCTCACAAGCTTCCACCAACTTTGTGCCGAACCCTTCAGGTAGTAAGCGGCAAGACGGACCTTGGCTCCAGCAGGCACATCCAAGGTCTCGTAGGCGGTCTCCAACTCGGATATGTACGCCTCAACCTTACGTGGGTCGGTCTCCCCATGAAACGACGGGGGTCTCAAATCTGCCAACGCCTTGACCCAGTTGGTCTCTCGTGGCGGTGGCGGTGGTGGTTGAACTTCGGGCTGCTGCCCCTGCTGAATCGCAGCCACTAACTGTGGGACCATCTGGGCTACGGCGGCCGCAATAGCGTCGGCCATGACTTGCGCCGTAGGGTTCTCCCCCTAGTTCCCAGTATCACCAATGCTGCGCCCGCGGCCTCGACCTCGTGGTCTACCTGACATCTGAATTCACACGAACACTCATTAGCATTGTGCTTGCACACTTATCGGTTCCAACGATTGTAACGTCTTCCCGACAACAAGGTATCTCCACACTTAGTTAGCGGTTAACCTTTACATAACTGCTCACTTAGGTAACTGTGGTTAGGTTTCCTAACTCGGTATATTCCTAAGCTCGGTATTCTAGTCATCAGTGCGATACTTCACTCTGATACCACTTTTTATAACACACCTACTACACACTTAACATTAAATGAAATCACAGCAGAAAAACAACTAAACAATAACTAAACGATTCGGTGCTACAATGCCGTCAACCACCCATGTGGTTAACAAGGCAGAATAAATACAAGTGTACCGGTATGATGATCAGACTCCCGAGCATTAGGTACTAACAACCATATATATACATAACCAACATACCGAGTGCTTAATACAAACCGTCATTGTAAACCGTACACATGAACTCCACTGTCAACTGTAAACGACCATCACTGTAATACAACAGTACCAAAATATAACGCCACGGGAGCACAGACGCATCCCGGGCCTACCGTCCAAAATAATCAAAAGTATGACATAACCTTGATCTACAACCACTCTGCTTCCTCGATCCTCATCCTGCAGTATAAATATGGAGCCCCCGAGGGGGTCAGCAACCCTTGGCTGGTATGGTTAACGCGCAACCCATCGGCTACCGGGATACACGCAACTAATTGTCATGATGACATGGCATTCATTTAACATATAACATATACATATGGCATAGCAACAATATGGCATAGCACAACTTCACATACATAGTGGGTACACTTCCCACAACAACAAACCAAGAAGGTTAATCAACATAAGAAGCCTAGAGAATGGTTCACCCTCATGTTAAGCTTGTTACACACACTCATTACCGTTCTGTTAGCCGAACGAGTAACTTAAGTCACAGATGGTTCGGATATTGTGACCCGAACACACCACACAAACACATGTTCCCACTAAACCGATCATAAGTCAGAATATGTAAGCTTTGGAGGAAGCTAGCAGGAGATCGAACGCCAATTAATGGAGAACAATGTCAACATCATAAGTGTCGAATCTGATACAGATATCTACTCTTATACTTACACGCGTGACCGGACAACCGGATTCCTCACCCCCAGTTAACACTCGTTAGAAGTTCACAGTTGGAACTCGATAACAAATCACAGCATGTGGTTAAGTCTTGTTAGTCACACACAAGGGGTATGAGTCACACTTAATAATACATTAATATGAACAACTATAAACTCATTACATGATTTAAGTCTTATAACGTCATAAACACTCAGAAAAACAAACAACACACAAACCGGTGTAAACCGGTAGGCAACAGACTGCAAGAAAACCATACCTTGGTCCTTGCTTCGACTGGTTTCCACCGTAGGTCACTCCTATACATGATTAATAACGTCGGTCAATTTACTTGCTTAAATTTGAAATTTACTAAGCATTTTACATGGTTATATGACATGTTTCAATGCCCAAACTTATCCTTGATTACCTACATTATACCCCCTAGGGTTAACTACTTAAGCCACTCTTGTTTGTTTATTTTTTTTAACAAGTTTTGGTCCGACCGACCTTACCGACCGACCTTACACAAGGTCGATCCATTCCAGAACACATTACCGTTCAAAAATTCTACTCCGACCGACCTTGCAAGTTCGGTCCACATGGTCGGTCTATTCCCGAGAGTTTTTCCCCTTTGAAAACTTAGGCCCGACCGATCTTGGCAAGTCCGGTCGCAAGATCAGTCGATTCCTGAGACTCACTTACGTACAAAAATTTAGGCATGACCGACCTTGTAAGTCCGGTCCCAAGGCCGGTCTATTCCAGAGACTCAATCCGTACTAAAAATCCATGCTCGACTGACCTTGCAAGTCCGGTCCCCAAGGTCGGTCCATTCCAGAGACCATTTCTCGCAGGGTAAACTGGGCTTGACCGACCTTGCAGGTCCGGTCCCCAAGGTCGGTCTGCTCCAGACCCTTGTTTTTAATTGCCCAATTAACTCCAAACTTCACCTCATATATCCTAGTATGTCCTAACCTTATTTGGGCACTTCAAACACACCTTAAGACTTCCATTAAACTCCTTAAACCATTCACCAAAATCCTCTTCAAGCATTACACAAATTCTTATAAAAAGGTTTACACTTGTAATGTTTTTCACTAAGTTTCTATGTGGTGTTTCATACCTATAACTTCCACTATTCCTAAATGTCTGCTCACCACTACAACATCATCTCCCAAGCATCTTTTCTTCCTAACCAAACTCCTTGAATATCTCTACAAGTTTATAGCTCCTCCATGCAACAAATCACTTCTTCCTTATTCACCAACATTGCACAAGTCCTAAACACAATCTCACCATGATCTTGAAGTATCCCAAAACACTCACTTGCATCTTAAATCCTCTAAAACATTGCCTAAGTCCTTTTTATCCCTTAGAATACCTTAATGCATGTTTCTTTCACTAGTAGAACACTTAACCACCCTAAACACTTCCTATCTCATCAAAACTCATTTTAAACACCTAACACTTCTTATACGTTATCTAAATTTCGACATGGGTTCTCCTAGAATCTTGTTACACCGAAACACAAAGTTTCCATCATTAAACATTCAAGAACACTTAAACCCATCAAGAGCATTCTTATACACAAAACTTCACCAAACTTACACTACATCACAATATAGGGCATTATTTAAATTGCTTGGCACTTAGGCCCTTAAATAACATGGCTCTTAGGCCCTTAAAGTGCATAAACCATAAACACTGAATTTCAACAATATATTTGCCTTTGACCTGCAAATACACTCAACAACACATATGCCCTTTTACTAGTCTCCTTGAGAACATTTTACTAAGTCATTCACCATTGGCTCCTTAGATCATTTCAATAAGCAACATAAGCTCATTTCTCCTAAGACTTTAAACTACATTAGGTTAGCACATTTACCTCTTTTTCCTCACAAACTTCTTTCTTGTTTCCTTGATTTAAATCGGCAAGGCTTTAGTTGATTGTCAACTTCTAAACATTATACAAATGATGAAATGAGTATACAAGCTTTATGCTTCATCTCATTGTAAACCCTAGGTTATACATTGTTTTAAAACATTAAGATAGTTGTTTTACCTTGGTATTTGAAGAGAGTTTGAATATGTATCAAGAGAGGACTCCACCAAGTCCTTGAAAGGTTGAAATGAGGCTAGAGCAAGGCAATATAAAGAACACCATCAATGGTGATTTTCGGTCAACCTCAAAACATGAAGGAAATGGAGTTTTTGTTTGAGTTTCCTTACCTTGAAGCAAAGGAGAATAATAAAATGTGAAAAGATGAGCTCAAGCTCCTTCCATGGAGATTCCTCTTGGCACCGAAATGGAGCTCTTGGAATTTTGGAAGGATGAAGTTGAAAAGTTTGGCAAAACAAAGAGAATGGTGGTCTTAGTTTTTGATTTGGCAAAGTGAGCTAGGAATTACAAGTGATTGAAGATGGAGAATGATGGTGGTGGTGCTGTTGCAAAATCAGAAATGAGAGAAAGAAGGAAGGTAGAAGACGGTGGGAATGCAAGGGAATGAGAGAATGAGTTTGAAGTTTGCTTTTAAAAGATATTTATATGTTAAAGCAAATAGTAACCTAAGTAGTCATCTTTTATTTGTTTAACAAGCTAACAAGAGTGGTGACTCACCACTAAGAAAACCGGCCCCCTTAATGTACTTAGGGGTATTTTAGTCCTTGTTGACCAATTAAATTACTTATATTGACATATGTTATAAACTTGCTTATTTTGTTACTATTCACAAAAACAAGGCATATAGTTGTGAAATTTTTGATTTCCCATTGCTTTAGACTTCCTAATAAGATACTAAGTAGTACACATGTTAATTAAAGAGTAATGATGGACATTTAGCCATTCAAAACTCATTTACAAGATAATTTTTCAAAAATGTGCTTTAAGACTCCTTAAAGCACATTTTGTGTTTTAACTTGTTTTCAAGCTTGGTTTTCTTTGGTAATTGGTTTAATATGTTCATTAACACCTAAATGGAGTCTTGATAAGCTTATTAAGTCTTAACCAAGCTTATCCCAAGCTTAGAGCACATTTTAGCCCTAATGGACTTTAAGGTATTTATTTGTGTTTTCTATGGTTTAAATTGTTTACTAATGTTTCTAAGACTCCTTTTAGTCTTAATATACCATATTTAAATGTTTAAACAACATACTAAGGTTTGGGGTATTTCACTAGTGTTTTTATCCCTTTCACTAATCCAAGTATCTCTCGATCTTTGTTTCCGCCTAACTTCCTCCTTAGAGAATAACAATTCTATTTCTAGAAGTAATCTTCTTCTGTTTGCCAGAGTCCATTGGTTTTGAAAGCCATTCGATATCCCTTCTAGTTCTTTCCGTTTACTGTCTACCTTGCTTTTGATTTTTGCAAAAAACCATTCATTCCACTCAAACAGTTTCTTTGCATCTCTAGATATTGCTCATGAGGTCATCTTTAGAGTTACCCCAGATTTCTTCCACTATCTCCTTACACTTTTTTTCCTCTAACCACACATTCTCAAATATTAATATTTTACTGGGTTTTTTGTGACTGCCTAGAAGGTTTAAAAGGATTGGGCAATGATCAGAGCATTCTCTAGGCAAATGGTGAACTGAGATGTCAGCGAACATTTTGAGGGTCTCCTGACAGGCAAAAACTTTGTCTAATCTACTTACTGAATTGAAAGGCTCAGCTTGACAATTTATCAATGTGAATGGGTAGCCTACAAATCCACGGTCTATCAGATCAGCTTTAGAGATGGATTCTCTGAAGGGAGCCATTTGGTATTCCCCTTGAATTTTGCCACCTTTTTTTCACTCTCAAATAAGATTTGGTTGAAGTCCCCACCTACTATCCAAGGTATCATAATTTGGTCCTTTAGGAGAAATAAAAGTTCCCAAGAAAGATGTTTCAGATTCCTATTGGACCAACCATAGAAACCAGTAAAATTGAAAAGGTCCATACCTAGAAGCTTGATCTTAGCAGAAATGTGGTGGTTGGAATGATTGACCAGGGTTATCTCAACATCCTAACTCCACGGAAGTGTGAGGCCTCCACTTCTTCCAACACTGCTCACTGTAGAACCCTCATAGTCCCTCCACTTTTTTAAAATAACATTCATGTCTTCACTGCTTTTATAGGTCTCCATAAAAAAAGCTAGTTTGGGTTTATGGATTTTTAAGACTTGAAACCCAAACTACTGTGCAGGGGCGACCCAACCCCCAGCAGTTAAGGAAGAGACAACTTATTTGGGTAGGCAGCCTTGATCCTGGTCGAGGTCTGCCCTTTCTTGGATAGATTCATAATAATCAGACTCCTCTTACTCAACTATTGGATTTGTAGAGTTAATCATCAGTGGATTGATATTTTGAGCCTTCCTTTTTTGTTTTAAATAACTTAGCGTGCCTAGGACTGAGACTGGATTCAGGGAAAAGTTTGGCTTTGCCCTTAGCAGAAGAAGCAAGGAGAGAGGTGGTTTCTATTGGGGGTAAATCTGTGGGGTCAGGGGTGAGGGTGCTGGTAAAATGATAGGAGATGATTCTGTTAGTGATAGTTGAGGCTTGGGCAGCATAAGGGGGAATCTCTATCAGGGATAGAGAAAAACTTCTTGGTTTTTTGTTGAAGTCATTTTTAAAGGAGGATACTACAGATTCCCAGTCAAAAATATTAACACCGTGTTTAGGTTCACCTTTGTTGGAGGAGGAGAAGTTACAGAGAGGAGAATTTTGGGAAGTTGGGCATAGGGCACACATTTGGGTGGGACAGTTTAAGGTATTATGTTCAAAACCAGGGGGGTCTATCTGGAGGTAATTTTGGGAGCAGGGAATTTGAAACTATGCTTAATTACAGGTAACTGGGTTCTCTATGAAAAGGGGAAGGGCAATGGTTGGTGAGAAATTCAGTGGGAGGGTAGCAAGAGAAAGGTTTACATTGACTACTGGAGGGTCCATGGAGGGACAAGATTCTGATTGGGTAACCATAATAGTTAGGCTGTCCAAAACCCCTTCTTCTTTCCTTTGATTTATCAAGGCTGATTCCGAGATGATAGCTAAGGATCGAGCATGTTCTGCCCTAATCTAAGGACCAAATCTCTCTAGGGTGTGAATTTTTCTTTCTGAACTAGACACTCAGGCGTGATGTGGGTTATATAGCCACATCTATTGCAGAAACAGGGGATATTTTCATAGGAGAGTCTACATACTCTGTTTCCTTGGGAGGTACTAACTATTAGCTTTCGAAAGAGGGGCTGATATTTTAATTTCCCCCTTCATTCTCAGCACCTTGACAGACAGGGGATTTATCCTTTCCGGGCGTTCAATAAATTTCCCTATTCTATTAGCTAGTTCAATCACTGAATTTATGTTGAAAAACACCATATGGAGGTTATGAATGCCTACCCAGATGTTTGTCGTCGCAGGTTCATGCTCTTCCAGGCTTAAAAAATGGTTTCTCACCATCAAAGCTAGAACACAATTCTGGAAATACCAACGGCCATTGGAGAGGATCATCTTTCTGTCCAATTCGTTGACAAATTGGAAGGTGAATCTAATAAAACCCACCTCTGTAACCTTAAAATGTGCTTTCATTTTCCAGATCTTCCATAGAACACATTGTAATATTTTGAGGTTAGCTCAATTTGGTTGTAGATTGATGAGTGTCCACATGAGCATGTTTTAGAGGTGTATTTCATATGTTTTATTAACGTTTTTCATACTTTTTTATTCACTGTAGCTAGTTTTCCACCACTTTGGTGTTTTACACTATTATTCCTGAAATAAGAGGAATAGCATAGCCAGGAATAAATTAGATGAAAATACAAACGCGTGGGCGTAAACAGATCCAAAATTAGAGCTAAAACGAAGAAGATACAACGTGTTGAAGATTAGCTTGCCCACAGGACCGACCCAGGGTGGGTCAGTCGGGAGCTACGGAGGCCGAAAACGCTCTTTTCGGGGGGCGAAATGGCATCTGGTCCGGACCGACCTACAGACCAACACAGGGTGGGTCGGTCGGGCTTTTTCCGCAACCTACTGGAACCGACTAACCCACGGGACCGACCCAATCTGGGTCGGTCACAGATTTTGCCCAGATCTTTGTTTTTAAAAGCAGAAAAAGAAGGAGAGAAAGGGGGGATATCAAGAGCGCGACCCAGAATGAAGAAAAAAGAGGAAAATATAGGAAAAGAGAGGAAAAGAGAGGAAAAGAAGGAAGAAGAAGAGGAAGAAGAAGAAGGGAAAGAAGAGGAAGGACCCCGTCACCATTGAAGCTCTTCTTCAACCTCCCATGGCTATTTCTTCTCCTTTCTCTCTCATTTATGCTCTAATGCAGGCTTAACCTCTCTTGTAGCGTGGAATGGGGATTTCACCCCAAATTCCCTAAAACCTCTATTATTGAACCTTGAACTTGTCTTCATGCTTTATTTTAGTCCATGTGCATAATGAAGATAGTTATTGAGTGTTTATGGCTTCTAAACATGTTGCTCATGATTTGAGGATTTGTTTAAGGTTTTGCTCAATTTGTAATCTATGTGTTAAATTGGTTGGATTGGCCTACTGATTAGTTTAACATTATTGTGGGATTCTATCAAAATGTGATTCTGAGATAGAAACCTAAACCGTTGGGGACTAGAACGGTGTACTCTAATTTTATTGATTTTGAGATTAGACTACATTGCAATTTAGGGAACTTAAGCTTAGTGCTATCGATTGACCATAGACCTAGTTGATTGAGAAGTTCCGGTTAAATTGGTTAGAATTAGTACGCCGAAATTAGGTTGATAATTAAATAAGTGTTCCATTGTTTAGCTATGAGCTCAAGGGTCGATAATCGGTAGTAAAGGGAGGACGGGTGCAAAGATCCACCCCGAGCTACATATATCCTAGTATAGTTAGTTCAGTCTTGTTGTTTTCTTTATCTTCCCTTAATTAAACCAAAAACCCAAAAACCGCAATTTAAGTTTATGCACTTTTATTTATCTTCTTGCGCATTTACTAAGCTTATAATTGATTAAATAGTTACGAAGTCCCTGTGGATACAACCTTGTTGTACTACAATGATTGGGTTCGCTACCCAGAGTTAGCAAGATAGTTTCACTACTATTTTGCATAACAAGTTTTTGGCGCCGTAGTCGGAGACTTCGGTCCAACTATCTTGTTAACTATCTTTTTAGTTTTTGTGCATATTTTTCATTTCCTTATTTGCCCTTTTGTGTATAAATTTTTTCTTTTCTTTGTAGGAACTTTAAGCTGATGGATGGTTATTATGATTCAGCTGAAGGTTGGAATGGCTACACTTATGGCCAAGAAAACTATAATTAATGGTTTGTGTGTGAGAGATGCAAAGGAAACCATGACAGTTCTCAATGTCAGGTTGGAAGCTCAAGGTTGACGGACATGATGGCAGATTTTATCTCTAGATACCAACCAGATGGGAGTAGACCAACCGGATTGGAGGACTATCATAAGTTTACACAAGTCGTTAACCTATGGATTGTAAGCCAAGAATGTGGAGGAGACCATGAGCGTTCTCAATGTCCGGTTGCAATGTCCAGATTGAAGGCTCTCATGGAGGATTTCACCACTTCCATCAAGTTTGCACACCAAGCAGTAGAGTCAAATTTTGCTGAGCAAAGCACCATCAACATGAACGTTCAAGCTCGGCTAGATCAAATTGTGCAACAACTTGAGAGCATAACAATTCAAGAGGTGGAGCAACCTTATGAGGACTTGAGTTGCCCTCTCTCTTCTCCCTTGAGTTTATCAGAAACCCTAACGCCATTCAACCACCAACTTGATTTTGATGATGACCCATCAGATGAGAGTCCCCACTTTGACTTCATGGAGTCCCTTGCTCTCCTTCTGAAGTTAATTATTATAGAGGCTGCCTCCGTGTGCTTTACCAAGACACTGAAGATGCTTACATCCTCAACTTTGAGAAGGAGGTGCCATCGCCTCCCTCCGAGTCATCAAAGCAGAGTGCCATCATCGACTTCTAGGAGCCATCTTCCTCTGAAGTTGATGTCCATCAAGGCTTTCCATATGAGCCTCACCCCAAACACGAGGATTACTACAACCACAAAACTGAGGAGGAAGAGCCACCCAACATTGATCTTCATCTGGAGGATCAAGGCCTTCCCCACCCGTACAACAATGATGTAAGGTGGAAGCATAAAGTCCACCCGTTAAGTTAGGAGACCACCTTCCTCTTTGATCCGGGACCAGAGTTTAGAGACAAATTCCACCCCGGAGTTCTCCCTGCACCGCTAAATGAAGTTAAGGATGTCTTCATCCTTAAATTTGAAGAGAAGTCTCCACTACTCGATTATTCTTGCACCAAGGATCATCAACCTCAATATATGGACCATTCTTCAATGAAAAATGATGCCCGCCCAACCCACCCGTTGAAGGCCACTTTAACATTCATTTTCGATCCTGGAGGACTTCAATGTGGTATGGTCCAACCAAAGACCTTAAAATGGGTAGCTTCCTGGGAGGCAACCATGATGTATTTCTTTCATTTTGTTTATTTTTAATTTTGTCAAGTCATCCTTTGATTTTATTTTTACTAACTCTTCATCCCAGTTGTAGTTAGGTTGCTTCTAGTGTTTTATGCAGATGCAACTTAAAATCCACACGCACCAAGCTACGCTAATTGAGGCTAAAGCTCAAGTGTGGGAAAGTTCATTTAATGCAAGCAAAAACAATCTCAGGGAGTACTAGTTTCTTTTATTTTGCCAATCTCATTTCTCTTCTTTTATTTTGATTATGCTGGATTATGTAAGTGGGAATAGCTTCTGTGCTATAATGTTGTTTGTGTCCCTGTGTTTTCTCTCTGTTTGCTTCCCGAAAAGGTCTTCTGGAACCTTCCCAGGTTTGTTTGGTGACAATGAGAAAATTGTTCAAATTAAGTGTGGGGGAGTGACCTTTTCGGCGAATTTTGTGCTTAAATTTTTAATCCCTCTGCTTATCTTGCGTTTTTCCAAAATCAAAAACTTGGACCCTTGTGTTGTGAGTTGTTCTCATTAAGAACAAATACTGTTATGAATTATGGTATAAATGCTTAAATTTTTCTTTTTCATTGCTTTTGAGGAGCATTTTACGTGCAGCAAGGCCAACTGATCTTATATGGTTAGATTTTTATTTCTTTGGGGCTCTTTCTGTCTTCTTTCTTAGGGATTGCTAAGGGATGCTTCTCTATAAAAATCCTTTAAGGGACTTGTGAGATGCCATTGGTAACCAACAATGAGAGTTGAGTGTTCTTAATTTCAAAGGCTTGATGCCAAAATTTTATCTCCTCGTCTCTTATGCAAAAGGACAACAAATGCATAAATCAATTTTTCCATTTTTTTTTCTTCTCAATGCCCATTCTTGAGAGAAGTCGGCCATGGTAAAATCTCTCCAAGTCACCTAATATTTAGAACTTTGAAGCACTCCGGATCATACCCCGAAACTCTAGATTTTTTTTTGCCCTAAGCACACCCATGCCACCACTAAGAGATGGTTCACACTTCTCAAAAGTTTGAATCACTTTTTGCTTCTTCTCCTATCCTACAATTGATGTTAGTATTTGTTAGTCTTGAGCATTCTTTACTTGCTTGGGAGGCTTGGTTTTGCTTGAGGACAAGAAAAAAGTAAGTGTGGGGGTGTGATGAGTGTCTAAATGAGCATGTTTTAGACGTGTATTTCATATGTTTTATCAATGCTTTTCATGCTCATTTCTCTACTCTAGCTCATTTTCCTCTACTTTAGTGTTTTATTGGTGTTTTACACAAATATTTCTGAAACATCAAAAATAACATAGCTAGGAATAAAGTAGACGAAAAGACAAACGTGTGGGAGCAAACAGATCCAAAATCGGAGCTAAAATGAAGAAGATACAGTGTGTTGAAGATTAGTCTGCCCACAAAACCAACCCAGGGTGGGTTGGTCGGGAGTTCCAGAGGCTAGAAATGCTCGTTCCGGAGGCCAAAATGGCTTTTGGTTCGGACCGACCCACAGACCGACCCAGGGTGGGTCAGTCGGACTTTTTGCCTAACCCACTAGAACCGACCAACCCACGGTACCGACCGATTCTAGGTCCGTCAGTTGCAAATTTTGCCCAGATCTGCGTTTTTAAAAGTAGAAAAAGAATGAGAGAGGGGGATATCGAGAGCACAACCCAGAATGGAGAAAAGAGAGAAAAAGAGAGGAAAAGAGAGGAAAAGAAGGAAGAAGAAGAGGAAGAAGAAGAAGGGAAAGGAGAGGAAGGACTCCCTCACCGTTGAAGCTCGTCTTCAATCACCCTTTGGCTATTTCTTTTCCTTTCTCTCTCATTTATGCTCTAATGAAGGCTTAACCTCTCTTGAAGCTTGGGATGGGGATTTTGCCCCAAAATTCCTAAAACCTCCATTGTTGAACCTTGAACTTGATTTCATGCTTTATTTTAGTCCTTGTGCTTAATGAAGATAATTATTGAGTGTTTATGGCTTCTGATAAGTGGGGAATTTACCTATATTTATCTGCTTTGTTGTTTATTATTTTAGGCTATAATGTTATATATTTTCCCACTTAAGTGTTTTATTATGTTAAATGTTAAGATTACTACTCACATGTGGTTTTATGCTAACACAAGTTAAAAACACTGAAGAAAATGTCTAGAAACACATGTCAAGAGCTTAACGATCAATACGGGACCGAACAGGAACAAAAACAGCCTTTCTGCTCAATTTACAGCATGGTCCGGGTTTATGTACCGATTTACAAACCCGGACCACATAGAAGCGTACGCTACTGTCTAAATTCAGATGCGGTCCAGGTTTGTATTCTTGTTTGCATACCTGGATCGAGATTTGAGATACGCGGTTTTATTCTCGCATGCATGGAATGGACTGAAGCCACATGACATGGGTTGCACGTGAATGTTCAAATTTAATAGGGCCGCAGCTTTGCATGGACGTTCAGCCCATGAATTCCGCCGAGAAAAAAATGCATGCACAATCATGGGCATAGCTATACATGCACTTCTGGGCTGACAACTTCAGATGAAATACCCCAAACCTTGATATGTGGTTTAAATATCAAACTATGGTATGTAAAGGCTAAAAAGTGCCTTAGAAACATTAGTGAACAATTTAAACCATAGTAAATACAATAAAGCATTAAGACATGTACAGTTTGAGCAAAAACATGCTCTAAGCTATGAGTGAACTTGGTTAGGACCCAAAGAGCCTACCAAGACTTAATAATATTCAATTATGATTTAATAGGGCTAATTAAGTCCTTAGGAAACCTTGGTGGTCAGTTAAACCAAATAAAACACAAGGAAATGCCTTAAAGTCAATAAGAGCAAAAATGTGCTCTAAGCTTGGGATAAATTTGTATAAGACCTAATGGTCATACCTATACCTTATAAATATGTTAATGAACATATTAAATCAATTACCAAAGAAAACCAAGCTTGAAAACAAGTTAAAACACAAAATGTGCTTTAAGGAGTCTTAAAGCACGTTTTTGAAAAATTGTCTTGTAAATGAGTTTTGAATGGCTAAATGTCCATCATTACTCTTTAATTAATATGTGTACTATATAGTATCACGTTTGGAAGTCTATATCAATGGGAAATCAAAAATTTCACTTCTATGTGCCTTGTTTTGTGAATAGTGATTTTTATAAGCTAGTTTGTAACATATAATGTTATAAGTAATTAAATTGGTCAACAAAGACTAATATACCCTTCTAATAATAAGGGGGCCGGTTATTGTAGTAATGAGTCACCAAACATGTTAACTTGTTAAGTAAATAAAGATGACTCATAAGTACTATTTGCTTTAAGTTATAAATATCTTCAAAAGCAAAACCAATCTCACTTCTCTCATTTCTTTCTTCATTTCACACGGTTCCCTTCTTCTTCTACCTCTCTTCTTTCTGTTCTCACGGTGAAGCTACAGCACCACCACCATTCTACCATCTTCCATTGTCAATATCTCATGGCTCACTTAATCAAATCAAAAACAAACACCACCAATCTCTTCCTCTCATCAAGCTCTACACTTCTATCTTTTCAAATCTTCAAGAGCTCAATTTTGGGTCCATGGAGAATCACCATTGATGGAGCTTGAGCTTGTGTTTCTACACATTATTACTCTCCTTTGCTTCTAGGTAAGGAATCTCAAAGAAAAATCAAGTTTCCTTCATGTTTTTGCCTTGACCGAAAATACTCATTTATGGAGCTCCTTGTGTGACCTTGTTCTAGCTCCATTTGAATCTTTCAAGGACTTGGTGGAGTCCTCTCCTGGTAAATATTCCAATTCCCTTCAAAGACCAAGGTAAAACAACTATCTTAATGCTCTTTGAACAATGTAAAACCTAGGGTTTACAATGAGATGAAGCTTAAAGCTTGAATACTCATTATGTTGTTTGTACAATGTATAGAACTAGACAAGGAATCAAATACCTTACCGGTTTTATAAGGAAACGAGAAAGAAGTTTGTTTGGAAAAGAGGTAAATATACTAACCTAATGTTGTTTAATGCCTTAGGAGAAATGAGCTTATAATGCTTGTTAAAACTACCTAAAGAGCAAATGGTGAATGACCTAGTAAAGTGTTCTCAAGGAGACTAGTAAAAGAACATATGTATTGTTGGGTGTATTTGCAGGTCAAAGGCTTATATATTGTGGAAATTCAGTGTTTAAGGTTTATGCAATTTAAGGGCCTAAGAGCCACGTTGTTTAAGGGCCTAAGTGCCAAGCAATTTAAGTTATGCACTATATTGTGATGTAGTGCTAAATGTGTGAAGTTTGTGTATAAAAATGTGTTTGATGGATTTTAGGTGTTCTTGAATGAAATAAGGTAAAAACCTAAGTGTTGGATGTGAGTATATACAAGAGAAGCTATGGCCAAATTTGGGAAAATGTGTAAGAAGTTCTAAGTGTTTTAAATGGTTTTGGTGAACTAGGAAGTGTGAAAGATGAACAAATGTTTTACTTGTGAAGAAAACATGTATTAAGGTGATTTAGAGGAGATGTAAGGTGTAGGGGAAACACCTTGGTATAGTGGTCATTATAGGTAAAATACCACTTAGAAATCTTAAGGAGAAAAATATAAGTGTTAGGAATTTGGTGAGAAGAGAGTAAGTGTTTAAGGAGTTATAAAATGAGTTTTATGGATGTTATAGGAAGGTTTAAGGGTGCCAAATGATGTTAAACACATTAGGAGGCTTGAGGAAAATTTGGAGAAGTTTGACAAGTTTTGGACAACTTCTGATGTTGTCCGACCCAGGGTGGGTCGGACCCTCTGTTTCCCCCCCTTGTTTCTGAATGGTCCGACCCGCTAACGTTTGTGTTCGGCCTGGGGTCCTACATGTGTGCTCTAAGTTTCTGGAATGGTCCGACCCAGATGGTTGGGTCGGACATGATTCTCTAGCAGACGGGAAAAGTTTCTTCTGGAACGGTCCGACCCAGCTGTGGGTCGGACGGTGGGTCGGACGGCCCAAAGCAAAAAAAAAAAGAAAGACAATGTTGTAAGGGGAATCAAAGTGATATTTTGGTATTAGAATATGCCTAAGTTCATGTATGAAGTTTGGGTAATTAATGGAGGTGGAGAAATTGTGCAACAAGGTTAGAAAAATGCAAATATAGCATTCTGTAGCTTGGGTCCGGGACTTGGTTAATGGTTAAAGTCCCGGACCATATATCAAAAACAGGCCGAGAGTTGTTCCATGTTGTGGTCCGGGACTTGGGGTGAGTACAAGGTCCCGGACCACCCTATTAAAAATGGCCGAGAGTCTCTTTAAGTGTTGGTCTGGGACTTAAGGTAAGGACCAAGTCCCGGACCACTCTAAATTGTCGTTTTAGGTTATTAAAAGATGTGTAATGATGGGATTGATGGCTAATGATGTTATAAGGTTGTGTAGGACATGTTAGGTGAGTTATAGTCACAATTTGGTGGGCGAAAAGTTGAAGTAAAATGAAAGAGTGAACATGTTAAAATGTAAAGTTATTTAACCAAGTTAACGGGAAAAGTTATAAGCATTAGACTTTAAACAAACATGTTACCCCCATGTTATAAAAGTACATGTATGTTATCAGTTGTTCGAGAATTGCTCGAGGAACATAAGTGGACGTGATAAAGTGGACTCCGGTGACAGGTATGGTTTTCTTGCAACTTGTGTCCTACCGGATTACACCGGCTTGTATGCCAATGTGTTTTTCTGTATGTTTGCCACGTTGTAAGATAAAACATGTAACGAGTTTACAGTAATTCATATATGTGGCGTGTTCAACTCTGACACCACTTAACCTCGGCAGTGTTAACCTTAGTTAACTGAGTCTAGGATCACATGAGAGTTCGGTATTCGGAGTAAACGACCCGTACCATGGGACGTACTAACCACGGCTATGCGTGTGTTAATTGTGTGATATGTGTATGTGAATGTAGGGATCTCCCTTGTGTGTTTAACCCAGTTGTAATATTGCATGGTGTGTAGTTATGATAGACTCCATAGTGGGGTTCTAACTAATATCTAAAGTAAGTATGTACTAACAGTGGTGAGGAATCCGGTTTGGCCGGTCGCGCGTTGTTTGGGAGAGGGTATCCTTCTTAGCCTTACCCTTCTCTTTGTTATGGTTGTTTCCCTCACGGGTTATGATCTCCCATTAGCTTACTCCAAAGCTTAGCTATTCTGACTTATGATCGGTTTAGGGGGAACATGTGTTTGTGTGGTGTGTTCGGGCCTCCAAACCCGAACCGCCTTAACTTAAGTTACTCGTCCAACTATTAGGACGGTAATGAGTGTTGTTGTTATTGTATAACGAGCTCATCATGAGACTGGCAACATTCTCTAGGCTCACCAGTGTATAAACAATGTTTGGGTCGGTTCCTAAGAGAACCATTCCCGTTATGTTATGTATTTTTGTTGTGATGCAATATCTATTGCGGTGTTATGTTGTGCACGTTGAAACGTGCAAAGTGTTGTTATGTGACGTTATGTAGTGTATGTTATATGTTGTAAAATGTGGAGTATGTGGATCATGGATATGATTTCTAGTTTGAGAAAGGAGGCGTTTAAGGATAACCCGATCTGAGGGTAAGTGTCGTCTATTAAGGAAGTAGCTCCATTAGAGGAGGAACACTCTAGGGATAATGAATACCATGAGTGATTTATCAAGTAAGGATGTATTATCCGTTTGTTGAGCCCATTGAGGCGAATTGTTATGTGTTGTATGTTTACAGTTGTATGCATGATTTAAATATAATCAATTGCATGCTAAAACGACAATTAGTTGTGCGTGGCCCGGTAGCATGTGGGCTGCGGGATTACCATACCAGCAAAGGTGCTGAGCCCCTTGGGGGCCACCCTTTCTCTTCTTTTCCTATTTCAGGTACAGAGAGCTGGAAGCCGTTCGAGAGTAGGACGGGGTAGACATTGTACATGAGTAATCGTTTATGTTGTATATATATAGTAGGTGTAGTAAGACCGAAATTGTTATCGGCATTAGTTATAAATACTCGGTATAGTTGGAAGGTGTATGTTGTTGTTGTGTTAATGGAAAGGGATAGTAATGTGTAGTCGCTCGGGAATTTAGCCCATCAGACCGGTACAATGTGTATGTATTAGCCTTGTTAGCCACGTGGGTGGCTAACGGCGTGTAACACCAACGAGTTAAGTAATGTGATGAGGTTGTTTTCCGCTGCAGTTTATTGTAAGTGTGTTAATGATGGATGGGGTGTTACAAAAAGTGGTATCAGAACGAAGTATCGCTCTGATGACTGAATTATCGAGCTTAGGAAGTACCGAGTTAGGATTTTAGTACTTTGGGTTAAGGGTTGAATGATAGCGTGAGAGATACGCTAGTTAGGAACTACCAGTGAATACTGAAAACCTACTATATCCAACCCGCCCTCCACAACCCCTGTTTTATAACTTGGGAAACAACGCCAGAGAGATGAAAGTCCTCTCATACTCGGGAATACCCGATCTAGCTGTTATTAAATACCTTTAGGGTACGGAGAACCTGTCATATGGTAGATCCCGAAAATTGGGAATCCCGGAGACGGTCTCCATTTGAATGATGTTAACCGCATTCAATAGCGAAGAATGAAGGATTTTGTGTATAAGAGAATAGAATTTCCGGCAACCTGGGTCGACATGCCGAGCAGTCGAGAATAACCAGCTTGCAACGCACTAACCGTGCAACAGGCAAGAATTGGATTACTGAGAACCCGAGACAAGTGTCTACGGAACCGCAGTTGTTAAGTGATACACCAACGGTATACCAACCGACAAGGGAACTACAACGTAGTGCCCAAACAAGAGACAAGTCTCAGCAACCACGACAAATACGTGGAATGGGCTACGAAGGAGATATAATACTAAGTAAAAAGGGTCTTCCAGAATGGGAAACACCCTAGTTAATGATTATCATATGAGGACAGTGAGAAGTCACCTAGAAGAGTTATTATCAAGGCAGTAAGATCAGTGAGGGCCAACAAGGCCACTGATGACAGTATGGGTAAAAATAATACCACAACTGGTATGTGTTAAACCGATAGCCAGTTAGCATGGCGCACTTGCCATAGCAAGTGCTGCTATAACAGGGCTGTTCGGGAAACTTATAACCACTACAAGTACTTAGTAAGGTACTATAAAGTTAAATGTGATCGTCATAACAGTGGAAGGGCCTGTTAGCCTAACCTCTATAATTGGAAGTACACCAGTCAGCAAGAAGCTAGACTTGGTTAAGGTAAGAAGATGTAGTGAAACCATGAAAATTTTCTTTCAAACTCAGATTTATTCAAACCCTTTTTTTTCAAAACCAAATTTTCTTTCAAACCAACACTTCTTTCCAACCTTCTTTTAAACCAAACCAGTAAAACCAAGGGCAGATGATAAGATACAACAGTGGATAAACTTTCCTTTGATTAAGTTCGGGAAGCACGGGACGCATATTGTCAAGGGACAATATAAGGGAGTTGACAACAGAATACTTCACCTAGGCGTGTGACGGACACTACGAGTGTACCAACTGAATTGTGGGACGACCGCACTCCGATAGGAGCTTGTGGGCCTGACAGACCTACTTATGGGTTAGTTGGGTAAGTAGCAATGTATCAGCATGGTACCCCACATATGTATACGAGTGGAGTCCGAAACACGGGAAGTAGTCGACGCCGTCTACGGTCAACAGTACAAATCAAACAAGGGCTAAGGATTTCAAGGAATGGTTGAAGTTAAGGAACTCAATTAAGTTGACGAGACTAAAAGGATTAGTGAATTCCTTTCAAGAAAATGTTTAAGAGTCAGGAGGTGCGAAGTGCACCAACTGCAATGGAAAGACATCTTATACGTCTTAAGGATCCTCAGGGATAAACATGATAGCTGGAATGGTGACCCAGCCTGTACATGGCAAGGCAGATGCCTAATGTGGACACATTAATGTGCAATGGACGGGATGAAACTCCCAGAATGAGTACCTACACTATCAGGAAATGTTGATCTTCACAGAAGAAGATAATAACCAGTTAAGAGCGCAAACGGCGTGGCTAACGGAATGTACCAATAAGTGTCAGCCAAATGTAACGGCATAACATAGCAACACTTGAAGGGTGTTCGCATCAACAATTGTTGAATGAAATGCATGACAGAAACACAAGGGTTGAAACTAACACCCACTTTAGACATAAGTTGTCAGGAGACGGACTGACAAACCTAAGGGGCATCCGTGAAAGGAAACGTGATGCAACGACCTTGTAATATTGTACAAGGAAGTACATGTGTGTGGACAGCCTACAATGAGCGCAGCTCAAAGCAGTAAGGCTTATAAGCCACAAATAAAATGTGTTATGAAAGTTAGATTGACTGCAAAAGTTTTTGTTATATGAGTAAATGGGGTGGTAAACGAACCACTGCACTAAGAGTGGGGATACCTCTTGATGCTGTGAGACCGCAGGAGCGGTAGTTAGGTGAACTAAGCTCAAGAAATATGTTAAGAAGGACGATGTATTATTGAAAGAGAGCAGTTTAGCTAGTAGTATGTGTGTATAAAGTGAAACCCGAGCTGAATATGCCGTCTGTGACTCGATGATCGATGCTCAAGGAGCATTCGGTAGTCATCCAGATGAATGACGAACCATAATATAAGTATGGGTGTGGAAGTTAATGTGACAGTAAATACCATGCAAGTTAGTGTTATGTTATACAATAAGCACGGTGCGCAGTAAGCGACCGTGTATAAGTGTTGTTAAATAATGATATGGCAGATAAGAGCAGTTACGAATTAAATTCAGTGGTGATGCAAGGTAAGTGGTGTAAAACGGACTGGGCAATAAGCCAGTGGTAGGTACTATGTGATGAGGAACTCAGTGTGAATTCCATGGTGAATCGCATAAGGGATTTACTGTCAAGAGTTACGCCTCTGCACTCTGTATGACTGAGTGTTTTGGTATTGCACTTGCGCAGTAATGATCGAGTGGGATAGCTAGGAATTGGAAACATGTTAATTGTGGGGGAATAATGTTATAATGGCCGATGCATAGGAAATGCAAGGCCGCACCTATAGAAAGTACTTGTACAGAACCAAATGTGGAGGCATGATTAACAGTAAGTGACTACTGTAGCACTAACTGTCAAATATCGGTATGGAATATACCCCAAATGTTGGAAATAGCTGAGAGAGCACTACACACTAGGTAGTAGCTCAATCTCAACCGATAGTAAGTCGGAAGGGAACAAGTCAATCATTGTGAAATACATAGTTGTATACACAGTAAATTGTTATGGAAGTGGATAGAAAGTGTATAACTCACCGAATTCGCTAACGGTAAGAGTACCACGCGTCGTTGAGAAACCATTGTTACCAAGATGAAGGTGACAATTGGGGATGTACAATACAGTAAGAATAACAAAAGGGGGCAATTAAGCTCTACAGTTATTAGAGTTTCGCAGCAGAAACTAGTGAGCCAATGATTCAAGTGTTGAATGTACATGGTGAACATGAGAGGATGCCTAATTATTAACGCCTAGAAACCTAACAGGCCATAATCGAAACCAACTAAGAGTTTAAATAAACTCCAATGAGAATTCTTGGTTTAGGAACTAAACCGCCAATATGGTTAAGATCCTCTAATCAGAATCCATTGTGTAATAGACCGTGTGGAAGTTAAAACACTTCACAACGGCAGAACATTTTAAGCCAATGTTTAGTGATTGATTACGTGGGCGTAATCCCTTTCAAGGGGGGTAGAGCGTAAAACCACTTAGTGTGTATTACCGTACAAATGTACGTGATTTATGTTGTGCATAGCACAAATAATTTGTTTTGATGATTGGTGTGTGTGTTTGTAAACATACGCATTCATTCATCATTTAATTGTGGTAATTGCGCACAGAAGATGCGAATACCATTGTGATAAGTGTGTGTATTTGTTAACAATTGTGTGTGATAGTACAAGTGTGGGAGTAGAGAAACTCCCGGGGAATAAAACCCTGACAGTGTATAAATGTGAAACGGTGTGTTGTATTTTGATAAAATATATGTGTATATATATATTACATAGTGATTCATGAAAGGGTATGAACCCGACATAGGACCTAGTGAGAATAAGATTCCCTAGGCAACAACATTAAAGTGAATGGAAATAACTGATAGACGAAGTTCTATCCCTTGGAGATGTTATGATCATGATTAGAATGATTTAAAAGATAGAAAATTGGAAATGAGTGATTTATTTCATGCTTGAAAATGAAGTGGGAAGTGGAACTTGATTTGCATGTGATCAAGGGAAGCCGAACAGAAATTGGAGTGGAAAGATAGTTCAACACTGGTGCTGATCACATTAGGGTTGGACGATTCTTGAAACTTCCTATAAGTGGTCATAAATAACCACGCTAGGAGAAGAAGCAAAGAGCATAAGTTGGACTTGGAGTTGTGTGTGTTTTCAAAAGGATTTTCAATTGGTATTTACAAAACGTTGATAGATACTTTACATGATTAAAGTTCTCTTACTTAACCTCACAAGGAAATTTTAAACTTAAGTGATTGTTTTGATCTCCCAAGGACACGGGGACGGAAGGTGTCCATCGCGACCGGGTTCTGCGGGATCACAGTGTATACCAAAGATATTTTTGATTGCAATACATGCTATGACATGTTGTTTGGTATGTGTGATAAAGGTTATTTTGACTTTGATCTCCTAAAGTGTATGCTATCAAGACCTATTAGTCAAAATGTGTTGTGTTACATAGACCTATGTGTCTAAATGTTGTTATGTTACCCAAGACCAGTGAGTCAAAGGGGTTGTTATGTATGTGTAAGTGTTGTTAAGTTACCCGGACCATTGAGCCCGAGGTTATCATGTGAATATGTTATGTTATGTATGGATGTGAATGTGTTGCCCGGACCATTAAGTCCGAGGTTGTGATGTAAAGTGTATTTGGTTATGGAAGTTTTACCTCTATAAGTAATTCCCGTATTCTAATCCAAGATGTGTGGGAAGTGTAAACTTCGAGGACGAAGTTCTTTTAAGGGTGGTAGATTGAAATACCCCAAACCTTGATATGTGGTTTAAATATCAAACTATGGTATGTAAAGGCTAAAAAGTGCCTTAGAAACATTAGTGAACAATTTAAACCATAGTAAATACAATAAAGCATTAAGACACAGTTTGAGCAAAAACATGCTCTAAGCTATGAGTGAACTTGGTTAGGACCCAAAGAGCCTACCAAGACTTAATAATATTCAATTATGATTTAATAGGGCTAATTAAGTCCTTAGGAAACCTTGGTAGTCAGTTAAACCAAATAAAACACAAGGAAATGCCTTAAAGTCAATAAGAGCAAAAATGTGCTCTAAGCTTGGGATAAATTTGTATAAGACCTAATGGTCATACCTATACCTTATAAATATGTTAATGAACATATTAAATCAATTACCAAAGAAAACCAAGCTTGAAAACAAGTTAAACACAAAATGTGCTTTAAGGAGTCTTAAAGCACGTTTTTGAAAAATTGTCTTGTAAATGAGTTTTGATGGCTAAATGTCCATCATTACTCTTTAATTAATATGTGTACTATATAGTATCACGTTTGGAAGTCTATATCAATGGGAAATCAAAAATTTCACTTCTATGTGCCTTGTTTTGTGAATAGTGATTTTTATAAGCTAGTTTGTAACATATAATGTTATAAGTAATTAAATTGGTCAACAAAGACTAATATACCCTTCTAATAATAAGGGGGCCGGTTTTTGTAGTAATGAGTCACCAAACATGTTAACTTGTTAAGTAAATAAAGATGACTCATAAGTACTATTTGCTTTAAGTTATAAATATCTTCAAAAGCAAAACCAATCTCACTTCTCTCATTTCTTTCTTCATTTCACACGGTTCCCTTCTTCTTCTACCTCTCTTCTTTCTGTTCTCACGGTGAAGCTACAGCACCACCACCATTCCACCATCTTCCATTGTCAATATCTCATGGCTCACTTAATCAAATCAAAAACAAACACCACCAATCTCTTCCTCTCATCAAGCTCTACACTTCTATCTTTTCAAATCTTCAAGAGCTCAATTTTGGGTCCATGGAGAATCACCATTGATGGAGCTTGAGCTTGTGTTTCTACACATTATTACTCTCCTTTGCTTCTAGGTAAGGAATCTCAAAGAAAAATCAAGTTTCCTTCATGTTTTTGCCTTGACCGAAAATACTCATTTATGGAGCTCCTTGTGTGACCTTGTTCTAGCTCCATTTGAATCTTTCAAGGACTTGGTGGAGTCCTCTCCTGGTAGATATTCCAATTCCCTTCAAAGACCAAGGTAAAACAACTATCTTAATGCTCTTTGAACAATGTAAAACCTAGGGTTTACAATGAGATGAAGCTTAAAGCTTGAATACTCATTATGTTGTTTGTACAATGTATAGAACTTGACAAGGAATCAAATACCTTACCGGTTTTATAAGGAAACGAGAAAGAAGTTTGTTTGGAAAAGAGGTAAATATACTAACCTAATGTTGTTTAATGCCTTAGGAGAAATGAGCTTATAATGCTTGTTAAAACTACCTAAAGAGCAAATGGTGAATGACCTAGTAAAGTGTTCTCAAGGAGACTAGTAAAAGAACATATGTATTGTTGGGTGTATTTGCAGGTCAAAGGCTTATATATTGTGGAAATTCAGTGTTTAAGGTTTATGCAATTTAAGGGCCTAAGAGCCACGTTGTTTAAGGGCCTAAGTGCCAAGCAATTTAAGTTATGCACTATATTGTGATGTAGTGCTAAATTTGTGAAGTTTGTGTATAAAAATGTGTTTGATGGATTTTAGGTGTTCTTGAATGAAATAAGGTAAAAACCTAAGTGTTGGATGTGAGTATATACAAGAGAAGCTATGGCCAAATTTGGGAAAATGTGTAAGAAGTTCTAAGTGTTTTAAATGGTTTTGGTGAACTAGGAAGTGTGAAAGATGAACAAATGTTTTACTTGTGAAGAAAACATGTATTAAGGTGATTTAGAGGAGATGTTAAGGTGTAGAGGAAACACCTTGGTATAGTGGTCATTATAGGTAAAATACCACTTAGAAATCTTAAGGAGAAAACAATATAAGTGTTAGGAATTTGGTGAGAAGAGAGTAAGTGTTTAAGGAGTTATAAAATGAGTTTTATGGATGTTATAGGAAGGTTTAAGGGTGCCAAATGATGTTAGAACACATTAGGAGGCTTGAGGAAAAGTTTGGAGAAAGTTTGACAAGTTTTGGACAACTTCTGATGTTGTCCGACCCAGTGGTCCGACCCAGGGTGGGTCGGACAGCCTCTGTTAAGTCACCCGTTGATGTTTCTGGAATGGTCCGACCCAGATGGTTGGGTCGGACATGGGTCGGACATGTGTGCTCTAAGTTTCTGGAATGGTCCGACCCAGATGGTTGGGTCGGACATGGGTCGGACATGATTATCTAGCAGACGGGAAAAGTTTCTGGAACGGTCCGACCCAGCTGTGGGTCGGACGGTGGGTCGGACGGCCCAAAATTATGCAAAAAAAAAAAGAAAGACAATGTTGTAAGGGGAATCAAAGTGATATTTTGGTATTAGAATATGCCTAAGTTCATGTATGAAGTTTGGGTAATTAATGGAGGTGGAGAAATTGTGCAACAAGGTTAGAAAAATGCAAATATAGCATTCTGTAGCTTGGGTCCGGGACTTGGTTAATGGTTAAAGTCCCGGACCATATATCAAAAACAGGCCGAGAGTTGTTCCATGTTGTGGTCCGGGACTTGGGGTGAGTACAAGGTCCCGGACCACCCTATTAAAAATGGCCGAGAGTCTCTTTAAGTGTTGGTCCGGGACTTAAGGTAAGGACCAAGTCCCGGACCACTCTAAAATTGTCGTTTTAGGTTATTAAAAGATGTGTAATGATGGGGATTGATGGCTAATGATGTTATAAGGTTGTGTAGGACATGTTAGGTGAGTTATAGTCACAATTTGGTGGGCGAAAAGTTGAAGTAAAATGAAAGAGTGAAACATGTTAAAAATGTAAAGTTATTTAACCAAGTTAACGGGGAAAAGTTATAAGCATTAGACTTTAAACAAACATGTTACCCCAATGTTAATAAAAGTACATGTAATGTTATCAGTTGTTCGAGAATCGCTCGAGGAACATAAGTGGACGTGATAAAGTGGACTCCGGTGACAGGTATGGTTTTCTTGCAACCTGTGTCCTACCGGATTACACCGGCTTGTATGCCAATGTGTTTTTCTGTATGTTTGCCACGTTGTAAGATAAAACATGTAACGAGTTTACAGTAATTCATATATGTGGCGTGTTCAACTCCGACACCACTTAACCTCGGCAGTGTTAACCTTAGTTAACTGAGTCTAGGATCACATGAGAGTTTGGTATTCGGAGTAAACGACCCGTACCATGGGACGTACTAACCACGGCTATGCGTGTGTTAATTGTGTGATATGTGTATGTGAATGTAGGGATCTCCCTTGTGTGTTTAACCCAGTTGTAATACTGCATGGTGTGTAGTTATGATAGACTCCATAGTGGGGTTCTAACTAATATCTAAAGTAAGTATGTACTAACAGTGGTGAGGAATCCGGTTTGGCCGGTCACGCGTTGTTTGGGAGAGGGTATCCTTCTTAGCCTTACCCTTCTCTTTGTTATGGTTGTTTCCCTCACGGGTTATGATCTCCCATTAGCTTACTCCAAAGCTTAGCTATTCTGACTTATGATCGGTTTAGGGGGAACATGTGTTTGTGTGGTGTGTTCGGGCCTCCAAACCCGAACCGCCTTAACTTAAGTTACTCGTCCAACTATTAGGACAGTAATGAGTGTTGTTGTTATTGTATAACGAGCTCATCATGAGACTGGCAACATTCTCTAGGCTCACCAGTGTATAAACAATGTTTGGGTCGGTTCCTAAGAGAACCATTCCCGTTATGTTATGTATTTTTGTTGTGATGCAATATCTATTGCGGTGTTATGTTGTGCACGTTGAAACGTGCAAAGTGTTGTTGTGTGACGTTATGTAGTGTATGTTATATGTTGTAAAATGTGGAGTATGTGGATCATGGATATGATTTCTAGTTTGAGAAAGGAGGCGTTTAAGGATAACCCGATCTGAGGGTAAGTGTCGTCTATTAAGGAAGTAGCTCCATTAGAGGAGGAACACTCTAGGGATAATGAATACCATGAGTGATTTATCAAGTAAGGATGTATTATCCGTTTGTTGAGCCCATTGAGGCGAATTGTTATGTGTTGTATGTTTACAGTTGTATGCATGATTTAAATATAATCAATCGCATGCTAAAACGACAATTAGTTGTGCGTGGCCCGGTAGCATGTGGGCTGCGGGATTACCATACCAGCAAAGGTGCTGAGCCCCTTGGGGGCCACCCTTTCTCTTCTTTTCCTATTTCAGGTACAGAGAGCTGGAAGCCGTTCGAGAGTAGGACGGGGTAGACATTGTACATGAGTAATCGTTTATGTTGTATATATACAGTAGGTGTAGTAAGACCGAAATTGTTATCGGCATTAGTTACAAATACTCGGTATAGTTGGAAGGTGTATGTTGTTGTTGTGTTAATGGAAAGGGATAGTAATGTGTAGTCGCTCGGGAATTTAGCCCATCAGACCGGTACAATGTGTATGTATTAGCCTTGTTAGCCACGTGGGTGGCTATCGGCGTGTAACACCAACGAGTTAAGTAATGTGATGAGGTTGTTTTCCGCTGCAGTTTATTGTAAGTGTGTTAATGATGGATGGGGTGTTACATCAGAGGCGCAGGAATTCAATAATATGGGCCGACATTGTGAGCTTGTAGCAGACTCCCGCGTGACATGGGCTGACCAAATACTTCACAGGCGCAGACATCCACCATAGCCATGCACGTGATTGGGCTTCGACTCATGAGGAGCTGGATTGACAATTTGGACTGGGGTGCAGCAAATTTGTCTGGCGCAGACAATGCGATGATGGGCCGCAGATTTTGTCGAGGACCGAGGCGCAGAGACTGAAGAAGATAAAAAATATATACATTAACATATACATGCATACGATGGATACAGGGGGGAAGATAGAACAAAATTACATACAGAGAATTCGAAACCCTAAGACAGAGCCGCGCGGAGAGACAGACAGAGACCGAAGACAGGAAACAGAGATTTCAGTCAGTTCTGACAGACCGGAGCAGAAGATATAGTGGATTCGTCATCGTTCTTCAATTAGATGATGTTTTCTAATCTCTTTATTATTGTTATTATTTCTTTGTCTCCGATGTCTGAGTAGTTGTTAGAATTCTGGTTTGCTATGGACAACTAGTTTATTGTTTTGCTTCCTGAGTTGTTAAATACAAGTTCTATACAGATTGTAGTATTGTTCCTAGTTATTTATTGAATTCTCTTGTGATTAATTATTGTTTGAGTTTATTTGGTATGAATTGCTTACAAGTGAGAACTGCGGCGTTCATTAGACCATAAGAATATTACCAGTGAAACTACAGATGGCAATTCCTGGGGATTAGCTGACTAGAAACCAGATGAATCATTAATGCTACTAGTTAATTTGTAAATTCGTAACGAGAGTTAGGATTTGGGAATTGCTAGTAAGGATCTATCTTGCGGGAGACCGGTTTTAGATTAATTTAGATCTGAGGTTGCAATCTAGAATTTAGAAAACACTCAGGAAGGGAATTGATAAACTAGGGAGAAGTAGTAAACCAGGATTCGCCCTTTTAGAATTGTTTAGAAGTTAATATTTTTACTGTTTTTATTTTAGTTTATTTAATTTCTGCATTCAAACCCCCAATTTTATTATTGTTATTTTTCTATAGTTTATTAGTTAGTAGATTAAAGACTCAAACTAGACACAGCCTCCTTTGGTTCGATAACCTAAAGAATACTACCTAGGAAAACTTGCTACGACAGACCAGTACACTTGCTGATAACACGTTTTATACCGTACAAGTTTTTGGCGCCGTTGCCGGGGAGGCACGGTTATTTAGTTTAGTCTTTATTCTATTTTTCTTTTATTTATTTTGTTTTGATTAGTATATGTTTGTTTTGTTTAATTATTTTTAGTTTATTTGGTTCATATTTTTTCCCTCATCTTCTATTTTGATTTTGTTTTGTTCGTTTAATTTATTTTTAGATTAGTTTAATTTTCTGTTTAGTTTAGTTTAGTTTTTTATTTGTTTCTGTTCTTTTTATTTTGATTTTGTTTTATTATAGTTTATCTTTTATTTATTTATTTTTGTTATTTCTATTTCTTGGATTTTAATTTATAGGAATTTGTTTAGTTTGATTTTATTTACCTTTTCGTTCATTGTTGTTTTTATTTATTTTATTGTTATGTACATATTTTTATTTTATTTATTTCTTCTTTATGTATATTTTATTTTTCTTTCTATTCTGAGGTACTTTGATTTGATGGCTGGATATTACAATCCGCCAGGAGGTTGGCCTGGATATTACACCCAATGGGTTGTATGCGAAAGGTGTGGAGGAGACCACGAGCGTGCTTATTGTCCAGTTGTCTCTTCTGGATTGGAGGATGCTCTAAGAAGTTTTATATTGTCTAGCCCTCCTGAAGCACGACCGTCTCCCGAACAATATTATCCTACACAAAGTTACAACCAGTGGGTTATCTGCCAGACATGTGGAGGGGAACATGAGAGTTCACAATGTCAAAGTAATCTATCTAGCTTGGTAGCTGCTCTTGCAGATTTTAACAAAAAACATGGCGAATCAAACTCCGCTAGGCATGAGGCCTTGATGATGGATATGAAGGAGCTGCGTGAAAGTAATGCGGAAAGTCATGCAAGAATTCTAGCCAATCTAGATGAAATATCACAAAAGCTTGGATGTGAACCGGTTCCTGAGATCGAACAACCTACTGCAGTAGCTGAGTGGAGTGGTACGCAGCTTGATCTAACGATCCCTGAAGTTGCTAACACACCTGAGGTGGAGATCATGGAGAGACCAGAGCTAGAGATTGAGCAATTTGATGAATCTACTGAGTTAGAGAATAATATAATTCATGTAGCTATCCAGTCTATTCCTTCTCCACCTGTACCTGAGCCAGATAGTCTTCCAGTTGACTTCCTTTCTTCTCCTGTTGTTGAGCCATCAGAGCAGAGTTATCTCATCGACTTTAAGGAGCCCTTGATTCCTGTTGAAGTTGATGTTCCTATTGGTTCTCCCTCTGAGCTTTCAAAAGATGATAAGGATGTTTACATCCTTGAATTTGAGAAGGAGGACCGGCCAAAGTGTGATCTTCACATCAAGGATCACCCACCTCAACACAGCTACCTGACGCATGATCGGTGGAGTTTACACTGTTATATTTGGAGTGTTGAGGTTTTATTTCCATTTGATAGGGGTCGTTTTATGAAGATATATGATGCCCGCCCCACCCACCCTTTGGTACCAACGTCGACATTCATATTCGATCCTGGTTGACCTTAGGGAGGTATGGTCTAGCCAAAGACGTTAAAGAAGGGCAGCTGGCTGGGAGGCAACCCAGTGTTATATTTTATTTTGTTAGCTTTAAATTTTGGTTTTAATTTCTTTTTGTAGTTATTTTTCCTGGTTTTGTTGTCTATAATTTTTAACTTCGTTTGTAGTTTTGGTTGCTGCTGGTGTTTTTCTTTTCAGATGAATTCTTCATGGTGATACTACAACCAGGCTGCAACACTTGAGCAAACCTCAAGTGTGGGGTGGGGTCATTCTACATATGGCAACAACAAAATCCAGGGGAGTTCTAGTTTTAGTTTGTTTTCTTTTAACTTGAATTTTTATTAATGACTACTCTGCTGTGTTTCCTTTGGACATAAATGTTTTTCTGTGAGCCTTGAGTTTTTCACTCCTGCCTTGTCACACAATGAGGACATTGTTTAATTTTAAGTGTGGGGTAGGGAGTGACCTTCAGTTATCACTTCATACCACTTGTTTTTTATTGTTTTCAGGTGATAAATAATATGCTTCTCTTTGTCGTTAAATGTTGAATTTTGGGTGAA
Source organism: Limonium bicolor (assembly GCA_023374045.1). NCBI lineage: Eukaryota > Viridiplantae > Streptophyta > Magnoliopsida > Caryophyllales > Plumbaginaceae > Limonium > Limonium bicolor. The sequence goes on along the minus strand of CM041777.1, from coordinate 371,048,659 downwards.
AGTATCTGTGGAAGTTTGAAATTGAGCCTGATGACAACCTTAAAAATCTTTCTGCTTAAAAGTTGTCTTTCCGGAATTGTTTTTCTTAAATTTACTCTATTTTCACTAAAATTTGATGGATTGGCTGATTGTGGAGACTAAATGCGTTTAGCTTTGGATCTTGGGAATGATATGAATGTTTGGAATGAAAGGATAAGGCAAGGTACTCCTCTGATCTAAAATTTCTTAAACCGAATCAGGCCTCTTTTATCTGGTTATTAAGTCCTCGGGGTGCTTTATCACCTATCTACCTAAGCTCCTGTGATCTGGGATAGTTGGCCCAAAGCCGTTACATGGATAAAGAGAAAAGTCTGGGTGAAGGAGCAACTATGCAATTAATTATATAAATCGTTTGTTTTTATTTCTTGACGAAGAAAAGTTTTGCATACGAAATATTTAATTGCAGTATTTTTAGTTTTTGATCATGAGTGCGTGGTGTTGAAAGGTATTGCGGAATAAGGCATTACTTCACACCCCTTGTCATCCAAAGGGTAATGGAATGAATTGGTTGAAGGTCCTAAGTTAATCTGCGTTTCAGTTTCTGCAATTCAGTCCATTCATGCTTTTATCAAAACTATTCTTTATTCACTGTTTGCGAAAACTGATAGCTTAGAGCAGATGATTTTTCTGATTGTCATTTTGCTTGTTTTCCTTCTGCTTATGTTTGATCCTGGAGTTTAATGTTTCGGTTTGGAGAAGTTATATTCTTTATTTGCTTGAGGACAAGCAAAAGCTAAGTGTGGGGTAGTTGATAAGTGGGGAATTTACCTATGTTTATCTGCTTTGTTGTTTATTATTTTAGGCTATAATGTTATATATTTTCCCACTTAAGTGTTTTATTATGTTAAATGTTAAGATTACTACTCACATGTGGTTTTATGCTAAAACAGGTTAAAAACACTGAAGAAAATGTCTAGAAACACATGTCAAGAGCTTAACGATCAATACGGGACCGAACAGGAACAAAAACAGCCTTTCTGCTCAATTTACAGCATGGTCCGGGTTTATGTACCGATTTACAAACCCGGACCACATAGAAGCGTACGCTACTGTCTAAATTCAGATGCGGTCCAGGTTTGTATTCTTGTTTGCATACCCGGATCGAGATTTGAGATACGCGGTTTTATTCTCGCATGCATGGAATGGACTGAAGCCACATGACATGGGTTGCACGTGAATGTTCAAACTTAACGGGGCCGCAGCTTTGCATGGACATTCAGCCCATGAATTCCACCGAGAAAAAAATGCATGCACAATCATGGGCATAGCTATACATGCACTTCTGGGCTGACAACTTCAGAGTGCAGGAATTCAATAATATGGGCCGACATTGTGAGCTTGTAGCAGACTCCCGCGTGACATCGGCTGACCAAATACTTCACAGGCGCAGACATCCACCATAGCCATGCACGTGATTGGGCTTCGACTCATGAGGAGCTGGATCGACAATTTGGACTGGGGTGCAGCAAATTTGTCTGGCGCAGACAATGCGATGATGGGCCGCAGATTTTGTCGAGGACCCGAGGCGCAGAGACTGAAGAAGATAAAAAATATATACATTAACATATACATGCATACGATGGATATAGGGGGGAAGATAGAACAAAATTACATACAGAGAATTCGAAACCCTAAGACAGAGCCGCGCGGAGAGACAGACAGAGACCGAAGACAGGAAACAGAGATTTCAGTCAGTTCTGACAGACCGGAGCAGAAGATAGAGTGGATTCATCATCGTTCTTCAATTAGATGATGTTTTCTAATCTCTTTATTATTGTTATTATTTCTTTGTCTCCGATGTCTGAGTAGTTGTTAGAATTCTGGTTTGCTATGGACAACTAATTTATTGATTTGCTTCCTGAGTTGTTAAATACAAGTTCTATACAGATTGTAGTTTTGTTCCTAGTTATTTATTGAATTCTCTTGTGATTAATTATTGTTTGAGTTTATTTGGTATGAATTGCTTACAAGTGAGAACTGCGGCGTTCATTAGACCATAGGAATATTACCAGTGAAACTATAGATGGCAATTCCTGGGGATTAGCTGACTAGAAACCAGATGAATCATTAATGCTACTAGTTAATTTGTAAATTCGTAACGAGAGTTAGGATTTGGGAATTGCTAGTAAGGATCTATCTTGCGGGAGACCAGTTTTAGATTAATTTAGATCTGAGGTTGCAATCTAGAATTTAGAAAACACTCAGGAAGGGAATTGATAAACTAGGGAGAAGTAGTAAACCAGGATTCGTCCTTTTAGAATTGTTTAGAAGTTAATATTTTATAGTTTTTATTTTAGTTTATTTAATTTCTGCATTCAAACCCCCAATTTTATTATTGTTATTTTTCTATAGTTTATTAGTTAGTAGATTAAAGACTCAAACTAGACACAGCCTCCTTTGGTTCGATAACCTAGAGAATACTACCTAGGAAAACTTGCTATGACAGACCAGTACACTTGCTGATAACACGTTTTATACCGTACAGCTTCTAAACTTGTTGCTCATGATTTGAGGATTTGTTTATGGTTTTGCTCAATTTGTCATCTATGTGTTAAATTGGTTGGTTTGGTCTACCGATTAGTTTAACATTATTGTGGGATTCTATCAAAATGTGATTCTGAGATAGAAACCTAAATCGTTGTGGACTAGAACGGTGTACTCTAATATCAATGATTTTGAGATTAGACTACATTACAACTTAGGGAACTTAAGCTTAGTGCTATCGATTGACCCTGAACTTAGCTGATTGGTAAGTCCCGGTTAAATTGGTTAGGATTAGTATGTCGAGATTAGGCTGCTAATTAATTAAGTGTTTGTTGTTTAGCTATGAGCTCAAGGGTCGACAATCGGTAGTAAAGGGAGGACGAGTGCAAAGATCCACCCCGAGCTACATATTAGTTCAGTCTTGTTTTCTTTATCTTCCCTTAATCAAACCAAAAACTCAAAAACCCCAATTTTAGTTTATGCACTTTTATTTATCTTCTTGCACATTTACTTAGCTTATAATTGATTAGATAGTTACGAAGTCCCTGTCGATACGACCTTGTTATACTACAATGATTGGGTTCACTGCCCATAGTTAGCATGATAGTTTCACTACAATTTTGCATAACATAGATCCTTCCAAAGTGGGCTTTATTGAATTCAGTGGGGGATTGAGTGTTAGGAAGGACTTTCGCTTCTACCAGCTTAGACAGCTGGGTGGAGTTGTAGTCTAGAACAATTTGCTATAATCGAATCCATGGGAGGGGCAGTGAAGAAAGACAAAGGGATTTTGGGGATTAATACACTAATTTGGTACTTTTTGGAGAGGGTACTCGTAGTAGTCGACGGGCAACTAGGGTTAGAAACTAAGCTTAAATTTTGTAACGATTCTAATAACGTATCAGGTGGAATAAGAATAAATTTTGGACACGAAATCGGCATGCAGGATCTTACCGTGTCTGGGTGAGTTCACCGCTCTGAATAGCTTTTGCTGACATCAAAGGTGGGATTTGAGAGGAGGAAGGGGGAGTCCCCCCACTGCTGCGCTTCGGGACTTGGAGGCATTGAAAGAAAAAATGACGTTCGAGCTACCTTGCCTGGCTCTTGTTAGGGGGAGCTGCTGTTCCAACGCTCAGTAGGATTGTAATTCGCCATCATTGAGATTGAGCTCTCGATGGAGCAAAGAAAAGGGGGGAGAAGCGCGCCTGAGTTAGCGCGTTCTCATCTCTCTTCAACTCTCAGCTTTTACACAAGAAAGCTACCCACCTGATGGTTTGATTCTTCACTTCCTCGATCCCAAGGAATGAGGTTCCCTTTTCATAGTAGTAATCATTAACCAGTGGCTGGTACGAGAGAATAGAATAGGAATGAATGAAACAATGAATATTTTGTATTGAATTCTGTGTCAGCTATCTATGTTCTATACAAGAGTGTGTGTTTATATATCTGTAAAAGTAGAGTGGCCTATTTTACCCTATTGGACTGAAGAAACAATGTTACGAATATGGGCCTATTTCAGAGTGGGCTATACAATGATATTGGGCTTAAGTAATGTTTGTCTCAATATCTCCTCTCGATCCAACCGGGAAAAGGCTGAGTTTGGAGTGCAGCAGAGTGAAGCGCGGATATGGTAGTGCCTTGGTAAGAGCATCCGCAATCTGATCTCGACTATGAAGGAAGTAGATGAAGAGAGTCTTGTTCATCACCTTCTCACGAACGAAATGGAAGTCAAGGGTAATATGCTTGGCGCGAGCATGGAGAACCGTGTTGGCGGCAAGGTAAGTCGCCCCCAAATTGTCACACCATATTATAAGAGGTTTATGTAATTTCACCCGCAATTCCTGTAATAGATTTTATATCCATAAGATTTAGCAAGTTGCATGCGCCATAGCACGGTGTTCGGCTTTGGTTGTAGATCGAGCCACCGTAGGTTGTTTTTTTAGGACTAGGAAATTAGGTTTTGACACAAATATATAGTGTAGCCAGTAGTGGAACGCCTGTCCTCAACACTCCCAGTCCAATCTGCATCGGCATAGGCAAAGATTTGAATTAGAGACATTTTGGATAGAAAAAGATTGAAGTTTTGTGTCCCTTTTAGATAACGCAGAAGACGTTTTAGGGCTAGCCGGTGAGACGTGTTAGGTGTATGCATGTATTGACAGAGGTGATTCACAACAAAGTTAATATCTGGTCTTGTGAGTGAGAGATATTGAAGTCCCCCTAGAAGACTACGAAATAGGGTAATCGGTAGGGTTCAGTAGATTTTGGGTCAGAGAGCAAAGTAGTAGTCATAGGGGTGGTAACTGGTTTGAAGTGGAAGGGACCTGCACGATGCAAGAGGTCTCCAATGTATTTGGCCTGCTTTAGGAGAATACCTAAGGAGGTTTGAGTGACATGAATCCCTAGAAATTAATGGAGGTCCCTAAGGGCTTTAACTGGGAAATGACTAGCCAGCTACTGGTAGAATTTGGAGAGGAGTGAGGAACTATTGGCAGTGGCAATTATATCATCCACATAGATGAGTGATATCAGGACCTTTATGATAGGTGAAGAGAGAGGGAACAACTCTGTAGGGTTTGAAACCAAAGAAGAGTAGAGCATCTTATAGCTTTTCAAACCACATTCTAGGGGCTTGCTTAAGCCCATAGATTGACTTTTGTAGCTAGCACACATAGTTTCGGTGAAGGGGATGACAAAAACCTAGAGGTTGCACCATATATTCATCTTCTTTGAGAGAACCATGTAAGAAAGCATTCTCTATACTAAATTGTTTGATGGGCCAGGACTGAGATATAGCAAGTGCTAGAATTAATCTTATGGTAGTGGGTTTTACCATAGGGCTAAAGGTCTCTTGATAGTTCAACCCTTCCTGTTGAGAACAGCCTTTAGACCTCCTATAGGCTTTAGACCTCCTATAGGGTCTACAAGGTTTTGGTGTTGTGAAGGGCATTTAATCGAGTAATGAGGATTCCGGCTCGATCGGCGCATCCCAGGGCCTGAGGAGCAGTTTCGTCATCATGTCAGGGGCGTTTTGTAATTTTTAAGGCTCTTGAGACCTCCTATAGGCTTCTCTCTCCTCCGAAAGATGCCCAAATCAGCTGAAATGCTTTGATATTTTAACCATGGTAGAAGATGACATTCTAAGCATAATGGCGTTGGAATTTTATTTTTCGAATTTCCAATAATTTTTTAGAAATTTCCTGACTGAATCTGACAAGAAATTCAATTTAAAAATTTTCCAACATTTAAAAAATTTGATTCCACTTCAGAAAATTCATAATTGTCATCCTTGACACGTGGTTAAAATTTCACAGCAAAATCCTTGGGAAGTCACTTAATTAAAATATCAAAAATCTTACTTTTACTAGATTTTTTTTATCTTTAAGAAAGTCTATATAAGAGATAGGTTTTTTTTTTTTTATAAAAAATATCATATGCTCAAGAACCCTAGGAAGACAGAAAGCACAGTCTCCTCTCTTTCTCTCACGTTTTCCAACACCTGGCCACCCGAATCATACCAAAAATCCCCTGAAATCACCATCTAAACACGTTTTCCAATCCCCAAAGCACTAATAATCATCAAAACCCCACAAAAACAAGTGAAGACAGCAAGAACAACCAAACACCAAAGCTCGGTTCGAAAATCATTCGGGTCTGCCACAAACGGAGCACTCTACGAATCCCGGTGTGAATCCGAAGGTAAAACAGGTAGAAATTCCACTTTCCTAACTCTCCACGACATTATTAGTCTTGCCTCAAAATTTGGGCTTCAACTAACTCTTTTTCGTTTCTGTATTGCTGATTGTTTTAGCTACTGCCTTGTTACTTGTTTGCTAAGTTTCGTATTAATTTTGATGTCAAATTGAGTTCTTTCAGTTACTAACGTGTTTAAAATCTTTGAGGCTACACGCCCATAAACTTTGGGCTCAAAACACCCTCAGGAACCATCAAAAACCCACTGTCCGTGGGTTGTCCGTGACCTCGGATTCATTGTCTGGGACCACGGACGGGTTGTCCGTGACCACGGACACCCACGGACGGTGGCGGGATTTTACATTTTTCAATTTTTAAAATTTTAGGGTTTCTATCAATACATGTCCGGGCCCACGGACACCCTGTCCGTGGCCCCGGACTTTTCAAGTTTGCGTTTTTATTTTAGTTCTATTTTCGAAATCACCTAATTCAACTAGGGTCCGTGGTCTCGGACATTAGGTCCGTGGCCACAGACGTAATTAAAATTTGACCTAATTCTGCCTCCGAAACCCTAGTTTAGGTAACTTTCAATTTTACTTTAATTTTCTATCAAAAAACGTTAAAAAATAAAAAAAACAGAAGCACGCACCTAGGTTAAAAACAACTTTGTATAAAGCCGTTAATAAACCAAGTAGAGGAAAACGACCTAGGAAGGGTAATGAAAGTAATTTGAACCCTAAATAAGTCGAATACCAAGCCCCCGAACCCGAACTCTCCTTTCCTAATTTAATCTAGGTTAAAATTAGGTGGTGACTCATAATAGGTTCCAGTGAGCTAGCCTTGGTTTTTAATAATTATTGTTATGTGACACAGTTATTAATCTAAGGTTATAAGTGGACCTAAAACCCGGTTAGATCCTAATCAGCTTTAATCAAAATAGGATAAGGTTTAAAATCAAGGCTCACAGACTGGTGACTCTGCTGGGGACAAACTTCTTAATTTTAACTCGTTTAATTTTAAGAAAGAGGGCTTAACTTGAATAATTGTTTGTTTACTTTTGTGCGCAATTTAAATTTCTGCACCTTTGCATCATATGAGAGCGAGGGTCCACATAAACCAACTTCACCTCGGGACCCGTTTGAGGGTCCCCTGTCAGGGACTCACACCTTCTAGGTGATGTGAATAAGTGGGGGAAAAGAGGAGGGTGTCGTCTAACCACACCCCCTTAATACCTGGGCTTTAGCCCCAAGCATTTTCCTGGCAGTACCCTTACCTAGCCCACTGTTTGGCCAGCCAAAGACCCGACCGTAGACACACACCTTTAGGTGATGTGAAAAAAAGTGGGGAAGCCCAAAGAGAATAGCGTGTAAGCCCTATTCCTTTGTGGTGACCTGGGCCCGTGCCCCAAGCACCTCTCCGGATCGATCCTTACCCGTTGGACTGAGTCATCATGTGAGGACATCTACATCACCTCCTTATGTAAGACTTCTGTGCATATGCTCCTTTTCTCCTGGGCCTCAGGCTCAATGTCTGTATCGATCCATCTCTTCTAGCCCAAATGAAACATTTAAGGGATTTTGGTAGTCCAAATACTCCTATCACCCCAAAAAAAAAACCTTTTGGCTGATTCTTGTTACAATCCTGATTCTCGTAATGCCCAATGGTTTAGTCCAGAGCAGGCCCTTCCAAAAGTTTAGAGTCCAGTATTCATTGCAGCGCACTAATTTTCGGCCTGCGTTTCTAAGTTTAGTCCTAGTCTCACTCCCGTAATGCTGACTAATCTTTTCGCTCAAAACAGGCAGCCCCCCTTGCAGCTAGGATGTCGTCTGGAGTTAACGATCGAAGTACTCAGCTCGTTGAGCTTGCGGATTTGATAAGGAAACTAGCTGAGTTAGAATTTATCCACAGGAGTGCCTTGGAAGAACTAAGCTCAGGATTTGTGTCGGCTGCAAGGGAAGCGAAAGCTCTCATTCATGCTCTCGGGCAAGTCATCCCTTTAGATCTGGCCCCCAATGAGGACGGGGTCAAGTCACCGGAGAACCAGGAACCGTAACAAGAGCAGGCCGCACAGGTGCCCATTGTAGATCTGCAGCAGCCGTAGAGTCAGATTCTGAGAGTACTTCTAGGGCAGGGGTTAGTGCAACTCAAAGCCCCGCGGTTTCGCGGGCGGCATCTGGGGGCATGTCCCGAACAGTTCTGTCGTTTCCACCTACTCACGGGTCACTCCACAGATAATTGTCATAATTTGAGGTCTAAAATTCTGTTATTGGCTCAAGAAGTAAAAATCCAGATTGCAACCCCAGTACCGGAGTTTCCCCACGAAGCCGAAAGGGAATTCACACCCATTGGTTACCCTTTAAGCCAGACCATTTAGGAACTGCAAGACGAAGGGCTAATACGACCACTCATTCCTCGCCATGGTGAAACACGAAAGGGGAGTAGGCTCAGTCAATTTTGCAAGTACCATCAGCTAGCGGGGCATGATACCAATGATTGCAAAGTACTGAGACATCGGATCCAAGACCTCATCGATCAGGGATATCAGCGTCTGGATGACCTCGAGACTTCAGAATCCGAAGTTTAGTGTGCTGCCTTTACTGTTTTCTGGGATGACAAGAAGCCGACACGAGGGGCGGGGCGGAAACCCGCATCCACAGTTAGCTTTGTCCCAGTAAATGCTCACATTACCCGGTCGGGCAAGCACTACGGATCACCTGAAAAGCCGTCGCAAGGGGAAGAGCGAATGCTGTCTCCCCCGGTTGCTGAAGAGATCCCAGGTGAACGAGAGTTGCTTTAGAAGCTGAAGGCAACAACCATCCCCATGGCAATCTGGTCTTTGCTTACGATCTCACCAGAGCACCGGCGGGCCATTGCCAAACATTTGGGCGGGCCAGAGGAAAGTTTAGCCCCAGAAAGGATGGTCGCGGCTCTTTGGCAAAAGCAGGAGGAGGAGATCAGTTTTCATGATAGCGAGATCTCTGAGCACTCGGGAAAAGCATTGTATATTACTGTTTGGTGCGGGGCCTTCAAGTGCCAAAAGTCCTCATTGACACAGGAGCAGATGTCAGCATCTGCCCTTTGAAAGTGGCAGAGAGTATGGGTTACGACAAGTTTGAGGCTTGCCAATTAGTGTTACGAGGGTACGACGACAACCCAAGACACGTCTTCGGCCTACTGGATCTTCCACTCAAGTTTGGGACGGTTGTCCATCCAGTGAAGTTCTTGGTTCTACAAATCCCCCATTCTTTCAATCTGATTCTGGGACGGGATTTCCTTCAGGATTTGAAGGCCGTCCCTTCTACGGTGCATCAATGTTTGAAGTTCAAAAGAGACGAGAAGGTTCATGTCATTAGAGGCGAACCCCATCAGACGGAGTTGCCTATTTGCATGGTTGAAGAGGAGGGTTCGTCCCATCTAAACAGGTTCAGCGTTGTACCAGAGCAGTCCGACCCAACTTCTATTCAGAAACTTAAACTTGGGCCAGGGAAGGTTATCATGGAGAAGTATGGTTATCAAGAGGGTAAGGGCCTTGGCAAAGATCTCCAAGGAATCCCAGACGTCCTGTCTCCGGCAGCAAACCCTAGTCGTCAAGGACTCGGTGCGTTAATGAACCCATCTTTCATTTCAGCAATTGAACTATCATCTTTATTCATATGCCCATGTTCTCCATGTTTACAGGATACGGTAAGAGCGGCAGAGGGGGAAACGATGCCCGATTGGATGTTCCTTGAAGGATAGGTCATAGGTTAGGGGTAGTTAGCCATTTAGTTCCCGCTTTGGGGTCATTAGGAGTCATTGTTGTTTTCCTTTGGTTGTTCTACATAGTTTCTTTCTTACGATAGTTAGTTTGGAAGTTCTTTTCCATTTGGTTGGTACTCGATGTCATTGTTGCTTCTTTTGGTTATCAACAAAGTTTCTTCTTTGTTCATGTTTTAACGTTTATACATTTGTTCATGTGCTAAAAAAGGAAAAAAAGGAGAAAAAGACTCTCACTCATAAGGCATGTCTGCAAGCATATAAAAGGAAAAGCCTTTGTTTTTCATGAAACCTCTTGTACAAAATTGTCTTCCCATCCAAGTATTCACCACCTCCATTGCAGCCACCACACATGTCACAACATTCTATCATTTCTATCGTTTCACCAGACACATAAAAACAAAACTGCTACCACCAAAAGAACAAAGGATAAATCATTCAGCAATCACCCCATCACCACTCACCACCATAATAACTTGGGTATCCAAAAGGTTTGTTAAGTAAACCCCACAACAATACTGGGGGCAATATGAGTTAAGGAATGATAATGTTTAAATGTGCAGACAAGTCTCTGAGTGTACACTTCGCGAGAGTGCCTTGAGCGGTAAAACCAAGAGCGAAAGAGCGTGTCATTTTTACATGACTCCAGAGAGGTCACACTCAAAGGTGAGGTAAATGGCATGACTCCGACCGAAGGAGATAATTTGTAAATTTACGCTTAAACCTATGAAAAGTAACAAAGAACGGACACACAACTATTAGGGATGACGAAGCACCTAGGTATAGCACCACACAACCAAAAAGCTTGTGAACCCTGACATTGCACCCTAGGCACCCCCGTTGAGCTTTTTGTGAACATCCTCTTTTTACAAACTCCACAAACAAGCCAGCCAATGATGAATAACCGACCCGATGACCAAAGGAAGCAAGGAGCCCGACTTCCGAACAACAACTTCACAAGTCCAAAGAAGCAAAATTGCTACCAGCATGACGAAGCGATCCGCAAATGGTCCCAAAGTGGCATAGGATCCAAGTGAGCTAACATCAAAAACAGCTCTCAAAGTTCAAAACCGGGAAACATAAGAACCCCGAAGGAAAAAAGATTCAAAGAAAGGCAAACCTGAAGAGCCTCGAAGCAATCCAAAATCAGAAAAAAAAAAAAGGTGCAACTCAAAAATCCAGAGTTCCAAGCTCATAAGCGAAGTCATCACGAAGTAGCCAAACGACTTCAAGGCAAAGAAGACAAGTCCGAGAGACGGTGCAAGTTGCAGCTTTGGTCATCCTTAAAGCCTCACATATCCTAAACATTCCTCTATTATTCTGTTGTCATTCATCACACCCCATAGCCACGTTATAAGCTCAAAAGACTTCCGACTAAGTAGTTGTGTATCCAATCATGTGAAAGTAACAGGTTGAATGCGTAAATCTAACAAGTGTCAAATTCAATGGTTGAGAAGTTGTGACCGTAAGTGAGAAACGAGTGCAAACACCAAACACGTCGAGTGTAGGTTAGAAAGCACCACATCAAAACATAAGCCTTGACCCTCTGAGGACGAGACTTGTTCGCACGTTTAATCAAAGAAAATACTGGGGGCAATCGATCATTCTGATCGATCACCATGAACTCTAGCTCAGATTGTCTTAAGGGAAAATGATGGGGGCAATTTTTGGTTCCAACAATTGTTGTGACAACGCCAATTGGAACCCAAAGCTCAAACATCACCACCGCCATCGTACATCACACAGGCTCGTCCTAAGCCCTACTTCCACATTTAAACATCCTCGGGTCCGTCCTAAGCCCTACCTCCACATCCAAACATCCACAGGCTCGTCCTAAGCCCTTCCTCCACATCAAATTCCCACAGGCCCGTCTTAAGCCCTACCTTCACACTCAAACATCCGCAGGCCCGTCTCGAGCCCTACCATCTCTAGGTTTGACATAAACCCTAATCCTTCTACACCTATTTAGGCCCATCATACATTTTCACTTAGAACAACCTTTAGGCTCATCAAAATACCTAGATCCAACCTTTAGGCTCGTCATAAGACCTAGATTCAACCTTTAGGCTCATCATAAGACCTAGATCCAACCTTTAGGCTCGTCATAAGACCTAGGTCCCACCTTTAGGCTCATCGTAAGACCTAGAACCATCCTTTAGGCTCGTCATAAGACCTAGTTGCATTCCCTTAGGCTCGTAGTAAGACCTAGCGTTACCCTTTAGCTTACCCAATCTCATCAAACACATTGCATTCATCTCATTCATATTGGCTCGTCATAAGACCTAGTTGTATTATCCAGGCGCGTCACAAGACCCGGCGACAGAAAGTTGGCGAGGTGATGACAATAAATCCTCCTTTTGTGATGTCAACTTATTTTTTGGGATCAACGAATGGTGGGCGAAGGCAATAAGTCCCCAGGGTTTTTACCAGGAGTTATCCCTGCACACCGGCTTGGGGGGTGATGGCAATAAGTCCACTTTGGGTCCAGCCAGGAGCATTGGCACTGGTTTCGGTCCCCAGAAGCATCCGAGCATCATCAAAATCATCAGCATCATCAGCATTTCGGCATTCTTGCATTTGCATACCATCCAGTCTTCACATCCTAGGTAGTCAACGCCTTAGAATCGCTTGATATTGCATCATTTCATCTATTACAGGTAGTCAACGCCTTAGAATCGCTTGACATCTCATCATTTCATGTATTATAGGTAGTCGACGCCTTAGAACCGCTTGACATTATTTCCTTTTTGTCACCTAGGTAGTTAGTGCCTTAGAATAGCTTGAAACATTTTCACTTATAGGTAGTCAGCGCCTTAGAATAGCTCGACAGCGTTTTGTTGCATAGGCAGTCAGCGCCTCCGAGTAGCTGGACGTAGTCAACGTGGTTTCAGACAACATGGAGGATTTTGTGGAATCCAAAATTTGGGGCATCACTCAAGCATCAACCAGACTTTTCACATCCATTACAAAGTCCAGTTGACGGGGGCAATCTGTTATACCCAAAATTTTGACCCCCCTGGTTAGGGTCTACAAGGTTTTGGTGTTGTGAAGGGCATTTAGTCGAGTAATGAGGGATTTCGGCTCGATCGGCGCATCCCATGGCATGAGGAGCAGTTTCGTCATTGTCAGGGGCATTTTTGTAATTTTTAAGGCTCTTGAGACCTCCTATAGGCTTTCTCTCTCCTCTGAAAGATGCCCAAATCAGCTTGAATTGCTTTGATATTTTATCCCATGGTAGAGGATGACATTCTAAGCATAATGGCGTTGGAATTTGGATTTTTTGAATTTCCAATAATTTTCTAGCAATTTCTGACTGAATCTGACGAAAAATTCAATTTAAAAATTTTCCAACATTTAAAAAATTCGATTCCACTTCAGAAAATTCATAATTGTCATCCTTGACACGTGGTTAAAATTTCACAGCAAAATTCCTTTGGGAAGTCACTTATTTAAAATATCAAAAAATCTTACTTTTACTAGATTTTCTTTATCTTTAAGAAAGTCTATATAAGGGATAGGTTTTTTTTATAAAAGAAGAATCTCATATGCTCAACAACCCTAGGAAGACAGAAAGCACAGCCTTCTCTCTTTCTCTCACGTTTTCCAACACCCGGCCACCTAAATCATACCAAAAATCCCTCGAAATCACCATCTAAACACGTTTTCCAATCCCTAAAGCACCAATAATCATCAAAACCCCACAAAAACACCACCAAAACGTGAAGAACAGCAAGAACAACCAACCACCAGAAGCTTGGTTCGAAAATCTTTCGGGTCTGCCACAAACGGAGCACTCTACGAATCCCAGTGTGAAGAATCGTTGTGAATCTGAAGGTAAAACAGGTATAAATTCCACTTTCCAAACTCTCCACGACATTATTAGTCTTGCCTCAAAATTTGAGCTTAAACTAACTCTTTTTCGTTTCTGTATTGCTGATTGTTTTAGCTACTGCCTTGTTACTTGTTTGCTAAGTTTCGTATTAATTTTGATGTCAAATTGAGTTCTTTCAGTTACTAACGTGTTTAAAATCTTTCAGGCTACACGCCCATAAACTTTGGGCTCAAAACACCCTCGGGAACCATCGAAAACCCACTGTTCGTGGGTTGTCCGTGACCTTGGACTCATTGTCCGGGACCACGGACGGGTTGTCCGTGACCACGGACACCCACGGACGGTGGCGGGATTTTATATTTTTCAATTTTTAAAATTTTTAGGGTTTCTGTCAATACATGTCCGGGCCCACGGATACCCTGTCCGTGGCCCCGGACTTTTCAAGTTTGCGATTTTATTTTAGTTCTGTTTTTGAAATCACCTAATTCAACTGGGGTCCGTGGTCTCGGACATTAGGTCCGTGGCCACGGACGTAATTAAAATTTGACCTAATTCTGCCTCCGAAACCCTAGTTTAGGTAACTTTCAATTTCACTTTAATTTTCTGTCAAAAAACGTTAAAAAATAAAAAAAACAGAAGCGCGCATCTAGGTTAAAAACAACTTTGTAGAAAGTCGTAAATAAACCAAGTAGAGGAAAAACGACCTAGGAAGGGTAATGAAAGTAATTTGAACCCTAAATAAGTCGAATACCAAGCCCCCGAACCCGAACTCTCCTTTCCTAATTTAATCTAGGTTAAAATTAGGTGGTGACTCATAATAGGTTCCAGTGAGCTAGCCTAGGTTTTTAATAATTATTGTTATGTGACACAGTTATTAATCTTAGGTTATAAGTGGACCTAAAACCCGGTTAGATCCAAATCAGCTTTAATCAACATAGGATAAGGTTTAAAATCGAGGCTCACACCTCCTTTCAATGCTACCATCTGCCTTCTTCTTTGTTTTTAAGACCCATTTTACTCCCAAAACATTTGCATTTGTTAGATATGGAACCACAGTCCATGTTTCTGTCTTTTGTAAAGCCTTAAATTCCCTGAGTAAGGCATCCCTCCATTCTGAATGTTTGAGAGCTTCTTTGAAACTGGGTTCCTTAAGAACTGTTTCTATGGTGTGAGCTTGGGGCCAGGGAATAGTCTCATCCTGGCGAATCAGGGGTCTAGCAATATTATTTCTTCCACGGGTAATCATAGGGTGATTAGGAACAGGAGGATTCAAGGGACCTGAAGTAGATGGGGAAGTGGTGAGGGTACTTTGGGAATATAAACTGGAGGGAGAGGGTAAAAGAGATGGTTATGGTGTATTGAGTATGGGTGAGTCAGGTGAGTTTTGATGTGAGTTGTGTTGTGGGAGAGGGTAAAAGAGAGGCCCTGGTCAACTATGATTCTGTCACGATATTCACCAAAACCATTATGAGAGTGGGTATAGGGGCAAGTAACCCTTAGTGAAATACCCTTGTCTATGGTAAGCTTTCTGAAAGGATAAAACTCACCCCCTCCATTTGTTTCCAATGATTTAATAGACACCCCAAACTAAGTTTCAACATATTTCAAGAACTGTAGCATAGTAGAAAAAACATGAGATTTTAGAGGTAGAGGAAAAATTTAAGTGTATCTAGAGAAGTCATCAATTATAGACAGATAGTAGCTAGCACCACAAGTAGACAAAATTGGGCAGGACCCCACACATCCATTAAAACCAGATCAAAGGGTCTCTGAAAAATAGAGCCAGTAGAGGGATAAGGTAGGGAATGTAGTTTTTCTATATTACAACCACTACAACCAGTAGTATTAAAAGATTGTTTGGTCTCAGGCAAACCAAAGTTATTAATAATATATTGAGTGATTCTATGAGATGGGTGACCCAGTCTAACATGCCAGATACATGGTGTAGTTTTGGTAGCTATCATAGCTCTAGGAGAGGAGGCAAAATTTGGTGCAAATGTCTTGTGAGTTGGGAAAATGTAGAGGTCATTGCTAGTGCCCCTTGAAGAAGAACTGTCCCCTTGTCCCGATCCTTTAGATTAAAATGAGAATCAAAGAATTCAAAGTAGACATTATTAGTGGAACAAAACTTCAAAACAGAAATAAGATTCTTTGATAGGTGAGGAACATGAAGAAAATTAGATAAAAGAAATTGACTAGAAGGTATAGGAAGAAGGCCAGAGCCTTGATGCTTGATTGGGAGGGTGAAGGAATTGCCAAGAGATACTTCTTCTGTACCATGCATAAGTTGAGAGGATAGGTTTAGGTTCCCAAAATCATTGGTGAAGTGATGAATATCACCACTGTCAGGGTACCACAGAGAGTTAGAGGTAGTGTATTTAACACCAAAGGAGCTAGGAGCCTTGGCCTGAAAAGAATGATCAAAGCTATGCCAATATTCTGATCCCTTGTGCCCAGGTTTATCACAAATCTGAGAGATGAGTTTATTATCAAACCTCCCTTTTCTGTAGGTGTTCTTGCCGTGATTACCTCCGTAAGAACTTGATTGTCCATTAGAGAATTTCCCTTTTCTGTAGTTGTTGCCACTATAAGAGGTTGATTTAGAGACTGTGGACTGAATAGAGGTAGCCTTAAGGGTATAATGCTCTAGGACAGCAGCATTATGTTGTTGAATCCTTGCTTCATAGACTAGCAACTAGCCATTGAAATCAAAAGAGCTGATGCTTTCAGATCTCATGGTTACATTAGTGACCATCGAGTCAAATTCTTGTCCAAGGCTTGTAACCATGTGAGCAACCATGTTTGAGTCACTTACTGGAGAGCCAACCGCCGCTAGGGCAGAAGCAAATGGTTTGGTTTATTATAGTACTCAGTAATAGATTCAGCTCCCTTCTTATAATTCATTAATTGGCATTAAAGTTACATTATTTGAGTAGTAAACTAGGCATAAAACATCTTGTGAAGGGAGTTCGAAACCTGAGTAGATGTTTCAAGATCAATTACCTGATTTACCAAAGAATCCGTCATAGATGTAGTTAGAATTGACATAACTAGTTGATCATATTGTTCCTAGGTGGTGATTTCTTCCAGAGTTCCTGAAAGAGGCTTGAGCTTAGATCCATCTATCCAGCCAAAGAGACCGTGGCCCTTCAAGTGTGGTTCCAACTGCTTCTTCCATGTTGGGTAGTTTTCTGAGGTAAGCTTATTAAAATGACTAGAAGTGGAGATAAGGGAGGGAAGAGAGAAAGAAGAAGAAACAGAGAAGGAATTGTGAAGACCAGTGCCAGTACCTAAGGTTCTTGAGGAATCGATGTGACTTCCTACTGGTGTAACCGCCATTGCTGAAAGAGGAAAGTGAAGAGCGCGAGCTTTACAGCTGTGATACCATACGAGAGAATAGAACAGGAATGAATGAAACAGTGAATATCTTGTATTGAATTCTGTGTCGGCTATCTATGTTCTATACAAGAGTGTGCGCTTATATATCTGCAAAAGTAGAGTGACCTATTTTACCCTATTGGACTAAAGAAACAATTTTAGAAATATGGGCCTATTTCAGAGTGGGCTATACAATGATATTGGGCTTAAGTAATGTTTGTCTCAGTAACCGAGTGACAATTGATCAGTGAATATTCTCTGACGGTCGTTGGCCGATAACTCAATTACCTTTCATCAGCACGAACCAAATGGACAACAGAGTTATGGGGCATTCTTTTTCTTGCCATTGCATTCTCTTTCCTAAATCCATTTTGTTTTCCGCGTACAAGTGAAACACCCTTTAAATCCTTTACATGTATGGGCCACCTAATAATTAGGATCTTCCAAGAGAAAACCACCATTGCTTTGTAATGAGAGCATTGTTAAAATCAAGAACATATCTTAAATCTATATACTTAGTGTAGTAAACTACGTGTGTGCTCTTAGTTGACTTGACTAAGGAAGAGTAGTGTGTCTTTGTGAGAGGGTCAAAGAGTTGTACGTAGAATCCAAAATGTGTCATACGTGTGGGATTTTGTAATTGATCAATTGTGATATATGAAAGATTAGTTTTACACAATTATTGTGTACTTATATTATTTTTCTTCCTTACTTAGTTCCTATTGAGCGTTGACCTTCAAATGGTCTTAGTCAGGACACATCTAACTCTTGATCTTGTATAAGATCTCTACAAGAACTTAGTTAGCACTTACTACGTTCCAACAACGATGTCATAGTAGGTATGATAATGAGTAACCTAAACACATCCACACAAACATCCGACACATTGCAATTGGCCTACTAAAAAAGAAAGATCCTTTTCAAAGATCCCGTAACTCACTTTAACTAACTACGTCAAATGGAAGAATTAGATGCGCTAATACGTTAATTGCTGTAACACCCCAACTCATAAAACCGTAATCGTCGCATAACCTCCAAGTACTTGTATTAACATTGCAGCAGAAATTTCTACAAAAGTTGGTGTTACCGTCGTTAGTCACCCACGTGACTAACTGGGCAAACTAAATTCTCCAAGATCTAGCTACGGTCTGATGGACCCAAATATACCGAACATAAGTATACACAAAACCTTAACCGAAATACATATACCGAGTATCAATTGTCTTACACTCTAACATAGTTCTCTTCATTTTCTACCATCCATAAAACGAGTGTACATGCACACCTTGTATAATAAAAGAAAAAACTCGAAGAACGTCTACTCGCTCCTACTCTCAGGACGGTCGTCTTCTGTCATTTACCTGTAAAATATAATATGAATGCCCCGAGGGGCTCAACATCTTTGCTGGTACGGTTAACGTGCAACCCCCAATCTAACGGGACTACACACGACTATTTTGTCGTATACATGCGATTTATTATTCATACAACAATAATAAGAAGTACAATAAAACACAATGTAATCATATGAATCAATCATAGCTCAAACACATTGAATGACTTCATAGGCGTTCCCTTAGTAAACGAGTTAGCTTTTTAACTCCTTAACTTTGAGAATTGTTTAATTCTCATATTCAACCTTATCTCAAATATATCAACCGTTCTTTAATTAGATTTGGTTGTTCCTTATTCCATTGTTTATCTTTGTCGGGTCAAAAGTAACCCTAGCCAATGAGCTATCTACTCCATTGGGTTAAATAAACAATATTTCTTAAATTTGGGATTTAGGAGATCCCACCGCACCATCTTAATCTTGCCTCCCACCTTGAACCGTAATCCAAGGTGGCCGAGTCTATTTGTTGACTCTAGGCGACAAGTCCGAAGACAAGTCTCAATGGAGGACGGACCTGATAAAGATACCGACCTCCTACCTCAACATGCATGACCGGAGTCAGTCCCGGATTTGTCACCCCCAAGTTCCAGTTAGTAGAAGTCTCAAAGACAATGTTTTTTAGTTAAACCTCTTTCGGTTACTAACAAACCAATATTAAGGAGTGTTAAATGTTCTCAGATAATTGTTTACTAAACATAGTTAGTGTAACGACCCCAAAACCACCCTGGTTCTGAGACCGTCACACGCCGCACGCTTACTACCTAAGACATGCAAGGCTACTCTTTGACGAATCCCAAACAGATACAAATGCTCTTCTATTACATAAAAATGCTTACACTTGTCTCACAAATTACAAAGCGGAAGCCAAAAGAATTACAAAGCAGAAGTCTAGCATAAATACAAAGGCTACGAAGCCACAAACACTCACAAAGCCCACAAAGTAAAACTAAAAGCAGAAACAGAAGCAGAAGCCTTCAAATAGAGCTAAAACCTGTAGAATGTTAAATGAATAGCGGTGAGCAAACACCACAGCTCAGTAAATAATAAACTTCAGCATAAGCATGCTCAAACATTTTTTACAGAACATAGCTTATATAGATATAAGTTAGCAAATCAAACTCAGAATCAAAATCAAATGGAAGCTCCTCAAAATGATACAAAGTCAAATGCAAAGTCGAGTGAACAGAAGTCACAAAGGAAACTTAAGTTTAAAAGACTTTTACAGAAACCATAAAGTTTTTCAGAAGTCATAAGTCACATATAGACTATTAGAAGAACGAAATAGAATATAAGAATAGTTTCTACAAAGTTCATTTGCAATACAAATCTTAATCTTCACAAAACGGAAACCATAAATCAAGGCTGACAAAACAGGGCAGACAAAACGAAGCTGAAGCCACACTCTCAGAATGAGACAAAGCACAAAGCAGGGTCTCATGTCAGAAGCTATCAACGCTCAAAACTAAACAGAAGCAATCAAATCTTACACATCAGAACGTTTCAGAAACAAGTTTTTAAAGGGACCCTATTTCAAGCATACAGAATAGGTCAGAAGACCCTCAGATAACAGAATGGGTCAGAAGACCCTAGATAACATGAGTCCGTCAACCTACCATAACAGAACGGGTACCCGTTATACAATACAGATGGACGTCCTACTAGCACGCTACGATAACTCGCCCAGTTATCCTCGGCTCAGAAAGCAATAAACTAGGTCCCAAAACAGATTATTTAACAATACCATAATCACAAAATGCATGTCCAAAATTAGCCTTAAATCGTATACTTATAAATGTGTATATACATATTTGACAAATGTACTAGTAAATGAATCATCTAATCAAATAATAAGGATCAATACTAGTTTTGAATACATATGAAAATATTATAAACGTAGTAATCATTGTACTACGATAACCAAATCCATGTTTTGGAAATTATACTATACTTTATATCATTAATGATCACGATCACCAAATTAAAGATTTAAAAAGTTAAATATATTTGATATCTGTAGCAAACAAATGTGTTACATGGAAAGCAAGTTCGTTTATAAAAAATGTTTACGAATACGGAAGTAATTTACATAAAATCATATGTATGATTAGTAAAATATTCACCAAATGTCATACGTGTGCAATGAACATTAATCTAAATGTGTATAGTTCAAAGTAATTAAGTATTAAAGTAGTGTGCCGGTTTGTACTTATAAAAATACCACTATCGATCAAGACGAAAGTTTATATTCGTTTTAAGTACAAATACTTTATTAAATCGTAAATCAAACTTACAGCAATAGTAAACTCGATAAAACAGCAAGTTCAAATCTTAATCCCAATTATACGGGTGTAGAGATAATAGTAGCAATCAAAACATTAGTTTCTATATTTATATATAAATACGCGATAACTATTCCAAATCTAATAATTCGATTAGTCGAAACTAGAACTCAATGAAACAAATACGAAGGTATATAAAAATAATAATTGAGCAAATGCACTCAAATCATGTCAGTTTATCACCTACGATGTAAAGTAACTTGAAATCATATACATACGCAATTCAGGCAATTTTAGAAAACGACCAAACATATATATACGGTTTGTAATTGATACGACGTCACTCGGAAAACACTGAATTATATATATATAATTTATAATCAGCACAAACAAAGAATAGGTAAGTCATGTAAACCATTACCCGCGTATATATAGTTGTTTATAAAAGTATCGATTTCAAAATCATATTCATTGAAATCGTAATCTGATTAAAATCGCAGTTATAGATAATATATAGACAAGCTTTCAAATCCGATTACTTAAAAGATCCGCAAATACCATACATACTGATATGATAAAATCCAATTTCTGAAAACTTTATGGTTTCTGTAAAAGACTTCCACTGTTAACTTATCTTTGTTACCTCTGTTTCGCTCTGCTTTGCATTTGACTTCGTATCGTTTTGAGGTGATTTCGTTTGATTTTGATTCTGAAATTGATTTGCTAACTTACATCTATATAAGCTATGTTCTGTAAAAGCGTTTTGAGCATACTTATGCTGATGAAGTTTATCACTTACTGAGCTATGGTTTGCTCACCCTCTATATTTCGTCTAATTTGTAGGTTTTAGTTCCTGGTTGGAGATTCAGTCTTTTTTTGTTTGGTTTTGGCTTTGACTTTTCGGTTATGGACTCTGTAATGTCGGCTTTGAGCTTTCTGTATTTATCTTCTGTTTGTAATTGGCTTCCGCTTATGATATGTAAGACAAGTTGTAACATTATTGTTAATATATGAGTTTCAGTTTTGTTTTAGTTTTCGTTAGTGTGTAGCCTTGCGTGTCTTAGGTAGTAATCGTGCGGCGTGTGACGGGCTCAGAACCAGGGCAGTTTTGGGGTCATTACATATAACAAAGATAAGTTAACAGTGGAAGTCTTTTACAGAAACCATAAAGCTTTTCAGAAATCGGATTTTATCATATTAGTATGTATGGTATTTGCGGATCTTTTAAGTAATCGGATTTGAAAGTTTGTCTATATATTATCTATAACTGCGAGTTTAATCAGATTATGATTTCAATTAATATGATTTTGAAATCGATACTTTTATAAACGAACTTGCTTTCCATGTAACACATTTGTTTGCTACAGATATCAAATATATTAAACTTTTTAAATCTTTAATTTGGTGATCGTGATCATTAATGATATAAAGTATAGTATAATTTCCAAAACATGGATTTGGTTATTGTAGTACAATGATTGCTACGTTTATAATATTTTCATACATATTCAAAACTAGTATTGATCCTTATTATTTGATTAGATGATTCATTTACTAGTACATTTGTCAAATATGTATATACACATTTATAAGTATACGATTTAAGGCGAATTTTGGACATGCATTTTGTGATTATGGTTTTGTTAAATAATCTCTTTTGGGACCTAGTTTATTGCTTTCTAAGCCGTGGATGACTGGGTCAAGTTATCCCGTAGCGCGTTGTGTAGGACGTCCTTCTATACTTGTATCACGGGAATCCCCCGTTCTGTTATCTGGAGTCAACGAACTCATTCTGTTATCTGGAGTCGACGGACTCATTATGTATCTGGAGTCGACGGACTCATTCTGTTATCTGGGGTCTTCTGACCCATTCTGTTATCTGATGTCTTCTGACCTATTCTGTATGCTCTGAACTAGGGTCCCTTTAAAAACTTTGTTTCTGATAACGTTCTGATGTGTATAAGATTCTGATTTGCTTCTGTTTAGTTTTGAGCGTTGACAACTTCTGACATGAGACCTTGCTTTGTGCTTTGTCTCATTCTAAGAGTGTGGCTTCAACTTCATTTTGTCTACCCTGTTTTGTCAGCCTTGATTTATGGTTTCCGTTTTGCGAAGATTAAGATTGGTATTGCAAATGAACTTTGTAAAGAAACTATTCTTATATTCTGTTTCGTTCTTCTAATAGTCTATATGTGACTTATGACTTCTAAAAAACTTTATGGTTTCTGTAAAAGTCTTTTAAACTTAAGTTACATTTGTGACTTCTGTTCACTCGACTTTGCATTTGACTTTGTATCGTTTTGAGGAGCTTCCATTTGATTTTGATTCTGAATTTGATTTGCTAACTTATATCTATATAAGCTATGTTCTGTAAAAATGTTTTGAGCATGCTTATGCTGATGAAGTTTATCACTTACTGAGCTGTGGTTTGCTCACCCCTATTCATTTAACATTCTGCAGGTGTTAGCTCTATTTGAAGGCTTCTGCTTCTGTTTCTGCTTTTAGTTTTACTTTGTGGGCTTTGTGAGTGTTTGTGGCTTCGTAGCCTTTGTATTTATGTTAGACTTCTGCTTTGTAATTCTTTTGGCTTCCGCTTTGTAATTTGTGAGACAAGTTGTAAGCATTTTTTATGTAATAGAAGAGCATTTGTATCTGTTTGGGATTCATCAAAGAGTAGCCTTGCATGTCTTAGGTAGTAAGCGTGCGGCGTGTGACGGTCTCAGAACCAGGGTGGTTTTGGGGTCGTTACATTTAGTGGTATCAGAGCTAGGTTTGGTTTTCGTTGGGTTTGTGGGTGTCTGCATGTCTACGCTTCCGTGTCTTTGCCTGCTATATGCTATGTGTTGACTGTTGCGTGATTTGTCTGCTATCTGGTGTCTGTTATGTGTGTCTGCTCTGTGGTTGTCCTCCATCAGAGTAGCGCAAAGGAAGCGTAGTGTTTGTCTGTGTGTATTCTGAGTTTTGAGTGCGAGTCTGAGTGAGTCGGGTCCTTTGGGAAAGGATGCCAATGCGAGTTTCTGTTCTGAGCTTTAGTGATGTGTTTGTGTTGTGTGTTGTGTGTTAGTTAGATGTGTTTGGGCTGTGTGATGTGCGCGAGAGGTGTGCTTGGTCCTTTTGATGAGAATGTCTTCCAAGAGTTGAGAGTTGTCTAGCTTTTAGGCAAAGCCCTTTGAAGTTTCTGCTACGTTCTTTTGTCCGTCAGTAGCGAGTTTGAGTATTGTTCCTGTTCCTTTAGGCTTACCCTTTAATAATCTTCTACTTCGTTTTTTCTGTAAGTTCTGAAAGTTAGCTTTTTGTGAGTTTCGAGCTTCTGAGATGTGTGAGATTCCTTCCGTGTGTATTAGTGTTAATAGTATTCTGGCACTTGAATCGCATTTGTTCGTATTCTGAGTTTCGCTGAATTTCAAGGACGAAATTCTTTTTAAGTGGGGTATAATGTTATGCCCCAATTTTTTTTCCTTGTTTCTAATTCGCAAAGGGAGTTTAACAATTCTGATTGTTATTAGGGTCTTCTGTTTTGATTTAATTTATGTTAGTAAAAGAATTACTAACTTCTTTTCTGTTCTTCCCTTCCTTATTTTAATTAATTATTTTTACTTCTTTCTTTTATCTTATTTATTTTAAGTTAAGGAATGGGACTTTCTAGTTTTTATTTTATTTTCCTTCTCTCCCTCTTTGAGGCATTGACGATAGTTTACACCTCAATCTCCCTCTCCTCCTTTTCTTCTCTCCATGTAAAGTTCCTCCCTTTGCATCCTTCTCATCCAATCTCTCTCAAGTTTAAATCATTGGAATTATTTGCTTGTGGATCCGTTCGTCAGTCAATGGTCTTTGAGGTTTGTAGATGTGTATTCCATTCCGTTTCTTGTTGAGTTCTTCTCTCCCCTTTTCTAATTTTGATTTTGGGAATTCTGGGATTATTCAGTCGAGAGTTCGTTGTTTGAGAAGGGATTCGAAGAGGGCGATGAGTGGAGTCTGTAGAAGAGATTTGCTTTGCGTCGGATGTGAGGTAGGTGGTAGATGGATTAGGTATGGGTGTGTTCACCCATGGGGATTCTAGGTCTTGTTTTGTTTATGAATTTGTTTGCTTTGATCTTTGATTTCGATGTGAATCTGGATTGATTTTGATTTACGTTTTCGCTCCGCTTAAACCCCATGGTATTACGTTTGATTCTCTATTTTGATATCGAAAATGTTATGTTAATTATAATTTTGACAAACTAGTACTTTTAATTCGACAAGTATGACTTTGATATATTGGATTGCTACTACTCTCTTTCTGATTTTATTTTCCTGTTGATGCCCGTAAATTATTAACCTTTGTAACCGTTTTGTTAGATTATGATTTTGAAATCTTATACGGTTTAGTTACAGGGATATTTTTACTAATATAATATCTTCCTGCCATTGTTGATGTTGTTTCCCTCACAAAATTTGCTTTCCGCATAAACAATACTATTGTTTCTAAAATTAAATTTCCGTGTTCCAATCTTCTCCTTTTCATGGGTTTTGTGAATCTCCTGTATTCTTTATTCTATAATGATTACCTTGATTTTCTTAATATTATCAATATGTTGAACGTAATTCCTTATTACTAAATGCATTAGTTTCATTATATCTTATCTGTATGTATGGTATTTGCGAATCTTTTAAGTAATCGGATTTTATCATATCAGTATGTATGGTATTTGCGGATCTTTTAAGTAATCGGATTTGAAAGTTTGTCTATATATTATCTATAACTGCGAGTTTAATCAGATTACGATTTCAATGAATATGATTTTGAAATCGATACTTTTATAAACAAATATATATGCGGGTAATGGTTTACATAACTTACCTATTCTTTGTTTGTACTGATTATAAATTATATTATATATATATAATTCAGTGTTTTCCGAGTGACGTCGTATCAATTACAAACCGTATATATATGTTTGGTGGTTTTCTAAAATTGCGTGAATTGCGTATATATGATTTCAAGTTACTTTACATCGTAGGTGATAAACTGACATGATTTGAGTGCATTTGCTCAATTATTATTTTTATATCCCTTCGTATTTGTTTCATTGAGTTCTAGTTTCGACTAATCGAATTATTAGATTTGGAATAGTTAACGCTTATTTATATATAAATATAGAAAATAATGTTTTGATTGCTACTATTATCTCTACACCCGTATAATTGAGATTAAGATTTTAACTTGCTGTTTTATCGAGTTTACTATTGCTGTAAGTTTGATTTACGGTTTAATAAAGTATTTGTACTTAAAACGAATATAAACTTTCGTCTTGATCGATAGTGGTATTTTTATAAGTACAAACCGGCACACTACTTTAATACTTAATTACTTTAAACTTTACGCATTTAGATTAATGTTCATTGCATACGTATGACATTTGGTGAATATTTTACTAATCATACATATGATTTTATGTAAATTACTTCCGTATTCGTAAATTTTTTTTATAAACGAACTTGTTTTCCATGTAACACATTTGTTTGCTACAAATATCAAATATATTAAACTTTTCAAATCTTTAATTTGGTGATCGTGATCATTAATGATATAAAGTATAGTATAATTTCCAAAACATGGATTTGGTTATCGTAGTACAATGATTACTACGTTTATAATATTTTCATACGTATTCAATACTAGTATTGATCCTTATTATTTGATTAGATGATTCATTTACTAGTACATTTGTCAAATATGTATATACACATTTATAAGTATACGATTTGTAACACCCCTACCGATAACCTCCCAATTATCTCCTAATCGTCGCGGTCTCTAGGCTAATCGCAGCGCAACACACAACCTAAGTAGCTGGTGATACACGACGTTAGCCGCCCATACGACTAACTAGGCCTCAACAAACAACAACAGTGCGGTCTGATAGCAATAAACACCGAGTTAACAATAATAACCTCCAACAATCCTTAGACAAGTCTTAATAGTACATACATCCTTACTCCCCAAAACAAAATCCAAAAGTGATTACCGAGTCTAATCGTCAGCTCATAATTTACAACCTTCCAAGTCTACAAAATATTAACGGTATACCTCTAACCGTATCACAAATGTTTACACCTTTCAAAATCCAAAAAGGTGTACCCCATGGTACACTGGCCACAAACCTAATCGTGTACCACTCGGTACACCAACCAAAATAATTAATCTACAGGAAGAATATCCCATTCATTTCCGGCCTATCAACAGTCTCGAGTCCCTGCAAATAAAAAACATTGCCCCTAAGGGCTCAGCAAAAGCTGAATATGACTTCCGCATACCCCGTGTACTAGCGGGGCTACGCCAACTAATTGGTCACCAGCATTCGGTTCATTTTAATAATTACAACATGCTCAATATGGAAAACATAATCATGCTTAGCACACATTAACAAGGCACATCGAACAAGGCACAAGCTTACCGTCAACAACCATGTCCAATCTCAACAAGCTCACTGTAAGTTAGTCCAATTACCATCCGGGTTAATCGGATGTCTTTACCTCAATACTCAAGTTCCAAAAATCAACAATCCAAGTCTTTCCCAAACCAAATTATCCTTCTCTTATCAAATCTCAAGTTAAGCCGGTATGGTCTCCGGGCAGGGATAAGGCTATCCCACCACCGGGCTCAAAGTTGGCCCACCTAACCAGGTTGGTACCCATTTAAGGGGTTTGGACCATGGAAAGGATTATAGCCAGGAATCGGTTAACAATCTCTCTTGCAACCTCATCCTCACACGTGGCCGAAACTATATCGGACTCCTCAAGTACTCCCAATTCAAATTCCCAAAGTTAGAATGTTAGGTGGTTAGGGAGTTAGTGAGAAGCCACAACAATCAGTCAAGCTTTCACAATGATCAACTAAGCACTTCGCAAGCCAGCACAACTCCGAGTTCAAACACCGTGCAACCCAAGCATAGCAAGTACAATATTTATATGAAAGTGCGGTAAACCGATTCCATGCTTTTATCTTGCTTAGGTGGTGGCAAATAAACACACAACAAACAAGCCGGGGTAACCCCGTTAGGACACAGCGCATGAGGAAATCCTACCGTTCACCGTTGTACTTGTATCCCAACGTTCCTCCGGTGTTCACAAATCAAATCCTATGATATGCATACAATTGAATGATTAATCTAACCATCATTAACTTAACTCGATTACTTCTACGTTTTCTAATTCATACTTTCTTAGTCTTTACATTCCTATACTTACATTTCGTTTACTTACTTTTAATTACTTAACAATGGTATACTTACATATATATATATGCACATATGTATAGGTGGGTATACATATATATATATATATATGTATATATATGTATATATTTTATCATGTAATTTAATTTACATTTTTTTTGTATGACTCGACCGGACTTGCAAGTCCGGTCGCATGTCCGGTCCATTCCAGTAGCTTTCATTACGGGAATTTTTCTGGCCCGACCGAACTTGCAAGTCCGGTCGCAAGTCCGGTCCATTCCAGAAGGTTTCAGAGGGAAAAGTTTCTGGTCCGACCGAACTTGCAAGTCCGGTCGCAAGTCCGGTCCATTCCAGAAGGTTCCCGTCTTTGTGAGCTCGACCGAACTTGCAAGTCCGGTCCGGCCCAGTACTTCAGTTTAAAAATCTTTTCAGTTTGTTTCTTTACCCATTACTTCCCCATTGTTCCTACACTTATTCCCTCATGTTTTACCACTACTTAAACACTCTAAATCATGTTATTTCACTCCTTAATCCCTTACACAATCCTATGCTACTTTATATACAAAATTTTCCAAGTTTCAACTCAACACTCACATTGTTTCTTCCCTTATTACTTTCTTGCTACAGATTTTGACACTTACACTCCCTTCTATAACTCCCTCTCCTAATGTCATTTCTAACACTCCTAATGCATTCCAATACATTAGCTACCTCTCTCAAACTACCCACTAATTAACTCCATTCAAAATCTGTTACAACATACATTACTCACCTAGTTTCTAGTTCATTAAGTGTTCTAATCCTAGGTAAATTTTGCCATAGTCTCCCCTATATTTTTATACTCTCACCACATTGTTCTCATTCACATTTTTATCCATCTCACCTGTTTTCATCAATCACCAATATTCAAACCCTCATACACAAATACCAAACACAACACACTCTTAAAAATTCCTGCACTCAACATCCCAATCCCAACTAGGTTTCAATAAGTTTTACATGTCTTTTAAAGGTTTAAAACACTTGTATTCTCTTACACATTGCACTACCACTACACTACCATTTTACAATACCCATTTTAACTCCTAAAAATCTGTTACATACATATACACAAAACTACACAAAGGTGAGTGTAATTACCTTGTTTCTTCTTCTAGTTTCCTTTCCTTCTTCTTGTTTCTTCCTTCTCTTCCTTTCCTCTTTCCACCGGTTTTAGCAACACAAATTCTCTAACACTACAACCCATTCACATATACACCATTCAATACAAACTAACCCTAACCATTATTCAAGTTTTAATGTAGGTTTTAGGGTTTAGAAATATATTACCTTCCAAGGGTATGAGTGAAGCTTGGAACGGCTCAAGAACAAAGTTTCTACTCCTTCAAAGAGGCCAAAATCGGCTGGGTACACAAGGAGTAAGCAAGGGTTTTAGCTAGATTTTCGTTTTGCCCACAAGGGCTAGAAAAAGGTAAAGTTTCAAGAAGATTTTTACCTCAAAATGACAAGGAGAAGGAGGTGGTTCTAGTGGTAGTCTTGAAGCTCCAAATGCTCCATACCCATGGAGATGAAAGTTGTCCTTTTCGGATTTTGAAAAGATAGGAGTGTTCCTCTTGATGAGAGGAAGACAATGGTGAAGTTTTTATAATTTTTGGAGGAGATTTAAGGGAGTAACAAGAGGAGAGAAGTAGAGTTTGGTGTGGGTTTGTTCAAAACTCCATGGATGTCGCATGGGGAAGAAAGGAAGAAATGAGAGAGTGAGGGGGATAGGCTATTACGTGAGGGAAGAGAGTGTGAGGGTAGGAGAGAGAATAGTGAGTTATTTGCTTTTTATTTCCTTTGTCTTGTAGTGCATTAGAATAAATTAAAGAAGAGGGGTGGGGAGTGCTGGACGGCTACACACACACATGTGTGTTTTAGATTTTTATTTGCAAGGTGGACACACTAACTTTGCTTATTTATGTTTCTACCCCACAACTTTTATTTTTGTTGCACTATTCCCTTCCGGGGCCCGTTTTCCGGAATTTCTCGTTTAATTAATTTTATTGATTCTAGACCCTCATTATAATGTGCTAATGACTATTTGGTTGACCAAAATTATTACGGGTCTATTTAACCCGCTTAAAGTCGTGTTTTCCCGGTTTCCTTGAAAAACGTGCTTTAAGGTTTGTTTGTATTTTTAATCCGTTTTAAGGATCCGTTTTCTTCGGGATTTGTTCCCTCATGATTATTTTAGCATAATTAAGCTTCTAAAATCTTAATTAGCTTAATTAATCACTGTTTTAAATTTTTGGGGTATTACAATCTACCCCCTTAAGGAACTTTGTCCACATAGTTATTCAAGTTGGTGAATTAGTTTTCTTTGTTCAATTGACTCTCAATTGTCAAAGATCATACACAACATCTTACCGAATTAAAATTCTGTTGCACAAAGATATTCGCCTCAATCACAAGCACTTCCAATACAACTCAAACCATACCATCTCCAGCCAACTCAATATAATTCAAGCACCAATGTCAATTCAATCCCAAAAGATACCACAAATTCCATTCACTTCAACACGATTCACTTCCACAATTACAATCAACATCCAACAAGTCCAAACAAAATGTAATACAACTTACATACAATGCAATGCTTACCCCGAAGCAATGCCAAAACAAAACGGTCCTACCCCCCTTAAAAGGGGTACGACCCGTACCCTCTAAGTGCTAGACACTCTAGTCTACAAACAACTGTGGGTACTTCGCCTTCATGGCATCCTCTAGTTCCCAAGTCGCTTCCTCGACATCGTGGTTCGCCCACAAGACTTTGACCATTCGCACTGATTTGTTGCGAGTGTCTCTAGTCTTAGTATCAAGAATTCGTAGTGGAGTCTCGACGTATCTCATCGTCGGCTCTAGGGATAAGTGCTCGGGCTCTAACACATGAGAAGGATCAGGTATGTATTTCTTGAGTTGAGAACGTGAAACACATCGTGACACGTCCCAACTCCTCAGGTAACGCTAATCGGTATGCCACGGATCCAACTCTCTCCGTAATCTCATACGGCCCACAAACTTCGGGCTCAGCTTGCCCTTCTGGCCAAATCGAAAGACACCCTTCATGGGCGAAACGCAGAAACACTTGGTCGCCCACGGCGAACTCAAGGTCGTGCCGTCTCACATCAGCGTAAGACTTCTGTCTATCTTGGGCTGCCTTCATATTCGCTCGGATCTGCTGAACTTCAGCTTGCACTTGCTCTAAGTATTCCGGTCCTATGATGACCGCTTCACTCGACTCATCCCAACACAATGGGGTACGGCAAGGTCTACCGTATAAAGCTTGGAAAGGCGACATCTTAATCGAAGCATGGTAACTGTTATTATAAGAAAACTCAAAAAGATGTAGCTTATCAATCCAGCTCCCCTGAAAGTCTAAGGCACATGCCCGAAGCATGTCCTCAAGTGTCTGGATGGTTCTTTCTGTCTGACCGTCGGTCTGTGGATGGAAGGCGGTGCTAAGTTTCAACTCGGTGCCCAACGCTTCCCGTGTAGCTCTCCAGTATCTCGAAAGAAATCTGGTGTCGCGGTCAGATACAATGGTCTTGGGAACTCCGTGGTGTCGGATAATCTCCCGGTCAAATAGCTCAGCGAGCTTCGCCACCTTCCAGGTGTCCCTCATCGGTATGAATCGGGCAACCTTGGTGAGGCGATCGACGATGACCCAAATCATGTTGAGTCCTCCCCTAGCAGGTGGGAGTCCAACAACAAAATCCATAGAGATGTCATGAAATTTCCACTCTGGAATAGGCATAGACTGTACCATTCCTCCCGGTCTACGGTGCTCGAATTTTACCTTCTGGCACGTGAGGCACCTTAAGACATATTCAGTCACATCGGACTTCATCCCTGACCACCAGAAGTACCTCTTCATGTCCTTGTACATTTTAGAGGCTTTCGGATGGACACGCAGTGTGGAACAGTGTGACTCACGCAGAATGCGATCCCTCAGCTCAGCATTGCTTCGGGGGACGCATAATCTGCCATTCAGTCGGATCAGACCATCTTCATGTAGCTTGAAGTCATACTTCCGCTTCTCAAATGTGCCCTCAGTAATTTTCTGCCTGATCTCTTTCATATAGGGGTCGCACAACTGAGCCTCTCGCACCTCATCAACCAAGCTGGAAGAAGCGAGCAGCGAATGGAGTGAGTGTGCTCGGCGACTCAGGGCGTCGGCTACAACATTTGCCTTCCCCTCTTTATACTGAAGGTTGATGTCATAATCTGATAAAAACTCCATCCACCTTCTCTGTCTCAAGTTCAACTCTTTTTGGGTGAACACGTATTGCAAACTCTTATGGTCAGAATAAATGGTGATGCTTACCCCATAGAGATAGTGTCGCCATATCTTCAAGGCGAAGACAATGGCTCCTAACTCTAAATCATGCGTCGGGTAATTCTCCTCATGCTTTTTCAGCTGGCGGGAGGCGTATGCTACTACCTTGCCATGCTGCATGAGTACGCATCCCATGCCCTTGCTGCTGATGCATCGCAGTAAACTTCAAATCCCTCTGTGCCCTCTGGAAGTGTGAGATGGGTGCTGAGGTCAATGAATCCTTCAAGCTCTGGAAGGCTATCTCGCACTCGTCTGTCCACACAAACGGTGCATCTTTCTTCATCAGTGTCGTCATGGGCTTCGCAACTTTCGAGAAATCTCTAACAAATCTCCGGTAGTAACCGGCTAGACCAAGAAAGCTCCGAATGTCGGAAATTCTTAGGTCTAGGCCATGAACGGACTGCTTCAATCTTAGCTGGATCACGAGATACCAGCGCTCGAGATCACGTGACCAAGGAAGGAGACCTGGTCAAGCCAGAACTCGCATTTGGAGAACTTCGCGTATAGCTGATTCTCACGTAATGTCTCAAGTACACGCCTCAAATGGCTCTCACGCTCGGCTCTTGACTTCGAATAGATGAGAATGTCGTCAATGAAGACCACCACTGATGTGTCTAACTGATCACTGAACAACCGATTCATCAAATCCATAAATTTAGCTGGCGCATTCGACAGTCCGAATGGCATCACTGTAAACTCAAAGTGGCCATATCTCGTACGGAATGCTGTCTTCTCAATATCGGAATCTCTGATGGCAATCTGGTGATACCCTGATCAGAGGTCTATCTTGGAGAAGACTGAAGCTCCCTTCAACTGATCGAACAGGTCGTCGATGCGTGGCAATGGGTATTTGTTCTTCACTGTGACGGCATTAAGCTCACGGTAATCAATACAAAGGCGGAGACTACCGTCCTTCTTCTTCACGAAGAGGACCGGTGCTCCCCAGGGTGATACGCTCGGGCGTATGAACCCCTTGTCAAGTAAATCCTTCAACTGTACTTTCAATTCGGCCATCTCTGCCGGTGCTAAACGGTACGGCGCCCTAGCAATCGGACCCGTGCCTGGTACAAGCTCTATCTCAAACTCAACTGTCCTCTGAGGTGGCATGCCGGGAAGTTCCTTCGGAAACACATCCGGGAACTCCGACACTACCGGTATGTCGGGGTCGAACTCTGGATCTCGCTGAAGGTCTTGCACATAGCAAAGGAATACCTCGTGCCCCTTTCTGAGCTCTCGGTACATGGACATGGCGGAGATTACTTTGGTCGAAGGCTCTCTCGGCCTCTGGCGGTATGAAACTATAACCCCAGATGGGCTCCTGAAGCAATCTATGCTCCGCAGAGGATTCGCCCCTTATGCCGCTCCAACCAATTCATCCCAACAATAAGGTCGAATCCCAAACCACTGAACTCGATGAAGGAAATGGGAAACGCCTCGCCCTTAATTTGGATAGTGGCAGCTCGGTAGTATTTCGTACACTTAACTCGCTCTTTCGACGGGAGAGTGACCATGAAATCCGGCAACTCTTCAGCATCGAGCCCCAACCTCTTCGCGAATGATGGCGAAACGAAGGTATGAGAGGCGCCAGTGTCGAATAATATAGTGGCATCAATGCCATTCACCGGAAAGGAACCCGTAATGATGGTGCCGCTTTTACCGGCCTGTGTCTCGGTGAGAATACTGAGGGAACCTTCCGTACCGAGGCCACAACCTATTGATTCATAAGCTTTATAAGTTGAGGGTATAACACAAGTGGAAAATCTGACAACCAACATCGCTTTATTGATAAACATCCATCTTACAACGTGTGTCTCTAATACACATCACTATCATATTACATGATATTACAAGTTTAGTACTTCCTAAAGGTAAGGTTCAGGCGTCCGGGTTTAAGGTGTGTGGCATTGACCACTGTCGATGGTGCCGTATTCATCTTTATCTTCTTGATACCATGATACAGCATTCTCGACTTACCTCCCATGACTAAGATATCTCCGGACTTAAGTATCAGTCTCTCTGCGAGGTCCGCACGCTTCTGCTCGCTAAACAAGAATTCGGCATCGTCACCAATGGACCAAGACACTACGGCCGCTCCCAATTTGAGAGATTCCGCTGTCTCGTCCTTATCTTGGTGTAGACCAAGTCGTGCACCTTCTTCGTAGAAGTTAACAATACAAAGGTCCGCTTCAAGTGTAGGAATTGGATCAGCCTCTAGTTGCTGCGATCTCTACAACTTGCGCGTTAACCGCTTGAAATTCACCGGGTATTGCTGGTGGTGTTGCTCCGTCTTCGGCTCGTGTCTCCTGGTATGTCTTGGTATAAGGTTCCAGTCCTTTCCCAAGCACATCATCTTCAGCTTCATCTTCGCTCCACCGGGGAATTCGGGTGTGTAAAATCCTCCTGGCCCCGCCCCTAGTTCGTTGCATCGTCGGATGATAGATATTTGCGCTTCGGGGTGTCAGGTATCCTTTTATTAATATCATACCTGGTCGGATGACCTGACACTGTTCGTTGGTGATGTGGTAAGTGGTGAGGTCGGCTTCTTCGACGAGTGGGTTTGAAGAGATTGGGTAACAGATATTGAAGGTTCCTATGGTGGGAAGTTTATCTAACGTGAGTTCTAGTTGTTCAACTAGTTCGGTTCATGCTCAATTCACACAAGAGTCTCTAAGTCATTCAAGTATTCACTAATGCAAACAATTCAACATTTAGGCATGCTCTCAAGGATCAAAGGTGTACGAATTTACCTAAGCCGGACTTCGTGCCGGTCCCATCTCTATCAATAATATGCAAGGCCGGCTGCCTCTAGGGTGCGCCCTTCTGAGGACCTCAGGACCCCTGTCCATGTGAGGTCTGCTGGGCTGGTGCATCGCCAGATGCAACCTCCTTGCCTTCCCTCTGTTTAAAACCCTGGTAATTGCCGTGGTAGTTGCCTTGGTAGTTGCTTGGGTAGTTGCCTTTGGATTTCGACTTGTTCGGGCACTCAAACTGACGGTGGCCCATTTGGCCGCACTCAAAGCATCTCACCTCTTTCCCCTGGCAGTCGAGACCGGGGTGGTTCCCTCCGCATATCCTGCAGTGGTAGTACCGACTTCTAGTGGGGGTCTTACCGAAGTCGGAACTAGAACCTGAGGTTTAGGGTTAAAATATCCGGGGTGTCAATGTCAATTCATATAAGTACAAGTTTTATCCATTATTTTACCCTTAAATAGCTGGGATCTCAATGGTTTAGCGGCCACTGCTGCAGGGTAGGTTATCCGCAACTGCTCGGTTGCCTTGCCCATCTCATCCTGGGCGTCGTTTTCAGTGGGGCTACTCTTTTGAGGTGGGTGGGTGTACTTGCCTTTCTTTGGCTTCCAGCCCTTGTTCTTATGCTGCTCCTCTGAGCTAGCATTCTTTGGGTTAGTCTTGCGCTTGAGCGCGTTCTCTTCGTCCCTTAGCT
The DNA here is from genome assembly GCA_023374045.1 of Limonium bicolor. NCBI lineage: Eukaryota > Viridiplantae > Streptophyta > Magnoliopsida > Caryophyllales > Plumbaginaceae > Limonium > Limonium bicolor. Next base: position 371,012,768 of record CM041777.1, on the reverse strand, counting down.
GGACGGTGATTTCAACTCTTGAGGTGGCATGGTAACACTCCTGAGGTTCTCGGGTGTTAGAGAGTGTGTTTGCGCATAATAGGTTACCAATTCATATAGAAATGGCATAATGGTTTCAAATTCTAGTTTACCTGAAGAGAGGTTAAGCGGGTGTATCCCATGCCATACCGGAGGCGATAGCTCAGGCCACCATAGAAGCGGTCGACCAACACCTGACCGGTGTACCCCAAGTCGGGTAGTAAACGGAGGATGGAGGTGAACTTGGTGTAGTACTCATCGACGGTCATCTTCTCCGTCATCTTCAAGGCATCAAGCTCCAAGCGCTTCTTGGTCTTAACGTGCTCGGGGTAGTATTTTGCTCTAAGGAGGGAGGTGAAGGCTTCCCAATCAAAAGTCGGATCAGCGGTGTGCTCATCTTTCACAAGTGGCGGCGACGATTTCAGCTATCGTCTGCGTGCCCGGATCATCAGCATTTCCCCCACGGGGTCGGCCTAGTCCACGGCCTCTTCCTGACATCTGAACAATTAACATTTCGCATTAGGTACTGTGACCAACTGGTCTGGAATTTAAGTAGTTGTATCGTCCGAAAGGACGTTAAGGGGTATCCGTAACGATTACGGTCATTCAAGGTTAGATTCCTAACTCTCCGTTGTAGAACGGTTGATAATCCTAACTCGGTAATCACTACACTCGGTGGTACTCGGCTATCAGAGCGACACTTCGCTCTGATACCCCTTTTTGTAACACCCCTACCGATAACCTCCCAATTATCTCCTAATCGTCGCGGTCTCTAGGCTAATCACAGCGGAACACACAACCTAAGTAGCGGGTGATACACGCCGTTAGCCGCCCATACGACTAGCTAGGCCTCAACAAACAACAACAGTGCGGTCTGATAGCAATAAACACCGAGTTAACAATAATGACCTCCAACAATCCTTAGACAAGTCTTAACAGTACATACATCCTTACTCCCCAAAACAAAATCCAAAAGTGATTACCGAGTCTAATCGTTAGCTCATAATTTACAACCTTCCAAGTCTACAAAATATTAACGGTATACCGCTAACCGTATCATAAATGTTTACACCTTTCAAAATCCAAAAAGGTGTACCCCATGGTACACTGGCCACAAACCTAATCGTGTACCACTTGGTACACCAACCAAAATAATTAATCTACAGGAAGAACATCCCGGTCATTTCCAGCCTATCAACAGTCTCGAGTCCCTGCAAATAAAAAACATTGCCCCTAAGAGCTCAGCAAAAGCTGAATATGACTTCCGCATACCCCGTGTACTAGCGGGGGTACGCCAACTAATTGGTCACCAGCATGCGGTTCATTTTAATAATTACAACATGCTCAATATGGAAAACATAATCATGCATAGCACACACTAACAAGGCACATCGAACAAGGCACAAGCTTACCGTCAACAACCATGCCCAATCTCAACAAGCTCACTGTAAGTTAGTCCAATTACCATCCGGGTTAATCGGATGTCTTTACCTCAGTACTCAAGTTCCACAAATCAACAATCCAAGTCTTTCCCAAACCAAATTATCCTTCTCTTATCAAATCTCAAGTTAAGCCGGTATGGCCTCCGGGCAGGGATAAGGCTATCCCACCACCGTGCTCAAAGTTGGCCCACCTAACCAGGTTGGTACCCATTTAACGGGTTTGGACCATGGAAAGGATTATAGCCAGGAATCGGTTAACAATCTCTCTTGCAACCTCATCCTCACACGTGGCCGAAACTATATCGGACTCCTCAAGTACTCCCAATTCAAATTCCCAAAGTTAGAATGTTAGGTGGTTAGGGAGTTAGTGAGAAGCCACAACAATCGGTCAAGCTTTCACAATAATCAACTAAGCACTTCGCAAGCCAGCACAACTCCGAGTTCAAACACCGTGCAACCCAAGCATAGAAAGTACAATATTTATATGAAAGTGTGGTAAACCGATTCCATGCTTTTATATTGCTTAGGTGGTGGCAAATAAACGCACAACAAACAAGACGGGGTAACCCCATTAGGACACAGCGCATGAGGAAATCCTACCGTTCACCGTTGTACTTGTATCCCAACGTTCCTCCGGTGTTCACAAATCAAATCCTATGATATGCATACAATTGAATGATTAATCTAACCATCATTAAGTTAACTCGATTACTTCTACGTTTTCTAATTCATGCTTTCTTAGTTTTTACATTCCTATACTTACATTTCGTTTACTTACTTTTAATTACTTAACAATGTTATACTTACATATATATGCACATATGTATAGGTGGGTATACATATATATATATATATATATATATATATATATGTATATAATGTAATTTAATTTACATTTTTTTTGTATGACTCGACCGGACTTGCAAGTCCGGTCCATTCCAGTAGCTTTCATTACGGGAATTTTTCTGGCCCGACCGAACTTGCAAGTCCGGTCGCAAGTCCGGTCCATTCCAGAAGGTTTCAGACGGGAAAAGTTTCTGGTCCGACCGAACTTGCAAGTCCGGTCGCAAGTCCGGTCCATTCCAGAAGGTTCCCGTCTTTGTGATTCTGGGCTCGACCGAACTTGCAAGTCCGGTCGCAAGTCCGGTCCGGCCCAGTACTTCAGTTTAAAAATCTGTTTTCAGTTGGTTTCTTTACCCATTACTTCCCCATTGTTCCTACACTTATTCCCTCATGTTTTACCACTACTTAGACACTCTAAATAATGTTATTTCACTCCTTAATCCCTTACACAATCCTATGCTACTTTATATACAAAATTTTCCAAGTTTCAACTCAACACTCACATTGTTTCTTCCCTTATTACTTTCTTGCTACAGATTTTGACACTTACACTCCCCTTCTATAACTCCCTCTCCTAATGTCATTTCTAACACTCCTAATGCATTCCAATACATTAGCTACCTCTCTCAAACTACCCACTAATTAACTCCATTCTAAATCTGTTACAACATACATTACTCACCTAGTTTCTAGTTCATTAAGTGTTCTAATCCTAGGTAAATCATGCCATAGTCTCCCCTATATTTTTATACTCTCGCCACATTGTTCTCATTCACATTTTTATCCATCTCACCTCTTTTCATCAATCACCAATATTCAAACCCTCATACACAAATACCAAACATAACACACTCTTAAAAATTCCTGCACTCAACATCCCAATCCCAACTAGGTTTCAATAAGTTTTACATGTCTTTTAAAGGTTTAAAACAGTTGTATTCTCTTACACATTGCACTACCACTACACTACCATTTTACAATACCCATTTTAACTCCTAAAAATCTGTTACATACATATACACAAAACTACACAAAGGTGAGTGTAATTACCTTGTTTCTTCTTCTAGTTTCCTTTCCTTCTTCTTGTTTCTTCCTTCTCTTCCTTTCCTCTTTCCACCGGTTTTAGCAACACAAATTCTCTAACACTACAACCCATTCACATATACACCATTCAATACAAACTAACCCTAACCATTATTCAAGTTTTAATGTAGGTTTTAGGGTTTAGAAATATATTACCTTCCAAGGGTATGAGTGAAGCTTGGAACGGCTCAAGAACAAAGTTTCTACTCCTTCAAAGAGGCCAAAATCGGCTGGGTACACAAGGAGCAAGCAAGGGTTTTAGCTAGATTTTCGTTTTGCCCACAAGGGCTAGAAAAAGGTAAAGTTTCAAGAAGATTTTTACCTCAAAATGACAAGGAGAAGGAAGTGGTTCTAGTGGTAGTCTTGAAGCTCCAAATGCTCCATACCCATGGAGATGAAAGTTGTCCTTTTCAGATTTTGAAAAGATAGGAGTGTTCCTCTTGATGAGAGGAAGACAATGGTGTAGTTTTTATAATTTTTGGAGGAGATTTAAGGGAGTAACAAGAGGAGAGAAGTAGAGTTTGGTGTGGGTTTGTTCAAAACTCCATGGATGTCGCATGGGGAAGAAAGGAAGAAATGAGAGAGTGAAGGGGATGGGCTGTTACGTGAGGGAAGAGAGTGTGAGGGTAGGAGAGAGAATAGTGAGTTATTTGCTTTTTATTTCCTTTGTCTTGTAGTGCATTAGAACAAATTAAAGAAGAGGGGAGGGGAGTGCTGGATGGCTACACACACACATGTGTGTTTTAGATTTTTATTTGCAAGGTGGACACACTAACTTTGCTTATTTATGTTTCTACCCTACAACTTTTATTTTCGTTGCACTATTCCCTTCCGGGGCCCGTTTTCCGGAATTTCTCGTTTAATTAATTTTATTGATTCTAGACCCTCATTATAATGTGCTAATGACTATTTGGTTGACCAAAATTATTACGGGTCTATTTAACCCGCTTAAAGTCGCGTTTTCCCAGTTTCCTTGAAAAACGTGCTTTAAGGTTTGTTTGAATTTTTAATCCGTTTTAAGGATCCGTTTTCTTCGGGATTTGTTCCCTCATGGTTATTTTAGCATAATTAAGCTTCTAAAATCTTAATTAGCTTAATTAATCACTGTTTTAAATTTTTGGGGTATTTCACGATTTAAGGCTAATTTTGGACATGCATTTTGTGATTATGGTTTTATTAAATAATCTGTTTTAGGACCTAGTTTATTGCTTTCTGAGCCGTGGATGACTGGGTCGAGTTATCCCGTAGCGCGCTATGTAGGACGTTCTTCTGTATTTGTATCACGGGCATCCCCCGTTCTGTTATCTGGAGTCGACAGACTCGTTCTGTTATCTGGAGTCGACGGACTCATTATGTATCTGGAGTCGACGGACTCATTCTGTTATCTGGGGTCTTCTGACCCATTCTGTTATCGGAGGTCTTCTGACTATTCTGTATGCTCTGAACTAGGGTCCCTTTAAAAACTTTGTTTCTGATAACATTCTGATGTGTATAAGATTCTGATTTGCTTCTGTTTAGTTTTGAGTGTTGACAGCTTCTGACATGAGACCCTGCTTTGTGCTTTGTCTCATTCTGAGAGTGTGGCTTCAGCTTCGTTTTGTCTGCCCTATTTTGTCAGCCTTGATTTATGGTTTCCGTTTTGCGAAGATTAAGATTTGTATTGCAAATGAACTTTGTAAAGAAACTATTCTTATATTCTGTTTCGTTCTTCTAATAGTCTATATGTGACTTATGACTTCTGAAAAAATTTATGGTTTATGTAAAAGTCTTTTAAACTTAAGTTACCTTTGTGACTTCTGTTCACTCGACTTTGCATTTGACTTTGTATCGTTTTGAGGAGCTTCCATTTGATTTTGATTCTGAGTTTGATTTGCTAACTTATATCTATATAAGCTATGTTCTGTAAAAATGTTTTGAGCATGCTTATGCTGATGAAGATTATCACTTACTGAGTCGTGGTTTGCTCACCCCTATTCATTTAACATTCTGCAGGTTTTAGCTCTATTTGAAGGCTTCTGCTTCTGTTTCTGCTTTTAGTTTTACTTTGTGGGCTTTGTGAGTGTTTGTGGCTTTGTAGCCTTTGTATTTATGTTAGACTTCTGCTTTGTAATTCTTTTGGCTTCCGCTTTGTAATTTGTGAGACAAGTTGTAAGAATTTTTTATGTAATAGAAGAGCATTTCTATCTGTTTGGGATTCGTCAGAGAGTAGCCTTGCATGTCTTAGGTAGTAAGCTTGCAGCGTGTGACGGTCTCAAACCAGGGGGGTTTTGGGGTCGTTACATTTAGTAAGTCCTCAAAGGTAAGTTGTGTTAGTTTAATACAACACACAACAAATACAATAAACCGGTTGCATGCTTTATCTTGTTTAGTCAGAACACATAAACAAACAGCACACAAGCCGAGGGACACCTCGTTAGCAAGCAAGCTACAAGAAAACCATACCGTTCACCGTTGTCGTCAGTTGTCTACTCTCCTACGGAAACCACTTACTCAAATCCTATAACATTCATCGAATCGAGTGGTTAATTACTTATAATTAACCTTGCTTGTTTCATCACTAATGATTCCTGACTAATAACTACTAGTTCATTGTAGTTCAAGCTTAATCACATAAGTTGATTACTTCTCATTATTTCTCACACTTGTTCACACCCCTAATGACCATTACATGTCACCAAACAAGTCCTAACAATCATCTAATACCAATACCATTCAATCCCTTCCATTTTCCTTCATATTCTAACTTACGGTGCACATTTTGTCATGGTCCGGGTCTTGGTCCGGCTCTAAAGTCCCGGACCAAGCCATGTCAGTAACTTACGGGTGTAAAAATGGGGTGGTCCAGGTCTTGGTACCTACCCTAGGTCCCGGACCACTTCCTAACTTGTTTTTCGGTTGATTTTTAGTGTTGGTCCGGGACTTTATACAAGACTTAGGTCCCGGACCAACCTAAACATGTATTTCTCTGGGGTTTTTAAGGTGTGGTCCGGAGCTTTATCCAAGGACTAAGTCCCGGACCAAACAATAATCTGTTACATTTTACTGTTTCGAATTGTCATTGTAACTTGTTCCTTTGCTCATTTTTTTCCAATCTCTCCACATGTATCCCAACATGTTCTAACACCATTTTAACCCCTAAAACCTTCTCATCTCAAGGTTGCAACTCCATTACACATTTACCCAAATATTGTAATTTGTTTACACTTACTACCTTAAACATTCTTGCATTGTTACCTTGTAATTAATTTCTAACCTCATCTCAAGTGGTACTACTTACCAATTCTCTCACAACTCTTCCTAGAGTGTGCTAACTTCATTTCTTCAATTCTAACTTCATAACTCATTGTTTACCAACCTAGTTATTCTAGACTTAGTCTCATTGCATCTCCTTGCACAATTTCCTTTCCTTTACATTTTATACTCATCCTTTTCAAGCTTGCACATACCTATGCATCTCTAGTCATCCTCTTAACACCTTACACCTTACTCTCAATCTTCTTGACCATACTAATTCCTCCTTAGACATTTTTATCCCCTTATTCAATTCACTCAAGGTTATACCTTCTTGCTCATACCTAAACCATCTCCAAGCAATCTAAGACACCCTTACATCATTTTTCCTACAGATTTTTACACAACTCAACACACTTCTCATACCTCAATTTTGGTGTGTTTACTCTACCCATTTGACTTCAAATTCATCCTAATCAACTCTAGGACATTCTAACTCCTAAGAATACCTTTAGTTAACTCATTTCTACCCAACTAACCTTTAATGACTCCTAGTAAGTCCTAGGTCATATTCACTCACAAATACTCTTAAAATACTTGGTTTCTACCCAAATTTTGCCATAGCTTCTCTACTGTATTATTATGCCCAAATGCATAGTTTTTCTTCCCTAATCATCTTAAGCTAACCAAATCCTTATCTCATTGTATTTCTCATCTAATTCAAGATATCCATAATGAACACAATATGTGCAAAAATCATAAATTGCATAACACTGAGGCTCTTAAATGACATGGCTCTTAGGTCCTTAAATGACATGCTCTTAGGCCCTTAAATGACATGAATTTAAACACTAAATTTCACATAGCCACCTACACACAACAATAATCCCATGGTAATACATAAAATCCATTGTAATTCACCTTATGATTGTTTTTCTAACTCATATGCTATTAGCTCCTTAGTCACAAGTTCATAAGCTTGTTTATATCATTTCCTAGGTTAATGTAACCCATGTTTATAATGTAATCCCTAGGCTAAATTTTGTATCATCATAGACACACTTCCTTAAGGTATTATACTACATTAAGGTAGGTCATTTACCTTAAGATTTCCAAGTCCTTTTTCTCTTTTCTTCTCTTGATTCTCTTGATTAAATTCGGCCAAGGAAGTTTGCTCACTTTATAAACTTCTAACCAAGGTTCAAATTAAGATAATGAGTGCTAGGTAAAACCCTTAGGCTCATTAAAACAACTCTAAAGTATTAAGAGGGTGCTTAAAGCACTAAATTGGATGATTACCTTAGGAATCTTGGAATGGAGTTTGGTAAGGAATAAAAGCAAGGCTTCCCTTAATCTCTTGAAGATTGAATCAAGGATAATACAAGGAATGAAACAAGGCATCAAGAGAAGCCAAAATCGGCAATATATGAAAATGGAGAAAACTTGAGTTTTTTGGAGCTTTTCTTACCTTAAACCAAAGAGAGTGTTGTCTAGCTCTAGAAAATGAATTTTCCTCTTCAAATGGAGCTCCTTAAATGGAGTCCAACTTCAGCTTTTGGAGTTTTGAAAAGAGCACTTGGAAGATCTTGACTCAACTAAGAAGAATATATGATTAGTTTTGGATTTGGAGCTTTGCGGTGGATTGAACAAGCAAGGAAAGATCAAGAACAATGGAGGTTCCAGTATTTTACGTGAGGGAGGAGAAGATAATGAGGGAAACTGGTTGGAGAAGAAAGAAATGAGAGGAGAGGAGAGAGAAGGGAGTAAAGTAAGAAGATATTTGATATAAAGTAGCAAATAGTGAATTACCACCCTCCTTCCTCTTTTGTAAAAATTCTGGCTACATTAGGTGGTGACTCACCTTGTAAAAACCGGTCCCATTAGATGTTTAAGGATGATCATTTGACCATTGGCTAATCAAAGAATATTTAATGCCTAATTTAGCACTATTTGGGTACTATTCACAATTAGTGCCTAATTTGTGATTTTTTTGTAAATTCTTTGAATTAGGCTTCCTAATGTGATAATAAGTAGTAAAAATTTTGACTAAGGTGTATAATTGGTCATTTAGCCACTCAAAACTCATTTCTAAGACAATTTTTAAAAAATGTGCTTTAAGGAGTCTTAAGGTACAATTTGTGTTTTAACTTTTTTTGAGCTTGGTTATATTTGGTAATTGTTTTAACATGTTATTTAGCATGTTAATAAGGTCTATGAATGCCCTTTTGGTCATAACCAAGGTTACACAAAGTCTTGAGCAAGTATTTGCATAAATTTTGTCTTTATGGTGAACTCTTGTGTTTTCTATGATTTAACTTGTTCACCAATGTTTCTAAGGCATGTTTTAGCCTTATTACATCATAAATTGATGTTTAATTACCATATTTATGTTTGGGGTATTTCAATTGCATTGATCACCACACCAATTGTTGTTCATTGTCACAAAGGATCCCTACTAGGTTGAATATCCATCGTCAAGGAAGATGACAAGCTCGATGAGCAGATCACAAACTACTTTGAGCTTAACATGTAACATATTGAGCAATATATTGTGCTCTATTAGAAGACCACACAGACTGACCCACCGATGTGCAACCATCAAGGAAGTATGGGACATGCTCAAACCACACCACGTAGGCTCGATCATCATCATAAAAAGCAGGAAAGAAGAGCTCACTGCGAACTACTAGAGCTTACACTTGAAGCTAGAAGAATTGGTAAAGGCAGTGGTCACTAACCACTAATCATATTTTATCCAAGTTTGTGGAAAACGTAAACATCGAGTATAACACACAATACTAAAATTGCAAGGGATTTGTCAAAAGATTCCATCTCTATTTTTTTTATATAATTTAGGCATTGTAACACCCCATCCAACAACAACACACTTATCAACTAACTGCAACGGAAAACCTACTTCATCACATTACTTAACTCGTTGGAGTCACACGCCGTTAACCACCCACGTGGCTAACAAGGCTATTACATATACATTGTATCGGTCTGATGGACTAGATTCCCGAGCAACTGTACATACTATATCTTTTCATTAACAACAACCACATACATAAGCCTTCCAACTGTACCGAGTTTACAAACTGATGCCGATAACAATTTCGGTCTTACTACACCTACGGTACATAAACTGAACACCCCTCATAACAAATACGTAATAATCGCCTCACGTGAACAGGAAATAAGGCGTCTCACAGCGGAATTATTACAATAATAGAACTCACATGGGTGTCACTTGCCACCACTCGCCCATGCGAGTGATGTAGCAGTACAACATCTTAATAACATTAAACATAAGGATACAATCCGCAGTGACAACGAGATACCATCTACATTTTATCTAAGTATCATAGTACAACTACTGTGAGCATCTAAACATAATCCAAATCAACACGTTCTAATTACCCAATCCCGCACTTCGGCTTCAACGTTTTCAGCAACCTGCATAAGAGTGTAGTATCAGCGATAGACGCTGAGTATGCCGGATCTGGACCCTATTGGTCACTTGTCATTTCTAACCGTCTTGATATTAGATTGATTCATGCTTTGTCATTTTACAGATATAATAAATACTGTAACAACATGCATGATTGTATAATCACTCATCCGAATCAAACAGACATATTGGATATACACATTACTGTCATAACATCATACAATACAATGGTAATGAGAAACTCATACATCGTATGTTCACATCATCACATAGTACATCACTCGGCCCTCCGGGCTTCACATATCATTAGTTTTAGTTAGAACTGTAAACATTCGGCCCTCCGGACCCTCACATATTATTAGTTTTAGTTAGCACTGTCGGGCGTCAGTTAGGACAACCCGAATATATTCACTTGGACAGTAATCCCACGTACACACAAGGTGCTCACTGCCCTGATCATCCGAAGACTCTGGGCTTTTCACTTTGCCTTTGTAGAGGCGTCCATTTAGGTGGCCAAGGGCTGGTGCCAACGGTAGCACACTCCGCCTGTCGATATATCTAGGCTCGAACAGGATTCACTAGGGTAAAACCCGATACGGGATAACCCAAGAGATCTCTACGCGCGACCAGCAGCCAGTGACTGTCTGGATTAAGGTACATCATCACATTCCTTCACACTCCACTGTTAGCTTTGTTAGTTAGATAGTCAGTTATAGTTTTAGTTATGGAGTACATCACTTAATTTGTTAGCTGCCCTATGGGTCTTACGTATGCCTAGAATTATTCTAGGTAACATTCACTTTTGAGTCAAAGCTCTAGAGACCGACAATGTCGTGTCCCGTTCCTAAGTATTTTACTTAGGTTATAATTCATACTTGTAATATAGCGCATTAGGTCAGACAACAGTGGTCAAACAGACATTCCGCATATGTAGTTTTATATAAGTCGATCTATAGTCGACGTAATATTAGTCCCGTAGGACGTTCGTGCATAAATGAATAATGCAATGAACATAACTACACATCATACACATACATCATATACATACATCACATACATACATTCACACAAGTTATTTATCAAACGAATCCGAGCCCGAGGAATTCCTCAGGACAACTCGGATCAAATCCCTTTACATACCGTACACCGATGGCTAGATTCGTGCAGTGCAGACCACTAGAGCTTTCGAGCGTGTACGTCGGGAATACGATCTAGTAATACAAGGAACACTAAGCGTCAATCCACATGACAGCGCAATTCGGTATTCCCGAAAACGTTTGAAATCCTAGCACTATGTTCCCCAGACTTAACATTTGTTACTAGTTAAAGTCTCGTTATTATTATTTTATAAACCCCTCACTCGTCGTGTGAGTTAATATTCGGTACATTATGGTATGAAACCTTACGTTAAACACTTGTGACACTTCGTTTGGAATTTATGTAGCACACCAAGGTTATATACTGACCTTAGTATTTTACGCCATCATATACTATAGTTTATGTCTTATTCTTGACATGTGTTTATATACATATATATATATATATATATGTGTATGTTTAACATGGCGGTTCTAGTAGACTATAGTCTTGACCACATAATATTGTTTTGTGTTACACTTGGTCCATGATGTCATATTGTATGGTTTTTATGTGTCAATAACTTTATAACATATGGTTTTGGTAACTTTATGCATGTACCGAATATAATATACACATGTGATACACTTGAGCTTCTTTATATAATTTTTCATTAATCACATATAACCACATAGCTTATACATGTTGTAAAGTGCCTAATTTTATAACATCAAACCTTGTAAAGAAATATAGTCTAAGGTTTTATAAGCTCACCTAAGTATGTTAGAGATGTTTTATGTTCATTAGTAACTCAATACCACCCATTATACCCCTCTGTAACATGGTTATACAGAAGCTCGTACATTATTGATATCTGAATAACAACCTCCATATTCCTTCCTAGTTCTTGTTTCTAGTTAGGCCAAGTGCTGCTTAATTCTTTCCCACGGTATTACTCCACTAGCTATGGATGTTAACAATGTTTCAAACTCAAGACTAAACCAATAAGACATCACATACCTTCTGCACTTAACTACACAGAAACAGCTCAACAATGACCATCTGAAAAGAGACAGAATCGGTGTCAATTTTGTTTCTTCTTCTGTCAGATCCTTGACTGGTTTTCCTAATATCCCAAATGAGTATGCCTACTTAGTAGAGTACATAGTAGTGTTTTAGGTCCATTATAAAGTCACTACCACTTCTTTAACTCCTCTGAAAATGGGTTATACAGAGAACAATCATTATCGAAACTGAAATACCATTCTGATATCCTCACCTCTATTCCTTTCCTTTGCTCTCGAATTTGACCTCCAATTTTCCCAAATTCACACATTTAGTTAGATGGACTGGCAAGGATTCAAGCTCACAAAACTCTCATATAAACCCTTTACACACCCTCTGTTACAGGGTTATACAGAAGCCAAACTTCCAGAAAACTGGCAAAACTGAAGCATAACCAGAACTGCTGCATTATCCCTTCCTTCCTCTGTCGATTGTTAATTTGATTTTTAATTCATTCTTCAAGTGCCTATAACTTCACTCATGCGTGAGAGTGTGTTTAGGTTCATTAGCTCCTTTATTCAACCGAACTGAAACTGAAATTGAAAAGAAACAGAAACTGGTCTCAAGGCAGTCGTTTTTCCCGTTTCTTTCCTTCTGTTCTTTTAGTCTCATTGTTAAATTTCGTATGGATTGTCCACCCACTTGGTCAAGTGTGCTATAATATATGTTTTGAAACAGACCCAATCTACAAGGTTAACGCCCCTGGAAGTTCTTTACACAGAAAGCAACAAGGACCTGAAACTGAAATTTGGCATTGCTGTAACTCATTCCTGCTGTTCTGTTTTCCGTTGCCTAAATCATTTCTTAACTTTCCCCACCTTACTTAATGATTCATTTATGTGTCTTAATATAGTTTTAAACTCTTAACAAACCATTACAACTCTCTTATCTTCTGTAACAAAGTTATACAGAAACATATAATTTCTGAAATTGCACTACAGTCAGGAACTGACTCTTTCTCTTATTTTGCTCTCTGTCTGTTTCCTAAACTTAATTACACTCCTCCCATCTTTACCCATTTAGTAATGTTTTTGTCGAGGTTTTAGATCTAAGAATAGACTCCAATCAGCTTTACTAATGTTACTGAAACTTGTGTTTACTGGAATCAGAAGTGCAGAACAGAAACCTGTAACAGATGCACTTCCTCTTCTATTTTTTTCATCTGTTCATGTGTTTGATTCTTAATCCTTTCCAAATTGCTGACCCAGTTCATTAAATGTGATTCAGCTTCTAACCCAGACAAGAATCCAACTAGCTTTGTTACAGATACAGAAGTAGCTAGGAATTGAACTGGAAAGAAATTGAGACTGAAACAAACTGATATTCGAAATTGGTGTTTATTACTCTTCTCATTTGCCTTTCTTTGTTCACTCTTTTGACCTCCATTCTTTTCCCCCATTTGCTTAACCACTTATCTAAGAGTCTGCTCTGGGTTTTAATTCCTTAACAGATCCACCCTCACCTAGACCACCTCTCTGAGACTTTCTACACAGAAACCAGAACTGTGTTGTTACAGAAAACAGCACTAAGAAACTGATTAATTCTCTTTATATCATGTCACTTGGTTTCTGAAATTTTTTCCCAGTTTATTTACTCCTAGTGTAACGTGTTAGAGAGTTCTTAGGATATCCAACTGGCCAATACAGTCTCTACATTGTTTCTGGAATCAGTTACACAGAGGTATTAGTTGCAGAATTTAACCTTCTTCCTGCACCAGTTTTTTTTTTGTTTAAGCTGGTTTATACAGGACTGATTGCATCAGTTCACTTGCTGTTTAGCCCTAAGGTAGCTAATACATGGGTTACTTAATACTTCAGGATTCATTTGATATTTCCCTAGTACAATTCCATGCACATTTAACATCAGGAAACACAAGGTTTTAACCCAAATCCATTCAGCTTTCTGCTGCTGTTACAACAGTTCATAACAGGTTTCTTTTCTTCTTCCTCTGACTTCAGTCCTGATGTACTAATGGATTTCCCATTCCTGTCTAGATGATTTGTTGTTTCTAAGTTTATAGATAAACTAGGATAACACAGCCAGTGCTACCCAAAATAAAAATCTTCAGAAACAGAAACTAACATTTTGTATTTTCCTTCACCTTGGTTCACGGTCTGTACATCAGGTTGGTTTTTTTAGTTTTCTCAAGATGTTTTTATCCTCATTTCAGTGCGTTAGAAATGGTTTAAGTTCATTGACACACCACACAACGAATCGGTTGAGCAGAACATCAGAAACAGACCCGCATTGGTTTACAAAATGTTTCTGCAATCTCTTATACCGAACTAGGAAGTTCAGAAGCAGAAAAACTGGGGCTGTTTGTTACAGTTTGCTTTAGTATGCCCACAGATTCCCTTAGTCTGTCTAGCCCTCTAGTTAATTGTACTTTGCAGTTTCAAATCTCGAATCAGACCATAACATCATGAGTTAGCTACTGAAATCACAGATCAGAAGAAGTGTTAACAGTGACATTGTTTCTGTTCTTTCAACTGTTAGGTGTGCTGTTTTTTTTTTTTGCATTAAGTAACTGGTTAGAGATGGCTCACCACTTAGTATCTCAGCTGTTTTTCCCCAGGTTGATCTTTGGCCCAATGTGAGCTCCCCGGTATTTTCTTTGAACTGGACAGAAACCCACAGGCCATAATCAGCTGTTACTTGTTTTAGTTTCTTTAACCAGTAAGGAGAAGTATAGATCTTTCTCTTTAGTAGTTTTTCTTACCTTGATCAGAGGCTTGTTGGCTGGGGATTTTTTTTTTTTGCTCGATCCCAGAATGATCTCACCAAGGGAATGTAATACACTAAAATGGAAAAGACAGAGGGAGATGCCACAGGTTACAACCTCTGATCATGAGAATGGAGAATGAAGGAAGTTGCAGTAGTAGAAACTTTTCCCTTCTTACCTTGCTGACCTATCAAGGTTGTTCTGGTGCGCGGGCTTAAACACACTAAACAGGAGATGCAAAGAGTAGCCAGGTACTTGAGCTTCACGTAGGAGTAACAACGGTTGTTCTTGGCTTGCTGTCGGTGTGCATGCAAGCGAGGAGAAACAGGACTGGAATGGAGTACCAAGCTCAGTATGATCGGGCACGATACTGATGAAAGATTGGTAGAGGACTGGTTGGAGCTTACCTACCTTGTTAAGTTTTGATTCTGACATGGTAGTGCCAATTGCTCGTGGAGTTTGCACTATGGCAGGAGCTCGGTTCCCCGACAGATTTATGCAAGGATTTAGGAGGTAGTCAGTTAGACAGTAGTGAAATCCCAGACAGAACAGAAAGGAAAGGGGGAATCCTGAGCAGCTGAAGCCTACCTTACGAGAAGTAGCTGAGTCGGTCCGTTTCAGCTCTTGAGCAACCGGAAGTGGGTTCTGGCATGAGACATAGACTAGTTTGGATTGGTTATCCTGAGATACTAACTCAAGGAAGGAAACTGGGTGGGTTCATCGTTCAATGCCACCTGCTACTGATTCCTATATGCATGCTTGTGGAGTCTCCAAAGAAATAGATTCGAATGTATGGTTTGTGACTTTGAATACTTTTGCTGAAATCGAGAGCATCCCAGCTTGTGCTTCAGTTGCTGTAACAGAGGGCATTTGAGAGAATTCGTGGAAATTAGGGAAAGGAAGAGCACATGCTGCGTAGGAGTCTGAAGTGTAGAATAAATGATTTATCTTGCTACTAGTCTGAATGCGTGGGTGCATATTATTGAATTTGAGCATAGCTCAAGCGGTTAAGGTTTCGGGAAGGTACGAAATGTCTCAGGTTCGAATCCCGGCTAAGCATGTTGCTGTTTTATTTTTTTTTTCCAGCCTTATTGTGCCTATTGATTGTATATAAATGACTATATTAATATGTAGCGTTACTAGTTGTATGTACACATATACGTATGCGACTATTTTTATTGTCACGTTTCGGTTATATGTACAACGTTATGATCTTGTAACGCTTTGTACATTTACACATATATATCTGTATGTACATAAATACGGTAATACTAAACTTTCGTTATGTCCGTTTTAATTACAACATTATACGGGTACAACTATTTATAGTAGTGTTCTAATTATATATACAACTCATAATTTGTAACGTTGTGTATATGTACTACATAACCGTTTTATGCTTTAATGTTGTAAGTTATATTTTAAATAACGTTTAATTACTTAGGGTATTTCCATAAACAGTTTAAATGGCTACCCATGTACAACCGACTACCCCGTCCTACTCTCGAACGGCTTCCAGTTCCTTGTACCTGAAATAGGAAAAAGAAGAGAAAGGGTGGCCCCCCAGGGGCTCAACACCTTTGCTGGTATGGTAATCCCGCAGCCCGTAGGCTACCGGGCCACGCACAACTATTTGTCGTCTTAGCATGCGGTTGATTACATTTGAATCATGCATGTAAACTACAAACGCACAACACATTAAACTGCACAACAATGGCTCAATAAAACAGCCAACACATCTACACTTAATAAATCACTCATTGTGATCTTTATCCCCTAGAGTGTTTCTCCTTTAATGGAGCTATTTCCTTAATAGACGACACTTACTCACCAATCGGGTTATCCTTAAACGCCTCTTACAATAAATTGGAATTCATATCCATGATCCACATACTCCACATCTTAACAACATATAACATCACATCGCAATAAGAATTATAGCACAACAATAATACATAACATAACGGGAACGGTTCCCTTTACGAACCGGCCCAAGCATAGTCAGTTCACTTGTAGAGCCTAGAGAATGTTGCCAAACTCATGATAAGCTCGTTACATAACTCGTTACCATATCGTTAATTGAACGGATAACTTAGCACCAAGGTGCGTCGGATATAGTAATCCAAGCACACCGAACAAACATAGTATGCCCCTGTGGCCCGACGTGAGTCAGTAAAATAGCCTTGGTTAACCTAAAGGGAAGGTTGGAAACCAAAAAGGTAAAACAACCATAACATACAGAGAGGATCGAACCTGATATGACAACGACCCCCATACTCACACGCGTGGCCGGAACTACCGGAATCCTCACTCCCCGGTTAGCGCTTGTTAGAAGTCTCATTATTGGACTTAGTACATTATTTCACAATCAGGTGGTTAAGTCTAGTTAGCCACACACAAGGGAAGTGAACATATTAACACGCACAAACAACACATAAATAAATCACGCATAGCCGTGGTTAGAACGTTCCTTAGGTTGGAAACATTATTACCGGATACCGTTCTCTTACGTTTACCTAATAATGGTTAACTAGCCTTTCACACGCATTCAAGGTTACCGGTATCGGTACGCAACACACAACAACAATAACGACCATAAACTCGTTTCATGAATTTTCTTATAACGTGGCAAACATACAGAAAAACAAATTGGCATACAAGCCGGTGTAATCCGGTAGGACACAGGTTGCAAGAAAACCATACCTGTCACCGGGGTTTCACTCTAACGTGCCATCACATGTTCCTCGTAACATCTTTGAACAACTGGTAACATTACATTTACTTTCGTTAACATCGGGGTAACTTGATTGTTTAAAGTCTAATGCTCATGACTTACTCCCGTTAATCAGTTAAATAACTTTACATTCTTAACTTGTTTTACCTTTACATTTTAATACAACTTTTCACCCACTCAATTGCCATTTAACTCACTTAACATGTCCTTAACAACCTTATAACATCATTACTTAATAATCCCCATCATTAGATATCATTTTCTAACCTTAAACAAAGTTTTTGGTCAAAACTGCACCTTGTCCGAACTTGTGTCCGGACTTCCCAAGTTCGGACACTGTTCGAGGCCAAAACAGAAAATAGCGATAGGTGTGTCCGAACTTCCAAATTCGGACGGTAGTTCGGACACTGGTCGAAGCTCAGGAAACTTACGCGCAACAGGGCATGTCCGAACGTCCATGTTCGGACGGAAGTTCGGACGTGCCAATAACCTTATTGTCTACTCCCTTAAACACTTACTCATTTCTTGCCAAAATGCCCAACACTTATAATGTTTCCCCTTAGGTTTATAACATGTTCCCACACATTATTTGGCCCACCAAAACACTTTATGTTCTTCCAAGAATTTTCTCCACAAATTCACACATCTTCCTTACAACACCTTACTTCCTCATTGGTACCAAAACTTGTATAAATCCTTAACACAATCTCACCATGGCTTGAAACATCCTTAACTCTCATTTGCATTCTAAATCCTCCAAGATAACACCCAAGGCATTTTAACACCTAAGAAGACCTTATTTCTCCTTCTTTCACCAATTTAAACCTTAATCATTCCTAGTTCAACCTAGGTCACCAAACATCATTTTGAATACCTAAAACTCCTTGTTCATTAACCAAATTTCGCCATAGCTTCTCTTGTATCACCTAACACCAAAACACATAGTGGTTCACTTTAATACAACCCAAGAACACTCAATGTTTTAATTCACATGCTTATACACAACACATGGCTTTTCATCCTTTAAACATCAAAGACACAACTTTACAAGGAACACTCTTTACACACAACTAAACCTCAAACTACACTACATCACAATATAGTGCATGAACTTAAATTGCATGGCACTTAGGCCCTTAAATAACATGGCTCTTAGGCCCTTAAATTGCTTAAACCTTAAACACTGAATTTCCCACATATATATTGCCTTTGACCTGCAAATACACTCAACATCACATATGCCTTTTAATAATTCCCTTAAGAACAATTCACTAGCTCTTTTGCCATTGGCTCCTTAGGTATTTTATTAAGCAAGTCAAGCTCATTTTTCCTAAGGCATTTAAACTACATTGAGATAGTTTGTTTACCTCTTTTCTTCAAGATTTTTACTTGAACACCTTTGTTCTTCCTTGTTTGGAAATCGGCAAGAGGACTTGGTTACTAGTCAATGTTCTAATCAATACACAAGTAAAACCAATGAGCATTCAAGCTTCATGCTTAAACTCATTTACAAACCCTAGGTTATATATATTGTCTTAACACATTAGGATAGTTGTTTCACCTTGGAATTAAAAGAGAGCTTGAATAAGCATCAAAAGAGAACTCCTCCTTGTCCTTTGAAGATTGAAATGGGGCTATGGAAAAACAAGAGAAGACACCATCAATGGTGGATTTTCGGACATATACAAAAACAAGGGGAAATGTTGTTTTTCTTTGGTTTTCCTTACCTTGAAGCAAAGAAGAATGACAAGGCATGAAAATTTGAGCTCAAGCTCCTTCAAGGGTGAATTTCCATGGCACCGAATTGGAGCTTTTGAAGATTTGAAAAGAGAGAAGTGTAGAGCTTGGCCTAACTAAGACAAATATGGTCTTAGAATTTGATTTGGAGCATGGAGTTGGATTTGTCAAGGAACTGAAGATGGAGAAGAGAGGTTACTATAGCAAATCGTTTTTGAAGAAGAGAGGAGAGGATGAAGACGGTGGGAACAAGGAGAAAATAAGAGAATGCGGTGAGAGGTCTACCTTTGAAGATATTTATGTTATAAAGTAACTTTCTTCTTTTTACTTACTTTTCCTTCCTCTCTTTAATTGATTTTTACATGGTGGTGAGTCACCACTTAGGAAACCGGCCCCCTTCATATAATAGGGCATTTCTTGACTTATGTTGACCATTTAATTACACTAAGTTGACTTAAGTCAAAACTAGCACTATTTGGGCACTATTCACTAACCAAGGCACATATTTGTGAAATTTTTGATTTCCCATTGATTTAGACTTCCTAATGTGATACTAAGTAGTACACATGGTAATTAAAGAGTAATTATGGACATTTAGCCATTCAAAACTCATTTACAAGACAATTTTTCAAAAATGTGCTTTAAGACTCCTTAAAGCACATTTTGTATTTTAACTTGTTTTCAAGCTTGGTTTTCTTTAGTAATTGATTTTATATGTTCATTAAAATATAATTAAGGTATAGGTATGACCTTTAGGTCTTATAAAAACTTATCCCAAGCTTAGAGCACATTTTTGCCCATATTGACTTTAAGGTGTTTATTTATGTTTTGTTTGGTTTAATTGTCTACCAAGGTTTCCTAAGGACTTAATTAGCCTTAATAAATCATAATTTAATATCACTAAGTCTTGGTAGGCTCTTTGGGTCCCAACCAAGTTCACTCCAAGCTTAGAGCATATTTTTGCTCAAACTGTTTTTGTGGTACTTATTGTTTTCACCATGGTTTAAATTGTACACTGATGTTTCTAAGGCACTTTTTAGCCTTTAAATACCATAGTTTAATGTTTAAACAATATATCAAGGTTTGGGGTATTTCAATCTACCCCTCTTAAAAGAACTTCGTCCTCGAAGTTCACACTTCCCACACATCATTGGATTAGAATACGGGAATTACTTGTAAAATAAAACTTCCATAACCAAACATACTTTACATCACAACCTCGGACTTAACGGTCCGGGTACATATACACATCCATACATACCATAACATAACATACTTACATGATAACCTCGGACTCAACGGTCTTGGTATCTTAACAACATTTACACTTACATAACAATCCTCAGACTCTTAGGTCTGGGTAACATAACATCATTTAGACACATAGGTCTTGGTAACATAACAACATTTAGACACATAGGTCTAGGTAACATAACAACTTTCAGAACTCATCCACATTAGGACTCAAGGTCAAAATAATATTTATTACACGTACCACACATGTCATAGCATGTATAACAACCAAAAATATATTTTATATACACTGTGATCCTGCAGAACCCGGTCGCGATGGACACCTTCCGTCCCCGTTCCTTTGGCAAGTACTACAAAAATATTCTTTGCTATGGTTAAGTAAAAGTACTTCCATAATGTAAGGTATCTATCGACGCTTTATAAATATCAATTCAAAATCCTTTTGAAAACGCATACAACTCCAAGTCCAACTTATGCTCTTTGCTTCATTTCTTAGCGTGGCTAATTGTGACCACTTAAGGGGAGCTTCAAGAATCATCCAACCGTAATGTGATCAGCATCAGTGTTGAACTATCCTACCACCCCAATTTGTGTTCGGCTTCCCTTGATCTCATGAAATCAAGTTTCACCTCCCACTTCAATTTCAAGCATCGAGTAAATCACTCATTTCCAATTTTCTATCTTTTTAATCATTCTAATCATGATCATAACATCTCCAAAGGATAGAACTTCGTCTATCAGTTATTTCCATTCACTTAAATCTTGTTTCCTAGGGAATCTTATTCTCACTAGGTTCTATGTCGGTTCCATACCCTTTCATAACTCACAATACTGTATATATACATATATTTTATCAAAATACAACACACGGTTTTACATTTATACACTGTCGGGGATTTTTGTTCCCCGGGAGTTTCTTTACTCCCTTACACTTGTACTATCACACACAACTGTTAACAAATAAACACACTTATCACAATGGTATTCGCATCTTCTGTGCGCAATTACCACAATTAAACCATGAATGAATGCGTATGTTTACGTAACACACACATCAATCATCAAAACAAATTATTTTGTGCTATGCACACCATAGGTCACGTACACTTGTACGGTAATACACACTAAGTGGTTTTGCGCTCTACCCCCCTTAAAGGGATTACACCCACGTAATCAACCACTGAATATTGGTTTAGAAGTTCTACCACTGTGAAGTGTTTTAACTTCCACGTGGTCTACTATACAATGCATTCTGATTAGAGGACCTTAACCATATTGGCGGTTTAGTCCCTAAACCAAGAATTCTCATTGGAGTTTGCTTTAACTCTTAACTAGTTTCGGTTCTGGCCTGTGATGCTTTTAGGCATTAATAATTAGCCATTCACTCATGTTCACTATGCACATTCAACACTTGAATTACTGGCTCACTAGTTTCGCTGCGCAACTCTGATAACTGTAGAGCTTAGTTTGCCCCATTCGTTATTCTTACAGTATTGTACATCTCCAATTTTCACCTTTATCTTGGTAATAACGGTTTCTCAACCGATGCGTGGTATCTCTGACCGTGCGCGAATTCGGTGAGTTATAAACTTTCTATCCACTTCCATAATAATTTACTGTGTATACTGCTACGTATTTCACAATGATTGACTTGTTTCCTTCCGACTTACTGTCGGTTGAGATTGAGCTACCACTTAATGTGTAGTGCTCTCTCGGTTATTTCCCACACTTGAGGTATATTCCATATCTATATTTGGTATTTAGTGCTACTGTAGTCACTTGTTCTTAATCACGCCCCCACATTTGGTCCTGTACAAGTACTCTTTCATTGGTACGTCTTTGCATTTCCTATGCATCAGTCACTATGGCGTTATAAGCCGCTTTCTGTTTCCACCACAATTAACATTTCCAGAATCCTATCCATCGCACTCGATCATTACTGTTCAAATGCGATACCAAAACACTCAGTCATACAGAGTGCAGAGGCGTAAACTCTTGATAGTAAATCTCTTATTAGCAATGGAATTCACACCGTGTCCCTTATCACATAGTACTGACTACTGGCTTATTGCCCAGTTTGTTTGCTACCACTTACCGTTGTATTTCCACTGAGTTTAACTCATAACTGATCTCATCTGTCATACAATTGTTTAACAATACTTATACAACGGTTGCTTATTGCGCACCGTATCCTTACTCATTATACAACATCAACTTATATGGTATTCACTGTCATATTAGCTTCCACTCATATACTTACATCATTAGTATTTTGGTTCGTCCTTCATTTGGATGACTACTGGATGCTCCTTGAGCGTTGATCACTCAAGTCATAAGCCGGCGTTATTTAGCTCGGTGCTTCTTTTTATACACTCCTACTACTAAACTAACTGCTCTCTCGCAATAATAACATAGTCCATCCTTAACATATTTGTTGAACTTGGTTCACATAACTACCGCTGTTGCGGTCTCACAATGTTAAGAGGTATCCCCACTCTCTTAGCAGTGGTTCGTTATCCGCTTTACTTACTTATATAACATAGATTTCTACAATTGATTCAAATTTACTAACACATTTGCTTGTGGCTTAGTAGCCTTACTACCTCGAGCTCTGCTCATTGTAGGCTGTTCATACACATTTACTCCTCTGTACAACATTACATGGTTTGGATATCACATTGAGCTCCATGACAACGTCGTTGCATTCCGTTTCCTTTCATGGGATGCCCCTTAGGATTGTCAGTCCGTCTCCTGACAACTTATGTCTAAACTGGGTGTTAGTTTCAACCCTTGTGTTTCTGTCACGCTATTTCGTTTAACTATCGTTGATGTGAACACACTTCAAGGATTGCTCCTGGGTGTTGCTAAGTTATGCCATTACATCTGGTTCGCACTTATTGGTATATTCAGTTAGCCACGCCGTTTGCGTTCTTAACTGGCTTATTATCCTCTTCTGTGAAGATCAACATTTCCTGGTAGTGTAGGTACTCATTCTGGGAATTTCATCCCGTTCATTGCACATTAATGTGTCCACATTAGGCATCTGCTTGTCATGCACAGGCTGGGTCACCATTCCAGCTATCATGTTTAGCTCTGGGATCCTTAAGACATATGATATATCTTTACATAACAGTTAGTGTACTTCGCACCTCCTGACCCTTAAACATTTCCTTAAAATGAGTTTACTAATTCCTTTTAGTCTCATTAACTTATCTAAGTTCCTTTACTTTAACCATTCTTGGTAATCCTTAGCTCTTGCTTGACTTTTACTGCTGACCGTAGTATGGAGTCGATTACTTCCCGTGTTCCAGACTCTACTCGTATACATATGTGAGGTACCATGTTGATACATTGCTACTTACCCAACTAACCCATAAGTAGGTATGTCAGGCCCACAAGCTCCTATCGGAGTGCGGTCGTCCCACATTTCAGTTGGTACACTCGTAGTGTCCGTCACACGCCTAGGTGAAGTATTCTGTTGTCAACTCCCTTATATTGTCCCATGACAACATGCATTCCGTGCTTCCCGAACATAATCGAGGGAAATTTTATCCACTGTTGTATCTTTATCAACTACCCTTGGGTTTACTGGTTTGGTTTAAATGAAGGTTAGAAAGAAGTATTGGTTTGAAAGAAAATCTGGTTTTGAAAGAAAAGAGTTTGAAATAAATCTGAGTTTGAGAGAAAAAAATTTCATGGTTTCACAACGTCTTCTTGTCTTAACCAAGTCTAGCTTCTTGCTGACTGGTGTACTTCCAATTACAGAGGTTAGGCTATCAAGTCCTTCCCCGGTTATGATGATCTCACTTAACTTCATGGTACTTTACTAAGTACTTTGTATTTGTTAAAAATTTTCCCGAATATCCCTGTTATAGCAGCACTTGCCATGGCAAGTGCGCCATGCTAACTGGCTGTCGGTTCAACACACACACCGATTGCGGTTTTGTTTTCAACCGCACCATAATCAGTGGCCTTGTTTGCCCTCACTTGATCTTACTGTCTTGATAATAATTCCTCTGGGTGACTTCTCACTGTCTTCACATGATAATCATTAACTGGGGTGTTCCCCATTCTTGGAGACCCCTTTTATTAGTATTGCTTCCTCTCGTAGCCCGTTCCACGCATTTGTTGTGGTTACAGAGACTTGTCTCTTGTTTGGGCACTACGTTGTAGTTCCTTTGTCGGTTGGTATACCGTTGGTGTATTATTTAACAACTGTGGTCCCGTAGACACTCGTCTCGGGTTTCATTAATCCACTTCTTGCCTGTTGCACGGTCGGTGCGTTGCAAGCTGGTTGTTCTCGACTGCTCGACATGTCAACCCAGGTTGTCGGAAATTCTACTCTCTTATACACAAAATTCTTCATTCCTCGCTATTAAATGCGGTTAACATTGTTCAGATGGGAACCGTCTCCGGGATTCCCACTTTTTGGGATCTACCGTATGACAGGTTCTTCGTACTTATAGAGATACTTAATAACAGCCAGATCGGGTTTCCCCGAATAAGAGAGGACTTCCATCTCTCTAGCGTTCCTTCCCGAGTTATAAAACAGGGACTGTGGAGGGCGGGATGGATATTGTAGGTTTCCAGTACACACTGGTAATTCATAACTAGCGTATCTCTCCCGCTATCACTCAACCCTTAACCCAAAGTACTAAAATCCTAACTCGGTACTTCCTAAGCTCGGTAATTCAGTCATCAGAGCGATACTTCGCTCTGATACCACTTTTTGTAACACCCCATCCAACAACAACACACTTATCAACTAACTGCAGTGGAAAACCTACTTCATCACATTACTTAACTCATTGGTGTTACACGCCGTTAACCACCCACGTGGCTAACAAGGCTATTACATATACATTGTATCGGTCTGATGGACTAGATTCCCGAGCAACTGTACATTACTATATCTTTTCATTAACAACAACCAACATACATAAGCCTTCCAACTGTATCGAGTATTTACAAACTGATGCCGATAACAATTTCGGTCTTACTACACCTACGATACATAAACAGTTTAAATGGCTACCCATGTACAACCGACTACCCCGTCCTACTCTCGAACGGCTTCCAGCTCCTTGTACCTGAAATAGGAAAAAAAAGAGAAAGGGTGGCCCCCCAGGGGCTCAGCACCTTTGCTGGTATGGTAATCCCGCAGCCCGTAGGCTACCGGGCCACGCACAACTATTTGTCGTCTTAGCATGCGGTTGATTACATTTAAATCATGCATGTAAACTACAAACGCACAACACATTAAACTGCACAACAATGGCTCAATAAAACAGCCAACACATCTACACTTAATAAATCACTCATTGTGATCTTTATCCCCTGGAGTGTTTCTTTTTTAATGGAGCTATTTCCTTAATAGACGACACTTACCCACCAATCGGGTTATCCTTAAACGCCTCTTACAATAAACTGGAATTCATATCCATGATCCACATACTCCACATCTTAACAACATATAACATCACATCGCAATAAGAATTGCAGCACAACAATAATACATAACATAACGGGAACGGTTCCCCTTACGAACCGGCCCAAACATAGTCAGTTCACTTGTAGAGCCTAGATAATGTTGCCAAACTCATGATAAGCTCGTTACATAACTCGTTACCGTCTCGTTAAATGAACGGATAACTTAGCACCAAGGTGCGTCGGATATAGTAATCCAAGCACACCGAACAAACATAGTATGCCCCTGTGGCCCGACGTGAGTCAGTAAAATAGCCTTGGTTAAGCTAAAGGGAAGGTTGGAAACCAAAAAGGTAAAACAACCATAACATACAGAGAGGATCGAACCTGATATGACAACGACCCCCATACTCACACGCGTGGCCGGAACTACCGGACTCCTCACTCCCCGGTTAGCACTTGTTAGAAGTCTCAATATTGGACTTAGTACATTATTTCACAATCAGGTGGTTAAGTCTAGTTAGCCACACACAAGGGAAGTGAACATATTAACACGCACAAACAACACATAACTAACTCACGCATAGCCGTGGTTAGAACGTTCCTTAGGTTGGAAACATTATTACCGGATACCGTTCTCTTACGTTTACCTAATAATGGTTAACTAGCCTTTCACGCGCATTCGAGGTTACCGGTATCGGTACGCAACACACAACAACAATAACGACCGTAAACTCGTTTCATGAATTTTCTTATAACGTGGCAAACATACAGAAAAACACATTGGCACACAAGCCGGTGTAATCCGGTAGGACACATGTTACAAGAAACCATACATGGTCACCGGGTTTCAACTCTAACGTGCCATCACTTTCCTCGTAACATCTTTGACAACTGGTAACTTACATTTACTTTCTTTAACTCGGGGTAACTTGATTGTTTAAAGTCTAATGCTCATGACTTACTCCCCGTTAATCAGTAAATAACTTTACAATCTTAACTTGTTTTAACCTTTACATTTTAATACAACCTTTCACCCCACTCAATTGCCATTTAACTCCCTTAACATGTCCTTAACAACCTATAAAACTCATTACTTAATAATCCCCATCATTTAGATATCATTTTCTAACCTTAAACAAAGTTTTTTGGTCAAAACTGCACCTTGTCCGAACTTGTGTCCGGACTTCCAATTTTTGGACACTGTTCGAGGCCAAAACAGAAAATAGCGATAGTGTGTCCAAACTTCCAAATTCGGACGGTAGTTCGACACTGGTCGAACTCAGGAACTTACGCGCAACTGGCATGTCCGAAACGTCCATGTTCGGACAGAAGTTCGGACATGCCAATAACCTTATTTTCTACTCCCTTAAAACTTACTCATTTCTTGCCAAAATGCCCAACACTTATAATGTTTCCCCCTTAGGCTTATAACATGTTCCCACCATTATTTGGCCCACCAAAACACTTTATGTTCTTCCAAGATTTTCTCCACAAATTCACACATCTTCCTTACAACACCTTACTTCCTCATTGGTACCAAAACTTTATAAATCCTTAACCATCTCCCATGGCTTGAAACATCCTTAACTCTCATTTGCATTCTAAATCCTCCAAGATAACACCCAAGCATTTTAACCACTAAGAAGACCTTATTTCTCCTTCTTCACACCATTTAAACCTTAATCAGTTCCAGTTCAACCTAGGTCACCAAACATCATTTTGAATATCAAAACTCCTTGTTCATTAACCAAATTTCGCCATAGCTTCTCTTGTATCACCTAACAACCAAACACATAGTTGTTCACTTTAATACAACCCAAAAACACAACACTCCAATGTTTTAATTAATGCTTATACACAACACAATGGCTTATACAAATCTTTAAACATCAAAGACACAACTTTACAAGGAAAACTCTTTACACACAACTAAACCTCAACTACACTACATCACAATATAGTGCATGAACTTAAATTGCTTGGCACTTAGGCCTTAAATAACTTGGCTCTTAGGCCCTTAAATTGCTTAAACCTTAAACACTGAATTTCCCACATATATATTGCCTTTGACCTGCAAATACACTCAACATCACATATGCCTTTTAATAATTCCCTTAAGAACAATTCACTAGCTCTTTTTGCCATTGGCTCCTTAGGTATTTTATTAAGCAAGTCAAGCTCATTTTTCCTAAGGCATTTAAACTACATTGAGATAGTTTGTTTACCTATTTTCTTCAAGATTTTTACTTGAACACCTTTGTTCTTCCTTGTTTGGAAATCGGCAAGAGGACTTGGTTACTTGTCAATGTTCTAATCAATACACAAGTAAAGCCAATGAGCATTCAAGCTTCATGCTTAAACTCATTTACAAACCCTAGGTTATATATATTGTCTTAACACATTAGGATAGTTGTTCCACTTTGGAATAAAAAGAGAGCTTGAATAAGGATCAAGAGATAACTCCTCCTTGTCCTTTGAAGATTGAAATGGAGCTATGGAAAAACAAGAGAAGACACCATCAATGGTGGATTTTTGGACATATACAAAAACAAGGGGAAATGTTGTTTTTCTTTGGTTTTCCTTACCTTGAAGCAAAGAAGAATGACAAGGCATGAAAATATGAGCTCAAGCTCCTTCAATGGTGAATCTCCATGGCACCGATATGGAGCTTTTGAAGATTTGAAAAGAGAGAAGTGTAGAGCTTGGCCTAACTAAGACAAATATGGTCTTAGAATTTGATTTGGAGCATGGAGTTGGATTTGGCAAGGAAATGAAGATGGAGAAGAGAGGTTACTATAGCAAATCATTTTTGAAGAAGAGAGGAGAGGTTGAATACGGTGGTAACAAGGATAAAAGAAGAGAATGAGGTGAGAGGTCTACCTTTGAAGATATTTATGTTATAAAGTAACTTTCTTCTTTTTACTTACTTTTCCTTCCTCTCTTTAATTGATTTTTACATGGTGGTGAGTCACCACTTAGGAAACCGGCCCCCTTCTTATAATAGGGCATTTCTTGACTAATGTTGACCATTTAATTACGCTAAGTTGACTTAAGTCAAAACTAGCACTATTTGGGCACTATTCACTAACCAAGGCACATATTTGTGAAATTTTTGATTTCCCATTGATTTAGACTTCCTAATGTGATACTAAGTAGTACACATGTTAATTAAAGAGTAATTACGGACATTTAGCCAATCAAAACTCATTTACAAGACAATTTTTCAAAAATGTGCTTTAAGACTCCTTAAAGCACATTTTGTATTTTAACTTGTTTTCAAGCTTGGTTTTCTTTAGTAATTGATTTTATATGTTCAATAACATACAATTAAGGTATAGGTATGACCTTTAGGTCTTATAAAAACTTATCCCAAGCTTAGAGCACATTTTTGCCCATATTGACTTTAAGGTATTTATTTGTGTTTTGTTTGGTTTAATTGTCTACCAAGGTTTCCTAAGGACTTAATTAGCCTTAATAAATCATAATTGAATATCACTAAGTCTTGGTAGGCTCTTTGGGTCCCAACCAAGTTCACTCCAAGCTTAGAGCATGTTTTTGCTCAAACTGTATTTATGGTACTTATTGTTTTCACCATGGTTTAAATTGTACACTGATGTTTCTAAGGCACTTTTTAGCCTTTAAATACCATAGTTTAATGTTTAAACAACATATCAAGGTTTGGGGTATTTCAGGCATATAGCCATAATATTAAAATAAAGAAATGGATGGGTTAAGATCGGGCCTCATTAAAACCTCTCTAAGCAAAACTAAGTGGGAAAAAGCTTAGGGAGGAAATGAGTGCCCCCACATCCAATTACAAGCCTATGGGCCAATCTAACTAGTCCAAAAAGATCAGCAACTAACACGAAGATTACCAACTCCAAGCCTCAAAATTAATGTGAATCACAGAACGCCTAACTTCACACGCTACCCCACGACAAGTAAATAAGATAAACCACCGTGATAAGATGAGCTCCCATATCTCCTTATCTCAAAATGGAGAACCCTTCTGTCATTACCATCATAGGCTCACAAAAATCCTTTCCAAAAGAATTACAGGACAATAACCTCTGTTGCAACCTCTTCAACACGCAGAGAATTTGTTGTAATTCTAACAATAGGGCAAAAAAACCTTCCTGAAATTTTGGATCCCTGCTGACTCCATCTGCCCCACTCAATTGCTCACCTATGATTGGATTTGACTGAGAATATTAGCCATGGTGAGTGGTATAAGGAACTTGACACCCTAGTTGGACTAGAAGAATAACATATTTCGTCGCTTCTCTTTCTACGTTAATGATTTTGCCCTCCTTATTCCTCGCTGGTGCTTCTTGATTTGATAACGATGGTGGTGGTGTATTGTTGGTAGTTTCTTCATGGGTACATAAAAATAACTCAAGCTTGATGTTAAGCATACAGGGAAAGGGGAGCATATTACTCCAATCGTTCTCTTGCCATGAGTGATTACAACTCCACTAATTCAAGTCTTGCACAAGCACTAAAAGTACATCAGTTTATAGGTCTGAAGCTACCCTTCGACATCACTGGTGTCATAAGGCCAAACGAGTGACAACGTAGCTTGATTGGAGAAGCTGAAAGCCAAGGCTGGTGAAAAAGGTTGACGATGTCACATTCTAGTAGAAAGAGAATACTTTGTTACTTGCGATCCACGATGGATTTAGGGGTTGTTCTTTTTCTTCTTTTCCCTTGGTAATCTTTGTGTATACCTTAATACAAGCTATGCAGATCTCGCGACGGAATTAGCAACATACTCAATTTCGTCGTAAAACGATGGAATCGCGAGGGATTAGCAAGCGACGGAAGTCACCGTCTGTAGTTTGCGAAGAAATTACGATGACTAGGTGACAGAATATGACCTAGAAAGATGGCAGTCTTACCGACGGACCAGCGACCGTTAACCCATCACCAAATTTACAAGGGACAGCTGTCTATCACAAACTTCTGCTAATTTAAAAAAAATAAACAAAGTTAGCGACAAACGTTTTATGTCGTCAATTTCAAATTAGACGATGTTGATTTGGTTATTTGGCTCTTCACACCAACTTATCAAAACGGCGTTGTTTTGTTTATTGGATGGAATAGCGATGGACTTGTTTGTCGCTAGTTGTTTAGTTTTATCTTGCGACACCCTCTTTCTGCTCTCATTGTCAACTCAGTTATTGTAACACCCCCGAATAACAACCAACAATTAAACGACGCGCCTAACGGTAACATGAGATGTCTACGCAGCGGTTTCTAACTCTATTCGGGTGCTATAGATGCCAACCACCCATGTGGTTGACAGACCACATTCCTAACACCAAGTTACGGTCTGCATGACTGGAAACAGCCCTCAACCAAAACTCATATACAATATAAGATACAATTCCAAATACCGAGTGTCTACAATATAACTACTAAATCATAAATCGAAAAGTACAACCCAGGTTTAGTAACAACCCATACACTAAACTTACTATTCCAAACTCAAGAGTTATGCCCAGATAGACTACCCCCATGATAGCCATCCCGCCTATGCTCCGTTATCATCCAGCTCGATACCTGTAAAAATTGGGTTGTAAAGGACTCAGCAAACTACGCTGAGTATGAAAATGTGTAGCCCGTATGTTGCCGGGCTACACGACTACTTGGTCGAATATTATTAAGTCCAATTTACATGCTATAGTAAAGCAGTAAAGCACACCACAACACATCATGATATCATACACCCTTAAAGGATAGCAAAGCATTAGCAACAAGCAACCAAGCATAACATGCTGGCATCATACAACATCAACACGCAACCAAGCACAACAAGCTGCTAGTATAGCGACAACAATCATGTAAATAATAAGATGTGTGCATAGGTTTATTATACCGTTGGTCCAAACTATGGGATCATTCAAGCGTTATGTGTTTACATTTCTTTTCCCTTGTTCCCATGGTGTGTATTTTCTTTCTCTTTCCTTGCACCAGGTCTGGGGATATAGTTTAGATCCTGTGACCTTATCGTGTAGGTGCCAATTGTTCCTTATCTCTTTAAGGCTGTGTGTGAATTCTCTTATCACCACAAGATGGAGAACGTCTTCTCCATAGTTAATCCTCCATTTCCGGCGTCATGCGTCGAGAAAGAGGGGTCACCTCTAGACCCCAGGATGTGCTCCACCAATAGTCAGTCGAAGGATCTGATGCAGATACCCACTCTCGAGCGTCCCTACCTGCGGCCTGAGAAGTCATCTTCCCGGATTATCCTCATGTTCCACCAGCTGATATTTACTTATCATTATCATTAATTGCTTGACACCATAGTGGGTGTCATTAGAAGTCCTCTATAGTTAGAGAGGAGTTTTCTCTTTGTATAGTTCTTTGTTTTGTTTACGTAGTTTGTCATGTTCCCTCTCAAAGTTCCATAAACGAGAAAGGGACTAAACTACTGTGTGCGCGCAAGTAATATGCAACAATAATACAACAAGCATATAAGCATGTCACAACAAGCAATCCAATTTCATGCTTTAGTCTTATGGTCATTGTCAAACAAGGCACACAGCAAACAAGCCGTGTAACACGGCAACATACGGACCACACATATCCATACCTTATAATAGTTGCCACAAATATATGCACAAGGGTTCCCCGCTGCTCGTGGGACTCACTCCTGTAATGATTCGAGCGGGTTAGATCGTTTGATCATACGCTATTGTTCGTAGCTCTAACTATGACTGTTGAATTAGGCTTAAATGTTATAGCAGACATTGCTAGCCCTACCGCATTAGTTTGATTCGGACTCGCCGCTTTAGGCCCAGTAGTACCATGTTGATTTAGTTTCTATTTTGTTTGTTCATCTTCTTTGAATTATCAGACTATACTTTCCTTGTTATAATCTTAGACTCTCATATCCCCAAGTTCTATATCCTCCCTCAACTCTCCTTTGTTCGAAAACTGCCGCTTAGTTGTTCTAACTTTTACATCCCGTTCCATAGTCCAAACCTTAATGAGAATTCCTAACCTTTACCAGTTGTTAATCTTATTTTATTTTCCCATCTTGGTTAACCCTTTTGAGTAGCTTAAGTAATCCCAGCTTAATCTATCACCATAACTTAGATACATTTAAAGTTACCACATTTAACACCAATTCTCCTACCTTCCCTTAATTTCGCAGGTGTCTTTGACCCCAAATCTTTCGAAGTATGCTAGGATCTTTCCTAAGTCATTCCTATCAGATTCCTTTGTTGTTAACCTTACTATATTATAGTATTTCTCCCTTATCCTTAGTATACCTTTTCATTAGATAAATAAGTCCTTCCTTGGGCGATGTCTAGAGTAACATTCAAGCCCTTCACTGTGACAGCTTTAACCTACAATCTAGGTCTTCATTCTGTCAAGATTTCTAGCTCACTAACCAGAACAACACTCCTACACATTAACCTGGCCGCCTCTCATTCTTAGTTCACCGGAGAAAAATTTTAATCTTCATAACATGTACCCCTCTTAGCTAGGCATCTTGGCAAAGTTTTAATTTTGTAACCAACTTAATACAGCACTACTTACCACCTTGGGGCTCACCTAGACAGAACCAGGAAAACACAAGAGCAGCTGAAAGTACAACCTGCCTATATCTTTATTCACTCCATGTTTAAGTTATCAAAACTGGTGTTTAATTTTCCCCAAGTGAATCGCTCTCTACCTAAGTATGTTAGCCATGTTTTAGAATCAACACCTAGTTAATATCTCCCTCATACACTCGCTAAATATCGGTTATATAGAAGTAACCAATTTTAAAAAAATCTGAAACACCCATATATGTACTTCCTCTTTCATCCCTCTTTAGTTAACTAGACTGACTCTATCATTCCCCCAAAATATTTACCCACTTAGTGAGGTGTTCCAGTAAGGTTTTAACCCAAAAATCAAGTCAACTCAACACCTATAACATTTCCGAACTTTTGTATCCTGAAACATACACTGCAGGGAAAACTGCAACCCTTAACTGACTATCCTCTCTTCTTTTTCCCTTGTAATTCATTAATCTAACTTCCAACTTCTCCCTCATTGTTTATACATGTAGTTAAGTGTTTAATCAGGAATTTAACACAAAACAGACCCAAAACCACATCGTTAATGCTGCTGAATTTCCAACAACCTGAAACCGAACTGTATAGCTGAGATTAGATTTTGTTTCTGCTTTCTAGTTCTTCTACTACTCTCTCTAATATGTTAACTTGTTTTCTCTGGTGTTCCCAACTTGTTTACCCTTAGTCTAATATGTTAGTAACTTTCTAAGCCTACCTTTCAGCTACCACAATCTTCAATATGTTTATGCATCGGATTTTACCTAGAAGAGAAATTGCAGAGTCTAACGCATTTCTGCACTGGTTTCATTAGTTGTTTCATAAAGAATTTTTTTCTGAATCAGTCAACGGGTTGTTTAGCTCTGGAATAACGGGTACATTATCCACTGCATCAGGAACTTGATAGCTATTATCCTAGAGCAATTTTCATTCCTACTCAACACTAGGAAGCGCCCGAATCCAACCCAACTACCACAGTTCCTTTGCTGTTACTGAAACAGCTCACTAACAGATCTTTCTCATTGCCGTGTGTGGCACAGTTTTCCTAAGTCAGCTTATATTATTCTCCCCTAACCACCTCAGTCAACTACTTCCCAGAACAATAACAAAACTTCCCGATAATCAAGACAAGGTTTACAACTCAGTAATTAGCTTCTAACCATTATCTTTGCTGGTTCATTAAACTAACATATAATCAGGTTCATCTGAAGAATTCCCAGCTCATTACTAACAGACCTCCACTCTTGCTCTCGGTAATTCTCAAGCCCAGTTTAACACTTGAAGCTAGGTGTTTAGACTACCATTTTAGCCAAAGTATTAACCTCACAACAGGTTGCCCTTTTTTAGATCATCCTTATCAGTTTTAACAAGATGGTTTTCAAGCAGAGTTTTACCAGCTTTCAGTTAATTGTTGTAGTCGATTATTAATCTCACACAAGGCATGAGTTTATACATGGTTTTAACTTCTCATGACTTGGTGTTTAATCCACCAGTTTGCCAGTACCTAACCCACACAGCATATAGCATTTTCTAGCCTATGGTTAGCAGGTTAACCCAAAAACCTCGAGCAAAATTTTACACAATACCAAATATAGTTTTAGGTACTAGCTTGAGTTACAACCTTGGGGTTTTTGGGGTTGTTTTTCTTGGGTTGTTCCTGGGCTCCACTTGGTTCACCCCCGGCACTAGACACAACCAGATAAGTGTGATCAGATTCTGGCGAGTTTTTGAAAACCAGACCATTGCATTTAACTCACTATCATTTTGGTAGAACTTTACCTTGTGAAGGAGGTGATCTCTCTTGGGTATTATTTTTTTCAGTTTGGTTGGCGATTCTGATTCAGACCTTTGGCTTTGCAACCGATCATGCACAAGAAAAAGGTTCCGGGTTAGAGAGTCTTTAGTGGTACTAAAAACAGAAACAAAATACACGGGGTAAGTCAGTTTATTACCTTACCTTGGGTCAGATTGCAAGGCAGTTTGGGATCAGTTTTTGGGTGATGCATGGCGAAACCTTGAGGCGGTTTATAAGAGGAATTCTCGCATGTAAAGGTTAAATAAGAAGAGGAGTTAACACCCATGTTTCCGGGCAGCAAACAGAGAACAGAAAGGAGTTAAACAGCCAAGTTTTTTTTATGTTACATACCCTTGCTTCCGTGATATTCTTGGAGGATTTTGGTTTACAGAATCTGTTTTCTTCAGAGAATCCCACCAGGTGGTTGCATGCAAGGTTCTTGCGTGCGACAAACAAAAGAGTGAGCAAAGGTTTTTCGATGAAACTTAATAGAAGAACAGAATCGGGGCGAATTAGTTCGGGGTATTACCTTTGAGCTTGGAACCGAGCAGAGATGGAGTGCTATTCTGGGAATGTCTCAGTACATTACAAGGAGCATTTCCAGTGCGTGTTGTGCAGGAAGGCAGAGAGGAAAAGAAGTTAAAGACTGAAGAATTTTCGGACACAGAAACAAGGAATGAAATGGAGGAGTTGCTTACCGATTTCCTTGCTGTTTGGTGCCAACTGGTTCCAATTTTTTTTTCGCAGAACTTGCGCCAGAGTTTAACATGCAAGGAAGATTAAGGAGGCGTGAGTTCGTGGGAGTTTATAGAGCGGGCCATTGGAATATTTTTTTCGAACACAACAGAGGTGGAAGATCATAGGGAGTGCACTAGCTTCTTTACCTCATGAGGTTTCCGTGAGCTGCTTCATTCTTTCAAGAACTTGAGCACAAGGAATCGGACATGCACAGAGGGGATCAAAGCGCTTGGGTTAATTGTGCCAGCCACACGGAGGAACTGAAGGGATTGCATGCCGGTTTGAAATATGATAGAAAGAGAGGAGGTTGAAGGATTTCGGCAGGCGGAATTCGAAAGACCATGCACTGTCCTTCTCTGTACTTGTGCCATGCGTGAGTCAAGGTTGGGAAACAGAGAAATGCTATGCCTGGGGAAAGTGGAAGGAGTGGAGTGGGTTTCTCAACCAGGGCACCAAACGCGAGAAAGGAACAGTGGCTGAAAATCAAGGAAGGTGATTTGCATGCACAGATGGAAGGGATTGCGTGGTCTGTCAATTGGGCTACAGGCGCAAGCGAGAAAGAAAATAAGAGGCCACAGTTAGAGAACAGGGAGTAATTAGTTTGTAGAGAAGTTGGAGAGATTAGTGAACGCTTAGGTATATCCATGTAACACGTGGGTTGGTCGGTTGGAGTTTAGGACCTCTCCTGAGTGGGGCTGATTTATTGTTAGTCTATCCATATTGTACATATAAGTAACGTAGCAAGAAAATAGAGTTAGGTAACACTTAACTAGTTGGTTTACGCTTAAGTCCACGAATATAAAACGGTGAGCACAAATACTTTATGCTATAATGTTACCAGTACATGTTTGTATCCGACAACATAGTTCGTATATTATACCCTCGTAAGATATGTTATCTAGTACCCTCGTTATTTGTCGACGATTACCCAATTTATTTTAGTTTGCAAAACGCGCTACACTTGTGTCGCGTACCCAATATCCCAACCTGGAGTAATTTACTTTCGCTCGGTTGTATTGCTCAACGTCAAACCGATGAGCACCCAAGTTTATATTTAAATGTAACTTTCTATCACATTCCTGGACATATTTATGCTCCTTAGTATCCTATGTTATGGGTTATAGCGTAATTACACTAATGTGACCGGTTACTAACATACCACACATATTCACAATTTAATGTGTTTTAATTATTAGGGGTGTTTCAGCCTACCCCCCTTAAAGAGACTTTGACCCGAAGTCTTGTCTCGTTAATTACCGTTTGTATTCTGGTCACTCACGGGGATCCAATCCCGAATTCGTTCGCACTAACCAGGGGACCATGTCCCGCAACTTCCACGGTTCAAGCACCATGCCACATATGTGGCTTCACCAAGTTCTCAATAATATTTCCAATGTACCAGTAATATTCATAAACCGTACTCATATATAATCAAGAGAACCAGTCATTCATTCATAACCACAATGCATCCAAAACAGTCCATACACAGTTCACACACATAGCAACGAAAACCACCCATCAAACGAGCAACAGAACTACAAAAGCGAAACGCGCCTACCCCCCTTAAAGTGTATTACGCCCACGTAATCCTTATTATACCATCCTAGAACCTTGGTTCGAGATGTTTAAGTCTCATAGAGCATTCTAGTTCCTATACAATGTGGCTCACATTATAATCTCATCAAAGGCCTTGACCATGTTAAGCAATCAAGGACTCTTATCGGTAGTCGTACCGAACTAGAAACGGATTCAGGTTTAGCCTCTCTAGGTTTAAGGTATTGGCCGATAGGTCACTTGTTACTCAACTGGAAGATGTGCGATATGGTCCACCAGCTTTTGTTGTGTGACTCTGACTACCTTCGGGTTTAGTTTTCTCTTACTATGTCTTCCACGGGGGTGCATGGCTTAATTTTATAGGAGTAAAAGTCTCTTGACTGACATGGGGTATTTGAATTTGTACACAGTCTCGGTGGGTTGTAGCTTAGCTATCCATTAACTCTGGAGGTTAGAAGTTCATGCTGTTAGTGCGCTTTTAAACGTTTGAATTGTTCTTTCTGGCTGACCTTTTGGCTTTAATTATTTAGTTCTTTGTATTTAAATGTTATCGACGTGTCATTGTTACCACGTTTTGTTTAGTTTATTTTACCGCTCATATTTATGTGTAGCTAGCTAGTTTACTCTCCTAGCATTACTACCTTCCTTTATCCCTTAATGTGTACAGCCAAATTATGGCCTTGACACTGCTCGTTGACTTCAATTAGTATCAATCAAAAGGTTACCAAATTATATGTGTTAGAAGTTTCTGTGGTTGTAACCTCTAAGTTTTGAGTCATGTATCAATGTGTTCTAACCCTGACTTATAAAATTTCCTACTTATTGGTAGTTCATGTATCCACTTGTAGGAGGTTTTGAGAGTTATCCAACCCTTACGTGGTCAGCGTAAGTGTTGAACTATCATTCCACCCCAATTTGTGCTCAGTATCACTTGACCTGACCAGGGTTAAGTTCAACCATGCACGTCCAACAACAATCAACCAATTTAATTATTACCCTCCATGCTTCTAGTCATCTAGCCATCAATTATTAAATTAATCCTTTAAATTTTCCAACTATGTATACATCTAAATGTGTTATAAGTTCCAAGGTTGTATTTGAATTACAATACCCTTTTGTCTTATATATATATATATACGCACATATGATTGTTTCCATCAATTTAATGGTATATTGGTACATACTTTCGTATCCTCCTGATATTATGAGTTCTTTTCATTTCAAGTTCTCATATTATTGAGTGGACTTGTTTCAGTCATCCTCTCTTTTATGATCACAATGCGTAACCAGGCTTTCCTGGATACCGGATTTCACCGGCTCAGATCTATAAATCTTTAGCCTAGTATGGATATAGGTGATCCATCCACACCATATTTATAGATATAGTATGGATTTAGGTGATCCATCCGCACCGTATTCAGAGATATAGTATGGATATAGGTGATCCATCTGCACCGTATTCATAGATATAGAAACAACCAACAATTAAGCGGCGCCGGAAATGGAGGATTAACTATGGAGAAGACGTTCTCCATCTTGTAGTTTTGGCTCTGATACCACTTTCTGTAACACCCCCGAATAACAACCAACAATTAAACGACGTGCCTAACGGTAACATGAGATGTCTACGCAGCGGTTTCTAACTCTATTCGGGTGCTACAGATGCCAACCACCCACGTGGTTGACAGACCACATTCCTAACACCAAGTTACGGTCTGCATGACTGGAAACATCCCTCAACCAAAACTCATATACAATTCCAAATACTGAGTGTCTACAATATAACTACTAAATCATAAACCGAAAAGTACAACCCAGGTTTAGCAACAACCCATACACTAAACATTCTATTCCAAACTCAAGAGTTATACCCAGAAAGACTACCCCCATGATAGCCATCCCGCCTACGCTTCGTTATCATCCAGCTCGATACCTGTAAAAATTGGGTTGTAAAGGACTCATTAAACTACGCTGAGTATGAATATGTGTAGCCCGTATGTTACCGGGCTACACGACTACTTGGTCGAATATTATTAAGTCCAATTTACATGCTATAGTAAAGCAGTAAAGCACATGACAACACATCATGATATCATACACCCTTAAAGGATAGCAAAGCATTAGCAACAAGCAACCAAGCATAACATGCTGGCATCATACAACATCAACACGCAACCAAGCACAACAAGCTGCTAGTATAGCGATAGCAATCATGTAAATAATAAGATGTGTGCATAAGTTTATTATACCGCTGATCCTCACTGTGGGATCATTCAAGCGTTATGTGTTTTCATTTCTTTTCCCTTGTTCCCATGGTGTGTATTTTCTTTCTCTTTCCTTGCACCAGGTCTGGGGATATAGTTTAGATCTCGTGACCTTATCGTGTAGGTGCCAATTGTTCCTTATCTCTTTAAGGCTGTGTGTGAATTCTCTTATCACCACAAGATGGAGAACGTCTTCTCCATAGTTAATCCTCCATTTACGGTGTCATGCGTCGAGAAAGAGGGGTCACCTCTAGACCCCAGGATGTGCTCCACCAATAGTCGGTCGAAGAATCTGATGCAGATACCCACTCCCAAGCGTCCCTACCGCGCGGCCCAAGAAGTCATCTTCCCGGATTATCCTCATGTTCCACCAGTTGATATTTACTTATCATTATCATTAATTGTTTGACACCATAGTGGGTGTCGTTAGAAGTCCTCTATAGTTTGAGAGGAGTTTTCTCTTTGTATAGTTCTTTGTTTTGTTTATGTAGTTCGTCATGTTCCCTCTCAAAGTTCCATAAACGAGAAAGGGACTAAACTACTGTGTGAGCGCAAGTAATATGCAACAATGATACAACAAGCATATAAGCATGTCACAACAAGCAATCCAATTTCATGCTTTAGTCTTACGGTCATTGTCAAACAAGGCACACAGCAAACACGCCGTGTAACACGGCAACATACGGACCACATATATCCATACCTTATAATAGTTGCCACAAATATATGCACAAGGGTTCCCCGCTGCTCGTGGGACTCAATCCTGTTGTGATTATTCGAGCGGGTTAGATCGTTTGATCATACGCTATTGTTCGTAGCTCTAACTATGACTATTGAATTAGGCTTAAATGTTAAAGCAGACATTGCTAGCCCTACCACATTAGGTTGATTCAGACTCGCCGCTTTAGCCCCAGTAGTACCATGTTGATTTAGTTTCTATTTTGTTTGTTCATCTTCTTTGAATTATCAGACTATACTTTCCTTGTTATAATCTTAGACTTTCATATCCCCAAGTTCTATATCCTCCCTCAACTCTCCTTTGTTTGAAAACTGCCGCTTAGCTGTTCTAACTTTTACATCCCGTTCCATAGTCCAAACCTTAATGAGAATTCCTAACCTTTACCAGTTGTTAATCTTATTTTATTTTCCCATCTTGGTTAACCCTTTTGAGTAGCCTAAGTAATCTTAGCTTAATCTATCACCATAACTTAGACACATTTAAAGATACCATCTTAAACATCAATTCTCCTACCTTCCCTTAATTTCGCAGGTGTCTTTGACCCCAAATCTTTTGAAGTATGCTAGGATCTTTCCTAAGTCATTCCTATCAGATTCCTTTGTTGTTAACCTTACTATATTATAGTCTTTCTCCCTTATACCATAGTATACCTTTTCATTAGATAAATAAGTCCTTCCTTGGGCGATGTCTAGAGTAACATTCAAGCCCTTCACTGTGACAGCTTTAACCTACAATCTAGGTCTTCATTCTGTCAAGATTTCTAGCTCACTAACCAGAACAACACTCCTACACATTAACCTGACCGCCTCTCATTCTTAGTTCACCGGAGAAAAATTTTAATCTTCCTAACATGTACCCCTCTTATCTAGGCATCTTGGCAAAGTTTTAATTTTGTAACCAACTTAATACAGCACTACTAACCACCTTGGGGCTCACCTAGATAGAACCAGGAAAACACAAGAGCAGTAGAAAGTACAACCTGCCTATATCTTTATTCACTCCATGTTTGTTATCAAAACTGGTGTTTAATTTTCCCCAAGTGAATCCCTCTCTACCTAAGTATGTTAGCCATGTTTTAGAATCAACACCTAGTTAATATCACCCTCATACACTCTCTAAAAATCAGTTTTACAGAAGTAACCAATTTTAAAAAAATCTCAAACGCCCATATATGAACTTCCTCTTTCATCCCTCTTTAGTTAACTAGACTGACCTCTATCATTCCCCCAAGATATTTACCCACTTAGTGAGGTGTTCCAGTAATGTTTTAACCCAAAAATCAAGTCAACTCAACACCTATAACGTTTCCGAACTTTTGTATCCTGAAACATACACTGCAGGGAAAACTGCAACCCTTAACTGAGTATCCTCTCTTCTTTTTCCCTTGTTATTCATTAATCTAACTTCCAACTTCTCCCTCATTGTTTATACATGTAGTTAAGTGTTTAATCAGGAATTTAACTCAAAACAGACCCAAAACCTGTAACACCCCAACCCAAAATCCAATAACCTGAACGATGATAGCTCCCAAAAATAACTAGAAATGCAGCGGAAAATATATACATAACAACGGGTGGTGCTACAACGCCGCTGGTCACCCATGTGACTAACAAGGCTAACTCCAAAATAACTTACAAATTCTACGGTCTGAGCGCTGAATACAAACCTCTTAAAACAACAAAAGTCAATAATAAAAGTACAGTACTTGTAAAATGATTCCGGTGATAGCAATCCCCTATCTTAATTCTACCCCACCTACACTCGGTCAGGCAATCTCTTCTTTCTTCAGGTACCTGGAATTGTTTAGCCATGAAATGGCTCAGCAAAATAATTTGCCGGTATGAAAAACGTGCAGCCCACAAGCTACTGGGCCACACCAACTAATTTGTCGAATACATGCAAGTCATTTTTATAAAGCTGTAAATAAGCATCATAACATAATCATAACAAGCATCCATACAGGGATAACAAAACCACACAGAACAAGACTACAGAAGGTCAAGTTAGATGTCCTGTAATCATTCACCAGTAGTCAGATCCTCACAATGGGACTAACATGTATATAAGAGTACCTCGCAGCAGTGGAGGTATAGTGACCTCGTTAAACTCCTTCATGGAGTAAGATGGTCGGGTATAATAAACCCTTAGACAAGATGGGACTCTCATACAATTTGGTGGGTAATTAGTCCCTCAGAAGATAACGTAGTTAACTCCTGCACTATAGAAAGGTGGGAATCAAACCCTCGAGAGGAATAAAGTCTTCCTCCCCACTTGAACTGTTCCAGTACGCCGCCGGTGAGTGACATAGTGCACCCAAAACTCCCGTAGAGACGTAAATTGAATAGGAGACGACCTGTGACTGGTACAGCTCCTGTAGCATGCATGGCCAGATCCAACTGGGCTCCTCGTTCTCGTAGTATAGACTTGTTAAGTGTCACTCAAGGACGTTAAACAAGAACACAATGTGTATTGTCGATTATCACGTTTAGGATAACGACGTCTGTTATAAAGTGAAGTTAGTGAGAAACTTGAGTACAAGTTCTCGGTATAGTAAAACGCAGGTATTTAATCCACTGGTCATGTAGTGTTGTATGCGTGGGACATACACGTTACAGTTAGTCTCATTCACGCACATAAAATAACACAGCAGTGCACAAGAGTAACACAACATTTTACAACAATTATCTTGGTCGTTATTTCAAACAACAGATAGCACACAAGCCGGTGTAATCCGGTAGAAAGCAGACTGCAAGAATTCCATACCGTTAACCGTAGACTGTACTTGTTTAGTTCCCGGTCAACGTCTGGTCAAAAAATGTCCTAGAACAGGATTAATCTGAGAGTGTTAATTTATGTAACTCTCGTATAATAATTTTATTGATTCATGAAACGATTTCATATTCGTTACTTCATGTGAGGTTTATTTCTTTATACTTAGGTAGTTTCTTTAACCTCTTTTCCTTATTATTATTTAAGGTATTTATATGTTTCCAAATCATGTAGCCTTAATTTATAAAACTTATATTGTGTGGTAATTCCTTTCA
Organism: Limonium bicolor; assembly: GCA_023374045.1. Taxonomy (NCBI): domain Eukaryota; kingdom Viridiplantae; phylum Streptophyta; class Magnoliopsida; order Caryophyllales; family Plumbaginaceae; genus Limonium; species Limonium bicolor. The sequence continues at coordinate 370,968,979 of CM041777.1, read as the reverse complement.
ATTACCTTATGATTGGATGTATAACTTATTTGTTATTTCTTGTGATTTATTCTTAGATCCTTTAATGTATATAACTATATATTCACGTACCATTTATGTTACATGTTTTACATTTGTCCAAATGACATAATAATTTATAATTTTATCAATGACATTTATTGGTCGTTTGTTAATTACTTCTCCTCTTAACTTTATTTTTAAATATACTATAACTCCAAATATTATTTGGCGTTTCCACATTAAATTCCTTATATTCATTTCCTTTTGATTTACTTTAAAAATCTAAAATGTATATATTTTATACACATGTATTGTTTATGATACTTATATATAATTTTCTAAATGACATATCCACTTAATAAATCCTCAAATTATATTTACTTGTCACACATGGACATATTATTCCCATATCTTTTATTGGTCACAAACTAACCCCATTTAATATTATTTCTTTTACAAGTAAATTACTTGTACTTGTATATCATATAGTTTTAATTCCATAAATCCTTAAATCATAATTTTCTTTTTTCTAAATTCCCTAAATATCCATATAGGACCTACAAATATTTTTTTTAATCCCATAAATACATCATACTTTTCGGTTATTATATTATAACCTCATTTATTTCATAAACTTTACTTTACACTCCAAATACATTATAATACATGGTTTCATTTCCTTAATTAATTAATTCACTAAACTACCACTATAAATTTGGTAATTATTATTCGAACATCATAACTTTAATAAATCACCAATTAGCCACATTTATTTTCGGCTATGCCATGTAGCTTCTTATAATTACATCTTTACCTCAATAATTTTATATAAGTTACATATTAACTTATAAACTATAGTTTTAATATTTAATTTCCTTAATCACCAAGTGGACATTTATATTTCTACAAATTATGCTTTCGCCCCATATAAGATCCGGTTTTATAGTTAAACTCTTATAAATTACATAATCACCCCAAAACTTTTATAAACTTAATATTTCATGTCATAAATCATTTTAACCCAAAGTTTTCGGTCAACATTTTGACCAAGGTTAAATTTTATACTTAATACATTAATATACCCATAAACTTATATGAATCTCGGCTTTACACCATTCTTTCCAAAAATTACAATTTAACCTCAAAATCTTATAACCTTTACATAATGTCTTATAAACTATAGTTTTAAATATTTAATTCCTCAAAATTTCGGAAGTGAACTTTATAACTCTCTTAATTATGGATTCGCCCCATGTTAATCTCCAAATTTTCATAATAGCTTTTATAAATTACACAATAGCCCAAAACTTCATAAATTGTTATTTTAACACTTGTTTAAATTATCTAAAATTCATAAACTTAATTCCTAACCTTATATTATATCATAATTATCCCAAGGAAGCCTTTTACTCTCGGCTTTTATGGTATTTACACCAAACTTTGTAAAATTTGCATTTAAGCCACATAAATTAATTAATTAGCCATTTAAGCACCAATAAAATATTTTGGGAATTTTCATGAGATGCCCCTGAGGTTTGACCGAATTTCACCAAATACCCCTACCTTTTCAGAATTACTATGAGATACCCCTAAGATTTATTTTTTAATACCAGATACCCTTCCGTCTATTTTCTCAGTAAACGTCCATTAACTTTTTCAATTTCTTCCCATTTTACCCTTAATCCAATTTTTCATGAGATACCCCCACATATTTGTAACGACTACTTTCACAAGATACCCTTGCATGTTTCAAATGGCTAGTTTCACCAGATACCCCTGTAACGGGTACTTTCACCAGATACCCCTGTAACGGGTACTTTCACAGATACCCCTGTAACGGGTATTTTCACCATACACCCCTGCAACATAAAATAGCTAGTTTTGGCCTATAAAATCAGAAAAAACATAACATTTTGACATTATAGTTTTCATAATGTGACAATGTCTTCCTCACAATCAAGTTACTCGGTCACTACTGTTGCTGAAGGTAGAAGATGCAATTGTGGAAGAGAAGCTGAAGTCCTTGTTTCAAGAAAAAAACACTTCATCCGGAAGAATGTACTACAAATGCTTACATTGCAATAGACGGATAGATTGGGCAAAACCACAACTAATCAACAGATTCCAATGGCACAACAACATTATATCCTTAACCAACAGAGCTTAGAAGCAGTGCAACATGAGCTGATGAAGATCAAGGAGGAAGTGAAGGACTTGAAGATGCAAAGTTCAATGGGGGTGAGGGTAGGAGTATTTATATGCATATTCTATGTATTGTTGCTGCTGAAAATGTAACCAAATGTTAGAAAGGTATTGTTGCTTCTGAAAATGTAACCAAATGGCACAACAACATTATATCCCCAACTAACAGAGCTTAGAAGCAGTGCAACATGAGCAGATGAAGATCAAGGAGGAAGTAAAGGACTTGAAGATGCAAAGTTCAATGGGAGGGTAGGAGTATTTATAAGCTGAAATATTAGTTGCTGGAACTATGTAAATGCACTAGCTTAATGTGTAAGCTGCTGCAACTTTGTGAAATAATCAAGCTCAAAGTACAGCTTTATTATACTTCTGTATTTTTTACATTTCTAACATTTGGTTACATTTCAGCAGCAACAATACATAGAATATGCATATAAATACTCCTACCCTCACCCCCATTGAACTTTGCATCTTCAAGTCCTTCACTTCCTCCTTGATCCTCATCAGCTCATGTTGCACTGCTTCTAAGCTTTGTTGGTTGGGGATATAATGTTGTTGTGCCATTGGAATCTGTTGATTAGTTGTGGTTTTGCCCATCTATCCGTCTATTGCAATGTAAGCATTTAGTAGTACATTCTTCCGGATGAAGTGTTTTTTCTTGAAACAAGGACTTCAGCTTCTCTTCCACAATTGCATCTTCTACCTCCAGCAACAGTAGTGACCGAGTAAGTTGATTGTGAGGAAGACATTGTCACATTATGAAAACTATAATGTCAAAATGTTGTGTTTTTTCTGATTTTATAGGCCAGAACTAGTTGTTTTATGTTGCAGGGGTGTCTGTGAAAATACCCGTTACAGGGGTATCTGGTGAAAGTACCCGTTACAGGGGTATCTGGTGAAAGTACCCGTTACAGGGGTATCTGGTGAAAGTACCCGTTACAGGGGTATCTGGTGAAACTAGCCATTTGAAACATGCAAGGGTATCTGGTGAAAGTAGTCGTTACAAATATGTGGGGATATCTCATGAAAAATTGGATTAAGGGTAAAATGGGAAGACGTGGAAAAAGTTAACGGACGTTTACTGAGAAAATAGACGGAAGGGTATCTCGTATTAAAAACTAAATCTCAGGGGTATCTCATAGTAATTCTGAAAAGGTAGGGGTATTTGGTGAAATTCGGTCAAACCTCAGGGGCATCTCATGAAAATTCCCAAATATTTTTAACTCTCCAAACATTATAATATAAGTTTATATACATAAGTAGCTCATTAAAACCTATTCTTCACCAAAAGTATTCGGCCATAATTTTTAAGATACCTTATTGTATACAAAAGTTGATTTATAAGTCGTAATAATTATACATAAATACATATGAGTCATATAACTCATGTAAAAATTATTGTAATGTCTTAGATTGATTTTTAGCTCAAAATAGAGCATATTTGCCCTTGACAAATCGGCTTGAATTTGTATTTAACATTGATAAATTTTGTGACACAAAAATGTGTCTTAAGGTAAATACTTTCCATATATGTTATAGATTATATTTTTGGTACATGTTACCATGTAGTTTCGGTTTTAGACTCCTTAGAAGGTATACATAATTTTTGTATAATTTTTAGGAGCTTAACCAAGCTTAAAACATAAAGATTAGCTTAGTAAACTTACTTCTTAACAAGGATGGTTAAGTGCTTGAACTCTTCTTGAATCTCCAAGCTTTCTCCAAAGGAATTTTGATGCTCCACTTCGGTTCTTATGCAAGAAGTGAAGGAGTTTAGGAATTAGATCTTTAACAAAGATCTTAAGTAGATTTGTAAGTAGTTTTCCAAGGATTTACCTTAAGCTTTTCTCCTTAGGATTTCGGCTCACTTAAGATGGATGAAGAACAAACTTTCCTTCATGAAAATGAAGAAGAAAAGAACCTTAGAAGAAGTAGAACTTGGTTACACATAAAAATGTGCTTTAAGGATTTTCAAGCATGAAAAATACCTTAAGGTAACTTTGAGATGCTCCTTGGATTAATGTTGATTTAGACAACCTCCTTGGAGTATATGTTGATGCCGAATTGCTATGGTTGTGCTAGGAAGAGTTTTACTTCAAGGCTTGACAAGAAATGCTAGGAAATTACCTTAAAGATGAAGATAGAAGTTAAATCTCCATTAATGGACTTAAGAGCTTCAAAGGAAGAAGATGAAAGGAGAAGAAAGGAGCCTTACCAACCGGTTGCAATGTGTGAAAGAATTGGAATTGCAACCGTATGACTTAGGCTAGTTTGGAAGGAATTTTGCTTTGTTTATTTTGGACATTATCATATGGCATGTTAGGTAATGATTTTATTTATTGTTCTGCTTTTGATTTTAGGCTCAAAAATCCCTTCAAACAAGGATAATCTCGGTCATGTGAAGAGGTAAGACAATGTGGAACAAATTATGGAAACTAAAGGACAAGGTAAGTTAGGTATGTCTAGTTTTCTTTTGAATTTTAATTGTTGAATGTTGTCTTATTTCTCCCTTGATGATCCACGAATTGGGGCTTTTTTTAGGCCTCTTCAATCGGCACTAACATGGCTTAGACAAGCATGGAGTTGTCACTTGACATTAAGAAATCAAAAAGTAGATTCTAGATCTACTTTTTGCTTTAATCATTTTTATTCTTGTCTATCTAACATGGCCTTGTTTCCTTGCAGAATTTCGACAGCATGGAGGTCAAATGAGACCTACATTCTTTTGCCATTAAGTATTATAGCACATGGGAAGGTGAGTCACCATGTTCTATGCCTTTTACAAGTTTTAAATGCAAATTTTATACTAGTTTTTAGGTAGAAAATAGGCCCCTATAGAGCCCCTTGTTTGACACTGCCTTTAGTTGATTTAGAGGGTCCTTTTATCCCTATTTAAGATTCCTAATTCGTGGCATGTCAAAAACTAAAAGGTAATTGCGTAAAACGCGTTTTAGTGACACCCGAAGGTGCGTTTTTGTGCTCTAAGGATATTTTGGGAAATAAGTTGTCTTTTTGAGTTCAAATTGTTTATAACCATTTATTATGGTAAATAATGATATATTAAGGTGTTACATTGAGTTATATGGGGTTACATCAACCCATGACATAATTTTCGGGCTATCGGGACACTCCCGAGGCAAAAAAGAGCGTTAAGGAAACTCCCCGAGGATTTTGTTGAATTTTGAGAAACTAGTTCGTGTGTTCTCTTTAGAATGATTATTAATGATTTTAGGAACTCTAGGAATGAATTTTATAGGAGTTCGTGCCGCCTCGGCACCTCTCCGGGCTTTTCGTGCTTTAAGGGGCGTGCGTGAGCACTCCCGAGCGTTTTGCGTTTTTGACTAGATATAGCCCAGGGACTATGTTTTTATAGTCATATAATGAGGGTATGACCATTTGGTTTGAGTCTTAGAAGGTCACACAAGGTCATGCTTAATCGCATGTTTCTAAGGCGTTTTACGAACGTTCTTCTTGTCAAGATGTTTAGTGCGCATCTTTGACCTTTGATGAGTTATTATATCTTCATAATATATACAATAGGTGTAACATAAGTTGTTACATTTATCTAAATGTGTATTTCAATTTATTGTAGCATTTATAGATGCTTAGGCATTCGTAAAGTATTTACGTTGCTCGTTTGTATACACGTTGGTATTGTTCTTTCCTTGGTGACGCTCTTTCTATCGAGCTAGTTATGCAAGAAGTTTAGTCCTTGTTAATAATCGTACACGAACATTTGTACGAATACGTTTAGTAAAATTACGCCAGTTAGCGTTTATGGTAAAATGACTATTTTTACGTGACGTTTGCATGCGTGAGTTTGCATGTGCACGCGTAGTACTATTAATTTATGTAACGTTTACATGCATAGCTTAGCATGCTTAACTAAAATGATCTGTTTCTAGGTCAATTCTCCATTATTTAATAGTTTAAGGTATTAATTAGATTTGGGGTATTTCAATCTACCCCCCCCCCCCCTTAAAAAGGACTTCGCCCCGAAGTCTCGTTTCTAAGTTCGAATGGTTGTGGGGAATCAAGTTCCACTAAGCATCCACAACTCAATTCTATTTTACGGATCAAGTCCCAAGTTTCACTACTTTTAAGTTCGTAGTATATATTCAATCATAACATACAGTGTAATGAGCATGAAAGGTCATCACCAAAAATACTTTAGTGCAGTGCAACGTAGTGCTACTAATTCATTCATAGTAGTAGCATAGTACAGATCATGCAAAACCGGAGTCATTCCAATATAGGTAACGTAGTACACATCATCATGTAAAACAAAGTAGTTTCAATATAGTGTAACGTAGTACACATAATCCATTCATGCCAGTGTAACGTAGTACACATCATCAAGTAAGAGTTCATAGAATCACAAAGTCAAACTTGTAAACATACAAATCACAGTGCACAGTATAATGGAAGTGTACTTCCATGCTAAAACGCAATAGGCTCTCCCCCCCTTAAAAGAGGGGTACGCCCACGTACCCTAGACTAGTATAGCTAGTCGGTAACTAGTAAAGGAATCTACAATGTCTAATCATTATGGAATAGTTTTAAATACGCTCGTAGGTGGTATGTTAAAGTTTATTTATGTACATATGTATGGTTGATGAGTTTTGTTCATCATTTTCTTCATTTGGTTACCATTGTTGATCTTGTCTGGACCTCCGTCCGTTTACGGGGTATTGCCCCTAGAAAAAAAAATCTGTGTATTCTCTGACATGTTCTATTTTGCATTATAGTGCTTTTATACTTGAATCCCGTATGTATGGGTGAAGGGATTTACCATCTTGGTTGTTGCCGATATTATTCCATGTCTTGTTTAGACTGTCGGATCGATGTGTCGCGTTATGCTACTGCTCCCGATTATCTTTTCTCTAAGTAACTGCTAGTTGCAGCATAGTTGGTATTCCTCATTGCATATCTTATTACTGTACGTCGGCTTCCAATAATATTGTAAAGTTTACCCATCCTGTGATGCTCAAGCGCATGTCATGTATCTTCCATTATCCTTTTGAGCAAATCTACTACGAGGTTCTTCCTTAACGTGGCATATACTGTAATACAGTTCGCCTTCCATTTGATTTTTCATCGTTGAGTTCTTCACGAGTTTCACTTGATTGTTTGTGCCTGTATGCTTATTTCTGATAGTTGCCCATGACGGTGATTCCACCAAGATTCTTCTCGTCAATATTACTGAGGCGTCTCGCTCATCATCCGAATCTCCATCACTTTCTTTTGAGTACAGTGTTAGTTATTTCCCGTGTTCTGACATTAGTCGTCTTCGCATGTAGGGTACCTTCCTGTTATATTTCTACTTACCTGTTCCATATAGGATTATTTCTTGTCAAGTCCATAAGCTCTCGCATATTCAGTTGAAGCATTCTTCTTTCCATGGGTCCTTATCCGATTAGTTTGCTATATATAATCTCCATTGATAGTGGTAGCGTCCAGATAGTGGGGTTCATCATCTTGTTGGTGTTGCTGAAGCATCCAGTGGCTCAGTTGTTGTAGCTGTAAGGTTGTAGTAATCTTGTTGGTCTCAAATGTATTTCCTATTCATTGTCTCCTGTAAATGCAATCGTCGGCGTTCGGGTTTTGTATAATACTAGGGCATATTAAAATTCGTCTCTTTGATCTTCAGATCATCATCTTGTGTTTCTGGTATATTCGAGTTTACTGTCACCATATTTGGTTTTCACTTTTCAATATAGGGTATGAGCTACGGTCGAGCCGTGCATCTTGTATATAATATAGGAATATTTCCTGTTATTACTGATTCGCAAATTGTCGGTAGTACATACACGATCTTTTATTGATTGTTCATCAGGTATACCACAGTAGGGTTCCCGTTAAGGTTTCTAACAAGGTACAGTTTTCTCACAATTTCACATGTTTTCGCGGTTTATGAATCAACTCATGTGAGTTTAGTATAATGTTTCTACTCTTTATGTTCTACCATACTTATAGGTAGGTTCCCGTTTAATATACTGGGTTTGAATCATAAAGTAAGACATGAAAGTCTATCTTTCCCTTCTCTGTACTTGTGTCATGCGTGAGTCAAGGTTGGGAAACAGAGAAACGCTATGCCTGGGGAAAGTGGAAGAAGTGGAGTGGGTTTCTCAACCGGGGCACCAAACGCAAGAAAGGAACAGTGGCTGAAAATCAAGGAAGGTGATTTGCATGCATAGATGGAAGGGATTACGTGGTCTGTCAATTGGGCTACAGGCGCAAGCGAGAAAGAAAATAAGAGGCCACAGTTAGAGAATAGGGAGTAATTAGTATGTAGAGAAGTTGGAGAGATTAGTGAACGCTTAAGTATATCCATGTAACACGTGGTTGGTCGGTTGGAGTTTGGGACCTCTCCTGAGTGGGCTGATTATTGTTAGTCTATCCATTTGTACATATAAGTAACGTAGCGAGAAAATAGAGTTAGGTAACACTTAACTAATTGGTTTACGCTTAAGTCCACGAATATAAAACGGTGAGCACAAATACTTTATGCTATAATGTTACCAGTACATGTTTGTATCCGACAACATAGTTCGTATATTATGTGAGCCTCGATTTTGAACCCTATCCTATGTTGATTAAAGTTGATTAGGATCTAACCGGGTTTTAGGTCCACTTATAACCTAAGATTAAAACTATGTCATATAACAAAAATTATTAAACCTAAGCTAGCTCACTGGAACCTATTAAGAGTCGCCACCTAATTTCCTAGAGATCAAATTAGGAAAGGAGAGTTCGGGTTCGGGGGCTTGATATTCGACTTAGTTAGGGTTCAATTACTTTCATTACCCCTAGAAGTCGTTTTTCCTCTACTTAGTTTAATTACGGCTTATTACGAGTCGTTTTAAGCTAAGTGCGCGAGCTTCTGTTTTTTTTTTTTTTAGCATTTTTTGACTGAAAATAAAAGTGAAAGTTGAAATTACCTAAACTAGGGTTTCGGAGGCAGAATTAGGTCAAATTTTGTTTCCGTCCGTAGCCACGGACCTAATGTCCGTAACCACGGACCCTAGTTAATCTATGTGAAAATAAAAGTCGAATTAAACAGAAAACAAAAAATTTGAAAAGTCCGGGGCCACGGACAGGATGTCCGTAGGCCCGGACATAGTTTAACAAAACCTAAATTTTTAAAATTTTAAAATCCCGCCGCCGTCCGTGGGTGTCCGTGGTCCCGGACCATAGGTCCGGGATCCCGGACCACCCACGGACGGGGGTTTTATGGTGGTTCCCGAAGGTGTTTTCGGCTCAAAATTTATGCACGTGTAGCCTGAAAGGTGTACAATTCGTTAGTAATTGAAAGATTGCAGTTTGAAGTCGAATTATGTACGAAACTTGGCGAACAAGTAACAAGGCAGAAACAAAAGTAATTAGCAATACAGAAGCGTAAAAAGGTTAGTTTGAACCCAAAATTTGACAGAGAGTTAATAAGGTCGTGGAGAGTTAGAAAAGTAGAATTGCAACCTGTTTTACCTTCGAATTTAGGAGGATTCTTCACGTCGGGATTCTTCGGAGGCCTCGTTGATGGCGGATCCAGAAGAACTTCGAACCCAGCTTCTGACTCCTTGTTGTTCTTGATGTTCTTCACGTTTTGGTGCTGTTTTGGTGGGGGTTTGATGATGGATGATGTTGTGGGAGTTGAAAAATGTGTTTTGGTGTTGATTTTGGTGAGATTTCGGTGTTTGATCGTGGCTCTGGGGTTCAAAACGTGGAGAGAGAGAGACGGCTGCCTTCTTTGAGAGTCTAGGGTTCTTGAGCTTCTTCGTTGATCATGGGATAAGGTTCCTTATATAGACCTCTTTAAAGATAGAAAAATCCGGTAAAAACCGAGATTTACCGACGTTTTAGCTCAAGGGCTTCCAAAAGGAATTTGATTATGAAATTTCACACATGGGTAAAGGATGATATTTCTGATTTTTCTAAAGTGGAATCGAATTTTTTGGATATTGGAATATTTTTAAATTCAATTTCTCGTCAGATTCAATCAGAAATTGCTAGAAAATTATTGGAAATTCGAAAAATCAAAATTCCAACGCCATTATGCTTAAAATGTCATCCTCCATCTTGGGTAAAAATTTCAAAGCATTTTGAATTGATTTGACCCTTATTTGGAGGAGAGAGAAAGCCTGTAGGGGGCTTAGGGGCCTTGAAAAATTACGAAAATGGCCCTGGAGATGACTAAGCTGTCCCTAGCACTCTGAAATGTGCCGATCGATCTGGGAACCCTCACTACTAGCCTATTAGAAGAGACTCTCCTCCGGGGGGTTGAAATTTTGGGTATAACAGATTGCCCCCCGTCAACTAGACTTTGTAATGGAAATGAAAAGGCTAGTTGATGCTTGAGTGATACCCCAAAATTTTGGATCTTAAAAGACCCCTCGTGCAATTGAAAACCAACAAGTTGTGTCGAGCTGTTCTAAGGCGCTGACTACCTATGAGTAAAGTGGAAGGATGTCGAGCGATTCTAAAGCGTCGGCCACCTAAAGGTAAAAAATGAAATAATGTCAGACTATTCTAAGGCGCCGACTACCTATAACGAATGAGATGATGTCAAGCTATTCTAAGGCGTTGACCACCTATAACGAATGAGATGATGTCAAGCTATTCTAAGGCGTTGACTACCTAAAATGAAATGAAGTATGCCGAACATTCTAAGGGGTCGGGAACCTGTAATGCAAATGTAGATGTCATGCAGAAAAAGATGATATGATGATGATATGCTAACGATGCTGATGATGCTCGGATGCTTCTGGGGACCGAAACCCGTTCCAATGCTCCTGGTTGGTATACTATGGGGACTTATTGCCTCTGCCCACCAACTGGGGTGCTGGGATAACTTCTAGATTACCAAGGGGACTTATTGCCACTGCCCACTAGTTGCTTCTCCCAAGAAGTTGACATAAAGATGGGGACTTATTGCCTCTGCCCCGCCAACTTAGATCACGCTCTATCTCGCACTGAAGATGATACTAGGTCTCGTACTGGTCTCGCACTGGATGATGATGCTCGGTCTCGCACTGATGAAACTGATGGGTCTCGCACTGAAGATGATACTAGGTCTCGTACTGGATGATGACGCTCGGTCTCGCACTGAAGAAGATGATGGGTCTCGCACTGATAAAGATGATGGGTCTCGCACTAAAAATATGATGGTCTCGCACTGACAAATATGATGGTCTCGCACTGATGAAGATGCATGGTCTCGCACTGAAGAAAATGATGGGCCTCGCACTGATGAAGATGGTGGTCTCGCACTGAAGTCTCGTACTGAATGGATGAAGAAAAAGCTGGCTCTCACACTGATTCTAGGTCTCGTACTGAATGAAGATGCTAGGTCTCGTACTGAAAGAGGAATCTGCAGGGCCTTGCGCCGATTTTAGGTCTCGAACTAAAAATGAGTTAGGAAGATAATGGTCTCGTGCAAATGATGAGAACTGATTACTGGAGTGCCAAACATGGCAATGATGATAAGATGTACGCAATCCAGATATATGAAAGATACTCGTTCAAAACAGGAAACTGTTGGTAAAGGTGCCGAACTTGGCAATGCTTGAGAAAAACCCTGCTGAAAAAGGAAAGTGAAATGATCATTTCCTGACTAAAAATTTCAAATCTGCAATTTGCTTCTTGAAAGATGAACATGCCATTGGTGGAAGTGTGTGGTGTTTATTGTGGAGGTAAGGGCTTTTGCCGGTGTTCAGGATTTGTGACAGACCTGGGATTGGGTTGTGATTTATGATGGGCTTGAGAGTGTGTGTGTGGTGGGATGGTGGTGCTCAAGCTTTGGGTTTCAATTGGTGTTGACATGGCGATTGTTGGAACCAACAATTGCCCCCATTATTTTTCCGTAGGACAATCCGAGCTAGAGTTCATGGCAACCGATCGGAACGATCGATTGCCCCCAGTATTTTCTTTGATTAAACGTGCGAACAAGTCTCATCCTCACAGGGTTGAGGCTTATTCTTTGATGTGGTGCTTCCTAACCTACACTCGATGTGGTCGGTGTTTGCACTCATTTCTCGCTCATGGTCATAACTTCTAAACCATTGAATTTGATATTTGATGGATTTACGCATTTGATCTGTTACTTTCACGTGATTGGACACACAACTATCAAGTCGGAAGTCTTTAAAGCTTATAACGTGGCCATAGGGTGTGATGAAAGACGACGGGATCATGGAGGGATATTTGAGGTATGTGGAGCTAAAATGGGTGACCAAAGCTGCAACTTGCGTCTTCTCTCAGATTCATCTTCCTTGTCTTGAAGTCGTCTAACTGCTTCATGTTGACGTTGTTTTTGAGCTTCTGGACCTGGACTTTTGGAGTTGTCCTTACACCATTTCTCTTTTTTTGTCATTTGGACTTCTTCGAGGCACTTCGGGTTCGCCTTTTTGTTTTATCCTTTCTTGACTTTGCCTTTGGGGTTCTTGTGTTTCCCGGTTTTGGGCTTCGAGAGCTGTTTTGACGTGAGCTCTTTTGATCCTGTGTCACTTTGGGACCATTTACGGATCACTTCGTCATGCTGATAGCGGCATTGCTTCTTCGGACTGATGATAATGTTATCCGAGAGTCAGGCTCCTTGCTTCCTTTGGTCACCGGGTCGGGCATTCATCATTGGCTGGGTTATTTTGTGGTGTTCATATTATCGAAAGGGATATATGAAAGGCTCAGCGGGGGTGCCTAGGGTTTAATGTCAGGGTTTACAAGCTTTTGGCTATGTGGTGCTGTACCTAGGTGCTTCGTCATTCCTGATAGTTGTGTATCCGCTCTTTGTTACTTTCCGCAGATCTAAGCGTAAATTTACAAATTATCTTCTTCGGTCGGAGTTATACCGTTTACCTCACCTTTGAATGTGGACTCACCGGAGTCGTGTAAAAATGACACGCTCGTTCACTCATGGTTTTCCCACTCAAGACACTCTCGTGAGATTTTCACTTGGAAACTCGTTCGCACATTTAGACAAAAGATAAAAGACGACGAACTTAAACTTAGATTGCCCCCAGTTTTGGTTTGGGGTTTGTGACAACAATTCGATAGATGTGGACTTTGAACCTCTTTGTGGGTTATTTGGATATTATGGGGTGAGTTGTGGTGTTTGGTTAGGCATGTTCAAATTTTTAGAAACAAGAGACAAGCCGTTCCATTGCTTAGTCAGAAAATGATTGCTTCGTGATCCTTTTCCTTAAAAAAAACTATTTTGTTTTCCTTCTTTTTTCGATGAATGAAAAATGGTTTGTACAGGAGTTGTGAAAATGGAACTATGATTTTATTTATGAATCATGAAAGAAACGTAAAGATTACAATCAGAGGTGACTGAAAACTAACTAATAAGCTACTAGGAAAATTTGAAGATGCAAGAAAACGATCTGCACACTTAGAAAAATTGGACTCCTTGCTCGAGGAGGTCTTGAATCTTATGCTTCAATGCTCGGCAATTGTCAGCATAATGGCCAGGCAACTGATGGTAGTGGCAGAATTGATTAAGATGCCTCCCCAAATGAGTGGTTCCTGGCCGAGGGGCCAGGGGCTGTAGCAGGTTTCTCTTCTGAAGCTCTTCAAACGCCTGACTTGGTGCTCGGCCAATGTTGGTGAACTCCCTTTGCGATGAGTCTCGGCGTGGTAAGGGTATTGTCCTAAGGTTTTGATGCGGAGATCTAGGTCGTTGAACCATATTCACTTCTGGGAAACTGCTTTGAGCGCAAGCTACTGTCTGAAGATAAGCCTTTTCTGGTCCTGGCTTAGATAATTTGGAGCCACTGCCGGAGTTTCTTGAGCACTCGAGCTCCAAACCTTCCTTATGAATCCTTTCCTCTAGAATACCGACTTGTCCCATCAACATGTCCAAACTCGGAAAGTACATAAATTTTAGCTCATGGTTGTGTTGTTTTCGCATGTTCTCAATTATCATGCGGATTTGCTCCTGCTCGTCCATTCTGGTAGGCATGGCTGCAGCCTTTCTCCTCCAACGCTTGATGAAGTCAGACATGGACTCACCGTCTTTCTGTCGAGTTCCTGCCAGATCGATTCTGGTGACCTCGAGGTTCTTAGCATACTCGAAATGATTTAGGAAAGCCTCGCAAACCTCCTCGTAGGTTTTGGTATTCATCTTCTGAGTGAGATACCAACGCTGAGGAGTCTCGTCTAGATAGCGTGCGAAAACTTTGGCTTTTTGCATATCGTTGAGCCCCAAGATGGACATTTCTCGGTCGAACATAGCCAAGTGAATCTGTGGATCCGAGGAACCCTTGTACAAAGCGAGTGCAGGCAGCTTCAGCTTTAGGGGAAGAGCAACTTCGGGATACGACGCCGTGGAGAAATAATCGAAGCCAGCTGGTTTGTTGGTTTTCTCTATGCGCTCAATCCTTTTCAAAACCCTTTTGACCTCTGCAGCTAGCTGGTTGTCAGGAACATCCTTCCCCATACGTGTTTGAGGATCTTGGGCCCTAACAGAGTCAATCTCGATGTAATTACGATTAAGATTTTCATCCACAAGCTTTTCCAGAGTGTGCTGGTTTGTCTCCTGGAGATTAGCCTTACTCCTCAGTTCCTCGACAATGGACTCCAAGACCTTGTACCCTTGCAGCACAGCGGCCAACTGGGCCTCGGTGTTGATCGGATTTCCTCCTTCTGCCATATCTGGATTCGGGCTTGCCTGTTTCCAAGAAGTCCATTATTAGCTAACAAGAGGAAGTGGGTTGAAAGACACTAAGGTGATAATGACACTTCACAAGGTAGATCGAAACAGGCTTAGGCTGAAAGCAAGTGGGCCAAGATACCCAGAAAATGAGGTGCTTGGGCTGAAGTATCTCTCAGGCTATGAACTGGAATTTGGACTGAAATGTAAACAGATGGCTTTGATTGGGCCTGAGAGGTGACACCTAGATCTAGGGTTTGGGGCTAGGGCCCGGATAAGAAGTCTACCTAGTCTAGAATGAGCCCTTGGGCCGGAATGTGTTTGGGCCTGGAGTAAAGCACATGGGCTGGAATGGTCCCTAAATCACAAATGGGCCCAACTTTCTTTGGGCCAGAGAAGATGGTTGCTAAGCAGAAAAAGATTTTGTTTTCGGGACTTGTGAGTTATTTCGAGTTCAGATGGATTTCCTTTTTATGGGCCTAGAACTAATTGGATAATTCAAAATGGGCCAGAAGAGAAATCACCTAAGTCTAAGCTTTTGGGCCGAAGCCCGAACGACTCACATGTTAAACCAAACAGGGCCTCTGGGCCGCAAACAAATAGAGCTGCCAATTCGTTTTGGGCTAGGTTGATGTAGGAGAAGTTCCTATCAATCTCTAGGCTGGGTAGTGGGCCGATCATACAAGCAAACAAGGCCCACACAAATTCAACATGTCCTCACTAGACGTTTAAGTCAAACCGGGTATGGATCGATCCGGAGAGGTGCTTGGGGCGCGGGCCCAGGTCACCACAAAGGAATAGGGCTTGTACGCTATTCTCTTTGGGCTTCCCCACTCTTTTCACATCACCTGAAGGTGTGCGTCTACGGTCGGGTCTTTGACTGACCAAACAAAGGGCTAGGTAAGGGCACTGCCAGGAAGACGCTTGGGGCTAAAGCCCAGGTATTAAGGGGGTGTGGTTAGACGACACCCTCCTCTTTTCCCCCGCTTATTCACATCACCTAAAAGGTGTGAGTCCCTGACAGGGGACCCTCAAAGGGTCCCGGGGTGAAATTGGTTTGTGTGGACCCTCGCTCTCATATGATGCCAAGGTGCAGAAAATTAAAGTGCGCACGAAGGTAAACAAACAGAGTAATAAAGCCATAAATAAACATTTTCGAGTTAAGCCCTCTTTCTTAAAATTAAACAAGTTAAAATTAAGAAGTTTGTCCCCAGCAGAGTCGCCAGTCTGTGAGCCTCGATTTTAAACCCTATCCTATGTTGATTAAAGTTGATTAGGATCTAGTCGGGTTTTAGGTCCACTTATAACCTAAGGTTAATAACTATGTCATATAACAATAATTATTAAATCCTACGCTAGCTCACTGGAACCTATTGCGAGTCGCCACCTAATTTTTACCTAGAGTAAATTAGGAAAGGAGAGTTCGGGTTCGGGGGCTTGATATTCGACTTAGTTAGGGTTCAATTACTTTCATTACCCCTAGAAGTCGTTTTTCCTCTACTTAGTTTAATTACGGCTTATTACGAGTCGTTTTAAGCTAAGTGCGCGAGCTTCTGTTTTTTTTTTTTTTAGCATTTTTTGACTGAAAATAAAAGTGAAAGTTGAAATTACCTAAACTAGGGTTTCGGAGGCAGAATTAGGTCAAATTTTGTTTCCGTCCGTAGCCACGGACCTAATGTCCGTAACCACGGACCCTAGTTAATCTATGTGAAAATAAAAGTCGAATTAAACAGAAAACAAAAAATTTGAAAAGTCCGGGGCCACGGACAGGATGTCCGTAGGCCCGGACATAGTTTAACAAAACCTAAATTTTTAAAATTTTAAAATCCCGCCGCCGTCCGTGGGTGTCCGTGGCCACGGACAACCCGTCCGTGGTCCCGGACCATAGGTCCGGGATCCCGGACCACCCACGGACGGGGGTTTTATGGTGGTTCCCGAAGGTGTTTTCGGCTCAAAATTTATGCACGTGTAGCCTGAAAGGTGTACAATTCGTTAGTAATTGAAAGATTGCAGTTTGAAGTCGAATTATGTACGAAACTTGGCGAACAAGTAACAAGGCAGAAACAAAAGTAATTAGCAATACAGAAGCGTAAAAAGGTTAGTTTGAACCCAAAATTTGACAGAGAGTTAATAAGGTCGTGGAGAGTTAGAAAAGTAGAATTGCAACCTGTTTTACCTTCGAATTTAGGAGGATTCTTCACGTCGGGATTCTTCGGAGGCCTCGTTGATGGCGGATCCAGAAGAACTTCGAACCCAGCTTCTGACTCCTTGTTCTTGATGTTCTTCACGTTTTGGTGCTGTTTTGGTGGGGGTTTGATGATGGATGATGTTGTGGGAGTTGAAAAATGTGTTTTGGTGTTGATTTTGGTGAGATTTCGGTGTTTGATCGTGGCTCTGGGGTTCAAAACGTGGAGAGAGAGAGACGGCTGCCTTCTTTGAGAGTCTAGGGTTCTTGAGCTTCTTCTTTGATCATGGGATAAGGTTCCTTATATAGACCTCTTTAAAGATAGAAAAATCCGGTAAAAACCGAGATTTACCGACGTTTTAGCTCAAGGGCTTCCAAAAGGAATTTGATTATGAAATTTCACACATGGGTAAAGGATGATATTTCTGATTTTTCTAAAGTGGAATCGAATTTTTTGGATATTGGAATATTTTTAAATTCAATTTCTCGTCAGATTCAATCAGAAATTGCTAGAAAATTATTGGAAATTCGAAAAATCAAAATTCCAACGCCATTATGCTTAAAATGTCATCCTCCATCTTGGGTAAAAATTTCAAAGCATTTTGAATTGATTTGACCCTTATTTGGAGGAGAGAGAAAGCCTGTAGGGGGCTTAGGGGCCTTGAAAAATTACGAAAATGGCCCTGGAGATGACTAAGCTGTCCCTAGCACTCTGAAATGTGCCGATCGATCTGGGAACCCTCACTACTAGCCTATTAGAAGAGACTCTCCTCCGGGGGGTTGAAATTTGGGTATAACAATTATACCCTCGTAAGATATGTTATCTAGTACCCTCGTTTTGTCGACGATTACCCGATTTATTTTAGTTTGCAAACGCGCTACACTTGTGTCGCGTACCCATATCCCAACCTTGAGTAATTTACTTCGCTCGGTTGTATGCTCAACGACAACCGATGAGCACCCAAGTTTATTTTTAAATGTAACTTGCTATCACATTCCCGGGCATATTTATGCCCCTTAGTATCTTATGTTATGGGTTATAGCGTAATTACACTAATGTGACCGGTTTACTAACATACCACACATATTCATGATTTAATGTGTTTTAATTATTAGGGGTGTTTCAGCCTACCCCCCTTAAAGAGACTACGACCCGAAGTCTTGTCTCGTTAATTACCGTGTGTATTCTGGTCACTCATGGGGATCCAGTCCCGAATTCGTTCGCACTAACCAGGGGACCATGTCCCGCAACTTCCACGGTTCAAGCACCATGCCACATATGTGGCTTCACCAAGTTCTCAATAATATTTCCAATGTACCAGTAATATGAATAAAATGTACTCATATATAATCAAGAGAACCAATCATTCATTCATAACCACAATGCATCCAAAACAGTTCATACACAGTTCACACACATAGCAACGAAAACCGCACATCAAACAAGCAACGGAACTGCAAAAGTGAAACGCGCCTACCCCCCCTTAAGGGGATTATGCCCACGTATTCCTTTTTGTACCATCCTAGAACCTTGGTTCGAGATGTTTAAGTCTCATGGAGCATTCTAGTTCCTATGCAATGTAGCTCACATTATAATCTCATCAAAGGCCTTGACCATGTTAAGCAATCAAGGACTCTTATCGGTAGTCGTACCGGTCTAGAAACGGATTCGGGTTTAGCCTCTCAAGGTTTAAGGTATTGGCCGATAGGTCACTTGTTACTCAACTAGAAGATGTGCGATATGGTCCACCAACTTCTGCTGTGTGACTCTGATTACCTTCGGGTTTAGTTTTCTCTTACTATGTCTTCCACGGGGGTGCATGGCTTAATTTTATAGGAGTAAAAGTCTCTTGACTGACATGGGGTATTTGAATTTGTACACAGTCTCGGTGGGTTGTAGCTTAGCTATCCATTTACTCTGGAGGTCAGAAGTTCATGCTTTTAGTGCGCTTTTAAGCGTCTGAATTGTTCTTTCTGGCTGACCTTTTGGCTTTAATTATTTAGTTCTTAGTATTTGAATGTTATCGACGTGTCATTGGTACCACTTTTGTTTAGTTTATTTTACCGCTCATATTTATGTGTAGCTAGCTAGTTTACTCTCCTAGCATTACTACCTTCTTTTATCCCTTAATGTGTACAGCCAAATTATGGCCTTAACACTGCTCGTTGACTTCAATTAGTTTCAGTCAAAAGGTTACCAAATTATATGTGTTAGAAGTTTCTGTGGTTGTAAGCTCTAAGTTTTGAGTCATGTATCAATGTGTTCTAACCCTGACTTATAAAATTTCCCACTTATTGGTAGTTCATGTGTCCACCTGTAGGAGGTTTCGAGAGTTATCTAACCCTTACGTGGTCAGCGTAAGTGTTGAACTATCATTCCACCCCAATTTATGCTCAGTATCACTTGACCTGACCAGGGTTGAGTTCAACCTTGCACGTCCAACAACAATCAACCAATTTAATTATTACCCTCCATGCTTCTAGTCATCTAGCCATCAATTCTTGAATTAATCCTTTAAATTTTCCCACTATGTATAAATCTAAATGTGTTATAAGTTCCAAGGTCGTATTTGTATTACAATACCCTTTTGTCTTATATATATACGCACATATGATTGTTTCCATCAATTTAATGGTATATTGGTACATACTTTCGTATCCTCCTGATATTATGAGTTCTTTTAATTTCAAGTTCTCATATTATTGAGTGGACTTGTTTCAGTCATCGTCTCTTTTATGATCACTATGCGTAACCAGGCCTTCCTGGATACCGGATTTCACCGGCTCAGATCTATAAATCTTGAGCCTAGTATGGATATAGGTGATCCATCCGCACCATATTTATAGATATAGTATAGATTTAGGTGATCCATCCGCACCGTATTCAGAGATATAGTTTGGATATAGGTGATCCATCTGTACCGTATTCATAGATATAGTAGGATATAGGTGATCCATCCGCACCGTATTCATAGATATTGTATGGATATAGGTGATCCATCCGCACCGTATTCATAGATATGGATATAGGTGATCCATCCGCACCGTATTCAATGTCTCTCCGTAAGATTAAGTTCTCTTAATCTTCTTGCCTAAGGTTCAACCCTAGGTGTTATAGTGAATAATTTGTCAAGTGTATACAAGCCTTTATGTCTTAGTGTATGCCTAGAATTTATATAGGACATTGCATGTTCGAATATACTTGTATTGGAGAACCGTATTACCGTTACTTTACCTAAGGTATCTCCTAGGTTACTTAGGATAATAAAGCCCACATCATTGTCCTTTTATGAGTAATATTTTCTTATTGCTACTTATATCTTAATCCAAGATTTATATTCGGTAATTTCCCCCCCTTTTTTGTCATTGTTGTTGTTTATTTGTTGTAGGGAGAGAGATTGTTATTTTAGAACTTTGTGGTAATCTTACCGAGGTTATAGTAAAACTTAGACTAGCAACCCATTGAACGGTCTTGTATTGGATTGTTTTAAGATTCACAGATGCAAAAGATTATAAGTCGACCGGGTGTGAGTCTCCCGGGACAAGTTTAATGCATGTTTTAACACTTAGTTAAACCTCACCTGAATATGGCAGTAGGTGCTCTTTGGTATGTATATCTTGTGAGCATAACCTTTATTGGTACTGGAGTTTCAATTGTATTAATTAGTGAGGCTCCATATCATTTCCTTTATAACCATAGTTAATGATATACACATGATCCAAAGGGTTTATCTTTTATAACATTGAATTCCACAGTTACCTGTTGCATTGCTTGCGGGTGTTTTAACAGTTCCTCTTTCGGAATTTGTTCCTCCATGATTGGAACTTAATTCTCTATTGTACTCAACTCCTTTTATTTGGTCTCCTTGAATAAAATATTTGATAGATGTTTGAACATAGTGGCAAATTCACTGCCATTTTCTTATCTGTTTGCTTTGTGTTGGGGCGGGTAACCAGTGCCTCATGGTAATGACTATTTACAAGGTTCGAGAGTTCTTTTTATGATCCCTATACCAATGTGTTTTTCTCAGGGAACTGCAATTATTGTATAAGAAAATTTGTTATGTCAGAGAATAAAGAGAAACGTGAGAGTTAGCAGGGAATTTATTGAATTCCATAATATTATACTTTAGTGTGTAAAATGGTGTCATGCTTCATTAAGCATTATAGATTGTACCAATTTTATGGTGTAATTTCATCTCAAACTTTATTCTCTTATTTCGTTGTTTTATGAGAGTTTTACTAAAGTTAACCTCTCAAGTATGTGAATTGGAGAATTTATCTCAATCCCATATTTGGCTTAATTAATTGCTTATTTAAGCTTTATTTATTTCATAAATCTAAGGGTATTTCGGTCCTCTTTGCTTGTGAGGTAGGGTCCTATCGACTGCTAAGCATCGACCCAAGTTTCCGCTAAAATTGGTCCCCCTATGGGTATTATCCCTTTGGCAACATCTTTGAACTTCACGGGTTGATAACATTAAGTAGATGTCGGATCGGGTTTTCCCGAGTGTGAGGAGGTTTTCTACCTCTCCAGCGTTCTTTCTATGAACTGAAATGGACCCTAGGGACGTAGAGGTTAGGTGTAGGTGTCTGTTAGGTATCCAGTAATTACTAGGGAAGAACCCTAACTAATGCGCCTCACATACTAGCCCTTAACCCCGTTTCCCCGAATTCAGTTTTTCCTATACACGGTACTTCTCTATTCCAGTCATCAGAGCGTAACTACACTCTGATACCACTTTCTGTAACACCCCCGAATAACAACCAACAATTAAACGACGCGCCTAACGGTAACATGAGATGTCTAAGCAGTGGTTTCTAACTCTATTTTGGTGCTACAGATGCCAACCACCCACGTGGTTGACAAACCACATTCCTAACACCAAGTTACGGTCTGCATGACTGAAAATAGCCCTCAACCAAAACTCATATACAATATAAGATATAATTCCAAATACCGAGTGTCTACAATATAACTACTAAATCATAAACCGAAAAGTACAACCCAGGTTTAGTAACAACCCATACACTAAACATACTATTCCAAACTCAAGAGTTATGCCCAGATAGGCTACCCCCATGATAGCCATCTCACCTACGCTCCGTTATCATCCAGCTCGATACCTGTAAAAATTGAGTTGTAAAGGACTCGGCAAACTACGCTGAGTATGAATATGTGTAGCCCGTATGTTGCCGGGCTACACGACTACTTGGTCGAATATTATTAAGTCCAATTTACATGCTATAGTAAAGTAGTAAAGCACACCACAATACATCATGATATCATACACCCTTAAAGGATAGCAAAGCATTAGCAACAAGTAACCAAGCATAACATGCTGGCATCATACAACATCAACACG
The DNA here is from genome assembly GCA_023374045.1 of Limonium bicolor. Lineage (NCBI taxonomy): Eukaryota > Viridiplantae > Streptophyta > Magnoliopsida > Caryophyllales > Plumbaginaceae > Limonium > Limonium bicolor. Next base: position 370,946,580 of record CM041777.1, on the reverse strand, counting down.
CAACCAAGCACAACAAGCTGCTAGTATAGCGACAACAATCATGTAAATAATAAGATGTGTGCATAGGTTTATTATACCGCTGATCCTCACTATGGGATCATTCAAGCGTTATGTGTTTTCATTTCTTTTCCCTTGTTCCCATGGTGTGTATTTTCTTTCTCTTTCCTTGCACCAGGTCTGGGGATATAGTTTAGATCCCATGACCTTATCGTGTAGGTGCCAATAGTTCCTTATCTCTTTAAGGCTGTGTGTGAATTCTCTTATCCCCACAAGATGGAGAACGTCTTCTCCATAGTTAATCCTCCATTTCCGGCGTCATGCGTCGAAAAAGAGGGGTCACCTCTAGACCCCAGGATGTGCTCCACCAATAGTCGGTCGAAGGATCTGATGCAAATACCCACTCCGGAGCGTCCCTACCGCGCGGCTCGAGAAGTCATCTTCCCGGATTATCCTCATGTTCCACCAGCTGATATTTACTTATCATTATCATTAATTGCTTGACACCATAGTGGGTGTCGTTAGAAGTCCTCTATAGTTAGAGAGGAGTTTTCTCTTTGTATAGTTCTTTGTTTTGTTTACGTAGTTCGTCATGTTCCCTCTCAAAGTTCCATAAATGAGAAAGAGACTAAACTACTGTGTGCGCGCAAGTAATATGCAACAATGATACAACAAGCATATAAGCAAGTCACAACAAGCAATCCAATTTCATGCTTTAGTCTTATGGTCATTGTCAAACAAGGCACACAGCAAACAAGCCGTGTAACACGGCAACATATGGACCACACATATCCATACCTTATAATAGTTGCCACAAATATATGCACAAGGGTTCCCCGTTGCTCGTGGGACTTACTCTTGTAATGATTATTCGAGCGGGTTAGATCGTTTGATCGTACGCTATTGTTCGTAGCTCTAACTATGACTGTTGAATTAGGCTTAAATGTTACAGCAGACATTGCTAGCCCTACCGCATTAGTTTGATTCGGACTCGCCGCTTTAGGCCCAGTAGTACCATGTTGATTTAGTTTCTATTTTGTTTGTTCATCTTCTTTGAATTATCAGACTATACTTTCCTTGTTATAATCTTAGACTCTCATATCCCCAAGTTCTATATCCTCCCTCAACTCTCTCTGTTCGAAAACTGCCGCTTGGCTGTTCTAACTTTTACATCCCGTTCCATAGTCCAAACCTTAATGAGAATTCCTAACCTTTACCAGTTGTTAATCTTATTTTATTTTCCCATCTTGGTTAACCCTTTTGAGTAGCCTAAGTTATCCTAGCTTAATCTATCACCATAACTTAGACACATTTAAAGCTACCATCTTTAACATCAATTCTCCTACCTTCCCTTAATTTCGCAGGTGTCTTTGACCCCAAATCTTTCGAAGTATGCTAGGATCTTTCCTAAGTCATTCCTATCAGATTCCTTTGTTGTTAACCTTACTATATTATAGTCTTTCTCCCTTATACCTTAGTATACCTTTTCATTAGATAAATAAGTCCTTCCTTGGGCGATGTCTAGAGTAACATTCAAGCCCTTCACTGTGACAGCTTTAACCTACAATCTAGGTCTTCATTCTGTCAATATTTCTAGCTCACTAACCAAAACAACACTCCTACACATTAACCTGAACGCCTCTCATTCTTAGTTCACCGGAGAAAAATTTTAATCTTCCTAACATGTACCCCTCTTAGCTAGGCGTCTTGGCAAAGTTTTAATTTTGTAACCAACTTAATACAGCACTACTAACCACCTTGGGGCTGACTTAGACAGAACCAGGAAAACACAAGAGCAGCTGAAAGTACAACCTGCCTATATCTTTATTCACTCCATGTTTAAGTTATCGAAACTGGGGTTTAATTTTCCCCAAGTGAATCCCTCTCTACCTAAGTATGTTAGCCATGATTTAGAATCAACACCTAGTTAATATCACCCTCATACACTCTCTAAAAATCGGTTATACAGAAGTTACCAATTTTAAAAAATCTAAAACGCCCATATATATACTTCCTCTTTCATCCCTCTTTAGTTAACTAGACTGACCTCTATCATTCCCCAAGATATTTACCCACTTAGTGAGGTGTTCCAGTAAGGTTTTAACACAAAAATCAAGTCAACTCAACACCTATAACGTTTCCGAACTTTTGTATCCTGAAACATACACTGCAGGGAAAACTGCAACCCTTAACTGAGTATCCTCTCTTCTTTTTCCCTTGTTATTCATTAATCTAACTTCCAACTTCTCCCTCATTGTTTGTACATGTAGTTAAGTGTTTAATCAGGAATTTAACTAAAAACAGACCCAAAACCACATCGTTAATGCTGCTGAATTTCCAATAACCTGAATTTAAAGAGTCTAACGCATTTCTGCACTGGTTTCATTAGTTGTTTCATACAGAATTTTTTTCTAAATCAGTCAACGGGTTGTTTAGCTCTGGAATAACGGGTACATTAATTATCCACTGCATCAGGAACTTGCTAGCTATTATCCTAGAGCAATTTTCATTCCTACTCAACACTAGGAAGCGCCCGATTCCAACCCAACTACCACAGTTCCTTTGCTGTTACCGAAACAGCTCACTAATAGATCTTTCTCCTAGCCGTGTGTGGCACAGTTTTCCTAAGTCAGCTTATATTATTCTCCCCTAACCACCTCAGTCAACTACTTCCCAGACCAATAACAAAACTTCCCGATAATCAAGACAAGGTTTACAACTTAGTAATTAGCTTCTAACCATTATCTTTGCTGGTTCATTAAACTAACATATAATCAGGTTCATCTGAAGAATTCCCAGCTCATTACTAACAGACCTCCACTCTTGCTCTCGGTAATTCTCAAGCCCAGTTTAACACTTGAAGCTAGGTGTTTAGACTACCATTTTAGCCAAAGTATTAGCCTCACAACAGGTTGCCCTTTTTCAAATCATCCTTATCAGTTTTAACAAGATGGTTTTCAAGCAGAGTTTTACCAACTTTCAGTTAATTGTTGTAGTCGATTATTAATCACACACAATGCATGAGTTTATGCATGGTTTTAACTTCTCAAGACTTGGTGTTTAATCCACCAGTTTGCCAGTACCTAACCCACACAACATATAACATTTTCTAGCCTATAGTTAGCAGGTTAACCCAAAAACCTCGAGCAGAATTTTACACAATACCAAATATAGTTTTAGGTACTAGCTTGAGTTAAGCCCTTGGGGTTTTTGGGGTTGTTTTTCTTGGGTTGTTCCTGGGCTCCACTTGGTTCACCCCCGGCACTAGACACAACCAGATAAGTGTGATCATATTCTGGTGAGTTTTTGAAAACCAGACCATAGCATTTAACTCACTATCATTTCGGTAGAACTTTACCTTGTGAAGGAGGTGATCTCTCTTGGGTATTATTTTTTTCAGTTTGGTTGGCGATTCTGATTCAGACCTTTGGCTTTGCAACCGATCATGCACAAGAAAAAGGTTTCGGGTTAGAGAGTCCTTAGTGGTGCTAAAAGTAGAAACAAAATACACGGGGTAAGTCAGTTTATTGCCTTACCTTGGGTCAGATTGCAAGGCAGTTTGGGATTAGTTTCTGGGTGATGCATGGCGAAAACTTGAGGCGGTTTATAAGAGGAATTCTCACATGCAAAGGTTAAATAAGAAGAGGAGTTAACACCCGTGTTTCCGGGCAGCAAACAGAGAATAGAAAGGAGTTAAACAGCCAAGTTTTTTTTTGTTACATACCCTTGCTTCGTTGATATTCGTGGAGGATTTTGGTTTACTGAATCTGTTTTCTTCAGAGAATCCCACCAGGTGGTTGCATGCAAGGTTCTTGCGTGCGACAAATAGAAGAGTGAGCAAAGGTTTTCCGATGAAACTTAACAGAGGAACAGAATCGGGGCGAATTAGTTGGGGGTATTACCTTTGAGCTTGGAACCGAGCAGAGATGGAGTGCTATTCTGGGAATGTCTCAGTACACTACAAGGAGCATTTCCAGTGAGTGTTATACAGGAAGGCAGAGAGGAAAAGAAGTTAAAGACTGAAGAATTTTTGGACATAGAAACAAGGAATGAAATGGAGGAGTTGCTTACCGATTTCCTTGTTGTTTGGTGCCAACTGGTTCCAATTTTTTTTTCCAGAACTTGGGCCAGAGTTTAACATGGAAGGAAGATTAAGGAGGCGTGAGTTCGTGGGAGTTTATAGAGCGGGCCATTGGAATATTTTTTTTGAACAGAACAGAGGTGGAAGATCAAAGGGAGATCACTAGCTTCTTTACCTCATGAGGTTTCCGTGAGCTGCTTCAATCTTTCAGGAACTTGAGCACAAGGAATTAGACATGCACAGAGGGCATCAAGGCGCTTGGGTTAATTGCGCCAGCCACACGGAGAAACTGAAGGGATTGCATGCCGGTTTGAAATATGACAGAAAGAGAGGAGGTTGAAGGATTTCGGCAGGCGGAATTCGAAAGGCCATGCACTGTCCTTCTCTGTACTTGTGTCATGCGTGAGTCAAGGTTGGGAAACAGAGAAACGCTATGCCTGGGGAAAGTGGAAGGAGTGGAGTGGGTTTCTCAACCGGGGCACCAAACGCGAGAAAGGAACAGTGGCTGAAAATCAAGGAAGGTGATTTGCATGCACAGATGGAAGGGATTACATGGTCTGTCAATTGGGCTACAGGCGCAAGCGAGAAAGAAAATAAGAGGCCACAGTTAGAGAACAGGGAGTAATTAGTCTGTAGAGAAGTTGGAGAGATTAGTGAACGCTTAGGTATATCCATGTAACACGTGGGTTGGACGGTTGGAGTTTGGGACCTCTCCTGAGTGGGGCTGATTTATTGTTAGTCTATCCATATTGTACATATAAGTAACGTAGCGAGAAAATAGAGTTAGGTAACACTTAACTAATTGGTTTACGCTTAAGTCCACGAATATAAAACGGTGAGCACAAATACTTTATGCTATAATGTTACCAGTACATGTTTGTATCCGACAACATAGTTCGTATATTATACCCTCGTAAGATATGTTATCTAGTACCCTCGTTATTTGTCGACGATTACCCGATTTATTTTAGTTTGCAAAACGCGCTACACTTGTGTCACGTACCCAATATCCCAACCTGGAGTAATTTACTTTCGCTCGGTTGTAACTTGTTATCACATTCCTGGACATATTTATGCCCCTTAGTATCACATTCCTGGACATATTTATGCCCCTTAGTATCCTATGTTATGGGTTATTGCGTAATTACACTAATGTGACCAGTTTACTAACATACCACACATATTCACGATTTAATGCGTTTTAATTATTAGGGGTGTTTCAGTTATCTTCTTCCCTCATACAAAGGTGACCGCCATCTGTGAACAGCAGCACCAAGGTAGTGGTTGCAGCTTCTTCGGCCACCAAACTCAAACTGGAAATAGCTGCGACCATCAACACCATTATTACACTGATTCTGGTCCTTCTCTACACTAGGTAAGTTTTCTAAACCCTATGTTTATGGTATTGAAATTGAATTGGGGATTTCCAAATTGGTGGTGTTTGTTTGTTAATTGATGCTATAAATTGCTGGTAATTGATGTGTTGGTGGTGTATGACTCTTGTAGTTGTTAGTTTTGGGCATTTGTTAATCTTTAGACTCAAACTAGGGTTAAATTAATATATAACCAAATTTTGTGTTGTGTTCTTTCAAATTTACGTTCTAAGTGCTAATTACTGACTATAGAGTTTGTATTTGTCAATTGTAGTTGTTAATTTTGATTTTTATTGTTGGTTTGACAAATTTTAGGTCTAAATTTTAATAAATTCAAATTTAACATTATAAATAACATAAAATTGAAGGATGGGGTGTTGTATATGTATTTTGTTTGTTTTTCAGAAAATTATATATATTAGATTGGAGTGAAAATATGTTTGATATGTAGTAGAGAACTAAAATTGAAGCTTAACACACTAAATAGAAAAATAGAATATAAATCAGCTTATGATATGTATTAGTTATAAAGTGAGGAGATGTACAATACAAAAGTGAAAACAGAAAGTCATGAATCTATCCATTCGTAGGAGATAAAATTAGAGGACAATAATTGTTAGGGTTCAAAAACTACAATTAAATTGTTGGGGCTAAAATTTAAATACATCCGAATTTATAATTGTTAAGTGCATAGAATTGAAAGGATGAAGTGTTGTACTTGTATTTGTTTGTTTTTCATATGTAAAAGTATATATATTAGATTGGAGCAAAAAGATGTTTTATATGTGGTATAGAGAACTAAAAATTGAAGATTAACATATATTTTGTATTATATTGTACAATTGTTTGTTGTACATTGTATATATTGTATAATATTTTGGATTTTGTGTTGATAACCAACAAGCTTTGGATGCTTATAAATAAGCGGGAATGTCAAAAAACAGGGGAGACTATTTAACAAAACACTTCATTAGTTATAACCATAATAGTGTTTGATTAGTATAGGTGTGAGATGGGATAGGGTATGCATGTAGGGTTAGAGATCCTTTGAGAGAGGTATAATCTCTACCTAATCGTTGAGGAAGATGAAAGAGTTTTGTCACTTTTGCACTATAACACCCTAAATGTATGGAAAACGGTAAAATTAAGTGTCCTTTGCGACATGTAAAGTTGTAGAAACAAACAGTAGCGTGAGCCTAACGTCGTTAAGCTTCATTTAGCTTAGAAGCTTCATTGTATGATTTTCTATGGAGAAGAAAAAGATCTGGATGTTTGTAAGTTTTGTACTAGCTCCAGATACAAGCCCGTCAAAGAGGTGGCAAAGAGGAGAAAAAGTAAAGTACTTTACAAGAAGAAGCGGTATTTCCCCCTCATTCAAAGGCTGAAGTGACTTTACGCTTCACCTGCAACGGTTGCAGATGAGATGGCACGCTGAACACAAGGTGGAAGATGACAACATATGTCACCCATTAGACTCCAAAATGTGGAAGACTTTGACCAAGGTTATACTGATTTCACTTTCGAGTCTAGAAATGTCAAACTTAAGCTATGCATTGATGGTTTTCAACCATTTACGGCTTTTGGAAGATAGTACTCTTGCTGGCCAGTTGTACTTACACCTTACAATTTACCGTTTGGGATGTGTATGAAAGACGAGTTCTTCTTTTCTTACAATTCTTGTTCATGGGCCTAAAAATCCTACAAGAGGATTGATTTTCTTTTGCATTCTCTTAGTGTACCTAGCTACCACTCTTTGATATGTCCCCGACAGGTCGTGAATGTGTCTTTCAGACTATTGAGGTTACTTAAGTAACTTAGTTAATAAAATGGACGTAAGTACTTCAGCTCGAATATTCCAATTCGATTGAGAATTAACATACTAGTAATTCACTCAACCTCCCTTCACGCCCACGTATGGACGACGTGACAATTTCGGGCTTACCATAGAAGTCTTTCTACCCATACTGACCTCTCGGTCACCAGTCTCCCAGTAGTTCTCTAATTGCTACCCGATTGGCTAATCTACCATTTACAAGGGTTTCTACTTCACCGCTCACACTACTACTCACACAAGACCTAACTACAAGTTTACACTCACTCATACAACTGATGATTCCCTAATATAAACATAATTAGTTTAAGCACTTCTCTCAATATTGCATTCAATGTTGGTGTGTTAGTGTGTATTGAATGCTATCCCAACTACCTTTTATGTACATTTAAGTTCTAACTATCATTCACCTATTCCTAGCTACCTTCTAGGCTTCAACTAACTTCCTTAGCTACTTGGAATTGCTTGTTAGTCATTGGTTGAGCTGCTACACTTGCCCAACACGTGGCAGCATGTCATTGGTCACCATGTGCGGTGGTTATGGGCACTGGTTTCAAGTTGATTCCCAAATGACCTTTGCGCGTTGGTAACTCAGTTTAACTTCCTTGGTAGCTTCAGCTACTTCTTCCATGATGATTGTTTACATAGATAGACTTGTAGGCAACATGTGGAAGATCCTTATTGGTTGATCTTCATGACTTTCTTGATCCTAAGAAATACTTTCTTCTTTAAGTCTATTTGCACAAAGTTTTCTAGTAGGCATTGTCATTGGCTTCATCACTTGAATGTATGTTGAGTCTCTGTCATGTTTGAGCTTTGTATTTGAGCTATTGTGGCCTTTGTGCCTGACCTGTTGGGCACCAATCAACAAAAGAGAACTCGCTTGCAACCTTGCTTGCCAAGCGATTCTTATAACTTATTTTCCTGAAATACTTACACTTAAACAAACATTAAATAAACAAGGAAAAGTTTGATATCATCAAAATCTCATGGGAGTACTTAACCTAACACTCATAGCTGAGTTACAGGAGTTATGGGCTGGAGTCACAACATATGTTGTGTCAATGAAGAAGAACATTCAAATGCGAGCTACATTGATGTGGAGTATAAATGACTTTCCAGCTTACGTAGTGTTATCAGGCTGGAGAATTGTAGGTGGACTGGCATGACCCATTGCATGGAAGATAGCAACGCATTCACATTGCGTTGTAGCAAGAAGCAGTCTTGGTATGACAACTCTAGAAAGTTTACTCCTCCAGATCACAAGTTTTGTGCTGATAAAGAATCATTCCATAAAGGGCACAAAGAGACCAAGGTTTCCCCACCTTTTAAAATTGTGTTGAAATACTAACGGAGCTGACCCGTATGCGCTTAATGAAGGTCACTGAGGTAGGTTCAGCTGAAGTAAATGCCCGAATTGATAAAACATGTGGATGAAGCAAAAGAAGCATATTATGGAGTCTATGTTATTGGAAAGATTTGGTGATCATAAATATTCTAGATGTGATGCACAGTGAGAAAAATGTGATTAACAATATATTCAACATAGTTCTTAATGTGAAGGACAAGACAAATGACACATTTAACTTGCACCAAGAGTTGAATGATTATTGTCACCATCCTAAGTTGGCACCAGGTTTGACTTCAAACACATTTCTAAAAGAAAACATGTCATCGATAGAGAAAGTATTCAAATATTGTGTGAATGGGTGAAAATTTTAAAGTTCCCTGATGGATTTGCATCTAACATTGGGTGATGTGTTGACGTGAGCAACATGAAAATGTTTTGGGATGAGAAGACTGTCATGTTTGCTTGCAAAGGTAGATGGCCAAACCTTTTCGACATCTGTTTGATCAAAAGGTGTCAATTACTGAGTTATGCCTATGAGAAGGGAAGAAATGGTGCCAAGCCAAAGAAGACACATAGAACATCCGACCACCTCTTGCCGGATGAAAATAAAGACACATAGAGCATCCGGCCACCTCCGGCCGGATGAAAATAAGAGAAACGTAGGGCATCCGGCCGCCTAGCCGGATGAAAGTAGAATACAGGCAGGGTAAGTCATAGTACGGCCGGTCGCCTGTGACCATCCAAAAGCTGTAAGTAGGGGCAAAATTGTACTTATACATGTAAGATACAGGCTGGCAGCATGAGACCAGCCCCAAAAATACTATAAATAGGGGTGTACCCCCATGAAATAAGACACACTACATTTGGCAATCAGACTTAAGCTTGATTCTAACAAAAGGCTCTCTCTCTCTCTCTCTCTCTCTCTCTCTCTCTCTCTCTCTCTCTCTCTCTCTCTCTCTCTCTCTCTCTCTCTCTCTCTTTCTCCCTTCCCCTTACGAGATTTATGATCGAAACCAGGTAACGTAGGATAGTAAGGCAGATCAATTGGACTAGGATGTAATACTCTGTTTCATTTGGCGCCGTGTATGGGAAACAAACAGCGAGAAGCAACCACGAGACCACATAGATGTAGGGAAGTGATCTTTGACGTTTGTAGGGAAAATCCTAAAATGACTAATGGTATTTTTTGCAGGATCTGAATACGGGAAATGGCTCCGAGATCTAAGAAAACACCGAAGAACACTACCGAGGATAACAATTGTGTTGAAGAGGAAATGAGTTCTGAAATGCCAGAAGCCATCTCCAAGAAAGATCTCGAGATATGCTGAAGGGACTGGTCAGATCGATTGACGAGAAGATTGTAGAAGGAAACGAGACTCTGTAGCAGGAATTGATGCAAAGAGATAAGGAATATCAGAAGAGGTGGGACAAATGACTGAGGCCATAGAGCAGTTGAGAAACAAGGATTCAAGAGGCACTAATGGCGAAGAAAGTAAGGATCGGAAGCACAATACAGTCATTAGTGAGGAAGAAATGGAAGAAAACGATCAGATAGACATGAGCATGTACCCCTTCTCGGAAAGGATAAGGAAAGCAAAGCTCCCGCCGCACTTCGTTGCTCCGGCGATTGAGAAGTATGATGGGACAGGAGATCCCGCCCAACATATCAAAAAATTCATGTTTGCCATGAATACTCAAGGGATCAGCTCCCTCGCTCTCTACAACTTATTCCCAGGAACACTTTCAAAGAGAGCATTGGGATGGATCTCCACAAGGCCGCCGCAGTCCATCACCAGCTTTAAACAACTGACTGAAGAATTTCAACAATACTTTGCCGCGAGCAAGAGGGTTAAGAAGAAGACAATAGAATTAATGGATGTCAAGCAGTGAAGGGGAGAAACTGTGAAGGAGTACAGTGAGCGCTTCCATAAGAAGGTCGTAGAAATTGATGATGTCGATGAGAAAATCTTGATTAAAGCCTTTGGTAATGGCTTGGCTCAGCCTCGGCTTGCTCGAAAAATTGCAACAAAAGCACCAAAAACTCATGGAGAATTAGTTGAAATGATCCATGACTTTCTGAAATCTGAAATAGTAGAGAATAAGGCTAAGGAGCTAGCAGATAGCTTCAAAAATACAACAGCATCAGAAAAGAAAGAAGGACAAAGTGGAAACACTGGAAGAGGAGGGTCAAGATACAAACCATATTACAAGTAAACCGTCGGGTCTTCCTCTCAAGGGCCGCAGCATCAGGCGGCAAGGACCATTGTCTACATCGACCCAAGAAAATATGCTGCCGCAGTAAGAGAAGGATACCTTCCTCAGCCAAGAAAGCCGCCACAGGGAGAAATTCCAGTTGCATTCTGCGAGCACCATGGAAACCGCAGCCACCAGACTGTAAATTGTGCTACCCTGGCCAAAAAACTCTGAATCATTGAGGAAAATAAGAAGAAGGGAAAGCAACAAGCCGGAACACAAAGGCAATACTGCGGTCAACAGGGCGGCGCCCAGAATGCACCACGAGGCCGGCAGGAGGAGGAAGTTCACCCCAGGCTTGACCCTGGCAAATCGGTTAGTATGATAACAGGTCTGTAGAGAAGGAAAGTAAAAGTTTTTCCTCTTTTTCCTCCAAGCGACAAACTTCTTAAAAAATGAGACTGGTCATAGATTGTCTTCCTAAAAATCGAATATGTAGGCATAAACTTTGTCAAGCATCGCATTTCGAAATAAGAGGAATGGAATTTTCATTTTTGCATTTTGTTTACAACAAACCCCCTCTCCTAAAAGAAGGCTAACAAAACTTTCTCTAAGAAAACTCACAGGACTTTTTTCGAAGGTAGGACCACTAACCCTTAATGAAAGCAAAAGGCACATTCATCAAGTGCATCAGGAACTCCCGGAAAGGAAGATTGCCAAAAGAGAAAGCTTTCCTCCCATTTTCTTCTCCGACGAAGATGAAGATGGAGTGCTATATCCACACAACGATCCACTTGTCATTCGTGTGTAGGTAAATGATCGAATGATGGAGGGAATCCTGATTGATAGTGGAGCCGTAGCAAATGTCATATCAGCCAAAACAGTTAAAAGGTTAGAAGTGCCTGAGGACCGGATCAAGCCATATTCGGCGGTTCTAGGAGGATTTGTAGGAGGAGTCTCTACCATGTCCTCTGGCAGTATAGATTTTACAATGACCCTTGGTCGAGGGGATGAAAGGAGAACGAAGAAACTCACGGCTTTTATTGTGCCAGGTCTGTCTGGATATAACATGTATCTCGGAAGGCCAGGAATCAATGCTTTCAAAGCTATATGCAGTACTCATCACTTGAAGTTGAAATATTTAACCACAAACGGGAAGTTGGTTACGATAAGGGGAAGCCAAAAGATGGCCCGGATGTGTGAAGTCCGCATCATGGACAGTCTTCCCAGCGAGGAGGTGGTCAAAACTGTAGGATCACAAAAGGAGTTCAAGGGGAAGTTACCTTTTTCCCCGGAGCCAAGTCAAGAAAAGGAAGGACGTCAAACAACTCAAGACCCCCCAAAGAGGTACATTTAAAATCTGACCCTTCTACATTTTTTAAAATAGGTACTGCGTTTGACAGTGGAGAGCAAAGTCACTTAATGAGGTTCCTGGAAAAAAGAAGGACAACATTCGCCTGGAGCATGGACGAAATGCCTGGAATAGACCCAAGCGTTATCCGACATGAGCTCAGAGTAGACCCAAAGCATCCGGCAGTCAGGCAAAGGAAAAGGGTAATAGGGGAAGAAAGAGATTTGGCTACACGAACCGAGGTCCAAAAACTCCTCAAAGCCGGATTCATCAGGGAGGTAGCATACCCACGATGGCTGGCTAACGTTGTCATGGTAAAAAAAAGCAAATGGAAAGTGGAGAATGTGTGTGGATTTCACAGACTTGAATAAGGCATGTCCTAAAGATTTCTATCCTCTACCATCAATAGATAGATTGGTAGTTTCAACTGCTCGGAGCTCTGTGTTAAGTTTTCTAGATGCATTCTCCGACTATAATCAGATAATGAAAGAAGAGGATTCGGAAAAAACATCCTTTATCACTTCAACCGGAACATTCTATTACAGAGTAATGCCTTTTGGCCTAAAAAACGCAGGAGCTATCTTTCAGCGAATGATTGACAAAGTATTTTGTCAACAACTCGCCCAAAATGTGGAAACTTATGTTGACGATATAGTCGTAAAAAGCCCATCAAAAGAGCAACACATGAAAGATTTGGAGGAAACATTCGATACTCTGGACAAATACCAAATCAAGCTGAATCCGGAGAAGTGTGTATTTGGTGTGACAAAAGGAAGGTTTCTTGGCTTCATTGTTGGACAGCGAGGTATCGAAGTCGATCCAGAAAAAAGTCAAGCAATTCTCAACCTTTCTCCACCTAAAAATATCAAGGACGTCCAAGCCCTGAACGGGAGACTCAAAGCATTAAGCAGATTTTGTTCCAAACTTCAGGAAAAATCGATCCCGTTCTTCAACATCCTAAGGAAGAACAGCAAATTCCAGTGGGGACAAGAGTATATAGATGCATTCGAGAAGATCAAAGAAATGCTCCGGGATCTGCCTAAGTTGGGTGTACCTGCCCCTGGCCAAGATCTCTACCTTTATTTGTCCGCGACAGATTGGGCAGTTGCGGCTGTCCTGATCATGGAGGAGAAAAAAGAAATACCAGTCTATTATACCGGTAAAATTTTAGCCCAACAGAGGGACGGTATACGAACATAGAGAAAATCTTGTTTGCATTAGTGGTGGCATCAAGAAAATTACGGCCCTATTTTCAGTCACATCGGATCTTTGTCAGGACCAATTGGCCGCTCAAGCAAATAGCGAACAATCCAAATGCTTCCGGCCGGATGGTGAGCTGGACAGTAGAGCTAACACAATATGAAATTTACTTCTTACCCAGAACAGCGATTAAAGCCCAAGCCTTGGTGGATTTCATAACAGAAACAAACTTTGCAAAGGAAGAGAGACAGCCCCAGAATCCATACATCATCTTAGTTGACGGAGCCCGATGCAAAAATGGGGCAGGAGCTGGAATAGTAGTGCAAGCACCGGATGGACAAAGCTTGAACTACGCCTTCCGGCTAGACTTTGACATTACCAACAACGAAGCTGAATACGAAGCCCTTATCCAGGGTTTGGAGGTGGCTGCCGCCCTGGGGGCAATAGGTTCCATAGGAGGATACCCTCTCTATTCTTTCCTTCCTATAAAATCTTGTTGGAAATAAAGCTTATAAAATTTTACTTTTCGTAGAATTAGAAGTATACTTAGATTCTATGTTGGTAGCTTGACAAAACGACAACATCTATGAAGTCAAAGAGGAAAAGCTATGGAGGTACTTGCTCAAAGTCCAGGAGCTAAAAGCAAATTTCCAAAGATGCGAACTAAAACACCTTCCTCGCAAGGAGAATGTCGAGGCTGATGCCTTGGCAAAATTGGCAAGTATGGCCGAAAAAGTACCCAATGAAATATGGCTAGAAGTCAAAACGGCGTCAAGCATAGATGAAGCTTGAGTATTTACGGTGGAATCGAGTGACGAGACAGAATCTTGGATGACCCCAATCATAGATTACATACGACAAGGAAAGTTGTCAGAAGAAGATAAGGAGGCCAGGATAATACAAAGGCGGGCCGCATCCTTTTTCATTGAGAATAACCAGCTATATAAGCGATCTTTTGCAAGGCCAGTGATGAAATGTGTTACCGTGGCCGAAGGGGCGGAACTAATAAAAGAGGTACATGATGGATCCTGTGGAAACCATCAAGGAGAAAGAACCACAACACACAAAATCTTGAGACTCGGATACTTTTGGCCAAAAATGATGGAACACTGCAAAGAATATATACAAAAGTGTCTCAAGTGCCAAGAACACGGAAACAAAATACACAATCCTCCGGCAGAACGAAAATGTATCATCTGCCCAATCCCCTTTGCTATGTGGGGATTAGATATTGTGGGACCATTCCCAGAAGCATCACCAGGGAGGTTCAAGTTCATGTATGTCGCCATCAACTATTTCACAAAATGGGTCGAGGCAATGCCCACTATTTCCATCACAACTAGAAAATCACAAGAATTCATCTGGAAATATGTGGTATGCAGGTTTGGCATACCAAAGGCAATAATAACTGATAACGGAGCACAATTCAATTGCGAAAGCTTTCGGGAATGCTGTGAAGAATGGAAGATCGACTTAAGGTTCGCATCGGTGGCTCACCCCCAGGCAAATGGACAAGTTGAGAATGTGAATGGTCAGATAGTAAAGGCAATAAAGAAAAAGCTCAATGAAAGAAAGGGAAAGTGGGCAGAGTTGTTACCCCATGTCCTCTGGTCATGCAGGACAACAGAAAGAGGGCCAACAGGAGAAACGCCCTATAGGCTGACATATGGGTTAGAGGTGGTCATTCCGGCGGAAATTACGATACCATCAGTAAGGTGGGAGTCATATGACGAGGAAGTCAACTATCAGGGAATACAGGATCATTTAGACCTCCTCGAAGAAACCAGGGTAGCTGCCACAGTAAGGATGGCGAAAGATAAATCCAAGGTACAACAATATTTCAACCGGAGGATAAAAGAGCGAAGTTTTGCTCCAGGAGAGTTGGTCCTCCGAGAAGTCAAATAGCCCAAGAAACTAGAGCCCCAATGGGAAGGACCATACATCATACATCAAAAGACGGGACGAGCGTCATACCGCCTCAAGAATGGTGAAGGGTATGAATTGCTGCATTCTTGGCATGGAGAGTGTTTGAAAAAATTCTATGTATAAAATCTATGATTCTTCAATAAAGAAGTATTATTTTTTGAAAAGAGTTAAAGTAAGCACCGACCAACGAGCCGTAGGCTATCATGCCTTGAAAGTAAGCACAAGCCAACGAGCCGCAGGCTATCATGCCTTGAAAGTAAGCACCAGCCAATGAGCCGCGGGCTATCATGCCTTGAAAGTAAGCACCGGCCAACGAGCCACAGGCTATCATGCCTTGAAAGTAAGCACCGGCCAACGAGCCGCAGGCTATCATGCCTTGAAAGTAAGCACCGGCCAACGAGTTGTAGGCTATCATGCCTTGAAAGTAAGCACCGACCAACGAGCCGTAGGCTATCATGCCCTAAAAGTAAGCACCGGCCAACGAGCCGCGGGCTATCATGCCTTGAAAGTAAGCACCGGCCAACGGGCCGCAGGCTATCATGCCTTGAAAGTAAGCACCGGCCGATGAGCCGCAGGCTATCATGCCTTAAAAAAACCCCGGCCAAAAAAACCGCAGGCTGTCATACTTTGAAAAGAAAAGATCCGGCTAAAAGAAAGATTCGGTCAATAAGTCACAAGATTTTTATGTTGTAAGGATAAACACTTAACTAACAAAACTTGCATAAGATAACCATATATGCGTCATTCAAAAAAAAAGGGGAATCCCCCAGTAATAGACAAATTGGCTAAAAAGAAAATGGAGGCAAAAGCACAGTAAGAGACCGGCGGCTCCGGCAAACAAGTTAACAAAGATTGTAAAAGTGTAACTTATATTCCTCCCAAGAGTGGGGTAAAAACAATTACAAGAGTGTGATCATTACAAAAAATTCGACAAACACAGAAGATACATGCCAAAAAAAACCCTTTAAAAAAAACCCTCATTCTATTTTTGGGCAGCTAACTTATCGCCACTATCAGCCACACTTTCAGAAGATTTGGATCTCCTTGAAATACGTTGCACCCCTCCGGCAGATGGTTGGATGTTTCTTCCGGCCGGAAGAAAGGAGGCTTGGCCAGGGCCAAAGCACGTCTCTCCAGGGCTGCGGCAGAATCTCTCGAGCTCCTCGAAGAAGTTGGACTTCTGGGCAACAGCTTTGAACTCCAGCCTGTTGTATAAATCATCGTCCAGTACCTCCCCTTTCTCAAGAAAGTGCTCTGAGATAATCTGTTGGCAGATATTGACTATCCTGCGGCACTGAGAAGCGAAGGACTCCTTAAGATGAGCATTGATGGTGCCTTGCTTCTGTATCTCCTCCTGAGATTGCCGTGAAAACGACATGAGCTTAGCCACTTGGGACTCAAGGGTCAGGACCTGGGCTCGATATTTGTCACGTTGAGCATTGGCTAAAGACAGCTCCTCATTAGTGTTGTTTACCCGATCATTCAGCTTCCGGACATGCTTCAGAAGATTGGCAAAACTCAAACCTAGCCGGAGCACAAGAAAGGTAAGAAATAAAGGGAGGAAAAGGAAGTAACGAAAAAATCGAAATCTGAAGGTTTACCTTGGCTCGACGACTCAGTATTCTAAACTTGGAGGCGAGACATGGCTTTCTCCAAGTCTTTCACCCTCTCTTCCAGCCTGGTTTTCTCACTTGTCAAGGCAGTTTTTTTTGCAGCAAGGGTCTTCTTCTCCTCTTCTAAGGTAGAGAAATCCCGAAGCAGAGACTGCTTCTCTTGTTCGAAAGAAGTCATTGACTGCTCTTCCAGTGCGGCCTTTTCCTCTGATGAGCAGTTAAGCTCCTGAATGAGCTTTCCCTTTTCCTCTACAAGGGCCTTATTTTCTCGTTCAAAAGCCTGCTTCTCCAGCTCAAGTGCCTCGACCTCCTGCTTAAAAGAATTCCTCTCCTCATAGAGAAAAGCCTTGTCAGCCTGAAGGGAAGCCACCTCATTCCGGTGAGCAGAACGCACCTGATTCAACAAAACGTCTAGGTCAGAGAAGGCCCGGGCCAACTCATCTTTTCCAAAAGCAAGACGGTTTCGTACCTCTATCAAAGTTTCATGAGCTTGCAAGATCCGGCCTTTTAAAGAAAGGTTTTCTTCTCGAAGATTCTTCAGTTGTAGCTCATATTCATCACGTTGACGGACGCATTCCTGCCGAGACAGCCGCAGCTCTTTGTTTATCGCCTCAGTCCTTTCCTTCACCTTGAGATCAATCTCGTAGTGAATCTGGTCGATATAAGCATCATGAGAGGAACAAGTTCGCTTCAGTTCCTCTTGAGCATTATCGGCTCGCCTCTCCTCGTAGCGAAGCCTGGACTGGAGGTTGCCGAAGTGAACCTCGCACTCTGGGCCATGGACATCACCTAAAATAAGCAGCACAGTTCACAAAATCAAAAAAAAAAGAGAAAGCAAAACAAATCAAGAAGGGAATACCAAAGTTTTTAAGGAACGTCAAAGAATGTGTGCCAACCCAAAAGATGCCCTCCCACATAAAGTCGAACACATCTTTTATTGGGAGGGAATGCCGCATAATGGCATCTGCCCCCCCCCCCATTTCTCATTCGCAACCTTTCCTTAGTAGCAGTAACGGTTGCCGGAGGAGCAAAGATCCCGTCTGGATGACCGGACCTTTTTATTGCCTCCTTCCAGACAGCATAATACTTAGCGGATTCACAGGAGATCAGAGGAAGAGGGTGCCCACGATGGTAAAACCATCCTTCATTTTGGGAGGGACCGGTGAAAGACTCCTGAGCAGGAGGAGGGGAGAGGAAGAGGAAGCCATAGTGTCCTCCCTTTGCTTGCTCCGAAGTTCGGGATCTTTTGGCACCGGGCGGTACTCCATCGTCTTTTCCCGCGCCGCATCCTTGGCCGCAGTAACGTCAATAGAGAATGAAGCCAAAGCCTCAGGGTTACTGGAGGTTTGTTCCTCTCCTGATACCTCTGGCAGCGTAACCTTTGGTTTTGATGCAGTCTTCTTCTTGAGTCTATGCTTAACAGGAACAGAGACTGTCCCAGTAATAAAAAACCAGGCGCAATTTCATTATCAGAAGGTTCAAGTGCATACAAAGCCAGGGACAAGAGGGCATTGTAAAAAGATAAAGGAACACAGAAGAGGGAGGGATCGATCAAAACCTTGTTTGGCCGGAAGGTCGGTGCAGAGCCCTGTGGCTTCCAGAGTATTTTCTTGAGCGGTATCTGATGAAAAGTAGCCCGACAAGTCAGGAAACTGTTCGCAAATCAGGGTCGGATGACCAGACTCCCGCTCCGGGCGAGAACCAAGGTCTATACCCAAACCAGGGGTGAGAGGAAGAAAGACACGGCGCCCAGACTCTGGACTCACGTGTCCATGTACCTGGAAATCCGGCGTTAGCACGTTCGGGGGATTCCAACCTTTTCTTTTTCTTCGACTGCCCAGCTTGGTCATCTCCGACTTCTTGCCTAGAGCGCTTCAAAGAAGGGGCAGGATCTCCCAAGAGCTGCTCAGCCGCATCAACAACCGCATCCATCGTATCATAGTAATTGATCTTTTCGTCCCCACTCTTGAAGGTGACGAAGTTCCAGCTATAGAAGGGACCGATCTTGTCTCCCTTCCGGAAGAAATCTACATACAACAAAGCAATAAGGGAACCAACGGAAACAGCAAAATTTGTGTTAATAATCAAACACTTACTATAATAGGTCTTCAGTGAAGATAAATGTGCATTTGTAAAAAATGCCTCAACAGTCGGCAGTTCGCGATTTTGTGCCCTTAGAATCTTCGAGATAGGCAGCTCGGCCGGAGGAGTAGGAGGACAGATCAACTGACCTTTGATGACCTCAGCACAATATGGGACACCCAGGTAGCGGCCGAATGGAGGAACGATGATGAACCACCGTGAGCTCCACTCATGAGCCTTCTTGTAATCAAAAACGGAATATCCGGCCTTCGCAATAAGGGTTAGGCTGTCAGGGTCAACCCTAACCGTGAAGAATCGGGCAAAGTCGGTACCCTACGACCGAATCTTGTTTTCTTCGCAAAGAGCGACAAAAGCATGGAGGTGCGAAATAGCCTTCGGATGTAGATGGGCAAGAGAGCAGCAGCGACGAAGCAAAAAGCCCAAGACAAAGGGGTGTGGGGGTATGGTCAGGCCGGAGCGGAAAAAATCAGCATAAACCACATACCCAAGGCCGAAGTCGTCATTGGGGTGAGAATCGGGAGATGGTAGGTAAATTTGGGTACCAGGTGGAACTTCGACACCCCTAAGACAATTACAAAGGGAGGAAAATCGAGAGAAGAAGGAAAGGGCTCACGCCCAGCCAAAAAGGGCTTCAAGAATTTCAGGAACGAAGGACGAAAGCCATTCGGGGAGCGAGAGCCCTGAATCGCCTCGATGGCAGGCGAAAAGCTCGCAGCAGCTTTACTCTTTCTTGCGGCAAAGGTAGACATTAAAGAATTTAGCACAAAATCAGATGAGCAGCAACAACGAAAGAAAGAACGGAGCACGATAGCAGAAAGGCGAAAGAGAAGACAGTAAAGGCAAGGAGACGGGGAAAGAAAGAGAAGGAAGCTCAAAACTCGAACTTTAAAGCGGGTTTTCTCCCGCTCAAATAAATAATATATTTATGCATAAAAATGCTCTTTTACAGAGGAAAGAAAGAGGACTACACGCTTCCTAGGGACGATTCTGACAATTAACCAAAAAGGGTCCTACATATTCTACATCGAAAACGGGTGAGAAAATTCGAAAAGGGCAGCGCAGGACAAGTGCGAGTCACGAGCCCCGTACGTGACATTTGAAAGTTCTTTCTCTCCACATATGAAGAAAAAGAACTTGTGGGACTGGGATGAGGAAAGGACGAAGCACAGGCGGAGCGTAGAATCTCAGAAGTAACCGCAGCCGCAAATTTTTTCCTCAGGAACAAGGGACAGAAGTTCTACTTTCTTCATCAAAATTCAAAAAGATAGAACTTGTGGGACTGATGAGAAGGGAAGAAATGGTGCCAAGCCAAAGAAGACACATAGAACATCCGGCCACCTCTGGCCGGATGAAAATAAAGACACATAGAGCATCCGGCCACCTCCGGCCGGATGAAAATAAGAGAAATGTAGGGCATCCGGCCACCTGGCCGGATGAAAGTAGAATACAGGCAGGGTAAGTCATAGAACTGCCGGTCGCCTGTGACCGGCCAAAAGCTGTAAGTAGGGGCAAAACTGTACTTATACATGTAAGATACAGGCTGGAAGCATGAGACCAGGCTCAAAAATACTATAAATAGGGGTGTACCCCCATGAAATAAGACACACTACATTTGGCAATCAGACTTAAGCTTGATTCTAACAAAAGGCTCTCTCTCTCTTTCCCCCTTACGATATTTGTGATCGAAACCAGGTAACGTAGGATAGTAAGGCAGATCGAATTGGATTAGGATGAAATACTCTGTTTCAGCCTATTTTCAAGGAGTTGACATGCACATCGCTTTAAGAGTCCAATATGCAAAGTTTGAATGATCAAATTCTGGAAATCTTGCGCTTGAAGCAAGTTTATGTGGTCGAGTGCAGTACAGATGGATTTATCCGTTTGAGAGGTACATTCTATATGAGCTCAAATAAGATACATTTTTTTTTTGTAAAATTGTGATATGCTAATTGTTGATGTAATCAGTCAACACACATATATCATAGGTATTTGGGGAAACTAAAAAGGTTCATCAAAAGTAACAACAAGGTTGAGTGATTGATTGGTAATGGATACCTTCTCGAAGACATCACCAAATTCACAAAGCTTTACTTTGTTGATGATGGACCAGCGTACCCATATAAATTTGGTAGAACGAGGTGAATGTAGTTGACGTTGATGACAACCCAGAAAGATTGTTTGTTTTCAAAATATTAGACAAGCCAATTGGCAAAGGAACTAGAAGAGTGTTGAGAGACCGTGAGTTAAATGCTCCTCCATAACAAACTGAAATCTTAGAGCACTAGGAAACCACACACCTTTACCTGGTCCTCAGTGAAGCAGAGTACAAAGTTGATAGCTACATTTGAAACCATTTGGATCCAAAAGTTACTCAGCAAAATTAGGAAAGTTTCAATTAGAAAGTCCAATCTTGAACTGTGATAATTTGGGGTAAGTTACCTTGAGTCAAGCCTAGTCTTCCATAGGCGCGTGAAGGACATTGGCGTCAATTATACTTTTTTTTTTTTTGAAGAACAAATGGAAATATGAGAAACGAGTTTCACCCCACGTTAGAGTAAATTGTTGATGCTCTTACCAAATGCCTAAATTGAGCTCGTCTTTAACCGACTATAGCCGATTTGAACTCGCGGGACCCACTGTACTGGGTCTGTTTCTGTTTCTTTATAAGCCCAGGTTTACTAGTACAATAATCCATAAGCAAGAGTATAAACAGCAGTCTTGATGTAAACAAACACAACACAGCTCAACTAGTTATTGCTACTAAGATAGCAATTACAAACAAAGATTACACTTATATATCAAGCGTCAAGAAATAAAAGTATAACATCTGTAATGATGAATGAAGACACTCATAACACAAAAACTAATTTTTAAAAAACGTCGACCAGGGTAGTCCTCCAATTAAGTTTCGTTTAGTTGACGGGCAGTTGAACTACTACAGTAGATATGGTAGTCCCAACTCCCTCCCACAACTTGGTGCGCTCGTCGTATTCATTCTTCTTTTTTTAGGGAAAAGCAAATCAAATTATAATTTTGCTTGAAGAGGTCGACATTGACACGTAACCTTTAAGAATGATGACGATGACGACGATTATATCCGTGGGCGAATACAGAGCAGCAGCTTCTAGTACTTACTTAACTTACTTATCAATTAATCTAATCAAGCATTACTAGCTACTTTAGTTACTTAATGATCCAGATGTTTCTCTATATATAAAAAATGGTAAAAGATATTCCCATACAACACCGCCGCTAAGCTATATATCCTCCCTCTCATATTCTCATATCTTATCACTCATACAACACACGTACACACACAGAGTCATCAATCATACTAAGCTAAGCTAAGCTAAGCTCTAGCTAGGCCAAGCTTGTCTGCAGTATTAATCGTACGAAAAGAGGAAGGACGCAGCCTAAGTAGAAAAGATGGCAGGGGAAATGAAGGCGCAGCACATGAAGCCAGCAGCAGCGTTCTTGCTAATCCTTAACTTCTGCATGTACGCCATAGTCCTCGGCATCTGTGGCTGGGCTATGAACCGCAAATTCAATCACTGTACTTACTATACATCATTCATGATGCACTTATCTTATATATTCTTTCGATCTTTATCGTCCTTAGACTACTTCTTATATTGTATAATAAGTTTGGTTACCTTACCTGTAATTAATATATAATTGCAAACAGACCCAGCATTCGGACCTGGAGGTGAAAACAACGTGACCATCTACTTCATCCAGTTCTCTCTTATCGCGGGTGCGGTGGGTGCCGGTGCCTGTCTCTTTGGCATCCACCACATCTACTCATGGGGACCAGAAGGGTTGCCTTCCGCCGCCTCTGCTGCCGTTGTTGCTTGGAGCTTGACCATGCTTGCTCTCGGGTAACTACTATATCCATCTATATACGACACTATGTTACTTCTTCTTCTTCTTCTGATCAGATATATAGTTAAGTATGTGGGCCAGTAATTCTCAGCTTTGATTGAAATCTCTAACACTAATAGGATCGATCGATCGGTTTCTTTGTGCAGATTTGCTTCCAAGCACATCAGGGTTAAAACTGACAGCGAACGACTCGTAAGTTGAATCATATATTATATAAGCTGGCATATATCCTCAATCCATCTATAGCTTAAACATGTTTATATGTTCATATATCGATCATAACATACTAAATTTTAATTATAGGATGCGTCATATATATTAATATAGTACTCCCTTCCATTAGTTTTATGTAGATGATATTTTGAAGTTTGTTACTTTTTTAAAAAAAAATATGGGACTTCTCATATCACTCTTCGATCATTTCTATTGTTTCTTCATAAATGACAACGTCTCATAACACTTAAGAGTGATTTCATCAGCTCACTAATTAGGTGTCAAAGGGTATTAATTAGATTCCAAATTAGGCACTTTTTTTATATAAACTGAGATCAACATATATTATACTACCGAATCGTCAGCTAGCGGAACAGAGGAGCTAACATCCTCTTGTCTAGATCCAAATCTTATTACTATGACAACAGAGGAGCTAACATCCTCTTATCGTACTAGATCCAAATCTAACTCACATGTCATACTAATATTAGTGGTAAGTGTTCCCACCCAGATCAGCATATTTTGATTATTGGTTTTGATTTAACATGAGAGTAAAAGGTAATTATTTGATATGGGTATGATTGAAGTTCATGAAATTTCATTCACAACCTCCCGATATACACGTGACGCCATTTCTAGCTTGTAATAATTACAAATAGTACAGGTAGGTGGGTGTGTGTGTGTTTGGATAACCATTACACGATGCCCTCAAGGGTCCCTTCACATCCATAGTTTTCAATTATAAAGGGAGTTAAAAGTTGAATTAAAGAAAAGATAAGAAAAGCCAATGAACAGTCAAATTACTATACATATATATAGTTTTCACCTTTTAAAGTTATGTTCTATAGTCTGATTGAGTGCTTTTTTTTACTTATCTAAAACAAAAACAAAGAAAAAAAGATCGATTGCGATCCCTGTTATTCTTCTCTACTGTCTTTTGTAACATTGAAGTGAATTTTAGGTGTACCTAAAAAATTGCTGAATAATTCTTTTCTTTTCGGGTATATATATGCAGAAAACTCTGGAGGCTTTCATTATCATCTTATCAGGGACTATGCTCCTTTACATCGCAGCACTCCACAGCTCTACCAGGAAATAAATAAAAGAACACAGCAACCCAAATACAAACGATCACTTGATTTTTCATATTTCTACTCTGCCTGTTTTATATACACGTGTGTGTCTCTCTTGTATTGTATCAGTGTATGTGTAGCGTATGTTTGAAATATACTTGAGATTGAAAGATACTCTTAAATCATTTTTCGTACGTTGGGTGGGGTCATTTGTAATTTCTAAATATTTTGCACAGTTTCATTATTTCCTTTGATTTTCGTTTAGTACCAAGCGGATGGTACGTAGTGGGTGATGATGAGGTGTGCCGTTTCTCTTATGGATTTGATTGCTAAAAGATGTAACACCTAGCTTTGTGTTCATAAATAAGAATAAAAACAGGGAAAGAATTGTATATTTGTAACTTGCTGTAAGTGTTTTGTTTTTTGAAAAAATAGGGAACTTAGAAGTTATCGTACAATAACATCATTTAGCTTTTTTGTACGGCCAAGATATTGGCTAACAAATGAGCCTCTATGTTATTTGTTCTAGGAGTGAACCGCCAACTAATATTATTAAATTCTAAGGAGAGCCTAAGGATTTTCATTAATATAAACTCAACGTCTTGGCGGACCTGTCCTCTTCCGTTTACGTAATCTATTAAGGAGAGGTAGTCAGACTAAATGCAAATATTTACGTTCCGAAAATGGTGGCCAGTGCAAGCCCATGAGGATGGCTTTAGCCTCGATGGTCTGTTGGGGCTAGGGAATGGAATCACTTGACACAGCAATAGCAAGGATAGTACCCTTATGGTCTTTGCAAATGGCACCTCACCCCGTACCTTCATGAGAGGCGCTACCATCAGCATAAATAATGATGGACCCTTGAGAAGGGCACTGCTCACTATAGTCACTAATGGATGAAGAGGGTGGAGGTGAGGAGGCTTAAAGGAATGAGCTGGCCTGATCCATGCCATGGGGAAAGATGGGGCCCTACCATGAATTATCTAGCAATGGGCGTACCACCGTTTCTAACATAGAATAATAATCTTTTGAGCGAGGTTAAGGTCCCCCATTAGCGCATAGAGAAAGCATCCAGTCCCGAAACCAACTATCATCGGGCGAGATGTGGGTTTGATAACTCGTTCTAACCCCCACCAGTCCTTCACAAACCTGCATTTGACAAAGATATAAGAGATGTTCTCTTATTTTCCGCATAGAGTGCAAAAACAAGGGTTGTAGTTGTTGCATCTGTTTGCAATGACTACAGATCAACAAGGAATAATGCCCTGGAAAAGCTTCTAGGAGAAAAGTTGACTCATGGTGAGATGGAAGTTTTTTCGGAGTTTCCTCATGACAGCACCAACAAGCGAACCTGATGAGAAGGAAGCAGACTCGAAAGAGGCCACATTCCTGGTCATGAAATAGGCGGATCTCACTGTGAATCGACCAATCTTAGTCCATCACCAACACTAGTTATCCGCTCTAGGAGAGGGGGGGAGAACATGTTAAGGATAGCCTTGTTGTCATCATCGGAGAACCAATTACAAACTCAGCCCGAGTTCCAAGAGTGATCTTCCTAGTTGATTAGCCAAGCAACGTTACCATAACTCATAGCTGGAGGATGGAGTTTCCAATCCCATGGCTTTCTATCTCTCTTGTTAAGGAGCCAACGATTTGTGAGACGAGTGTTGTAGCCATCTTCAATCACTTTCCTGGCTCCTAGCTTTAGGAGGTTAATAGTTCTACAAATAGACTTCCACACCGGGCTCAGTTTTGCTTCAATACATGCATCCAACAAGCAACCTCTGAAGTATTTAGCCGATAATACTTGGGAGACTAGGACATCTGACTGTTGAAGGATACGCCAACCTTGCCTCGCAAGCAAAGTTTCATTAAATGCACGAAGGTCACGGAAACCTAAACTTCTTGCGTCTAGACTATTGTAGAGATCATCCCATTTTTTTAGGATATTCCTTTCAGGCTAGAGGAGCCTGGCCACTAGAATTTTTTAATGATGCTTTGACTTTCCTTCATAAGGGATTGAGGAAGGCGAATTTCCATGACATAAGAAGGACTCGCTTGCAAGACTGATTTAATGAGGACTCCTATTGCCGCTTGTGAGAGATTTATTTTATCCCATCTTTGCATGAGTTTATGAAATATATCACGGATAAAGCTGAAAACTTTGTTCTTGTGTTTCCCAACGACACTAAGGAAACCAGGTATAGGCCCATGTCTTTCACTTCTTTAACACCAATAATACTGGAGATGTCCTCTCTAACGCTGCAATCCAGCTTATTGGAGAACATAAGACCATATTTGACAGTGGTCATGCATTGCCCAGAGGCTTCACGAAATTCACCAATGATATACATGATTTTCTTGGCATTATCTTTATTAGCTTGACCGAATAGGACACAATCATCAGCAAAGAGGAGGTTAGTGATGTCAAAATTCATACCTTGTGAAGAGAATTCTTTGATCATTCTTGAATATGCGGAAGTATTAATCTTGAAGACAGAGCTTCCATGTACAACACAAAAAAAGGGGGAAAGAGGGTCACCCTGCCTTAAACCTCTCTCTGGGAAAAAACTTTGGCCTAGGTGGCCATTAATTAGGACAAAAAAGGAGACCATGGAAATGCATTTTTCAACTGTCTTAATCCATCAAAGATGAAACCCCATCCTACGCAGGATCGTCAAAACAGAAGACCATTCAACTCTATCGAAGGCCCTTGCAATGTCAAGCTTCAGGGTGAAATGGCCCTTTCTAATGGCGCTAGAGGATTTCATAAAGTGGCTAAGCTCGTGAGCCATAATGATGTTGTTAAATATAACCCTCCCTGGGACAAAGGCACCCTGACTCTTAGAAATAACACTCGTTGACTCGATTGGTGAGAACCCTAGACCCTAGCGACCACTCATAGAGAACGTTACATAACGACATAGGTCTATAGTCATTTATAGATGAGGCTCCCGTGCACTTTGGTATGAGGTCAATATGGGTGTGATTAAGGCCCACTGGCATGGCCTCTAAGTTGAGGATCTCTAAGGAAGATTCTACAAAATTGTCCCTAATAGAAATCTAGAAGGAGTGGATGAAAGCACCGTTAATACCATTAGGGTCAAGGGCCTCCCTCAGGTGTATATGCTTGAGGGCATGGAGGACCTCCTCTCTAGTAAAGTCTTTTCCTTGGGCCTCAAAGTGTTTTTGTGTAAACATATTCTCTACACAAGCCAAAAAATGAGGGTTGGATTGGTCGTGAAGATTGAAAGAGATCAATGAAATGATTACGGGCTAGGTCCTCAATGGAATTCCTTCCTCTTCTTTCCCTTCTTCTTCTTCTTCTTCCTCCTCTTCTTCTTTCTTCGTTTCCCCTTTTTTCCTCTATTTTCTTCGTTCTGGGTTGTTCCTCTCGATCTCCCCCCCTCTCCTTCATTATTTGCTTTTAAAAACATAGATTTGGGGAAATTTATGTTCCAACCG
Source organism: Limonium bicolor (assembly GCA_023374045.1). Lineage (NCBI taxonomy): Eukaryota > Viridiplantae > Streptophyta > Magnoliopsida > Caryophyllales > Plumbaginaceae > Limonium > Limonium bicolor. Next base: position 370,918,928 of record CM041777.1, on the reverse strand, counting down.
CCCCACAGAGGCGATTGCCCTGGGCAGTCCTGACCAGAAAAGAAAACACGCGAGAGAACTCAACTTGACCGCCTCCATAGGGCGGGCAGTAGGGGCGGTCCGGACCAGAGGCAATTTCGCCCCCTGGAATGAGGGTTCCGGCCTTCGGAACTGCTGACCGGTCGGTTGGGGAGGTTCGTGACAGAGAAGAACCAACTGATCTATCTTCTTCGTTATAGTTCCGCTTTTGGATCTGTTTGCACCCACACATTTCTCTTCCTGTACTTTAATCCTAGCTATTTTATTCCTTTTGTTTCAACAATAATTGTGTAAAACACCAATAAAACATAAAATTAGAGGAAAACTAGCTAGAGTGGAGAGATGAGCATGAAAAGTGTTGATAAAACATATGAAATACACTCCTAGAACATGCTCATTTGGACACTCATCAAGCTGAGTGCTTAAGTCACTCTAATACAACACACAAATGTAGTTATTAGTTTGTCATAAGTTATATACAAACCAAATGACCAATTTAACTAAAAATAAACATGATATGATTTTGAATTTAAATATTTACCATTTGAGTAAAAATTGCTCTCATGGCGTCATCGTATTGAGGATATTCAGGAGTCAAATTTTTGGGAATGTGGCTTAACTCCCAGACTTTCATTCTTCTGCCACTGACATCCATGAGCCATCCATTGGCAGATAACCCTTTTGCTCACGTTAGGCAATACTTTTGCCACCTTCGCATTTGCTTGTTGTTTCTCACAAAGAGCCTACATACATTAATATGACTATGTTTGGTGAAATTAACTACACAAAAAACGCATAAGAGAGCATAACATATCTAGATATGACAATAAAATCCACCTTGTACTCCGGAGTGTGATGATACTCAGCAAACTGTACCCATTGCTCACAATGTTTTAAACTGTCCAACCAAGTGTCTTCCTCACATACGGGACATGCAAATGTTCCTTTCACCGTGTATCCAGACAAGTTGCCATATGCAAAGAAGTCGTTGACAGTACAGAATAACAATGCCTTGAGCGTGAAATTTTCACTTGCGTAAGCATTGTACACCACGGTCCCGTCATTCCACAATAGCTTCAGATCATCAATCAATGGGGAATGATACACATCAATGTTATTACCTAGCTGCTTGGGACCAGATATCAGGAGTGATAACATCATATACTTTCGTTTCATACAAAACTGTGAGGGCAAATTGTATATCACTAGCAAGACGGGCCAAAAACTGTGGTGACTACTCAACATGACGTACGGGTTCATCCCATCAGTACATAACCCAAGCCTTAGATTCCTATCTTTATGTCCAAAATATTCTTTATACCGTATGTTGATGTTTCTTCACTTAGGCTCATTTGCTGTCAAGCCTCCGTGGCTTGATCGGTAGAGAAGTGGTATCCTAGAACCAAAGGTCATGGGTTCGAAACCTACCCACTACCATAACTATAAAAAAACTTAGGCCCATCTGCTAGATATCTTAATTTCTCATCACTTTTTCTACCCTCTGCTTACCACCGTAAGTTCTTTGCATCTTTCGAATTGGTAAACAACTGTTTGATTCTAGGTATGATCGATAAGTACCACAATAGTTTAGTTGGAGGACTACCATCCTTGAGCTTGTATCGGGACAGCGAACATTTTGGACAATTGTCTAGATGCTCGTAATCCCCCTATACAACACACAATTGTTTGGACATGCATGAATATTTTATACTCAATCCCCATTGGACACATCCATTTCATCACCTCATAAGTAGTGGTAGGGAGACTGTTCCCATTTGGAAGCATAACATGAAGCAGCTCGAGAAGTGTCATGAAACTCTTGTCACTCCATCCATATCTCCTCTTCAAGTTGAACAGATTTAGAACATCCATCAATTTTGTGTACTTACTGCACGTAGGGTACAAGACAGTTTTTGGATGCATCAAGCAACCTTTGATACTCATCCGGCCTGTTGACGAAGTATCAAAGGTCGTCTCACTATCAAAATTGACTTCTGAATTACTTGGGAATTGATCTGAATTGTTGGCAGTATTGTAACACCCCTACCATTAATCCTTTGCTTACCGTCCAATCATCCCTTAATTCTATCAGTTCGCAGCGGAAGACTACTACTTACTACGGCGGGTGGACAACGCCGCTAACCGCCCATACGGCTAGCTAGGCTTACCTTACTTACAGTCACGGTCTGATGATCATAGTATACCGAGCTACTACAATTACTTACTAATTACAAAAGATAACATACTTGCATTGCTGGATTACCGAGTATTTTAAAGTATCGAATTACATCCTTTACCAACCCTTCCACAAGGATGAGTTTCTACCAGCTACTCATCTATACCCATCTCCATCCTATCAATATCCAAAAAGGTGTACCCCATGGTACACCGGCTATCAAAAAGCTACAGCGTGTACTATTAGTACACCATTCATAATTCATTAATTACAATCCAAAAAGAAGACAAAAGAAACAGAACTAAGTCTTCAACATTCTCACCCTTCTCGTGTACCTGCATCCATATTAAAAACAGTGCCCCGAGGGGCTCAGCATAAAGCTGCATATGAACTCCGCATATACCGAGTGCTAACAAGGGCACGCCGACTATTTGACATCCACTAAGCATGTGATTCATTAATTTCATACATACAAGCTTTGCATACAACATACATGCATATACAATACATTACACAATCCAAGGCAACATTTCCATAACATACACTTTACTTACCTTCACGGTGATAGCCAAATTGTGCATCCGGGTTAATCGGAATGCTGATTACTCTTTTACTCATTACACATTACGTATTCTTACTTTACTTACTTACTTTCATTTACTTACTTACTCATTCTTACTTACTTACTCTTACTCATGTTAAGTCGGTATGACCTCCGGCCCGGGGACAACACCGTCCCACCACCGGGATTTACTTGACTCACCAATCCGGGATGCTACCCATTTAAGGGGTTTGGGCACGGACCAGTTTAAGAGTCAGGAATCGGATCCAACCTCTTTGTCTCCTCATCCTCACGCGTGGCCGAAACTATATCGGACTTCTACTCATTCCAATTTAATTACCAATTTAAGTTAGATTGGTTAGCTTGTTAGGAATTAGTTAGAAGTCCAATCATACAACATTCGGTCACAGTACAAAATGTCATACATACACACACTCATATTCATCCATACATTTCATGAATTATACAAACTAAGATTTAAAGAGAATATACAACAAGATACAACACTACATATTCAAAGTAGGCATGATAACCAATTCGTGTATTTATCTTATTTGGTGATCAATTAGCACACAACACACAAATTAGAGTAACCAAGGTAGCATACGAGGCATGAGGAATTCATACCATTCACGTTGTACTTGTATCCCAACGTTCCTCCGGTGTTCACAAATCAAAACCCTATGATATACATACGATCGAATGATTAATTTACTATCATTAGTTTAACTCGTTTACTCTTACGTTTCCCAATTCATACTTACTAAATCTTACATTCCTATACTTACATTTTGTTTACTTACTTTTAACTTGACAATGGTTATACTTACATATATATGCACATATGTATAGGTGGGTATACATTAGATATATGTACTAATTATAATATCATAGTTTTCTTTTTGTAAGTTATGGGTCGTCCGACCCACGCCCTGGGTCGGTCCGCTCCAGTAGGTTTACGTTCTTTGAAATTTCTCCCGACAGACCCAGAACTATTCCGACTGACCCATACACCTCTGGGTCGGTCCATTACAGAAAGTTCAGTCCGTTGTCCAAGCTCCGACCGACCCACTTCTGGGTCGGTCGAAGTCAGAGACTTCGACGACGGAGAATTTTGGTCCGACCGACCCACGACCGACTCACGGCTCCTGGGTCGGTCCGTTCCAGTGTCTCTTATTTTCGTTACTTAAGCCCTGACCGACCCACGGTCCGACCCAGACTCGGGTCGGTCGGTAGCAGAACACTACTACAGACTTTGTTTTTCTTTCCCATTTTCACCCATTGCTTTCCCAATCCTCCTACATACATCCTAACATGTTTTAGCACTACTTAAACACTCTAAATCATGTTATTTCATTCCTTAATTCATTACACAATCCTATACTAACTTACACTCTTTTCTTCCCAAATTCCATTTCAAACTCACATAGTTTCTCCTCTAGTTGCATTTGCTACAGATTTGACACTTACACTCCCCATCTATAGCTCCCTCTTCTAATGTCACTCCTAACACTTCTAATGCCTTACAATACATTGACTACACCTCTCAATCTACCCATCAACTAGCTCCATCAAAATCTGTTTCAAACCACAGTCTTCACCTAGTTTCTAGTTCACTAAGTGTTCTAATCCTATGTAAATTTTGCCATAGTCCCCTATATTTTATACTCTCACCGCATTATTACACTCACATTATCATCTATTCCACCTGCTTATACACAACAAAATACACAAACTCTCATAACCCATACCAAACACAAAACACTCTTAAAAATTCCTGCACTAACATCCCAATCCCAATCTAGTTTGTGACAGTTTTTAATTGCTTCCAAAGCTTCAATACAATCAAGTTCTTCTTCCACATTACGTTATTGTTCATTACCATTTACAATGCAAATTTTACTCCTTAAAATCTGTTACACATAATATATACAAGGCTACCCAAAGATGAGTGTAATTATTGTTCTCTTCTAGTTTTCTTTCTCCTTCTTTCTTGCTTTTCCCCTCCTCTTCCTCTTCTCTTCCCACCGGTTTGTAAATCAAATTCTTACACTAAGCCATTCATATACATACTTCAATACTGAAAAACTAACCCTAATCATTATTTAAACTTTTAATGTAAGTTTTAGGGTTTAGAGTATATTACCTTCCAAGGGTATATGTAATGCTTGGAACAGCTAAGAACAATCTTTCTCACTCTCCAAGGAAGCCAAAATCGGCTAGAGTTCAGGAAACCAAACAAGGTTTTAACTAGATTTTCGTTTTGCCCATAAGGCTAGAAAACAATGAGGTTTAAGAAGATTTTTACCTCAAAGGAACAAGGAGAAGAGGTGGTTCTAATGGTGGTCTTGAAGCTCCAAATGCTCCATACCCATGGAGATGAAAGTTGCCCTTTTCGGATTTTGAAAGGAGGGAAATACTCTCCTTGATAAGAGGAAGACAATGGTGTTAATTTTTACAATTTTTGGAGAAGATTTAAGGGAGTAACAAGAGGAGAGAAGATAGAGTTTTTGTGAGGTTCTTCAATTCTCCATTGTTGCCGGCTGAGGAAGAAGAAGAGAATAGAGAGGAAAAGGGGAAGGTGTTGTACGTGAGTGAGGGAGAATAGAGATAGGAGAGAGAGTGGTGAGTGAGGGGGGTTACTTTATTACTTTTGTTGTTTTGTAAATAAGAAGAGAGTGAGTGAGTGTGTGAGAGAGGGGGATGGGGCCGGCTGGCACCAGCACACACACACACACAACTTTACTTTTTATTTTAAAAGTGGACATATAAGTTTTGGTTATTTATGTTTCTACCCCACAACTTCCCGTTTTTGATAGTTTTTACTAATTTCTCGTTTTATTGATTTTATTGGTTCTTAAGCTTCACTAATATTTATTAATGATTATTTAGTTGACCAAAATTGTTACGAGTCTATTTGACCCGCTTAAAGTCATGTTTTCCCGGTTTCCTTGAAAAACGCGCTTCAAGGTTCATTAGTGTTTTTAATCCGTTTTAAGGATCCGTTTTCTTCGGGATTTGTTCCCTCATGATTATTTATGCATAATTAAGCTTCTAATTTACTTATTAGCCTAATTAATCACTACTTCTATTTACGGGGTATTTCAATCTACCCCCCTTAAGAAACTTTGCCCTCAAAGTTTCTCAAGGTATAATAGTTTACTAGTTCTACTCATTAGGCAAACCAATTGCCATAATGTGTCTTACTATCACCTATGAGGTGTTTACTTCCTTTCACATTACAAACATACATAATTCAAGCACAATACGAATTCACATACACAATCCATCATTTTCAATTCATACCATTCCACCATACCACATCGCAATTCACAATACACATTACACATACATCACACATCGTACATACACATCCACACACTACACATTACACACATATACATACACATACCAAATTTACTTGCACTACATGTGCCATACAAAAAATCTATTACAATACCTACACACTATGTAATGCTTACTGTGAGCCTCGATTTTAAACCATATCCTATGTGGATTAAGCTGATTAGGATCTAATCGGGTTTTAGGTCCACTTATAACCTAAGATTAATAACTATGTCATATAACAATAATTATCAAAACCTAAGCTAGCTCACTGGAACCTATTATAAGTCGCCACCTAATTTTAACCTAGATCAAATTAGGAAAGGAGAATTCGGGTTCGGGGGCTTGATATTCGACTTAATTAGGGTTCAAACTACTTTCATTACCCTTCCTAGGTCGTTTTTCCTCTACATGGTTTATTTACGGCTTATTACGAGTCGTTTTAACCTAAGTGCACGAGCTTCTGTTTTTTTTATGTTTTTTAGCATTTTTTGACTGAAAATAGAAGTGAAAGTTGAAATTACCTAAACTAGGGTTTCGGAGGCAGAATTAGGTCAAATTTTGTTTCCGTCCGTAGCCACGGACCTAATGTCCGTAACCACAGACCCTAGTTAACCTATATGAAAATAAAAGTCGAATTAAACAGAAAACAAAAATTTGAAAAGTCCGGGGCCACGGACAGGATGTCCGTAGGCCCGGACATAGTTTAACAAAACCTAAATTTTTAAAATTTTAAAATCCCGCCGCCGTGTAGGTGTCGTGGCCACGGACAACCCGTCTGTGTCCCGGACCGTAGGTCCGAGATCCCGGACCACCCACGGACAGGGGTTTATGGTGGTTCCTAAAGGTGTTTTCGGCTCAAAATTATGCACGTGTAGCCTTCGAATTCAGGAGGATTCTTCACGTCGGGATTCTTCGGAGGCTCCGATGATGCCGGTTCCGGATTGAGTTCGACCGAGCTTCTGGTTGTTGATTGTTGAAGGTGTTCACGTTTTGGAGGTGGTGTTGGTTGATATTTGTTGATGTGTTGGGAGTTGAAAATGTGTTTGGATGGTGATTTCGGGGGATTTTGATGTGTTTGGTATTTGGATGTGTAAAAACGTGAAGAGAATGAGACGGCTGTCTTCTTTGAGGGTCTAGGGTTCTTGAGGTTCTCCTTGATCATGGGATAAGGTTCCTTTATAGGCTTCCTTAAAGATAGAAAAATCCGGAAAAACCAAGATTTACCGACGTTTTAGCTCAAGGGTTTCCAAAATGAATTTGATTATGAAATTTTACACATGGGTAAAGGATGATATTTCTGAATTTTCTAAAGTGGAAGAATTTTTTGGATATTGGAATATTTTTAAATTCAATTTCTTGTCAGATTCAATCAGAAATTGCTAGAAAATTATTGGAAATTCGAAAAATCAAAATTCCAATGCCATACACTTAAAATGTCATCCTCTGTCATGGGTTAAATTTCAAAGCATTCTGAGTTGATTTGACCCTTATTTGGAGGAGAGAGAAAGCCTATAGGGGGCTTAGGAGCCTTGAAAAATTACGATAGTGCCCCTGGAGATGACTAAGCTGTCCCTAGTACTCTTAAATATGCCAATCGAACCAAGAACCCTCGCTACTATCCTATTAGTAGAGACTCTCTTCCGGGGGGTTGAAATTTTGGATATAACAGATTGCCCCCCGTCAACTAGACTTTGTAATGGAAATGAGAAGGCTAGTTGATGCTTGAGTGATACCCCCAAAATTTTGGATCTTAAAAGACCCCACATGCAATTGAAATCTGACAAGTTGTGTCAAGTTGTTCTAAGGCGCTGACTACCTATGAGTAAAGTGGAAGGGATGTCAAGCGATTCTAAGGCGTTGACTACCTATGAGGATGATATGATGTCAAGCTATTCTAAGGCGTTGACTACCTTTAAGGGAATGAAGTATGCCGAGCATTCTAAGGTGTCGGGAACCTGAAAGCGAATGAAATACGCCGAGCATTATAAGGTGTCGGGAACCCGAAGTTGAATAGAATACACCAAGCATTATAAGGTGTCGGGAACCTGAGATTAAATGGGACACGCCGAGCATTATAAGGTGTCGGGAACCTGGAATACGCCGAGCATTATAACGTGTCGGGAACCTGGAATACGCCGAGTATTATAAGGTGTCAGGAACCTGAAGTTGAATGGAATACGCCGAGCATTATAAGGTGTCGGGAACCTGAGATTGAATGGGACACGCCGAGCATTATAAGGTGTCGGGAACCTGAGATTGAATGGGACACGCCGAGCATTATAAGGTGTCGGGAACCTGAGAAAAGAGACGTAATGAGATCGATGTGATGCATGCCTAAATTGACGAATGTAAAGTAGGACCTATGGGTGCCTAAGTGAAATGGTAGGAAATTGGGTTCATGACGAGCCTGAGGTTGAGTTCATCTATTCTTGTGAATCTGAATCTTTGGCTGAGAATCTGCATCTCTGAAGAATCTACATCTTCGGTTGAGAATCTGTATCTCTGATCGGGTGAGAATATGTATCTTTGAAGAATCTGTATCTTCGGGGTGAGAATCTGTATCTCTGAAGAATCTGTACCTTCGGCTGAGAATCTGTATCTCTGGTCTATGATGAGGAGTTTCGTACGGACGGATGCAAGGTAAACTTTATGCAAATGATCATGATGAAAGTTGATTATGAAAGTGCCAAACGTGGCAAAGATGATGTGCATGTCAAAATACAATCAAAGTGTATGTAGGAAGCTTGTCCAAAACAAGAAATCGTTAGAAAATGTGCCAAACATGGCAATGTTAAGGATCAAAAATTGTCCAAAGCAAGACATTGCTAGAAAGTGTGCCAAATGTGGCCATGATGAGGTTATGAAACCGAAGTGGTTAGAGGAAAGTTGTTCAAGACAAGAAATTGTTGAAAGAGGTGCCAAACGTGGCAGTGTTTGAAGAAAATTCTGTTTAGTGAAAAGGAAAGTGAATTATCATTTCCTAACTATAGACTTCGGACTTGTAATTTATCTCCTAAGAGATGAACATGCCGCCGGTGGGGTATGGGCTTATGTGGGCCTGTGGTGCTTGATGTGGTGGTAAGGGCTTTTGTGGGCCTGTGTAGTGGAGGTGTGGAGGTAAGGGCTTCTGTGGGCCTGAGGTGCTTGATGTGGTGGTAAGGGCTTATGTGTGCCTGTGGTGGGATGATGGTGGTGATGTTTGAGCTTTGGGTTCCAATTGGTGTTGTCATAGCAATTGTTGGAACCAACAATTGCCCCCAGTATTTTTCCCTTAAGACAATCTGAGGTGGAGTTCATGGCAATCGATCATTCCGATCGACTGCCCCCAGTATTTTCTTTGATCAAACGTGCAAACGAGTCTCGTCCTCACAGGGTCAAGGCTTATGTTCTGATTTGGTGCTTCCTAACCTACACTCGACGTGTTTGGTGTCTACACTCGTTTCTCACTTACGGTCACAACTTCTAGACCATTGAATTTGATATTTGATGAATTTACGCATTAGATCTGTTACTTTCACGTGATTGGATACACAACTACCAAGTCGGAAGTCTTTGAGGCTTATAACGTGGCCTTGGGGTGTGATGAAAGACAACGGGACCATGGAGGGATGTTTGAGGTATGTGGAGCTTAAAGGGGTGACCAAAGCTGCACTTTGCGTCTTCTCTCAGATTCATCTTCCTTGTCTTGAAGTCATCTAGCTGCTTTGTGTTGACGCTGTTTTTGAGCTTCTGGACTTGGACTTTGAAGTTGTCCTTTACACCATTTCTCTTCTCTTTGTCATTTGTATTTCTTCAAGGCACCTCGGGTTTGCCCTTTTTTCTTTATCCTTTCTTGACTTTGCCTTCGGGGTTCTTGTGATTCCCGGTTTGGGCTTCGAGAACTGTTTGATGTGAGCTCTTTGGATCCTGGTCACTTTGGGACCATTTGCGGATTGCTTCGTCATGCTGATAGCGGCGTTGCTTCTTTGGATTGATGAAAACATTATCCGAGAATCTGGCTTCTTGCTTCCTTTGGTCACCGGGCTGGACATTCATCATTGGCTGGGTTATTTTTGTGGAGTTCATAATACCGAAAAGGGATATACGAAAGGCTCAACGGGGGTGCCTAGGGTTTAATGATAGGGTTTACAAGCTTTTGGCTATGTGGTGCTGTACCTAGGTGCTTCGTCATTCATGATAGTTGTGTATCCGTTCTTTGTTACTTTTCGCAGGTTTAAGAGTAAATTTACAAATTACCTCCTTCAGTCGGAGTTATGCCGTTTACCTCACCTTTGAATGTGGTCTCACCGGAGTCGTGTAAAAATGACACGCTCGTTCACTCATGGTTTTTCCACTCAAGACACTCTCGCGAGATTTTCACTCAGAGACTTGTTCACAAGCTTAACCAAAAGATTCGAAGACAACGATTCTAAACTCAGATTGCCCCCAGTATTGATTTGGGGTTTGTGACAACAATTCGATAGATGTGGATTTGGAACTGCTTCATGGGTTGTTTTGGATGTTTTGGGGTGAGTTGTGATGCTTAGCGTGGCATGTTCAACTTTTAGAAACAAGAGATAAATCGTTCTGTTCCATAGTCGGGAAATGATTACTCCGTGATCCTTTTCCCTGGAAAGCATTTTTGTTTTTTTCTTTTTCGATGAATGAAAAATGGTTTGTACAGGAATTGTGAAAATGGAACCATGATTTTATTTATGAATCATGAGATAATGTTGGAAATTACAGACTTAGAGAAACTACCGAAAATGATAAAGGAAACTGACTACTACAAACATTGGAAAAACATAAAAATGATAGTAAAGAGAAGAAATCGAAGAAAACACTTGAAGATAGCACTCTCTGATGGTGCTTGACATGGGATTCCTACTCGGGGAGTTGAAAACCTTGATTGATAAGATCTTGGATGTGCTGCTTCAGAATTTGCAGTTGTCGGTGTCATGACGGGAAACTGGTGATACTGACAATACTGGTTCAGATTCCTTCCTTTTTGGGGGTCCCTTTGTCGAGGGGTGAGGTTGCAGCATGTTTCGTTCCTGGAGTCTTTCAAAAGCCTGGCTCAATGGTTGACCGATGTTTGTGAACTCTCTCCGACGGGAGCTCTTTCGGGATGATTCCATTGCCCCAACGATTTGTCCTGGTCCTTTTATCTGTCGAACGGTGTTTACCTCATGCTGCCTAGTTCTCTTTCGGTGCCACTTTGGATACAGGCTGTCCCCGAACCATTCCCGGTATTTTTTGAGTTCCCAAGTTTTAACTCCCCTTGGTGAATCATTTCTTCTAGGACATTAACTTGTCCCATCAGCATGTTGAAGCTAGGAAAGTATGTGAATTTCAGCTCGTCACTGTATTGCTTCTACATATTTTTAATTACCATTCGGATTTGCTCTTGTTCGTCCATCTGTGTGAGCATTGCGGCTGCCTTCATCCTCCAACGCTTAACAAATCAGACATTGATCACTTCTGTTTGTTGTTGCTTGCAAGATCACCCTGGTGACTCCAAAAACTTCTAGCGTACTCAAAATGATGCAGAAAAGCTTCACATACCTCCTCATAGGTCTTGGTATTTATCCTTTGAGTTATGTACCAATGCTGAGGGGTCTCATCAAGATAGTGAGCAAATACCTTGGCCTTCTGCATGTCGTTTAGCGAAAGGATGGACATTTCCCTATCGAACATTGCCAAATGAAGTTGCGGGTCGGAGGAACCTTTGTATAGAGGAAGTGTTGGCAATTTCAACCTTGGAGGGAGATCAACCTTGGGATATAATCTAGTGGAAAAGTAGTCAAAACCGGCTGGCTTGTTGGCCCTCTCCATGCGCTCAATCTTTTCCAACATCCCATTGAATTCTTCGGCTAACTGGGCATCCATGTTGATTGGATTTCCTCCCTCTACCATTCTTTGAGATTTGGGCTTATCTGTTGGAAAACAAAAGTGACCTGAGCTAAAAATTCTGGGCCGCAAAGAAGTTTTAGGCTAAAACTTGTTTGGGCTGCAAGAAAAGCACATGAGCTGGAATGTTTTGAAAATTTGAAAAATTGTGAGTTGGCACTAAGGCCCGAAATGAGTTGGAAGAGAGGCACATGGGCCGGAATGATTCATGAGCGGTGAACTGGTGCCTAGGCTGAAATGTTCTGAGAATTGGGCGCTTGGGCCAGAATGTGTTTGGGTTAAAAGTAAAGTGCATGGGCTGAAGTGATTTCTAAACCATGTTCTGGATGTGAATTGGAATTTGGGCCGAGTATTATGATTGGAGCTGGAGATGATACCCGTGTCTAGGATCGTGGGTCAAAGCCCGAGTGAAAAGTCTTCATGGACTAGAATGGGCCTTGAAATGGAAAGGCCTGATGGATTTTTATGGATTGCTTCAGGTGGATTCTTTTCCGTGGGCCTAGAACTAAATTGGTAATTCAAATTGGGCTGAAAGATAAATCACCTAAATCTAAAATTTTGGGCCGCCCGAACAAATAACTCACACATTCAAATCAAGCAGGGTCTTTGGGCCGAAAACAATAAAGCCGTGATATCGGGTTGGGCTGAGTTGATGTAGGAGAATTCCTATCAATTTCTAGGCTGGGTAGTGGGCCGATCATACACACAACAAGGCCTACACAAGTTCAACATGTCCTCACTAGACGCTTCAAACAAATTGGGTATGGATCGATCCGGAGAGGTGCTTGGGGCATGGGCCCAGGTCACCACAAAGGAATAGGGCCTGCATGCTCTTCTCTTGGGTTTCCCCACATTTTTCACATCACCTGAAGGTGTGCGTCTACGGTCGGGTCTTTGACTGACAAACAATGGGCTAGGTAAAGGGTACTTGCCCGGAAATGCTTGGGGCTAAGCCCTGGTATTAAGGGGGTGTGGTTAGACGACACCCTCCTCTTTTCCCCCACTTATTCACATCACCTGAAAGGTGTGAGTCCCTGACAGGGGAACCTCAAACGGTCCCGGGGTGAAGTTGGTTTGCGTGGACCCTTGCTCTCATATGATGCAAAGGTACAGAAATTAAAGTGAGCACGAAAGTAAACAAACAATATGAAAGCCATAAATAAACATTTTCGAGTTAAGCCCTCTTTCTTAAAATTAAACAAGTTAAATTAAGTTTTTATCCCAGCAGAGTCGCCAGTCTGTGAGCCTCGATTTTAAAACCCTATCCTATGTGGATTAAGATGATTAGGATCTAATCGGTTTTAGGTCCACTATAACCTAAGATTAATAACTATGTCATATAACAATAATTATCAAAACCTAAGCTAGCTCACTGAAACCTATTATGAGTCGCCACCTAATTTTAACCTAGATCAAATTAGGAAAGGAGAGTTCAGGTTCGGGGGCTTGATATTCGACTTAATTAGGGTTGAAATTACTTTCATTACCCTTCTAGGTCATTTTTCCTCTACTTGGTTATTTACGGCTTATTATACGAGTCGTTTTAACCTAAGTGCACGAGCTTCGTTTTTTTTAATGTTTTTTAAGCATTTTTGACTGAAAATAAAAGTGAAAGTTGAAATTACCTAAACTAGGGTTTCGGAGGCAGAATTAGGTCAAATTTTGTTTCCGTCCGTAGCCACGGACCTAATGTCCGTAACCACGGACCCTAGTTAACCTATATCAAAATAAAAGTCGAATTAAACAGAAAACAAAAATTTGAAAAGCCCGGGGCCACGGACAGGATGTCCGTAGGCCCGGACATAGTTTTAACAAAACCTAAATTTTTAAAATTTTAAAATCCCGCCGCCATCCGTAGGTGTCCGTGGCCACGGACAACCCGTCCGTGTCCCGGACCGTAGGTCCGAGATCCCGGACCACCCACGAACAGGGGTTTTATGGTGGTTCCCAAGGTGTTTTTCGGCTCAAAATTTATGCACGTGTAGCCTTCGAATTCAGGAGGATTCTTCACGTCGGGATTCTTCGGAGCTCCGATGATGCCGGTTCCGGATTGAGTTCGACCCGAGCTTCTGGTTGTTGATTGTTGAAGGTGTTATTCACGTTTGGAGGTGGTTTGGTTGATATTGATGATTGTTGATGTGTTGGGAGTTGAAAATGTGTTTGGATGGTGATTTTGGGGGATTTTTGATGTGATTTTGGTATTTGGATGTGTAAAAACGTGAAGAGAATGAGACAGCTGCCTTTTTTGAGGGTCTAGGGTTCTTGAGGTTCTCCTTTGATCATGGGATAAGGTTCCTTATATAGGCTTCCTTAAAGATGAAAATCCGGTAAAAACCAGATTTACCGACGTTTAGCTCAAGGGTTTCCAAAATGAATTTGATTATGAAATTTTACACATGGGTAAAGGATGATATTTCTGAATTTTCTAAAGTGGAATCGAATTTTTTGGATATTGGAATATTTTTAAATTCAATTTCTTGTCAGATTCAATCAGAAATTGCTAGAAAATTATTGGAAATTCGAAAAATCAAAATTCCAACGCCATTACACTTAAAATGTCATCCTCTGTCATGGGTTAAAATTTCAAAGCATTCTGAGTTGATTTGACCCTTATTTGGAGGAGAGAGAAAGCCTATAGGGGGCTTAGGAGCCTTGAAAAATTATGAAAGTGCCCCTGGAGATGACTAAGCTGTCCCTAGTACTCTGAAATATGCCAATCGAACCGGGAACCCTCGCTACTATCCTATTAGTAGAGACTCTCTTCCGGGGGGGTTGAAATTTTGGGTATAACACTTACCCCGAAGCAATGCAAAAGCAAAAAGGCTCTACCCCCCTTAAAAGGGGTACGCCCCGTACCCGTATTACTAAATGCTAGACTCTCTAGTCTATGAACAACTGTGGTACTTAGCCTTCATGCATCTTCCAACTCCCATGTCGCTTCTTCGACATCATGGTTTGACCATAGGACCTTCACCATTCGTATAGACTTATGGCGAGTGTCTCTGGTCTTCCTATCAAGGATTCTCACAGGAGTTTCAACGTATCTCATTGTCGGCTCAATGGAAAGTCTCTCGGGCTCTAGGACATGAGAAGGATCGGCGATGTACTTCTTGAGTTGTGACACATGAAATACATCATGGACACATCCCAAGTCCTCAGGTAGTGCTAACCTATAGGCTACGGATCCAACTCTTTCGGTGATACTGTACGGCCCTACAAACTTTGGGCTTAGCTTGCCCTTCTGACCAAAACGGAATACGCCCTTCATAGGTGAAACTCGCAAGAAAACTTGATCGCCCACGGCGAACTCAAGGTCGCGTCGTCTCACATCCGCATAGGATTTCTATCTATCTTGGGCTGCCTTCATATTGGCTCGGATTTGTTGCACTTCCGCTTGGACTTGTTCTAAATATTCCGGTCCTATGATGACCGCTTCGCTTGACTCATCCCAACACAGGGGTGTACGGCACGGTCTACCGTATAGGGCTTGGAAAGGTGACATCTTAATCGAAGCATGGTAGCTATTATTGTAAGAAAATTCGATAAGATGAAGCTTGTCTAACCAACTCCCCTGAAAGTATAAGGCACATGCCCGAAGCATGTCCTCCAGTGTCTGGATGGTCCTTTCTGTCTGACCGTCGGTCTGAGGATGGAAGGCGGTACTCAATTTCAATTCTGTACCCAGCGCTTCCCGTGTAGCTCTCCAATATCTCGAAAGAAATCTGGTGTCGCGGTCAGATACAATTGTTTTCGGGACTCCGTGATGTCTGATAATCTCCATGTCGAATAGCTCTACGAGCTTCACTACCTTCCAGGTGTCCTTCATCGGTATGAATCTGGCAACCTTGGTAAGGCGATCGGCTACAACCCAGATCATGTTGAGTCCTCCCCTGGCAGGTGGGAGTCCTACAACAAAATCCATGGAGATATCATGAAATTTCCACTCCGGAACTGGCATCGATTGTACCATTCCGCCCGGTCTACGATGTTCAAATTTTACTTTTTGGCATGTTAAGCATCTCAATACAAATTCTGTCACATCTGACTTCATTCCAGACCACCAGAAGTACCTCTTCATGTCTTTGTACATCTTGGAGGCTCCTGGATGGACTGACAATGTGGAACTATGTGACTCTCGCAGGATGCGATCCCTTAGCTCAGCATTGCTTCGGGGGATGCATAGCCTGCCATTCAACCAAATCAAACCATCTTCATGCAGCTTGAAGTCATACTTCTTCTTCTCAAATGTACCATTTTCGATCTTTTGTCTGATTTCGGTTAGGTAAGGGTCGCTCAACTGAGCGTCTCGCACCTCGTCAACCAAGCTAGAAAAGCGAGTAGCGAATGGAGCGAGTGTGCTCGACGGCTCAGGGCGTCGGCTACAATGTTTGCCTTCCCTTCCTTATACTAGTCGATGTCGTAGTCTGAAAGAAACTCCATCCATCTTCTCTGTCTTAAGTTCAATTCTTTCTGTGTGAATACATACTGTAAGCTCTTGTGGTCGGAGTAGATGGTGATGCTTACCCCATAGAGATAGTGTCGCCATATCTTCAAGGCGAAGATAATGGCCCCTAACTCCAAATCGTGTGTCAGGTAATTCTCCTCATGCTTTTTCAGTTGGCGGGAGGCATAAGCTACAACCTTGCCATGCTGCATGAGCACGCATCCCATTCCCTTGCTTGATGCATCACAATACACCTCAAATCCCTTTGTGCCCTCTGGAAGAGTAAGGATGGGCGCTGAGGTCAATGAGTCCTTAAGGCTCTGAAATGATAACTCGCACTCATCTGTCCATACAAACGGTGCATCTTTCTTCATCAGTGTAGTCATGGGCTTAGCAACTTTCGAGAAGTCCTTTATGAATCTCCGGTAGTAACCGGCTAGACCAAGAAAGCTCTGGATGTCGATAACAGTCTTAGGTCTGGGCCATGATCGTACAGCTTCTATCTTAGAAGGGTCAACTGAGATACCTGCGCTCGAGATGACATGACCGAGGAATGATACCTGATCTAGCCAGAACTCGCATTTGGAGAACTTCGCATACAGCTGGTTCTCGCGCAGTGTCTCAAGCACTTTCCTCAAATGGATTCCATGTTCCTCTGCTGATTTCGAGTATACTAGGATGTCGTCGATGAAGACAACAACCAAAGTGTCCAACTGCTCACTGAATAGTCGATTCATGAGGTCCATGAATTTTGCCAGTGCGTTTGACAAACCGAATGGCATGACGGCGAATTCGTAGTGGCCATATCTGGTACGGAATGCCGTTTTCTCGATGTCTTGCTCTTTGATGGCAATTTGATGATACCCAGAACGGAGACTGAGGCTCCTTTCAGCTGATCAAATAGGTTGTCGATGCGTGGTAATGGGTATTTATTTTTGACTGTGACTGCATTCAGCTCGCGGTAGTCAATACAAAGTCGGAGACTACCGTCCTTCTTCTTCACAAAGAGGACAGGTGCTCCCCAGGGTGATACGCTCGAGCGTATAAACCCTTTGTCGAGAAGGTCTCGCAATTGCTCTTTCAATTCTGTCATTTCAGCAGGTGCCATACGGTATGGTGCCCTAGCAATGGGACCGGTACCTGGCAAGAGGTCAATTTCAAACTCCACCGCTCTCTGAGGTGGCATGCCGGGTAGCTCCTTAGGGAATACATCAGGAAATTCAGATACAATCGGTACATCTTCACTAAACTCTAGATCTCTCTCCAGGTCTTGTACATAACACAAATATACTTCATGGCCCTTTCTGAGCTCCTGGTACATAGCCATGGCGGAGATAATTGTGGTCGAAGGCTCTCTCGGTCTCTGGCGGTAAGATACAGTAACTCCAGAAGGACTCTTGAGCAGCAATCGATGCTCGGCGCAGAGGATTCTACCCTTGTGCCGCTCCAACCAATTCATTCCGATGATTAAGTCGAATCCCAATCCATTAAAATCGATGAAGGAGATGGGAAACGATTCGCCCTTGATTTCGATCGTGGCTGATTGGTAATACTTGGTGCACTTTACTCGCTCCTTCGATGGGAGAGTAACCAAAAAATTCGGTAGCTCATCCGCATCTAGCTTCAACCTCTTCACAAAAGATGGTGATACGAAGGTGTGAGAGGCGCCGGAGTCGAATAATACATTGGCTTCAATGTCGTTCACTGGGAAGGTTCCCGTTAAGATGGTGCCGCTTTTTCCAGCTTGTGCTTCGGTGAGGATACTCAGGTTACCTTCGGTACCAAGTCCACAACCTATTGGATTCACAAGTGGTTAAGTAATGATGGTGGACACAAGTGGAATCAAATCAACACTGCTCTTTATTGATAAACCAACCATCATACATACCGTGTCTCTAATACATGTTACTAATGGGTTACATGATACTTTGAATTTAATACTTCCTAAAGGTAAGGTTCAGGCGTCCTAGTTTCATGTGTGTGGCATTGATTATTGTCGGTGGTGCCGTATTCAACTTGATCTTGTTGATCCCGTGATACAGCATCCTAGAGTTTCCACCCATGATTAGGACATCTCCTGATCTCAATACCAATTTCTGTGTGAGGTCCACACGCTTCTGCTCGCTATACAGGAATACGGCGTCATCACCAATGGACCAAGACACTACGGGCACTCTTTGTTCAAGGGATTCCGCTGTCTCGTCCTTGTCTTGGTGTAACCCAAGTCGTCCTTCTTTCTCATAGAAGTTGACGATACAGAGGTCTGCTTCGAGTGCGGGAATCGGATCATGTTCGCATTGTTGTGCAAGTTCTACTGCTTGTGTGACAAGTGTCTGAAATTCTGGAGGTATTGTTGGTGGCGTTGCTCCGTCTTGTGTTCGTGTCTCCTGGTATGTCTTGGTATAAGGATTCCAGTCCTTTCCCAAGCACATCATTTTCAGCTTCATCTTCGCTCCACCGGGGAATTTGGGTGTATAAAATCCTCCTTGACCCGTTCCTAGCTTGTTGCATCATCGGATGATTGAGATTTGTGCTTCAGGTGTTAGGTATCCCCTTAATAGAATCATACCTGGTCGGATGACCTGACACTGTTCACTGGTGTAACAATGATTGGTGATGTCGGTCTCTTCTTGATTCAGTTTTGAAGGTATCAGATAATAGATACTAAAGCTTCCTATGGTTATAAATTTCATCTACGGTGAGTACTAGTTTCAACTACTTCATTTCATGCTCATACACACTCCAATTCATTTACTCATGCGTTCATTCAAATAGTTACTCCAATACTTAGTCATGCTTCTCGAGGATTCAAGGTTTAGATAATTACCTGGGCCGGACTTAGAACCGGACCCATCACGGTCTATGACGTGCAAGACAGGCTGCCTCTGGGGTGCGTCCCTTGGAGGACCCCGGGATCCCTGTCCCTGTGGTGCCTGCTGGGCTGGTGCATCGCCAGGTGCAACCTCCTTGCCTTCCCTTTGCTTGTAGCTTTGGAAGCTCCCTTTTGGTTTGGCATTCTCTGGGCATCTATTAGTTGTATGTCCCGGTTTCTAGCAGTTGTAGCATTTGATTTCTCTCCCATAGCAGTCCTTGCCGGGATGGTCTTGGTTGCACTTCCTACACACATAGGTGCGGCCGTCGGTGAAGGTTTTGGTGAAACCGGAGCTAGAACCTAAGGTTTAGAGAGTTAACACATTTGTGCGTGGATATACTAGATATGATACTTGTACGAATACGAATTAGATTAGAATTTTACCCTTAGGTGGGTGTGATCTCAGTGGCTTCGCAGCCACCGATGCAGATGAACCTAGTTGAAGAATCTCAACCGGGTTGCCCTTCTCAGTATGGGCACTGCTCTCACTTGGGAATTTCTTTTGGGATTGCTGAAAGAAATTTCCCTTCTTCTTTTTCCAGATTTTACCATGGTTCTGCTCCTCGCCATTGGTGTTCTTGTTGTTGGCTTTACGTTTCAGCGCGGTTTCTTCATCCCTCATTTGGCAAGTGATCTCAACGCGAGAAGCCGCGTGATAACACTCCTGAAGTTTCAGGTATTAGCCGGGATTCTTATTTTAAAAGAGGATAGGAAAAAGATTTAAGGAACTACAATGGTACTAGGGTTTAACCGATATTTACCTGGAGGGAGGTAAATCGAGTGTAGCCCATACCGTACCGAAGGCGATGGCTCAGACCGCCATAGAAGCGATCGACCAACACCTGGCCGGTGTATCCTAGATCGGGTAGAAGACGAAGGATGGAAGTGAAGGTGCGGTAATACTCATCCACAGACATCTTGTCTGTCATTTTCAAGGCATCCAGCTCTATCCTTTTCTTGGTTTTCACGTGCTCCGGATAGTATTTGGATCGGAGGAGGGATGCAAAGGATTCCCAATCGAATGTGGGGTCATTAGCATGCTCTTGCTTGACTAGCTTCCACCAATCCATGGCTGCATCCTTCAGATAGTAGGCTGCAACTCTAACTCGAACTCCAGCAGGAGCTTCGAGGGTTTCAAACGCCGTCTCCATCTCGAAGATATAGGCTTCTAGCTTAGCCGGATCACTCTCACCCCTAAAGCAAGGAGGGCAGAGTTCCACTACAGCCTTTACCCAGTAAGCTTCTCTAGGTGGAGGGGGAGGGATTGGTCCCGCTTGTGTTTGATTCTGTTGGTTTCGTTGCATAGCATTGATTACCTGTGGTAGCATCTGCGCTACCGTGGCGGTGACGATCTCTGCTATCGTCTGCGCGCCCGGTCCGTCATTGGTCCCTCGGCGACCTGGACCTCTTCCTGACATCTGAACATTTAGCATTTACATTAGGCTTCGTAAGATATGACTCAAGGTCATGGAATTTAAACAAGGTATCGTTCCTAAGAACGTCAAGGGTATCCGTTGTTAACAACGGTAGTTCCTAGTTAGGTTTCTAAGTATCCGTCTTAAGATGGTTGAAATTCTAACTCGGTAATCCCTATGCTCTGTAACTATGGATATCAGAGCGTAACTACGCTCGGATACCACTTTTTTTGTAACACCCCTACCGTTAATCCTTTGCTTACCGTCCAATCATCCCTTAATTCTATTTGTTCGTAGCGGAAGACTACTACTTACTACGGCGGGTGGTACAATGCCGCTAACCGCCCATACGGCTAGCTAGGCTTACCTTACTTACAGTCACGGTCTGATGATCATAGTATACCGAGCTACTACAATTACTTACTAATTACAAAAGATAACATACTTGCATTGCTGGATTACCGAGTATTTTAAAGTATCAAATTACATCCTTTACCAACCCTTCCACAAGGATGAGTTTCTACCAGCTACTCATCTATACCCAATCTCCATCCTATCAATATCCAAAAAGGTGTACCCCATGGTACACCGGCTATCAAAAAGCTACAGCCGTGTACTACTTAGTACACCATTCATAATTCATTAATTACAATCCAAAAAGAAGACAAAAGAAACAGAACTAAGTCTTCAACATCCTCACCCTTCTCGTGTACCTGCATCCATATTAAAAACAGTGCCCCGAGGGGCTCAGCATAAAGCTGCATATGAACTCCGCATATACCGAGTGCTAACAAGGGCACGCCGACTATTTAACGTCCACTAAGCATGCGATTCATTAATTTCATACATACATGCTTTGCATACAACATACATGCATATACAATACATTACACAATCCAAGGAAACATTTCCATAACATACACTTTACTTACCTTCACGGTGTTAGCCAAATTGTGCATCCGGGTTAATCGGAATGCTGATTACTCTTTTACTCATTACACATTACTTATTCTTACTTTACTTACTTACTTTCATTTACTTACTTACTCATTCTTACTTACTTACTCTTACTCATGTTAAGTCGGTATGACCTCCGGCCCGGGGATTACACCGTCCCACCACCGGGATTTACTTGACTCACCAATCCGGGATGCTACCCATTTAAGGGGTTTGGCCGCAGACCAGTTTAAGAGTCAGGAATCGGATCCAACCTCTTGTGTCTCCTCATCCTCACGCGTGGCCGAAACTATATCGGACTTCTACTCATTCCAATTTAATTACCAATTTAAGTTAGATTGGTTAGCTTGTTAGGAATTAGTTAGAAGTCCAATCATACAACATTCGGTCACAGTACAAAATGTCATACATACACACACTCATATTCATCCATACATTTCATGAATTATACAAACTAAGATTTAAAGAGAATATACAACAAGATACAACACTACATATTCACAAGTAGGCATGATAACTCCAATTCATGTATTTATCTTATTTGGTGATCAATTAGCACACAACACACAAATTAGAGTAACCAAGGTAGCATACGGGGCATGAGGAATTCATACCGTTCACCGTTGTACTTGTATCCCAACGTTCCTCCGGTGTTCACAAATCAAACCCTATGATATACATACGATCGAATGATTAATCTTACTATCATTAGTTTAACTCGTTTACTCTTACGTTTCCCAATTCATACTTACTAAATCTTTACATTCCTATACTTACATTTTGTTTACTTACTTTTAACTACTTGACAATGGTATACTTACATATATATGCACATATGTATAGGTGGGTATACATATATATATGTACTAATTATAATCTCATAGTTTTTTTTTGTAAGTTATGGGTCGTCCGACCCACCGTCCGACCCACGCCCTTGGTCGGTCCACTCCAGTAGGTTTACGTTCTTTGAAATTTCTCCCGACCGACCCAAAACTATTCCGACCGACCCATACACCTCTGGGTTGGTCCATTACAGAAAGTTCAGTCCCGTTGTCCAAGCTCCGACCGACCCACCGACCGACCCACTTCTGGGTCGGTCGAAGTCAGAGACTTCAACGACGGAGAATTTTGGTCTGACCGACCCACGACCGACTCACGGCTCCTGGGTCGGTCCGTTCCAGTGTCTCTTATTTTCGTTACTTAAGCCCTGACCGACCCACGGTCCGACCCAGACTCTGGGTCGGTCGGTAGCAGAACACTGCTACAGACTTTGTTTTTCTTTCCCATTTTCACCCATTGTTTTCCCAATCCTCCTACATACATCCTAACATGTTTTAGCACTACTTAAACACTCTAAATCATGTTATTTCATCCCTTAATTCATTACACAAATCCTATAATAACTTACACTCTTTTTCTTCCCAAATTCCATTTCAACACTCACATAGTTTCTCCTCTAATTGCATTTGCTACAAATTTTGACACTTAAACTCCCCATCTATAGCTCCCTCTTCTAATGTCATTCCTAACACTTCTAATGCCTTACAATACATTGACTACACCTCTCAATCTACCCATCAACTAGCTCCATCAAAATCTGTTACAAACACACATTCTTCACCTAGTTTCTAGTTCACTAAGTGTTCTAATCCTATGTAAATTTTGTCATAGTCTCCCCTATATTTTTATACTCTCACCACATTATTTACACTCACATTATCATCTATTCCACCTGCTTATACACAACAACAATACACAAACTCTCATACACCCATACCAAACACAAAACACTCTTAAAAATTCCTGCACTTAACATCCCAATCCCAATCTAGTTTGTGACAGTTTTTAATTGCTTCCAAAGCTTCAATACAATCAAGTTCTTCTTCCACATTACGTTATTGTTCATTACCATTTTACAATGCAAATTTTACTCCTTTAAAATCTGTTACACATATATATATACAAGGCTACCCAAAGATGAGTGTAATTACCTTGTTTCTCTTCTAGTTTTCTTTCTCCTTCTTTCTTGCTTCTTCCCCTCCTCTTCCTCTTCTCTTCCCACCGGTTTGTAAATCAAATTCTTACACTACAACCATTCATATACATACTTCAATACTGAAAACTAACCCTAATCATTATTTAAACTTTTAATGTAAGTTTTAGGGTTTAGAGATATATTACCTTCCAAGGGTATATGTAATGCTTGGAACAGCTCAAGAACAATCTTTCTCACTCTCCAAGGAAGCCAAAATCAGCTAGAGTTCAAGGAAACCAAACAAGGTTTTAACTAGATTTTCGTTTTGCCCATAAGGCTAGAAAAACAATGAGGTTTTAAGAAGATTTTTACCTCAAAGGAACAAGGAGAAGAAGGTGGTTCTAATGGTGGTCTTGAAGCTCCAAATGCTCCATACCCATGGAGATGAAAGTTGCCCTTTTCGGATTTTGAAAGGAGGGAAATACTCTCCTTGATGAGAGGAAGACAATGGTGTAATTTTTACAATTTTTGGAGAAGATTTAAGGGAGTAACAAGAAGAGAGAAGATAGAGTTTTTGTGAGGTTCTTCAATTCTCCATTGTTGCCGGCTGAGGAAGAAGAAGAGAATAGAGAGGAGAAGGGGAAGGTGTTGTACGTGAGTGAGGGAGAATAGAGATAGGAGAGAGAGTGGTGAGTGAGGGGGGTTACTTTATTACTTTTGTTGTTTTGTAAATAAAAGAGAGTGAGTGGGTGTGTGAGAGAGGGGGATAGGGCCGTCTGGCACCAGCACACACACACACACACACAACTTTACTTTTTATTTTAAAAGTGGACATATAAGTTTTGGTTATTTATGTTTCTACCCCACAACTTCCCGTTTTTGACAGTTTTTACTAATTTCTCGTTTTATTGATTTTATTGGTTCTAAAGCTTCACTAATATTTATTAATGATTATTTAGTTGACCAAATTGTTACGAGTCTATTTGACCCGCTTAAAGTCACGTTTTCCCGGTTTCCTCGAAAAACGCGCTTCAAGGTTCGTTAGTGTTTTTAATCCGTTTTAAGGATCCGTTTTCTTCGGGATTTGTTCCCTCATGATTATTTATGCATAATTAAGCTTCTAAATTACTTATTAGCCTAAGTAATCACTACTTTTATTTACGGGGTATTTCAAGTATCAAAGGTCTGGTCGGTTCTTGAATGACACCAATCATGACTGTCGGAAGTTAAAGCATTATATTGAATAGATTCTTCATGAAAAGTCCATCTTTTGTAATGTGGCATGAAACCACGGGTCTTTACATGGAATTGTATGATGTCGATGCTTGAATATTTCCTTACCACACCAAAATCAACACACGGACATGAAATTTTCACCGCCTTTGTCCTGTCCTTGTGTTGCAATTGCAGCTTTGTAAAACACTTTTAGCATCTTGCCAAAGTTATCCCCTCGATCACCATACATCCAATCACGCTCAATTATATATGTGCAACAGATCATAGGTGTGAGGATTACCCTACCTAAAACTAATCTATTACATTTTATGTAATATGATTTGCATTTGCTTGCACATGTTTATATCTTAATAGAGCTTTATTGGATGAGCGTCAAACAAGCTAGGCTAACTCTAAGCTTCAAACCAAAATAAACTAACATTTTAATTTCAACAATTCATTGCATTTATAAACAGAAAGCGATGTTAAATAACTTACTTGTTTTTATGATGTATAAAGGGAAAACTAGGCTAGTTGATAGACGAGCAACGACAGTAGTGAGAGCTGATATTGAAAAATAAAAATTGTTATATTGAGACAAATTACAATATTACTAAGATATTTCTAGAAAAAAATCGGCATGACCTTTACATTATTGTACACATCTCATGCTTATTATTAAGCACTCACCAAATTTATACAACCATAAACTTTCCAACAATGGCAGAAATCAAACTAAATACAAATTCAATCATCAAACCACATTTTCAAAAAAAAATCAACTCTTCACTAGCAAATTGGCACCAATTGCAAATTCAAATCATCAAACCAACATTTTCAAACCTCATTTTCACTAGCTAATTGGCAACAATAATCAAACCATATTTTCAGTTCTTCACTGAATAAGTTCGAAAGTATTTCTGGTTCGTACATTAATTTTTTTCAGCGTCGTCTTCAATTTGGTGTGCAACAAATTCAGCAACTCCTAAATTTTTTCAGCCCTGTCTTCAATCTTGCGCAAGATGCAGTAGTTCCTGAAGAGGCACATATACAATAAGTGAATGAAGGCAGGCGCAGGGCATGTATGTTCATGTATGCCAACTAGGTTAGCAACATTACCTTGTAGACAATATTACTGGCTCCAAATTGAAGCTCAGTATTCAATCTGGAGTGCTAGATGCAGTAGACAATCCTACAGAGGCGTAGACCCAAAAAGAATGAAGACTGGCGCATGTAATTCCTTGTTTGCCTGTAAATTAGTGTTGCAAAATATATTACTGTCAGTGAAGAACAAAAAGAAGATGAATTGAAGACAGACGCAGAGCATGTATCGTGTTCGCCAGTAAGGGTTGCAAGACTACCGTGAGTGAAGATGCAGTAGTTCCTTGAGGCGTAGACACACGAAGAGAATGAATGTTGTCCACAAATAACGGTGGAAGGCGCAGTCGACGGCGGTGTAGTGGTAACACGGTGACGGTGATTCGCAAGGCGAATGGCGACACTAGCGGTGGAGCTGTCGACAGAGAGAGATGTGTGAGGAAGTGAGGAAGATGACATTATTCGTCAGGTGGGGGTGTATATTCAAGCATCTATCTATGCAGTTGTTTTTTACAACTGCCGCGATAGACTCTCGATGGACATCTATTTCGGCGGTTAGAAATAGGAACCGCTGAAATTGAAACCCGTCTGTAGTCTATTTCAGCGGTTGTAACAAGGAACCACCGACATAGACTCTTGAATTTAAAAATAAAAAAGTTGAGATAATCTATCTCGGCGGTTTCTTTTTATAACCGCCGAAATAGATTGCATGGAATATAAAAAATGAATTATTTTGACGGTTATTGTTACAACCACCGAATAGTGGCGCCGAAATAGGTCATTTTTGTACTAGTATTGTATCGAAGTGTAGTAACTTGTTTTTTCAATCTATTAATGCTGACTACTTTGGTACCCCTCCTATTTTGTGAGGGTAGCACACCCTCTTTCCTTAATCCAGCTACAACTTGACATGTGGAATATTATATTTATATTATTGTTTAGATTTTAAATAGTGTCTTTTAATTTATTAACTAGTCATTGAGTTAACTTAGCTTAAAGGACGTAATTGAAAATACGAACAATTTATTAAATATTTAGAAATTAGTAACTTCCCGCCTTAATATCTAATACATTAATTGTCTATTTTTTCTCTTCATCAACCTATTTAATAGGTGATTATAGTTTAATGTAGTTTTTGAAAAAAATAAGACTAACTTTCCTAGTGATTATGTATTGTTGAAGAAAACTATTATAAACAAAATATATACATTACTCTACATTTTAGAAGAAGATGAATAAATATAAAAGATTCATTAATATAAAAGATAAATGAAATACATATTTATATTTCATTCAAAAATAAAATAAAGAAAACACTAATCAAATTTTCATTAACAAAACTTTGAACTTTTATATAAAATAAGTTTCTAATGACTAAAAGATTACGTTATAACTATACTTGTTTTTTATATATATTTTCCTTAGTTTTTCTAAAAGATTGTATTTTTAATTGAACTCAAGTTTTTGGAATTGTGGGGTGTTGCTCATTGTTGTATGATACATATGCTAAATACTGATTTGTGTTCAAAATAGAGATCTGGTTCTGGTAGGAACATTCTATTTCATCCTTATTATCTCATATAATTAATGTAATATATTCTTTTGGGTCACATTGGATATATTCATTCGGGTCACACTAGATTCGGTTCGGTTGGTTTTCAATTGTTTTCGGTTCGGTCACTTTGGATTTAGGGTTCGGTTCGGTTGGTTTTCGATTGGTTTCGGTTCGGTCACTTCGGATTTAGGGTTCGGTTCGGTCGGTTTTCGATTGGTTTCGGTTCGGTCACTTCGGATTTAGGGTTCGGTTCGGTTGGTTTCGGTTCGTTCACTTCGGATTTCAGGTCATCGTTGGGTTATGAGTGACTTCGGTACGATTGATTTTGGTTTGGATGACTTTGATTCGGATGGTTGTGGATTGTGGTTTATTCTCACTTTTACAATAATACGGTTCGGTTTGGTCCGGGTCAGTTTAGTTTGGATTTTAGGTCATTTTTCAAGTTATAGTTTTCTGTTGAGATTCGGATTCGGATCGGATTTGTTTGGTTCAGTTTTTCGGGTTCGGGTCACTTTTACCAGGTCTAGTCGCCCACCCTGTGTTTGTGAAGATACCTCTAATCATTGCAGAAGCTTGAAACCTCTCACATACCTTCTATCATCCTGCCCGTGGAGTAGGGATGTCAACAGATCGGGTCGGGTGACGCTCCATCCAACCCGTCACCCGTTTTTCACCTGCATCACCGACCCGACCCGTCACCCAAAAAATCACCATCCGTCACCCGTCACCCGCGGGTAAAACGGGTGAACCTGTCACCCATTTTTTTCCCAGCATGTATTTCTCACCCGTTTCACCCGTGTTTCACCCGTCACCCGTGGTTCATCCGTCACCCGTTTTTTTCAGCATATATTTTATCTTGTAACACCTATATAAGCTTAGTTTTTTGCTAAAAACATCCATATTTGTTAATAAGACATACCATATCAACTAATGTCAACAACATACTCCAAACATAAAGAATTAACCATAAAATAAATATTTTTTAAAAAATATATATGTATGAGGGTGACGGATCGGGTGAACGGGTCGGGTGACCGGGCAAAAATTTGTCACCCGGCCCGTCACCCGAACCCGTTTCATCCGTCACTCGTTTTTGATGGGTTTTTCACTCGTTTTAGCGGGACGGGTGATCGGGTGAAATTGGCACCCATCACCCATTGTCATCCCTACCGTGGAGGGAACAAACCAGATGCTGAGTTGGGTGGAGCATAGAAGTTACAGTTGCAAACATGCGGACTCTGAGACGGCCGCCAAGCTTGAACATCCATGCAAAGAGCTTCATTCTCCATCGGTGTAGACTCATTAAAAGGAGAGAAACTTTCAAAACTCAGACTAGCGATTGTACGGGACGCTCACTCCATACTCGGTGTAAGCACGTCACCCTGGAAAAGAAAGTACATGTCAGCATGTTTTAAGCATTTTAAATATTATATTGAAGCAGAGAGGCGGAACCAACCGACACCGTTGAGTTCCTCAAATAAAAAAAACAAACAACATTTGATTGATATAAATGATTATAACTTTTAAACTATAAGTCCAAAATAAAAAAAAAATTTGGACCATTGTTTATCTAAATTCAAGCTCTTTAAAACAAGACCAATCATGGATATGTTTTGATAAGTTTAAAAATTTATGTTAGTTACATGTACATATCAACATATATCAATGACACTTATGATTCACCACATATAGTTTAAAATACACCATATAACATTAATAATACACCACAAAACAATAATGATTCAGTATTTGTTTCAAAGTTTGTTATCTAATCCACCACTTATTAGTTAATGAATCATAATGCCAATTTCAATGAATCATAATGTCAAATTTAATGAATCATACCATAATTTTAGTGTATCATTAGTAACATATAAAAATAAAAATTTTAAGCAACAATACAACACAAAACATTATTTGATATGTAAGAAAAATACATGATTCGCCATATAAGGTTTAAAATACATCACAATACTATAATAATACACTAAAAACAATAATGATTTTTTATCGGTTCCGGAGTTTGTTATTTAATTCATCACTTATTAGTTAATGAATCATAATATTAATTTTAATGAATCATAATATCAATATTAATGAACCATATCTTCATTTTAGTGTATCATCACAATCATATAAAAATAAAAAATTGTACACAATAATACAACACAAAACAATATTTGGTATGTATGAAAAATACATGATTCATCATATAAGGTTTAAAATACACCATACAACAATAATAATACACTACAAAACAATAATGATTTGTTATCGGTTCCGAAATTTGTAATCTAATTCACCACTTATTAGTTAATGAATGATAATATCAATTTTAATGAATCATAATATTAAAATTAATGAATCATATTATCATTTTTGTATCATCATACACATATAAAAATAGTTTTTTTTCAAAGTTATCAAAACATATCCATGACTGGTCTTGTTTTGCAGAACTTGAATTTAGATTAACAGTGGTATAATTTTTTTTTTATTTTGGACTTATATATTAAAAGTTACAAACATTTAAAGTTAATATAGTAAAATGGCAGTCCAGTCAGCTGCTGACTTGGACTGCCAAATCAATACCGCTGCACAATCGAATTCGCGTTCAAAACTTGTTGCAAGTGTTGTATGAATACTTAAGACTATGAATGTATGTTACCGATCTTATCTTCTCTTTTGTAGCACACGACTCCTTTATAATAATATATGTAACTCTTCGATTGCGTACAGTGTCCAGTAACAGCTGAAATAGGTGCCAAAAATAACATATGCTCTCGTTGAGAGTTGAACTCAAGACCTCCCGCTTACTAAACGGGTGCTCTAACCAACTGAGCTACGAGGGCTGATTGATAAATTGCACAAATAAACACCTACTGTTTTTGCCTACAACAAATTTTGGAAACACGCTTTTTACAATGAGGATCGTTGGATACTTACGAATGGGCTAGACGATTACGAACGGGCCGAGTGGTGATGGTCCAAAACAAAGATGCCCCCCTGCCTTAATTTAATACCAGCAACACCAACAATGAAGTCATCCGATTCTCTTTCCGCCTGCGCAAACATTCTTCCTTTTCCCCGGCATCTGCTAGATATCAGTAGTCAAAATACAGCTCAAAAGGCATTTCAAACAATGAAGTTGGCCTGGGTACGTACTTTTGAGATTATACCTTGCCAGGAGGAGGATCATCGTATCGATCAGTCAGGCAGGCAGGCTGTTAAAGCATTTTACTTTAGGGAAATCCAATCCAGACACATGGATGGATATTCCCCCTTCCGAGAGAGTAATATTGCACTTGCACTTTGTTGTTACGCTTACGCCCCCGCCGACGGAGTGTGATTTGTGTAGTAGAATCTGATCTTCTGCTTTACCTGCAGTTCAAGGCACATCTTCAAATATGAAATACCAGCTAAAAACAAAACCCAACAGAAAAACCTTGCCTTACCTTATAATAACAACTACATACCCATATAAGAACAAACACACATCTTCCTACAATCTTCATCAGTCACATTTTCATTCTCTCTATTGTATTTTCAAAGGAAAAACAAACACACACAATTACAATGGTAAACGAGTCGTCAAAGCCAGCAGCCTCGCTGCTATTGGTCCTCAACTTTTGCATGTATGTGGTGATCCTCGGCATTGGAGGGTGGGCTATGAACAGAGCCATCGATCATGGGTTTATAATAGGTTAGTCAGTCAGTCGGTCCGTTTCGTCCATCCTTGAGAGTTTAATTAAGATTGACTTTATGATTCCATTTTTTTGTGGCACATACATACAATACAGGTACTGGGTTTGCACTGCCAGCCACTTTTCCCCTATATACTTTCCCATGGGTAATGCCGCTACTGGTTTCTTCGTCACTTTCTCTTTGATAGCCGGTGTTGTGGGTGCCGCTTCCTGCATCTACGGTCTCAACCATGTTCGTTCACCCTTTTCCACCGTAGATACCGGCAAACCATCAGCCATAACCATTGCTGCTATAGCTTGGTCACTCACTGCCTTGGCTATGGGGTAATTAATTACTCAACTTTTTTCTTTGTCGTCCATCGATTGTTGATGTAACAAGAACAAAACGCAATTGATTGGTGTGTAATAATGATAATGTATGGTTTGATTTGAGAATACAGGTTTGCTTGGAAGGAAATCCAGCTAGAACACCACAGGAATGATTATTTGGTAATTACTATCTTTTTATTATCATGCCATGTTATGTTATGTTACTCACCAGAAATTAATCAACTTCCATTACGTACGCTGCTGCTATTTGAATA
This sequence comes from Limonium bicolor, assembly GCA_023374045.1. Taxonomy (NCBI): domain Eukaryota; kingdom Viridiplantae; phylum Streptophyta; class Magnoliopsida; order Caryophyllales; family Plumbaginaceae; genus Limonium; species Limonium bicolor. The sequence goes on along the minus strand of CM041777.1, from coordinate 370,887,116 downwards.
ATACTAACATCTATTTCTCTGTTATTGGTTGCGCAGAAAACAATGGAAGCCTTCAGCATAATTCTCACCATCACCCAGTTTTTCTACATTGCAATCATTCACGGCCCTGTGACGACCCGAACCTAAATTTAATCACTCACAAGACTACAACATACAACACCTTCTTTCTTTCTCTCGTTCTTTCTTTGTTTCTTTATTTTCATATTAGATCATAACCATTCTTTCTCTCGCTTATTCAGTTCTGTTGTTTTCTGTTTCTGGATTGGGGAGAAGATTTGTCATTTGAATTTATCATACATGATGAGTAAACAAACTACTTAAAAGTGTGCTTGTGTGAGAGAGAGATTATCTGAAATGTAAAACTACTGCAATTTCGACTGTATTTTATTATTATTATTATGTGTATGATTAAAGATACTGATCAGTGGATAAAAGTTACAACATTTAAACACTGAGATGAAGTGCTGAACCCAGCCAGAGAATGTCACAGATAACATTTAAACACTAACCTTCTTATAATATTATGCTCATCAAACAACCCCAAGCAAGGAATTTGAATTCAAGTTCAAAAGGTATCACCAGTCCTGGGCTGCCGTTATAACTAACTTATTAGATGTGGAACACAAGAAATACTGTTACTTCTCTCACACCACCATATAATATATGGCAACTCTATTAAAATGTTGTCCCTATAAACCAAGACCACGAAAAGCATCCATCCATCCATCCACCCTAGAAAAAGATAGGCAATACCAACATGAGAAGGCAAAGCACTGCCTTGCTGAACAATCACAAAAACGAATCCTTTTACCCAGGAATATAAACTTCAAATCCTTAGCCAATACAATAAAAGAAAAAAAAATAATCTACACAGAGAAAAGGGGAGGCAAAGAAAGACTCTTTCATGTAGGATCGATCTCAACATTTCACTTCAGAGACCGACTCGACTACTCTGCTCCCAGCGCATCAGCAGCATCTGCAAAGATGCACGTATAGTCACAGTCAGCCAGTTTGAACATTTAACAGCATCATCCGTCTTCATAGCAAGCAAAGCACCCCTATCATATCTGTAATGAAAACAAGAGTTTGATTGAATTCACTCGCTATCTATCTCGAAATATGGTTACTAGTATGAAGTTGAATGAAACAACAGCAAGCAGCATAAAATTACCTATCGAGAACGAGAAAACAACTCGAAAAGTCCACAACAACCCATTCGCTGGACTGGGATAGGAGTTGAACCCATCAAAGGCTGTACAACGGAAATAATTAATACAACAACCAAATCTATTTATAGGCCAAGAAATTATTCAAACATAAACAATACCAGTAATAGACATTATTGAGCCGCCTAAAGTAATTAAGCATTTCCATATACGTTATAAAAAGAAAAAAGAAACAATACCTGGTCATCATCTAAACGCTTGGAATTGTTCATATCTTTCTGATTATCAATCCCACGACTTGTACTGTCAACTGTAGCACTAGCACCCTTATCATCCGAATGCATAACAGTCTCCCCATTTTTAACAAACTCCCCATCTCTAGGTGTTTCAACCTTCTCTTCTGACTTCTGATGAGCTGCTGCCACGTCTTTCATCTCACCCATCACGGCCCCGTTCTTGCAAGACTCAGCAGCAGCCTGGGAAACAAATGACTCTGGCAACTTATCTTCCTTACCCTGCCCAGCACTAGACTGTTTAAGATCAGAGCTTCCGTCTTCAACAAGTGGAAACGCTTCGGTATCGATCTTCTTCTGTGCCTGGGAATCAGCCACAGCGGATGACAGCTTCTCGTTTTCATTGGACAAAAGTGAACTGACTTGTTCGTTTGATTTTGTAATTTGTGGAACAACGGATTCAGATTCAGCAGAAGCGGTTTCTGTGGTTAGATCACCAGCATCTTTGGGTGGAGAAACCGCTTCTATTGCTGATTCTACTACTACAGGAATATGTTTTTCATATAAGTTATGAACTTGGCCGATACCAGTATCAATCGCCTCAACAATCATGTAATCGACCCGCTGCTTCAGTGGTCCATTGATGGTGTTGACCTCCTCTACGCCTGTGGAATCCCTCCCTGATTCAGGGTTCACTGGTTCCTCCTTTTGGTCAACAACAATGACCTCTTTATCTTCTGAACTGCCATTGCTAGGAACCCAATATCCGCGTGCTGCTGCTGCTGCTGCTGACATCCCATTTTCAACCGTCTTAGATACATCGCCAGAACCCGAATCACCATCTCCAATCTGCAGACTGAGATTTTCTTCCTTGGGTTTGGTCTTCCTCTCAATTTCTACCCTCTGCTGCTCTTCCAGTCTATCATCATCCTTCAAACTACCATTGCGAGAAGGGACACAATCTCCTATCGCTCCTGAAATTCCATTCTGAACCACCTTTTCAATATCACCAGAATCAACATCATCTCCGATGAAATTGAGATTTTCTTTATTGGACTCAGGGTCCTCCCTCTCGACTTCGATGTTACGATCATCCTTTGAACCGCCGCCGTTCTCCTTCTCTTCTTCACGATCTACTACACCCGATCTTTGCTCACCCTTCTCCTCTTCCTCCTCCCGCTCAAACTCGCCACTGTCACTTTCCCTTTCGTCAATCGATCTGACATCGTCCCCGCCTGGCAAGGATGGATCCATCTTTCAAAATCAGATTTAAATCAATTTAAAAAACCCAGAAAAACCCCCCACCTCAGTCTCTCAGTGTAACCAACCCCGAAAAGCATGCAAAAACGAGTGAAAATCAATTGAAGGAGTACACAGCAGCAACGTAAAGGACAGCGCAAATTATCTTAAATTGAGCAAGATACAGACACAACCATATGCGTAAATAGATGCAAAAAGTAGATGAATGAATAAACTAAAGATAAAAAAAAGGGCCAGACAGATAGACCAGACCAAAGAGGGAAAAGAGATGGATGATGATACCTTGTGAGTGGGTCGAGGAGCTGGTGCTGCTATTGTTGTTGTTTGTTTCCCCCTTTTTCATCTTTTTCTTGGAAGCTTTTCTCCGCTTAGCAGCAGCCGACGGCATGATTGATCAGTGTAGTAGTACTACTAGTATATTATTGATAAATCCGCACGCAAAGGGATTAACAGCGGAGCAGAAATTGAGTTCTTGGTGTACTAGATCGTGGGCTGTCTCCGTCTCTTACTCTTTGGATGCGTTGTTGTTGTTGCACAATCTGGACAAATCGAAACCCCTTTTCTCTCTCTCTCTCTCACTCTCTCTTTTTTAGTATAATGTGGCCAGATATTATTCACAAAACCTGCTCCCCTCTACCCTATGTTTAAAGCTGAATGTAAACACAGGTCACATAACAACACATGAGGCCCGGCACTACCACTACGCCTATCTGTCTCTCTCTCTCTCTCTCTCCTTGTGTGAGGAGATTTGAATTGATTATAATAGTCGTGGAGACTGGTAGGAAGGGGAGGAGATAAAGGACTATTGGAAGTTGGAACGTGTGTGGTGCGTGTGAGTAGTAGTGAGGGACTCGTCCCGTTCCAGGAGGAGTAGATTTATGATGAAAAGGACCGTCAGCAGTTTTGTATACGTACTAGTATTTGATTTACTGGGTAGGTGCAATTCATCTCTTTCTTCTTGCTGGACCCTATTGGAATATTCAAGAACCCTGCCCTGGTGATTCAGGCACCAACTGCCAATTGGAGGATAGGAGAGGGAAAACTTTAATGAAATTTGAGAAATGGGAATTCAAATTCATGTTGTTGACTGACTCTGGCCCATAAGAAAGATACTCCAGTATAAAGGATGAATTTAATTCAAAAAATTTAACAGAAAAGCAAGATTAAAAAGAAAAGACTAAAAGAGAGCCGATAATTGCGATGTTTTTGATTGAGAGTGGGCGGGAGTGACGCGGAGTGGTTTGGTTTGGATGAAGAACGTGAACGTGATGACACCAGATCCCATCCCATGGCCTCAGATTTGCCAGGCATACTGCCTCCATAGATTGCCGATGAACCCGTTCCCACTTAATTTTTTTTAATCTCTTTTTGGATTGTTTTGAAGTCGACGACTAATGCTATAATTATATAATTCCTCATCTTCAAAATCTAAGTTTGTTTTATTCCCTCCGTTATCTACCAGGTCTCATATGTATTGGCTGCGTTCGGTGGCCGTATGTGGTTGTTTTGGGGGTGGGACCCACGCGGGTCCCACGTGGGTCCTACATTCTACTCCAATAATATACTGCCACATATAAAACAACCACAAAACAGCCAGACCAAAACAACCACAAAATGGCACGCCGAACGCAGCCATTGACATATTTTCGCAGGTCCTTGTCTCATCCCGTATTCCGTTCCAAAAGCATATGGTCAAGTACAAAAAAATCAAAAGTTACCAATATATGCAAACAAGACATTTGATATATTAAAAACATTAAGTAAATTAATTTTGAAAATAACAAATACTCCCTCTGTCCCATTGACAGAGTCTCCTTTGCTTTATCACACAAATTAAGAAATTGAAAAAAGTAGAGGAGAGCATATACTCTCTGTGAGACATACCGGACATGATTGTGGGACAAACAGAAAAAACGTAAGCGGACTCTGTGAATGGGACGGAGGGAGTAAAAATTGTTCGAGTTGCAAACGCCCCCGTCGTTATATTAAAGAGTAACCTGGTATCAACCATAGGATTTGAACTAAAAAAATCTAATCCTAAGAAAACTTGAAATTTAGGAGGTTTTCTGTTTGAGAAATAAAAAAACTAGCAAGCAGCGAGTAATAAAGCAAATAAATTAATAGGCAAAAGAAAAGTGATTAATTTGTATGAGTAAAATGGAACCTGGGTTCAGCTAATTTTTTCACTGGTCAGCTTGTGCAACTTCTACAATATAAGAAGAGAAATGGATTGGCAAATTCCTAGTCACAGAATAGTTCACCTATTAGAATATGCAAGATCTAATCAAGAATCGAGCAAAACACAAGTAAATGGATTAAATGTGCATAATTATTTAGCATCTACAGGAAAAACTAGTATGTCCGATTTAGTTTTTCATACGCTAGCAAATTAATTTGGCCATCCTGTTAATCACTAGTTAGTTCTTAACATGATTTGTAAAGCTAGTCAAGATATTCGGAATTAATTGAGAAGCGCATGTATTGCGTTACTCTTAAATAATCTATAAAATTCTTATATTACAATATTAGAAAAGTTGCAAATTGATATCCAGTTACAAATTAACATTCTCCAAAGTAGATCCTTCTTTGCCTAGCACACTATCAAAAAAGACGGAGAAGAACAAAAGAGAACCATCATATAAGAGAAGAAAACCATGGATATGCTTTACTTGCCAGATCTGAAGAATGTTGAACCTCAAGGTTAAAGATGATGAGAACTCCCTTGACGGCCACATAAGGTTGTGCGTGGGTGTTATGGATTATGTCGTGAATGTGTTGTATCTTCTACCCTTGAATCCGCCTCTTTTTATAGAATTTTCTACTGATTGTCGCTTGTCTGGACCTGCATCCGGATGAGAAGGTCGGACGTGACTCAAGGTGTGTACAGGCGAAATAGGGCTCTATGAGGTGTCCGGATGGAAGCTAGCCGGACAAATGTAGGAGTACTTCACTCGTGGTCTTAGCCGGACAGCTCACATGGACGTTTGTAGGTTTCTAGAGTCACACTTAGTAGATGCACGTCCGGGTCAGGATGGTCGGACAAAGCTTGCGTCCGGGTCTGGTGCGTAAGTCGGAGGTCTGCACAGGTATACAATTTGAGTTTTCTCCTCCGTAAAATACAGAGTTCCCCATATATCCATCCTAAATAATATAAACATCAAAATAACCGGTTTTCCGACAATTTCTTTAAATATGGGAATAGACTTAAATTAAGCACAAAATCAGAGGGAAATGGTAATAAAGACATGGGATTTCAATAGTACAAAGTATCTTAAATCAGCAACCTATCAAATCCCCTCACACTTGTCTTTTGCTTGTCCTTAAGTAAATCGATCTAGCACATGTTCAAATCAATAAAATGAGGTTCTACCAGAAGGGGAGAGCACAGAGGAAGATGTTTCCAGATATCAGATCAAAGGGTACCCAAACTTTCAACTATAAGCTTTAAACACAAAATCAAAAGTCATCACAAGTTTAAGAAACAAAAACAAAACCATAAGAACTCAAACTTCAACCTTGAGCCAACCACCATTACCATATCCACATTCCATTTAAACACCAAGGGGCATGAAAGTGCCACGTACTCATGATTTATAAAAACAGAGTTGTCATTAACAACTGATTCATAAAATGGAAAAGTACATCAATGAAGCTCATTTAGTTCGTCACCCTCGACTTTTCTCCTCACCCATGTAGCGGGTTTGGATCAATTATACCAGATTCTGAGAACCTTAAGTAGCTAGTGTTACACCTAAATAAATTTTAACACCAGAGAAAGGTTCTAACTCATATGAACAAGGTCAAGGGTAAAATGGTCAAAATGCATAAAGACAAGAAACATTCGAAGTCTTAAAAGGGTATTGTTGGAACTTTATATTTTTATATTATTATTTAACACATCAAAATGACCTCGAACATCACATTTATCATCAAGGGTACGTTTCCTAATTTGAGGATAATTTTTGTTCCAAAATACAACTTTGAATTCATATTATGAGCTAAATTCTTTCAAAAAATGCCCTAAACTTCCAAAACTAGAAAGAAAGGCTTATGCTTACTAAAAATATAATTTCCACATGGAAAACAATGCTATTTATTGACATAAATCTGGCAAAATTTGTTTGGGGCCAAAACCCAAAGTTTTAGAGGGAAAATTCAAGTTCCTTCAAAATTTTCTCTCTTATCCAAAATTACCCAAAACAATTCAAAATATTTTGAAATGTTAACATATGATATAGAATCACATTTGGGAGATAGCCCAATTGGAATTTTAAATTTTTGGTATTCCAATATTTGTCTCCTAATATTTTATTGGAACAAATTCAAAAATCCATCTAAAAATATTCTCTTATCAACATAAGAGAATTTCGCATATTCAGAAATATCTTTGAAATACCCCAAATCTAATTAATACCTTAAAACTGTTAAATAATGAAGAATTGATCTTGGAATAAATCATTTTAGTTACACATGCTAAGTTATGCATGCAAACGTTTACGTAAATTAATATTACGCGTGCGCATGCAAACTCATGCACGCAAACGTAACGTAAAAATAGTCGTTTTACCGTAAACGCTAACGGGCGTAATTTTACAAACGTCTTAACATACTCGTAAAAATCACTCTTGTACATTTACTAACGAGGATTAAAATCCTCACATAACGGGCTCGATAAAGAGAGCGACAACAAGGAAAGATCAATATGAACGTTTATACAATTCATAAAACGACAACGTTCGCTCCACGAACGTCGAACGCTAATATAATGTCGTCTTCACGTACGCATATAAACGCTTACGTACAAACATTAACGGGCATTAAACCCCTTACGAAACAAGCTCAATTAAGAGACCGTCACCCAGGAAAAATATATACGAGCGTTTATACGACTCGGTACACAATAACGTTCACTGTAAAAATGCAAAAAAAAAAAATTAACGAGCAACGTAAATATTTTACGATTGCCTAAGTATTTATAAATGCTAAAATAAATTGATATACACATTTAAACTATGTAACAACTTATGTTACATAATCTTGATATTTAATATATATCATATATACTTAGGAAATGTTATAACTGATAAGTGCAAAACATATAGACTTATTAATGTTTAATCACCTTATAATTTGTAGCATTTTTAGTAATGTTTCTCACTTATCTAGGGTTTTTCCTATAATTATGTTGTTATATTAACTGATGTATTATATGTGTTAAAATGTAGGAAAAATACCAAATAAACACATATGTTATAAGGGATTAAACAAAGGACACAAGTGAAGCACGCATCAAGGTGTGTCCGCCCCTGCAACCGCCTAGGGTTAGGCGGACAACACTAAGAGGCAACCGCCTCAATTTAGGCGGACGTGAGTAAGTGAGTGCACATGCGGACGTGAGAGGAGAAGCAACCTGAAGAACCGCCCATGCAACCGCGTTACTCCATGCGGACGTGACAGGAGACAACCGCGTGCATATGTGCGGACAATAAAGCGGACAGGAGAGAATTGCTGAGACAACCGCATAGATCAAGGCGGACATATACGCGGACACGTGTAAATGTCCAGAAATTAACGCGACAGTTTTCTTCTTCGCCACTGCAAGTTGCTTCCGCCATATCCATTACCAGTCGGCGCCTACCTTAAATCACTCACGCGTTTGTCCTGTCCCCTGCAATCAATGAGCTGCAATCAATGAGGAGCTGCAATCAATGGGCAATGTACGTACGTGCTTCCACTCCAGACTCTTTCGCTTCCTCTATAATAGAGGTGATCATTCGGGCGGACGGGCCGGGTTCGGGCCGGGCCATAAGAAAATTTTAGGCCCGTCGGGCCTATTTCAGAAACCCAAGCCCGGTTTTTTATATGTTCGGGCCGGGCCGGGCTAGGCCCGGTTTTTTTTCAGGTTTTGCCGAAGCCCGGCCCGCCCGGCCCGCCCGGCCCGGTTTTTTTATATTTTTTATATAAATTAATTAAAAAAAATTAATTAATATAATTTAGTGTAGATTTATATACTATATGTACATTTTATTTATAATTTATATATAATTTTAGTCAATGTTCACAGAATCGCGATTCGATCCCATGATCCTACGATTTTACGATCCAAATTCATAGTTACGATCCGGATCGCAGGTAGGATCGGAGCCATGTAGGATCGTCAAAGGATCACGATTCCATTGCACGATCCTACGATCCTGCACTCTAAATCCATAGTACGATCCTACGATCTCATCGATCCTAACTTTGTTTACGGTTTGTCTTTTTCATATCAATATGAATTATATCTTAATAAAATACAAAGAAACAAAAAGTTCTCAAAATATTGTAGATAATTTCATAATCCATAAAATATTATAACTTTCAACATTGTAACTGGATATTATTAATACGACTTGTATATGTATATTTATTTGAGGTCACTGAGCGGATAAGGATTAAGATTAGAATATCACTTCTTGTTACTCTCCATCATAAAAGATTATAATGTGTACCTAGGTTTCAAAAAATGTATAACATTTAAAGTGTTATTTAATATTGTAATGATTGAAAAATTCAAAGTTATAAAGCTCTAACGTAGAAAGTGAAAAAAAAACTTAAAAGAACCAATACAAATTTATAAAATATTATTGATTACTTTTATCATTTTTCTTCTTTTTGGTTTATAATTGAAAAAATAAGCTATTGGATCTTGTTTTGGCTTTGTGTTCCATTGCCTGCTTACTCTTTTGAATGAGGATGAATTGGAAAACCCATGATTTTGTTAATAAATAACTTGTAGCTCATAATGTTTGTTGGGAGGATGATGAAAGAAATAAAAACGCACACAAAATTATGCATTTTGTGGATTTGATTTATGTTCAGCCTATCTTATTAAATTTTATCTTTTTTATGGACAATATTATGAGAATTCATATGGTTTGCTTATCTATAATTCAATTTTGTAAGCGTACTATCATTGTTGTGGTCTTAAGTTTTATTTTTTTAATTCAATAATGCTATATATTCTTACTCAAATTAAACTTTATGCTTTAAATAGAAGTTGTTTATAATATATGTATAATTTTGAACAATATTTACTCACTTTTTGTAGGATCGATCGATCCCACGATTCGATCCCACGATCCGATCCTAGGGGTCACTTACGATCCTACGCTAGGATCACGATCCTAAAAACATTGATTTTAGTATATATTTTATAAAAAATAAATTATATTATATATGTATATATTATATTTTGAAAAATAATAATAAATAATATATAATCGGGCCGGGCCGGGCTTGCCCACGGGCTTACAAATGTGCCGCGACCCGGCCCGGTTTTTTATTCGGGCCTGATTTTATGTCCAGGCCCGCCCGGAAGCCCATCGGGCTCGGGCTTATCGGGCTTTTTTACGGGCCGGATCGGGCCGGGCTGCCGGGCCGGACACATTATGATCAGCTCTACTCTATAAATACCAAGCTCCATTTACCTTCTTCAGTGTCCTTTCGGGGGTTCCTTCCGTGGTTCCTTCCGGAGTTCCAATTCACCCAATCATTCCATCTTCGAACCACTACACCTTCATTCACTCGTTCATTCCATTCCTTTTCTCCCGTCTTCTTCATTTGTTTTCTTTTCATTTCATTAGTCTCACCTCTAGTCTCACGTAATTAAATAGAAGATCAAACTATTTAATATGTTAGGCTAGAGTCCGTATACTTTGCGAATGATTATTATGTTTCTGTATTAATTATGCAATATGTTTTACTGGTTTTAATTTAAATACAGTTTGTTACGATTAAAGCTTTTCTCTCGCCTTTTTAATAAATGTCATGAGTTTATTAAATTGCTTGCTAAGTCTATTTTGATCAGACCGGTGATAAATAGATAGGTTAATTAAGCCGTAAAACTGGAGGAAACTTGTTATGATTTAATAAGTTAGTATTCAGTTGCAAGAATAAACTTCCTCATACTCCTCTGCCGTCCACCAGTGGGTGCTTGAGTTTTCATCGGACCCTGCACAACTGGAACGAGTTCTTATGAGTCTATGACTTAGTCCTTAAGATAATTAAAGGAATCTTGCCAAATTATTATATTAAACCAGTAGAGATAGCATAATTAAGCAAATTATAATAACCTGAACCAGAGTCCCGTTTAGTTTATCTATTAACTTAGTTTACTTTATCTTGCCTTTTATTTATAAAAACAAGTCAATTAATCCCCCCCTTTTGTGACATGCTTAGGTACTATAATATGTACATTAGTCCCATGGTTCGATATCCGGTTGCTTACATTTCACTATACTACTACGACCGGGATTTGTTTGCAGCCCGACGTTTATTTTGAGTTTTTAATTTCTTTTCTTTTATTTTTACACCAGTTTAACCACTCAGATATACACGTCTGCAAAATGGCGCCGTTGCCGGGGACTAGATTTATTCTAGTTCCTAAGCCCCGGATTATTCACCTGTTTAATTATAAATATTCTGTTCTCTTTACTCTGTTAATATTATGTCTATAAAATTTTGTTTATTGTTAATATTAATTATCTACTATATTTTGTTTATATTATTATATTTATTGTTTAATCTAACTCCTAACATCTAATTCTAACTTCTAACATTTTATTTTTGTGTATACTAACTCCTAACGTTTAATATTCTGTCTACTAATTACTAACTTATAATTTTCTGTAAATTAACTACTAACATTTAATTTTTGTCATCTAATTACTAACTCATAATTTATTGACATTTATATTTTGTTGTTGTTTATAAGTATAATCAAAATAAAAAAAACGAAGCAGCATGCGGTCCGCCTCCTGTCCGCCTCATTAGCCGCGGACGCCACTGAAGCCTTCCGCCTCCTGTCCGCCTCCGCCAACGCGGACGCCACACAGACCGCTCCGCCTCCTGTCCGCCTCATTAGCCGCGGACGCCCCTGAAGCCTACCGCCCTCGTGTCCGCCTCATAAGCCGCGGACGCCCCGCGGTCCGCCTAGCCCTGTCCGCCTCTCTACACGCGGACGTCCAAGCGGACGTCCCTTGACTCAGAAAAAAAAAACGCTGCGTTTCGGTTCTGTTCTTACCCCAAAATTCACAATTTGCTCCAGTTCGAAACCGAAGAGAACAAGCAGGCGCGCGACTAGCCCCAGCTCTCAATTGTTATTTTTATTTTTGTTTTATTTTATATTTTTCTGTTGTTTACTAACATTTTGTAGACTCATACTGTTTTAACCTTGTCAAACTTTTGTTACATACAGGAAGGTAACAGATCAGTTTACTTTATGTTTATGTTTTATGCAGTGCTTTATTATTTTTGCTTTATTATTTATGTTTTTCATATTATTATTTTCTTTTGGTGCCACTTGAGTTCTACTGGCTATATATGTTTCCCTTTTCAGAATAAATTCTATATTCGAACATATAGCTGAACTCGCCTATGGAAGCAACCTCAGTTGCTCTAGGAATTTCGATATCTTCGGTTGAACACTTGCGCAAACTTAAGTGTGAGGAACGTCTCACCCCTACCAAAGCTTTAAGTGTGAGGAAGGATACCTTCCTCAATCTACGATACAAGGGGAGTTTCAATTCTTCCTTTATTATATTCCTGTTCAACCTTTATGAGTTTAATCCTTTATGAGTCTGTCATATTTTAAAAGGTCCTTTTCTTGAATTTAATTCTGAACAATGAGGACATTGCTCCTCTTAAGTGTGAGGAAGGAGAGACCTTTCCCTGAAAATATGACAGTTGTACGATAATGCCACACTCGCTTTTTGCTACTCTAAACTGCCTAAATAAAAAAATGATGAAAAAATGAGATAAAATAATTGTAGAAGTGTCTGAAATTATGTCAAGTGACAACTGAAGGATAGTTTTATTTCAAGGAGTTTGTATAAAATTATTTTCCATCAAAATACTCTATTTTCACTTAAAATATGATAGATCTGCTAGTTGTAAAAACCAATTTAGTTTAGCTTGGGATTATGAAAATATGTGGAAAGTCAAGGAAAGAAAAGGATAAAGACAAGGTACTCCACTGTTTATGAATTTTTCTAACCAAAAACAGGCCTCGTCTATCCGGTTATTAAGTTCTTTGGGGTGCTTTAACACCTATCTACCTAAGGTCTCGTGACCTGGGATAGAAGACCCAACACCGCTACAAGGATAGAGAGAAAAGTCTGGGGTACAGAAAAATAATGCAATTAAAAAAAATGTGTGTTTTTGTATATACAATCTTCGCATTCAGAAAAAAAAGATGTAAATAATAAATTGCAATTTATGTTTATGAACATGAGTACGTGGTGTTGAAAGGTATTGCGGAATAAGGCATTACTTCACATCCCTTGTCATCCCGGGTTAGAGAATTGAAATTGGTTGGAAATCCCAAGTTAATCTAACTTGTTTTCTGCAGTCTAGTTTTTCTATGCTTTTATTAAATTATTCTTCTTCACTGTTTTTAAAAACCTACTTCTAAGAGCAGAATTATTCTTTCAATTGTCACTTTGTCTAAATTCCCTTCTACACTTATTAGATCTTGTTTTATTTTTATGGCTTAGAGATAATTATAATCCTTATTTGCTTGAGGATACTCTATTTTCACTCAAAATATGATAGATCTGCTAATTGTAAAAACCAATTTAGTTTAGCTTGTGATTATGGAAATATGTGGAAAGTTAAGGAAAGGAAAGGATAAAGACAAGGTACTCCATTGTTTATGAATTTTTCTAACCAAAAACAGGCCTCGTCTATCCGGTTATTAAGTTCTTCGGGGTGCTTTAACACCTATCTACCTAAGGTCTCGTGACCTGGGATAGAAGACCCAACACCGCTACAAGGATAGAGAGAAAAGTCTGGGGTACAGAAAAATAATGTAATTTAAAAAAAATGTGTGTTTTGTTTATACAATCTTCGCATCAAAAAAAAGATGTAAATTATAAATTGCAATTTATATTTATAAACATGAGTACGTGGTGTTGAAAGGTATTGCGGAATAAGGCATTACTTCACACCCCTTGTCATCCCGGGTTAGAGAATTGAATTTGGTTGGAAATCCCAGGTTAATCTAACTTGTTTTCTGCAGTCTAGTTTTTCTATGCTTTTATTAAATTGTTCTTCTTCACTGTTTATAAAAACCTACTTCTAAGTACAGAATTATTCTTTCAATTGTCACTTTGTCTAAATTCCCTTCTACACTTATTTAATCTTGTTTTATTATTTTGGCTTAGAGATAATTATATTCCTTATTTGCTTGAGGACAAGCAAAAGTCAAGTGTGAGGAAGTTTGATAAGTGCAAAACATATAGACTTATTAGGGTTTAATCACCTTATAATTTGTAGCATTTTTAGTAATGTTTCTCACTTATCTTGGGTTTTTCCTATAATTATGTTGTTGTATTAACTGACGTATTACATGTGTTAAAATGTAGGAAAAATGCCAAATAAAGACATATATTATAAAGGATTAAACGAAGGCATGCGAGATGCACACGCAAAAAGCCTTGTCCGCCCTGCAACCGCCTAGGTTTAGGCGGACAACTATGTGTTGACCGCCCCTACAACCGCCTTCTATTAGGCGGACGTGAGACAAGTAAACCGCATGAGCAACCGCTTAATGTAATGCGGACGTGAGACCTGCATGTGCATGCGGACGTGAGACAAGAGATGGACATCCGCATGAAATAAAGCGGACAACATGCGGACATGTGTAAATTTCCAGATCTGAAATTGACGCGACGGGTTATCTTCTTCGCCGACTGTCTGCAAGTTGCTGCCATATCCATTACCAGTCGGCGCCTACCTTAAATCACTCACCCGTTGCAGCTCTGTCCCCTGCAATTAATGAAGCAATCAGTGAGCAAATCCTTTCACGCGTCCAGCTCTTTCTTTCTGCCGCCCCAATCAATTCCTCACGCGGTGTTCCCTATCTGCTGCCTCTTCTTTTCCTTCCTCTATAAAAGCCACGCTCCATTCATCTTCTCCAGTGTCCTTTCGGGGGTTCCTTCCGTGGTTCCTTCCGGAGTTCCAATTCACCCAATCATTCCATCTTCGTATCACTACTCCTTCACTCACTCGTTCATTCCATTTCTATTCTCCCGCTTCTTCATTTGTTTTCTTTTCATTTCATTAATCTCACCTCTAGTCTCATGTATTTAAATAGAAGATCAAACTATTCAATATATTAGGCTAGAGTACGTATACTTTGCGAATGATTATTATGTTTCTGTATTAATTATGCAATATGTTTTACTGGTTTTAATTTAAATACAGTTTGTTACGATTAAAGCTTATCTCTCGCCTTTTTAATAAATGTCATGAGTTTATTAAATTGCTTGCTAAGTCTATTTTGATCAGACCTGTGATAAATAGATAGGTTAATTAAGCCGTAAAACTGGAGGAAACTTGTTATGATTTAATAAGTTAGTATTCAGTTGCAAGAATAAAATTCCTCATACTCCTCTGCCGTCCACCAGTGGGTGCTTGAGTTTCATCGGACCCTGCACAACTGGAACGAGTTCTTATGAGTCTATGACTTAGTCCTTAAGATAATAACAGGAATCTTGCCAAATTATTATATTAAACCAGTAGAGATAGCATAGTTAAGCAGTTTATATTAATCTGAACCAGAGTCCCATTTAATTTATCTGTTAACTTAGTTTATTTTATCTTTCCTTTTTATTTATAAAAACAAGTCAATTAATCCCCCCTTTTGTGACATGCTTAGGTACTATAATATGTACATTAGTCCCATGGTTCGATATCTGGTCGCTTACATTTTTACTATACTACTACGACCGGGATTTGTTTGCAGCCCGACGTTTATTTTGAGTTTTTAATTTCTTTTCTTTTATTTTTACACCAGTTTAAACCACTCAGATATACACGTCTGCAAAATGGCGCCGTTGCCGGGGATCGAACACGGGTCACCCGCGTGACAGGCGGGAATACTCACCACTATACTACAACGACGCCATTTTGCAGACGTGTATATCTGAGTGGTTAAACTGGTGTAAAAATAAAAGAAAAGAAATTAAAAACTCAAAATAAACGTCGGGCTGCAAACAAATCCCGCTCGTAGTAGTATAGTGAAATGTAAGCGACCGGATATCGAACCATGGGACTAATGTACATATTATAGTACCTAAGCATGTCACAAAAGGGGGGGATTAATTGACTTGTTTTTATAAATAAAAGGCAAGATAAAGTAAACTAAGTTAATAGATAAACTAAACGGGACTCTGGTTCAGGTTATTATAATTTGCTTAATTATGCTATCTCTACTGGTTTAATATAATAATTTGGCAAGATTCCTTTAATTATCTTAAGGACTAAGTCATAGACTCATAAGAACTCGTTCCAGTTGTGCAGGGTCCGATGAAAACTCAAGCACCCACTGGTGGACGGCAGAGGAGTATGAGGAAGTTTATTCTTGCAACTGAATACTAACTTATTAAATCATAACAAGTTTCCTCCAGTTTTACGGCTTAATTAACCTATCTATTTATCACCGGTCTGATCAAAATAGACTTAGCAAGCAATTTAATAAACTCATGACATTTATTAAAAAGGCGAGAGAAAAACTTTAATCGTAACAAACTGTATTTAAATTAAAACCAGTAAAACATATTGCATAATTAATACAGAAACATAATAATCATTCGCAAAGTATACGACTCTAGCCTAACATATTAAATAGTTTGATCTTCTATTTAATTACGTGAGACTAGAGGTGAGACTAATGAAATGAAAAGAAAACAAATGAAGAAGACGGGAGAAAAGGAATGGAATGAACGAGTGAATGAAGGTGTAGTGGTTCGAAGATGGAATGATTGGGTGAATTGGAACTCCGGAAGGAACCACGGAAGGAACCCCCGAAAGGACACTGGAGAAGGTAAATGGAGCTTGGTATTTATAGAGGAAGCGAAAGAGTTTGGAGTGGAAGCACGTACATTGCCCATTGATTGCAGCTCCTCATTGATTGCAGCTCATTGATTGTAGGGGACAGGACAAACGCGTGAGTGATTTAAGGTAGGCGCCGACTGGTAATGGATATGGCGGAAGCAACTTGCAGCGGCGAAGAAGAAAACTGTCGCGTTAATTTCTGGACATTTACACGCGTCCGCGTATATGTCCGCCTTGATCTATGCGGTTGTCTCAGCAATTCTCTCATGTCCGCTTTATTGTCCGCACATATGCACGCGGTTGTCTCCTGTCACGTCCGCATGGAGTAACGCGGTTGCATGGGCGGTTCTTCAGGTTGCTTCTCCTCTCACGTCCGCATGTGCACTCACTTACTCACGTCCGCCTAAATTGAGGCGGTTGCCTCTTAGTGTTGTCCGCCTAACCCTAGGCGGTTGCAGGGGCGGACACACCTTGATGCGTGCTTCACGCGTGTCCTTTGTTTAATCCCTTATAACATATGTGTTTATTTGGTATTTTTCCTACATTTTAACACATATAATACATCAGTTAATATAACAACATAATTATAGGAAAAACCCTAGATAAGTGAGAAACATTACTAAAAATGCTACAAATTATAAGGTGATTAAACCTTAATAAGTCCAGGGAAACAACTCTGGCTTAACCACCTCTTCTTTGCCGATGATGCCCTTCTATTCTGCAGAGGAGACCTCAATTCTATTACCCTCTTTCTCAGCAAAATCAAACTCTTCTCAGAGGCCTCTGGCCTCAAGCTTAACCCCACAAAATCGGATCTTTTCTTGGGAGGAGTTCCCTCTCAGGTAGCGAATGATATTCTCAGACTAACTGGTTTCAACCAGGGCACATTTCCCTTTCGCTACCTTGGTATCCCGATTACTGCTAGGAAACCAAAAACTACTGACTTCAACCCCCTTTTGGATAGTATCCGCAAGTCCATCTCCTCTTGGGCTGGCAAATCCCTTTCCTTTGCGGGTAGACTCACTCTGCTTCAGAGCTCGCTCTTTGGTATTGTTGGATTTTGGGCTTCATGTATCTCCATCCCAAAAATCGTCATAAAAAACATCACTAGACAATTCCGGTCCTTCCTCTGGTCTGGAGATTCTGACAACAACACCACCCCCCCTGTGGCTTGGGAGACCATCACGGGCACCAAGAAACAGGGGGGCCTTGGCCTTAGAGATATCCAAAAATGGAACATGTGCTTCATGGTCAAAACTATCTACGCTATTACCAACGAGCCTGAGCGATTGTGGATCCAATGGATCCACAGTCTTTTCTTGACTACCCAAAATATCTGGACGGTTGACGCCAAAGGAAATGATCCCTGGACCTGGAAGTCCATCATGCAAGCGAGAAACTGGTGGGTCAACCAATGCGGGTCCACGGAGGACGCCACCTCTTTACTCCATTCGCACGCTCCCAATCTTCGGGTTAGCTTACTCTATAAGGATGTCTCTCACCTCCCCAGGACGTTTGTTTGGGACAAAATATGTTGGAAACCCTGGTCCACCCCGAAAGCGAAATTCATTTTATGGATCACTCTTAGAGGTAGATTAAAAACTTGTGATAGGCTCCAAGCTTGGGGCATATGTCTTGCTAACCGATGCTGGCTCTGTGAGAATGCTCAAGAGACTAGCCACCATCTATTTTTTCAATGCAGGTTCTCTAACAGGGTTTGGTGGTCGATATGCGATTGGTTGAGGCTCCCTACCAACAGAACGAGTCTACTCAGCTGCGCTCAATGGATATCCCGCTACTGTAAAAGGAACCGCCCGATCGACTTAGTGAAGCAAGCAGCCATTGCAAGCGTTGTTTACCACATATGGATAGAGCGATGCAAGCGAGCGATGGCCAACCAAGCAAAAGACCCATTACTTGTCGTCTCAGATATCAAAGCAGCCATCAAAGCCATTATCTGGACAAAGATGGCCAGTTCCAACAAAGATCTACAGGCGCTAGATAAGATTCTTTGCACCTAATGTCATGGGCATTGGATCCAATGCTCCCCCTATCCCCTATTAGATGGCTTTCTGCCGCTTTTGTATCCCTTTGGAGATCTGATATATAGTCCCCTATATGTCACTTTTGTAAAACTCTTATTCACATATATATATCATTACCTTCATTCAAAAAAAAAAAGATAGAAAAGAGAAATAACAAAATAAAATGAGATGAGAGGGAGCTTAATCGAATTAGTGATTAAAACGAAATATACTAGTATGGAATACGATAGTGAAATGTACATAAAATGATTAAAATAATTCTAAAGCGATAATGGTAAAGACAAAATGAAAATAAGTGCTAGTAAAGAAAATACAAGTAAAAGTATGATTGAAATGGAATGAGATCAAACAAGTAGCAAAATAGCATGAACCCAAAATAAAAATGAATAGGCAAATAAATAAACGAATAAAACATAACTGAGTAATATGAAATAAATTGAAAAATAAAATGGTAAAATAAGTAAATAACGAAAAGGGACGGATTTGAAAACGGATGCTTTGAAAATCAAATAAAAAATGTTGTCATAAAATGACAGTTTCATTTGGAATGCACATGAACAGGTTTTGAAAAGAAAGGCGATGACCTTCTTGTTTTATTTATTTCTCTGAATTTCGCTTTATGAGGTGAGAATTTTTGGTGTCTACACATCATTCTTTTCGATTATTATATTATAACCTCAATTATTTCATAAACTTTACATTATACTCCAAAATTCATTATATTACATAGTTTTATTTTCTTAATTAATTATTTCTCAAAGCCACCACTAAAAATTCGGTAATTATTATTAGAACACCTTAACTTTTATAAATTACCAAATCATCCCATAACCTTTCGGTTTTGACATATAACTTCTTATAATTACATTTTAACCCCAAAACTTTATAAACTTATTATTTTATGTCATAAATCATTTTAACCCAAAGTTTTTGGTCAACACTTTGACCAAGGTCTAATTTCATACTTAATACATTAATATACCCAGAAATTCATAATTAATTTGGTTAAGCACCTAATTTTCCAGAAATTACAAAATAGCCCTAAAACTTTATAAATTGTTATTTTAACTTCTAAACACCTATTTAATTCACCCAAAATTCATAATATTAATTCCTATCTTATATTATGTCATTATTAAGCCCATGACACATATTATTCCCGGCTATCACCATATATTCCCATAACTTTCTACAAATTACATTTTTACCACATAACATATTAAACTAGTCATTTAAACACTAGTAATTATTTTTAACATACCCAAAACTTTTAATATAAGTTTATATACTTATATAGCTCATTAAACCCCATATTACTCTATAAGTATTCGGCAATAATAATATATTACCATATAGTTTCTAAAACTTGATTTATAACTTATAATAATTATACATAAATACATATGAGCAATATATCTCATGTAAAAGTTATTGTAATGTCTTAGACATATTTTTAGCTCAAAATGGAGCAAATTATTTCTAGATAATTCCCCCATGTATTAAACTCTTCATAATTAATTTTTTTGTGACATAAAATTATATCTTAAGGTTATAACCTTAGCTTAAAAGCTATAATTATTTTTCCTTGGTAATAACCTCACTAATTTCGGCCTTAATTATTTGAAGAGATGTACATAATTTTTGTACAAAATTTATGAGCTTAAACAAAGCTTAGAACCTTAAGAATTAACTTAATAAACTTACTCTTAATCAAGGATGGTTAAGGACTTGATTTCTCCTTGAATTCCCAAGCTTCCTTCCATGGAACATATAGTTCCAAATCTCGGTAATTATATATGAAGGGGAAGGGGTTTAGAAGTTAGATCTTAGTATAGATCTTAAGTAGATTTATAAGTAGTTTTCAAAGGATTTACCTTAGGTGTTTTACCTTGAATTTTCGGTGCTCCTAAGATGAATGGAGAACCAATTTTCCTACATGAAATTGATGAAGAAATCATGCTTAGAAGAGTTGGAATTTTCGGTTATATATATAGCATGTCTTAAGGATTTTTCAAGCATAAAAATACCTTAAGTTAACCTTGAATGCTCCTTGGTTTAATGTTGATTCAAGACAACTACTTGGAGCATAAATGCTAGCCGAATTCTTGTAGTAGTATTAGGTTGATGTTTGCTTCAAGACTTGATGAAAAAAGCTAGGAAATTAACACAAAAATGGAGACATAAGTTAGAACTCCATTAACTGACTTAGGAAGTTCAAATGAAGAAAATGAGAGGAGGAAGAAAAAGACTTACCAACCGGCCAAGTGAGGCATGAAATGAAATGCCATGCTAGCCGATTGATATGTAGGAAATGAGAATAATTGTTTTATCAATTTTCTTAATGTTTTGCTTTAGTTAATTAATTTATTAATGTTAGCACTAATCCCCCTCATTAACTAATGGAATCGGCACTATGATTAGAATTAGCTAATTAATGTTAAGGTGGGAAACATAAAAACGTGAGAATGTTAGGTATATGTTAGATTAGTTAACATAATGGGATCTTATCTTGCTTTTCTCCTTGTCTCTAGGTAGTTATTTATGTCATAGATTAGAGGTTGATTGCTCCAATAATATCTCCCTTTTACTAGTGTTTTCGGCAATCAAGGAGCTAAGAGTTAGCTAATTAAATCTCATAGTGGTAGACATAAGATCATGGTGATGTTAAGTAGACATTATTCTTTGATTTTTGGCATCCAAAAAGTCCTCCATCAAGCTCCAAATTCGGCAATGATGGCTGATAGAGGAGGCATATTCTCTTGCCTTCTTCCTTAATTAATTGCAACATGTATATATTAAGGTATAGATCTACTTTTATTTGTTAATTCCTACTTTACTAAATCTAATCTAACCTTGTCTTGTTGCAGGAATTTTCGGTAATGGTAAGCATATACCATGGGGTTTGATCTTGTATTATTGTTGTATAATGGTGGGAAGGTGACACATAAAGTTTACATGTTAAATAAGACATTTAAATCATGCCACATGTATATGTAGGGTACCGATTTTAGTAACATTAAGCTACAGATTTTTATGTTAATTATGGGCACATGTATACCACGTTAATAGTGGTGTTTAGTACAGATTTGTTTTTTATTGAGAGCAAATGTTTACCGTTAATTACTCAGTGCTTTGCTACAGAATTTTGATTGGTTAATTACATGTGATGGCTACCGTCTTTAGTTGCTGAGTACTAGTATACTACCGTTAATGACATGGTATTAATTGTTACAGTTTTTTTTTGTTTGGTAATTATGAGTATGAACTTAACGTTAATTTGTGTGGTGATTTACTACAAACTTCGCTTGGTATAAATACTAGTGTATTACCGTAATCAAGGGCTGATTACTTCAGTTTTTTTGTTTGATTAAGTATTAGTATATTACCGGAAATAATATGTATATATTGGTAGATTTAATTTGTCTTAATAATATATACTCTTATATAAGGTAGGTACATTAGGTAGTTAATTGTTTTACTAAGTAAAAGTGTGTAAAAACAAGTCCAAATATGCCATATAAAACCGGCATTAATGTACAGATT
Source organism: Limonium bicolor (assembly GCA_023374045.1). Classification (NCBI taxonomy): domain Eukaryota; kingdom Viridiplantae; phylum Streptophyta; class Magnoliopsida; order Caryophyllales; family Plumbaginaceae; genus Limonium; species Limonium bicolor. Next base: position 370,864,991 of record CM041777.1, on the reverse strand, counting down.
TTTGGACTTGTAACTTTGTGTTATAATTGATGTTATAACATTTTCTAAGTATTTATGATATATATTAAATATCAAGATTATGTAACATAAGTTGTTACATAGTTTAAATGTGTATATCAATTTATTTTAGCATTTATAAATGCTTAGGCAATCGTAAAATATTTACGTTGCTCGTTAGTATTTTTTTGCGTTTTTACAGTGAACGTTATTGTGTACCGAGTCGTATAAACGCTCGTATATATTTATCCTGGGTGACGCTCTCTTAATTGAGCTTGTTTCGTAAGGGGTTTAATGTCCGTTAATGTTCGTACGTAAGCGTTTATATACGTACGTGAAGACGACTTTATATTAAGGTTTGTGGAGCGAACGTTGTCGTTTTATGAATTGTATAAACGTTTGTATTGATCTTTCCTTGTTGTCGCTCTCTTTATCGAGCCCGTTATGTGAGGATTTTAATCCTCGTTAATAAATGTACAAGAGCGTTTTGTACGAGTATGTTAAGACGTTTGTAAAATTACGCCCGTTAGCGTTTACGGTAAAATGATGATTTTTACGTTACGTTTGCGTGCATGAGTTTGCATGCGCACGCGTAATATTAATTTACGTAAACGTTTGCATGCATAACTTAGCATGCGCAACTAAAATGATTTATTCCAAGATCAATTCTTCATTATTTAACAGTTTTAAGGTATTAATTAGAATTGGGGTATTTCAATCTACCTCCCTTAAAAGGACTTCCCCCCGAAGTCTCATTTCTAAATTTAAATGGTTGTGGGGAATCAAGTTCCACTAAGTATTCACAACTCGATTCTATTTTAGGTATCAAGTCCCAAGTTTCACTACTTTTAAGTTCGTAGTATATATCTTCAACATAATATCTAGTGTAATGATCATGAAAGGTCATCACCAATAATACCTTCAATGTACTGCAACGTAGTGCACTTAGTTCATTCATAGTAGTGTAGCACAGTACATATTGACAAGTGCATGCATTCACACGGTAACTTCAATATAGTGTAACGTAGTACACATAATCTCGTAGTACCAAAGTAACTTCAATATAGTGTAATGTAGTACACATAATCCATTCATGCCAGTGTAACGTAGTACACATCAATAAGTAAAGTTCACAAAATCACAGAGTAATCACAGAGTCACACATGTAAACATACAGATCATAGTGTAACAGCACATGAAAGTGTACAACTATGCTAAAACGCAATAGGCTCTCCCCCTTAAAAGAGGGGTACGCCCACGTACCCTAGACTAGTATAACTAGTCGGTAAATAGTGAAGGAATCTTCACTCCCATTTTTAACTTATGATTAGTTTTATGGATAGCCTCTCGGGCTGTAAGACTTTAGGTGGGTAGGGCACATATTTTTGGTTAAGATACGTGAAATACGTTGTGCATTCCCCTTGAGCTCAGTAGATAATTCTAACCGATGGGACCACCCACTTCCGGAGAAGAATGAGAAGAAAAAAGCGACAACACTCATCCCAACATTTTTCCTCACTCTCAAACCTTTAACATTCTCATTCTCGTTGATACCGACAAAAAAAAGCTCTGAAACCATAAGCTGCTTCTCTTCTTCATGGCGGTACTCTTGCAACCAAACTGGTGAACCTTTCCTTCACCGTCGCTGGGGAAACAAGGACTATCATGCTCTGCCCACTTCTTCATTCTCTTTTCTACGGTAATTTGCAACCTAGACAGGAGAACAAGGAATAGATTTCCATCTCAGATGGTACGTTCTCTCTTCATCCTCGGTTTTTTGCAACCCACTGGCGAACAATGAATACACGCTCTGCTTCTTTCTTTCTCTTCCACCCATGCTCATCCCTCTCCTTCGATAAACCTCACAAAACTGGAGAACAAGTAACCTACAGCTCTACTTCCTCTTCTTTCCTTTTCATTGACGGAACAAACATGTCCCACTACATTTTTTTCGTCTCTGCACCTGACGAACAAGGAGCATAGAATCTCTGCTTCCTCGTTCTCTTCACTGTCGAACAAAGGAACTCCAGCTCTGCAACTCGCTCTTCTCTTCACTTATGGTGTTTTTGCAATCCAAGCTGGCAGGCAAGGACCAGACACTTGTCTCTTCTTTCTCTTCAACCTAGCAGGCGAACTAGAATCATACCAGCGCCACCTCTAGTTCTATTCACTCAGCTGCGAACAAGCAACCGACATGCTCAAATCCTAAAGTAACCACCTCGACATATCTCTGCGCCTTCATTCTTTTCACCCACGAGCAAGCACGTTCGAGCTCTGCACCGTCTTCATTATCTTCACGTCGCAGCGTACAAGAAACGAACAAGAGCCCCGTGTCTTCGTTCTTCTCACCTGCGTACAAGGAACACCAACTCTGTACATGCTTCATCTGCTTTATGCTGCTGCAGACAAAGAACATACTGTCCTTGCCTCCGTTCTTTTCGCTGCAGCTCGTCGACTAGCTAGAACGAACGTACATACTCTTCTCTTCCCCAGCGTCGATTTTGCACACTCAACTGCAAACATGGAAACTCATAGGTGATTTTGCACCCAACTGGCGAACAAGGAAGCTCATCAGATGAGTACGACTCGTTCTGGGAGACCAATAGTGGACGACTTTAGTCTGCAACCTCTAGCACCCTGTTCGGAGGTCTTAGTCTTTTGTTAAGGTACTGAATTCTAGTCCTTATTATCTCCCGAAGTCATGCGTTAATGATACTGTTTGGTTATTCTCCCTGCTAATCGAATACTAGATCTATATGTGCTGTGCATTTCATCGATGGGGTTTACGAAACGTATGTTTCTATTTCCTCGGTATTATTCATGTGTTTATCTGTAATCTAGTAGGGTTTAACTTGTCGATATTCAATTTGCGATTAATAAAGTAGTTAAAAAAGAAGCTGAATAACAATAATCCCATGCGTTCCTTTTTTAGCTTATTTATCATTTCTGAAATACCCCTAACCTTAAAAACATAATTAAATGATCTATTAATGATCTAAGATGGTTAATAAAAATCTAAATACTATTGGGGAACAATCCAAAGATCTCAACAAGGTAAAACATGCCTTAAGATCGGTAAAACCAAAAATGTGCTTTTAGACACCATAGAGATTGTGTGACCTCAAGTAGGATCCAAAGTGGATTCCTAAGTATTATAATGAAGTAATGAAATTATAAACCATTCTCAAAGGAAACCAAGCTCTAAAACATGTTATAATTCAAAATGTGCTTTAAAATTCCTTAAAGCACGTTTTTGAGAAAATCGACTTTCTGAGTGGGTTTTGAGTGGTGTTAAGCATTGAATTAGACCTTGATATACTAATGTACTATAATGTACCACATTGGAAGGTCTAAATCCAAAATTTCAAAAAAAATCGAAAATATAGCATTCATTTATGAATAGTAACCCAAATAGTGCATTTTAAGCAAAATTGACCAAGTATGGTCAATGGTCAATTAATGACCACCCTAACCCCTTGGCTGTCAGCAGGCATGGAGATTAGAAGACAGCTCATTCTACTTTAGAGCTAAATATCTTCCTAATGTGATGAATCACCATTTTACTATTCCTTTTTTTACATTTTAACCATTTAAACACCTTTTCCTCTCATTCTCTTGCCTCTTGTCCCATTACAGCCAAGACATCAGCTCTTCCAAACCCTCTCAAGCTGTGTTCTTGAGTATGGAAGACAAATCAATCTCTTAAGCACCTAAGGTAATGGTTTAAGGCATATTTTAGCTCTTTTTCTTCATCTCTTCATTACCTACACTTGGAGCTCATGATCTATCACTTTCCATGTTTTATTCTCAGTGTTTTAAACCTTGAACAACAAACAATCTCGGCTGAAGCAAGTCTAGGGACCAAGGTTTCCAAAATTTGCATTTTAAGGTAAAAACATACCTTAAGCATCTCCTTTCTCCATCCGGTTTTCTTCTTCTGATTTTTATGAGTTTATTCACTCATAATCTTCATATTTACATGTTTATTCAGTTGGTTAATAGTTTGGAGCAAGGGTGTCCGAAAATCAAAGGAAATACCATTCTTTAAGGCATTTTGCCAAGGTAAAACCTATTACCATAGCAGCTTGTTGTTGTCTAACTATTTCCTATGTTTATATGGTGAATTTAACACCATGTGGTGTGTTTAATTCAGGCCGAAATCCTTTGGAAACTTCCTTGCATTTTTAAGGTGATTTTTGCCTTAAATCTTACATTAATTGTTCTTTATGGTTAAGCTCATGCTTGGAGTATAACCATATCTTATTTTGGTGTATTAAACATGTCTAAATGATGTGGTGATTTTTCCTCCAAGCTGCCAAGTATTACTAAGGATAAACCAAGGTATAAACACCTTAAACTTATGATTTTATGATTTCTTTGCATATATTTATATGCCGAGAGTGGAGTTAATTATATGGGTTGTTTTTAACCTAAGAATGGAAAAAATGACTAAGATAAATTAAGCTAGTCATTTAAGTGATTTTATTAACATAATGGTCAAATTATGACATTATGTGGAAAAATAAATAAACTACAGCAAGGCCGAGAGTTTATTGTATAAATTGAGCTATTTATGTGTAATTTTATGTTATAAAGCAAAGTTGTAATAAGGCCATGTCATTAGGCCATTTTAAATTTAAGTTTAAAGCTTATTTAGTTTAATTTATGCTTATATAATTAAGTTTGGGGTCAAATGGTAATTACTGGTAAAATATAAAGCCGTGGGCTTAATTTAGAGGAATTTAGGGTTTTTAAATGAATTTAATAAACTTATAACATTTTATAAAGTTTTGGGTCAAAATTGTAAAAATAGAAAAGTATAGGGTATACTAGGTAATTACCGAAAGTTTGGTTCCAATTTGGTATTAGAAGTCAAAGTTGACTATATAGGAGACTTTGACCAAGTTTGGAGAATTTAAGAAATTAAAATACTACCTTATATTAAGATAGTTATTAAATTGTAAAAGATTTATAAGAGATGGGGTTATTTGGTGATTTCTGAAACTTTGGGGTACTAGAAGGGATTTAGTACATACCTTAAGTTATTAGGAATTTTTTAGAAGTTTATTTGGTTAAATTTGGAGTTTATATGAATTATATAAGTATAATATATGATATTTTTAACATTGTTACAAATGGGTAACATATGGGTAAAGACCGAGAATTATAGAAAGTATAAGGTTAGGAATGATATTTATAACCTTTTGGTATAGTTTGGTAATTTTTGGAGTTATATATAAGGTTTTATAAAGATATATGTATAATATATAGTTTTAATGATATTAGAAAACTATGTATTATAAATTGGGGAGATTTGGTAAATATACAAAGTTAGGTGGTGGGAATTTAATTAAAACAGACCTAGGGTCTGTTCGGTAATTATAACCATTTTAAACTATAGGTTATAATTATATTAAGGTTTAAGAATTATAATATAAGGTATATTATAAGTGTAACAATAAAATATAATTTGGGGTGGATTTGTAATTTATGGAAGTATTGTGGAATATAGTGAAAGCCGAATAGTATAAGGGCTGTTTGGTAATTTATAACAATTTATAACTATAGGTTATAATTGTTTTAATGACATAAATGTCATAATATATGTTATATAACTATAATATAACATTATATTAATTATGTGGTGGAATTTGTAAATACTTATGAAAATAGGTGGTGTTCGGTAATATGGACATTTTAAAAATGATAATTTATAATGGTTTTAAATGTTATTGATAGAGTGTAATAATACACTTAGTTAAGTTGTTAGTGGTTATATAGTTATTGTTTTGTAATTCTCCCCTTGCCTATATAAGACTCCCGACTCCCTTCTGTTATAGTTAATGAGAAGTTTATCCTCTTCTTTCTCCACTGTGTTTCTTGCTCTTCTTATTTCACTTTCATGGTATCAGAGCCCTATTCTTGATCCGCACATGCGTCTTCTTTTTCCTTGCGCGATTACAAGAAATGGCTACTGGACAGAAAGAAAGTTCCGTGTTCAGTCCTCTATTAACATCGACAAATCTGTATCAACTCGTCAGCATTTCCACAATCAAGTTGAAAGGAGAAAAGAACTATCTGAGTTGGAGAACTCAGATGTTAAATCTGCTCGAGTCGGGAGTCTTATATAGGCAAGGGGAGAATTACAAAACAATAACTACTATAACCACTAACAACTTAACTAAGTGTATTATACCATTAATGTCTCACCTTCACCCTCCTTACACATTAATAGTAACAGCAGTATCCAGAACTCCCCTATTACCACTATCAGTACCACTACAATCTCACCCTTAAATCCTTCTATGTCTGTGTCCAATACAGATGGGATTAATCTCATTGTTGATCTCAATGAATGTCAACCAGCTCCAACTGAACCTACTAACACCCATCCTATGATTACTCGCTCCAAGAGTTTAGCTTGTCTGCCGGAGGCACATATAGTTGATGATGTTGTTCAAACTGAGCCTAAAACTGTTCGACAGGCTTTAAATTCTCCTGTTTGGTACCGTGCTATGGAAGAAGAAATGCATGCTCTACAGCAAAACAGAACCTGGTCTCTTGTTCCTCCTTCATCCGACAAAAATCTGGTGGGCTGCAAGTGGGTATTTCGCATCAAGCGCAATCCAGACGGCTCAATTGAAAGATTTAAAGCTCGGCTCGTGGCCAAGGGATTTCATCAAGTTCCAGGTATTGATTTTAAGGATACTTTTAGTCCAGTAGTCAAAACCTCCACAATTAGACTGATACTATCTGTTGCTGTCACTTGTCGCTGGGAAATAAGGCAGTTAGATGTCAAAAATGCTTTTCTGCATGGCGATTTAACTGAAGAAGTATACATGCAGCAGCCACCAGGTTTTATTGATCACAAATATCCTGATTATGTTTGTCTTCTCCATAAGTCGCTTTATGGTCTGAAGCAGGCTCCAAGGGCTTGGTTTTCCAAGTTAAGCTCCTTTCTTTATCAGATTGGGTTTCAATGCAGCAGAGCTGATACTTCTTTGTTCTTCTTACACAAAGATAGTAACTGTGTTCTAATTCTAGTGTATGTTGATGATATCATCATCACTAGTAGTGCTCCCACTTTACTGCATCAGGTCATACGGCAATTAAGTGCAGTTTGTGCTCTGAAAGATCTTGGTCTTCTGAAATATTTTCTGGGTATTGAAGCAGAGGTTTTACCTGATGGGTTACTTCTGAAGCAGACCAAATACATCAGGGATCTTCTCCAAAGGCTAACATGACAGGAGCAAAATCACACCGCACGCCCCTTTCACTCAAACATGATCTCAACTCTCAGTCTACTAACATATTGTCTGATCCAACTGAGTATAGGAGCATTGTTGGAGCCCTGCAGTATCTCACTATCACGAGACCAGACATCTCTCATGCTGTTAATCTGGCGTGCCAGTTTATGCACCAACCTTGTCAGTCTCATCTCAAGAATGTGAAACGTATTCTCAGATACATAGCTGGAACACCTAACTATGGTCTCAAAATCTCTGCTAAATCCTCGTTTAATATTACTGCCTTTTCTGATGCTGACTGGGCTGGGTGTAATATCACTCGACGATCCACCACTGGTTTTTGTATCTACCTTGGGGCTAACTGCATCTCTTGGGCATCAAAAAAACAAGCTACTGTTTCCAGATCAAGTGCTGAGGCTGAATACAGAGCACTTGCTGCTGCTGCTGCATCTGAAATTACCTGGATTGGATATATTCTCGGTGAAATTGGCATCTCTACATCCTGCTGTCCTACTCTGTTATGTGATAATCAAAGCGCACTTCATCTAGCTGCTAATCCTGTTTTACATGCTCGTACAAAACACGTTGAGCTGGATTACCACTTTGTTCGGGAAAAAGTCGTTGCTGGATTGATTTCACCAAAGTACATTTCCACCAAACTTCAAACAGCTGATATTTTTACAAAGAGCCTGCCGTCCGAGTCTTTTATATTTTTCAGAAGCAAGCTTGGCGTTACAGAATCTCACGCAAAGCTTGAGGGGGAATGATAGAGTGTAATAATACACTTAGTTAAGTTGTTAGTGGTTATAGTAGTTATTGTTTTGTAATTCTCCCCTTGCCTATATAAGACTCCCGACTCCCTTCTGTTATAGTTAATGAGAAGTTTATCCTATTCTTTCTCCACTGTGTTTCTTGCTCTTCTTATTTCACTTTCAGTTATAAGGGTGTAACATTTATAATATAGGAAATATTCATTAAAGAGAATGAATATATTATAAAGACTTACCATATAATAAATAGTCCCATAATACATGTATATAATCAATATATGTTATGGAGTGGAAAAATATAATATGGTTCAATAACCATGTATTGTCATAATTTAAATGATATAAGATAAAGGGAAAGGAATTACAAACATAGATAGGGAAGTTCTAATGTTAGGAGTATACATGGAACAATAAGGGTTTATATGATTCAAAGTATTTTTACATATGAATTATACCACATTTAACTTAGAAAAACAAACCTTAGGAAAATAAATACTAAGGTGAAATGTATAATATATGATAAAGAATTATACATGTAGTATAGAAACAAACTATATAATATACAAGGGTATATTCGATTACAAGCGATAATAAAGATCAACATTAAGTATATTAATATACGAGACAAGACTACGCATGTAATATAACGTTTTACCAAATCCCGAGTTAAGCCGAAAAACCCGACAAACGTTGACAGTTAATAACGGGGGAATTAACTGGGAGGTAATAGTGACGGTACGGGGTACCGTAGAGTTATGTTGTTATACGGGATTCTAATCAGTAGCGTTATGTATTGTTAGACTGTTAGAGACGACACACGGAGCATCGGATCTAGCTGATTCATACTCCACGGTTATACATTCAGGGTGAACGGTATGTTGTTACGTGTCTCTGATAGTCTCTGAGGGCTGCCTGAGTTCAGACTTCTGTGTGATCTGTGATAAGATTGTTTGTCTGATTGTGTAAAAAATATGCATGAACTGTATATTTTTAGCTGCTTATTATATACTGTTGTTGCGTTAACAGTATTGGTTCGTATATATGAACCTATATATATAAAACGAACTAGCGGCTATGGTGCTATCTTATATGTAAATATAAGTTTCGTCAGAGAAACGTTGTAGCACTAGGATAATAAGATATACATATTATCTGAGACTTTAATACGGAGCATTGGCCTTTCTAAACGCCGCTCTCGTATCTAACACTGGATCCCGAGTTTACAGACTCCGGATTGGACTAATGACCTTAGTCCGCTGTGTTAGGAAAATTGGTAATGCGATGCGATGGTATAATTAATTAACATAACAAGGCCAAGAGGATATGGCTCTTGGTGCACGCTGTGATCACAAAAACGAAACTAGGATGTCCGCGTACGGGTCCGCAAGTATCAAGAAAATTTCCCGTGAGCTAGGATGGCTCGTTGGTCGGAGACTCTACCGCTGGAGTGGCTACTGCCGTGGGTGACCCGCCATAGTATATGGGTAATTTAGAGACACGTCGTTTTAACGAGGCGTTGTCACTAGGTATAACTGAACACTTATTACAGTTGAGACTTGTACATTGGCGAACAATATTTGTTTCTATACCAAGGACGGGAATTGATACTTGTTTATTATTCTCGTTGTTTCGCCTTGTTGTTCATTGGTTATACTGTATGGTTATATTATGTGTGTTGATGGTTGTGTATTGTTACTATTGTATGGATATTACTGTTAAATGTTTTTACAGTTTAGATATTAAAACGGTATTACATGTAACGAATCTCATGCTCTCGACCAATTAATTGAGGGGTTTGAGAAGGCATGACGGGGCATGTGATAACATACTCAGCAGGGGCTGATTCCATACCACAAACCATTTTTATTTCAGGAGACTAGCTGGTGGGTCGACGCGGGGCGCGACAGTTGTGTTTACTGTTGGTTAGACTTGGTACGGTTTGAGACTACTGTTATTTTGGACTCGGGTTTGTAAACCGAGGTGTGTATTTTGGTTAGACGCTCACGTGTATGGTTTGTAATAAACGGTTGTTGTTGGATATGTTTTAGATTGTTTAAGCTTTACTATCTATCTCTTGTGGTCACTGCGGGAATACATTTCACAAGTTGATTATCATGTAACTCGTTATCACCCGTATGGGCGAGTGATAACAGTGACACCATTAGAGCGATAGTCTGTTATTTACCGCTGTGATTTATTTACTAAGCACGACGTTTATATTATAATTAGGAGCCGGATTAGTAGGGGTGTTACAAAAGTGGTATCAGAGCGGAGTACCGCTCTGATTACAAGAGATAGTAGCCTAAGTACCGTGAGCTTAGGTTAATCATATACAAGTACCAATGAGGAAGTTGTAAACGATCTGAGTTAGGAGATTGTCGGGGACAATGTGTTTTTATGCCTTTCAGGGCTATGTGAACTTATGGTTGAGAAAAGTACGGTATTTATACCGAGAGTTGACTTTGATTCTGAATTCTTCAGATGTCTACTGGATGGCGTTCGGCAGGCAGAGGAGGTGGTGGAAGAGGCGGCGGGTCTGGAGGAGGTCGTCCTGAGACCCCGGCCGTGGGCGTTGCTGAGACGGTAGCTGCCATCTTCGCTCAGCTAGCCCAGATGGGAGGTGTCCAGATAGGAGCACCACCCATAGTCCCACCCGTACCCGCACCGAGAGAGCCAAACTGGCTAAAGAGCGTCGCCGACACGTGAGTACCTACTTACGACGGGGTAGCTGACCCCACCGTCCTGGAGAGATATATTATCGAGCACGAGAAGGCCTTTGACGCCATTCATGTGCCTGCTGAGCACCGGGTCGGTATAGCAGCCTTCCATCTGAGGGACGCCGCCAACACTTGGTGGAGGTCCGTGAAGGCACACTACACTACTATAGAGGGTTTCGGTTGGACGGGTTTTGTGGAGTTGTTGAGAGAAAAGTACTATCCTACTCACTTGAAGCAGAGGAAGAGGGAAGAGTTAGAGGCCCTGAGGCAGGGTAGTCTGACAGTAGATCAGTACTACTCCTCATTCATTGGGCTGTTGGACTTTGTCCCGAGAGTTGTTTATTCTGACACCATGTAAGTGGAGAAATTTAGAGGCGGGCTACGATATGCTATCAAGGCCGCCATGGGTGCTGGCTTATACCCTACAGTCCAGGTAAAATTAAATGACAATTTATACCTTGTAACTCAGTTTGATTTATTACAAGTTCGGGGAACTCATTGATGCATTGTAGGAGTGCTATGATGCTGCTTCTCGGACCGAGCTGTTGGTGAACAGCTGGGAAGACAGCCAGGGGCAGAAGCGTAAGGCCCCCGAGAAGGAGGCGGAGGCAGTAAGGGCTGGAAGTAAGAACCGCTTTTAAGTTATTTAATCCATTTAAATTACTTACTTGCTGCCTGCTTTTATACTGCTAATCCTAATACTTTGACGATCACAGGAAGAAAAAGTTCTCCTGGAGGGAGAAGAAGAAGGAGCAGGCCAGCCAAAAGGGCAAGGAGAAGGTTCCGATGCTGACCGGGCCTACCTACGATGCCCAGCCTCTTAGATCTGTACCCCCTAAGGGTAAGCGATCTAACCTTGTGAATGAGTTGTGTATTACACTATCCGTTACCATCCTTGTATCAATCAGATTGTTGTGTGATAATAGGTTCTGCACCCCAGCGCCACTTTCACTGCAAGCGTTGTGGTAAAGACCACCCGGGTGTTGATTGCAACGGGCAAGTTGTGGACTACCACCACTGCAGAAAGAAAGGCCATAGGTCGTTCGAGTGTTTCGCGAATCCGGAGAGCCGAGCATACCGCCCGTCAAAGGGGACTCAGAGCGCACCTACTGGAGGAGGTGGAGCTCGAGGTGGCCAGAGGGGGCCGGCGCCCCAAGCTCAGAGGGGGCAGCAGCAGCAGCAGCCGCAACAGCAGAACCAGAACCAGAGGATCCCACCAGGCAACCGTGTGCTGAATGCAGCGGGAGCTTCGGGCGCTGGCACTAGTACCCAGCGCGGTGAAGGTTAGCATTTGAAACCTTAACCATTGTCTGAGAGCATGACTAAGTGTTAAACCCTTTACCTTAGCATGAATGTGTATTTTAATTACCGCTTTAGATAAACGACTTACCTAGGAAACCTTTTACCTCTTAGGAGACTTCAATATCTGCTATCCCACACTTACAAGACAGAGATCACCTAGACCCGTGGAGGAAAGACGGGAGTACCCTGGCGAGTTGTGTCATGTGGTCAGACCGGGCATGATACTTCTCAGAAAGTTCTTAACCCTAGATGAGCAAATCGCCATAGTGAATGAGTGTAGAGCTTTGGGTAAGGGCATGGGAGGATTTTATACCCCTGTATTTAATAGTGGTTCTAAAATGAAACTGCACATGATGTGCTTAGGGAAATATTGGGATCCACAAGCTAGGGTTTATCGAGAGGTGAGGATGGTAGGTGACGTATCTATACCTAGGATACCTGAGAGTTTCCTACCTTGGTGAGAAACGTAATGGATATTGCTCAAGACTGTGAGACTTATCCATTACCCGACATGACACCTGACGTTTGCATCGTCAACTACTACGAGCAGGGAGGGAAGCTTGGGATGCACCAGGATCGTGATGAGACGACCGAGTCCATCACCAGAGGAGTACCGGTTGTGTCATTCTCCATCGATGATGATGTTGAGTTCATCTATGGAGACCAGAAGAGGATGGATCTAGCAAGCAAGATCATCCTTAAGTCTGGGGATGTGTTGGTATTTGGTGGAGAGTCGAGGCTTGTATATCATGGAATTAAGAGCATTAAGCTCAATACCGCCCCACCAGCTCTAGTGAATGATACCCACATCCGACCTGGCCGTTTAAATTTGACTTTCAGACAGTACTGATGTAATAGTAGTAGCTAAGTGTGTAACCTTGTATAATACAGTGGATGAATGAAATGAGAGTTTTGTACCTTCAAGTATATGTGTTCAGTTTTGTTGATACCGTTAATTTACAACTTCAGGCTACGAAAATGGAAAGGAGGGTGCAAACAGGAAAATTGATCTACTACAACTAAACAAATTAATCTAGTAATAAATCAATAAGTCTGTCGGGTTGCAAAAATCCCGGTCACTATAGTATAGACAGTTAAGCAACCAAGTATCGAACCGTGGGACTTGAATAAATAAGCCTAAGTCCTATCCTAAATCCTAAGAAAACTGGAAACTCAGGGGGGTTGTGAATTGTTTTTGGAACTGAATCAAATAAATGCAAATCAGAATTGAATTAAGCAATCGGTAAAAATGAATGATGAGTTTGATAATATGAGTGGAACTCCGGGCTCGGGTTGTTCTTTCTGGTTGAATCTAGTAACTCCTACAATTTAATTATGAGAAACGGAAAGGCCAATTCTTTCTATCTCTTTCAATGCTAAATCCTAGTTCATTGAAGAGCTCACCTATCAGAACGTGACAACTCTAATCTAGCAGTTGGCAAAACACATATAGGTGGAATAAGCACAAAGAATTGTTAGCGTTCGTAGGAAAGATTATCTATCCGACTAATCCTTCCCCAAATTCCCAGGTTAGTTCGAACTCCCTATTAATCACCTTGTCTGATCTTAATAGGTTTCGCAAAACAACTCTATAACTCGTGAAATTAGTAGAGAAGAAATTGATAACATTAACCTGGAAACAATCCGTCACAATCTCATAATCAAACTGCAGAATCTTTAACTACATTGAATCCATCTTGAACAAACCCTACCCCAGAGTTAAATCCCTACTAGCCAGACATTGCCAAGAACACAAAAATACAATCAACATAGAAATCATCTAAAGGAAGAAAAACCCTTCTGTTGAACGACTATCCAGATCGATGAATGCGGTGTAAGGTTGAAGATGATGGCTCACTCCCTTCTGACGATGCTCCTCCAGAACGATGGTGATGAGCTTGATGAATGTGAATGAAGGTGAACTGATGCAATTGGTGTGGATGAATGGAGAGAACTCGTTTATCAGCGTGAGAGTGTGTGTTGTAATGATGATGAATACCTTTCTCCTCTGATTAGGTCAGTTAAATAGACTTTTCCTCCTCCTTTTTCCCTTCAAAACGCCGAGTTTATGTTGAATTTTTCGTCCTGTCCGAACATTGGTCCGAGCTTCAATGTTCGGACACAATGCTTTGAGCGCTCCAATCCCAGAAGTCTCGACTTGTGTCCGAACTTCGATGTTCGGACACAAGTTCGGACATGCACCGTAGTGTTCCCTCGTTGAGAATCTTGAATCATGTCCGAACTTCGATGTCCGGACCGAAGTTCGGACATCTCATCAGTCACAGCACACAAATCCTCGACTCATGTCCGAGCTTGGAAGTTCGGACTCAAGCTCGGACGTACCTTCAAAATCCTCCAAATTCTTTATCTTGACTCCGATTCGACCCCCGTTTGTTGCATTACCTCCCTTGTGAGTAAATCTAGTGTTTCCTTGGCTTTTCTCTGCATTTAACATAGAAAAAGGGTATCAAGCCTTAACAAACAGCAAACCAAAGGAAAACGTAAGATAAATGTGGAATATTGTTGATGCGTGTACACAAATTAGGCATTAAAGACCACCAAAACCATTCATATCTCACACTCATCAAACCTCCTCACACTTAACCTTTGCTTGTCCTCAAGCAAAGCAGGAGTAAAACGTCTCAGAATGCCTCAGAGCCAAACCTCGGGATTGCACAAAATAAGGAGTTAAAGACACAATAATCACCCAAAAATCGATCTGCTCTTAACTGCATGACTCTCAAACAATGAAGCACACTTTTTAAAACAAAGACTATGAAGAAGTCAAATCATGAAGTAAAAACGTGGAGTAACTCAGAACCTTCCAACCTTTTCTCTTCTCAAACCCTTGGATGACAAGGGGTGTGAAGTTCTGCCATATTCCGCAGAACCTTTCAACACCACGTACTCATGTTTTAATTTAAGGAATTGCCAAAACATAAGACTTTAAAGAACTTCATCTTTTTTTCTTTTGTGTACATGCAAATTTTTTCCGCGAATAATTCATCCCCCAGACTTTTCTCTCCATCCTTGTAACGGTATTGGGTCTTTTATCCCAGATCAGACGACCTTAGGTAAATGGGTGATGAAACACCCCCAAGGACTTAATAACCGGATGGAAGAGGCCTGTTTTTGGTTCAGAAAATAACTTAAATCAGAGGAGTACCTTGCCTTTATCCTTCATTCCAGACATTCTCATCATTCCCAAGGTTCCAAGCTAAACCAGTTCTAACTTCACAACTAACTTGTTCACAAATATTTAACAAAATTCAGTCATTCGAAAGAAATTATGAGAGCACACAGCTTTGAGCAAACCAACTCTTTAGGTCAGTACCGGACTCAACTCCACAACTAAAGATCCACCCAAGTATTTAACACTAAAGAGCACTCTAAGAGAGTTACCCCCACATAGCCCAAAACCAAACAAAAATTAGGGCGGGAATAAATGACTGACACATTCAAAAAGATCTCCCCCTTCCTCACACTTAAGGAGGAGCAATGTCCGCATTGTTCAGAATTTTAACACAATAAGGAGATCAGACTGAATGTGGCAGACTCACAAGGGTGAACGGATCAATATTCATGTTAAAAGCACAGGCTGAACATTAACCAAAAGAATAAGAAACTGAAAACTCCCCTGATTTCTTTTATGATGCTTTGAGGAAGAGGTTCTTCCTCACACTTAGTGTCCAGGTAGGGGAGAATGTTTCCTCACACTTGAGTCCAAGCTAGTGTCCGGCATGGAGGCAGCATAGTAAAACACACTTGCACACATTGAACAAACAAAACAGAAAGTGTGCTAGTAGCATCGATTAGTGACAACCAATATTCAGAGTTAAGATTCAAACAAACGAAAATCAAAAGAAAATTACAACCCAATCGAAATAAAAGTAAACAGTTCAACACAACTAAAAACAAATCCAGAAAGAAGTCCAAGAACGGCTTCTACACAAAAATAGCAAGCAGCAACATAATCACTGTGGAGGCGGATAGTACGCCTGCCACTGCTGGAACTGATCGAGCAGAGCCTGATAGTCATCCTGAGAGCGACGGGCCTGCTGCTGCAGAGTCTCGATCTCCGCCTGATAGCGACGATCTGCCTCCTCGAAACGAGACTCCAGCTGAGCAAACTCATAGCGAGTGACGTACTCGCTCCCAGGGGCTGGCAGTGCTAGATACGCCTCCTCCTCGTCAGGTGAAGCAGCAGGAGCGGGCTCTGATGGTCCCTCACCCGCCTCTCTCTGGCGCTTCTGCGGTCGCGCTGCAGCCTTCTTCCTCCACACCCCATCTCTCCGTTCAAACCACATCTTCTTTAGAGCTCCCACATCAATAGGGGACCGCGCAGCATGCAGTCCCGCAGACGGAATGGTAACCATCTGCCTCTTAAGGATGTGGCAGAGCATAACTGGGTAGCCTAACTTGTGGCGATCCCTGTGCTCCAGGATATGCTGCATGTGCTCGAAGATGACCCAAGGCAAATATGTACCTCAACAGCCCCAGCAAACGACGGATTCAGCACCGCCTGAAGAAGTAGAAAGTCTGTTTGGTTGAGGTCGGAGCTCACGTGGGACAATGTTCGCAGCCAGTAGTGCGAGCAGAACTCTCTCCTGCGGCTCTGAAGCGCATCAGCAGGGACACCTGCTTTGATGGGTCTCCCCCTGCGTCGTCGAGGCCCCTGAACCATAAGGGGGTGTAGTGGTGGATAGCCGCGTTCTTGAAATCAACAGGGTTGAGGCCCTGAGGGGGTCGGGAGCAGGATAAGGAATCTCCATATATTGAGCAATCTCCATCGTGGAGACTTGTTCTTCTTTCTCCATCTACAAGGGACTTGATCTGACCATCCTGGTAGATCGCATTGGCATAGAACATGCGCACAATCCTCTCAGAGTACGGCCCTCCCATATTCAAGATCTTGCCCCAGCCAAATGGGTTTAATATCCCCCTCAAACCCAACTGCTGCTCTAACTCCGGCACCACACCTCGTTCAGCAATTATATCTACCTCTTTCGCAAACCACTCCCGGGCTTCATCATTTCTGAATTCCGGTTCCTGACCCCGACGTCTTGAACTGGTGCTAGCTCCTGCAGCCCGCTTACCACGACCGGTAATTCTGCTCAACATCTGCTCATACAAGGGTAAGCAAGTCAAGTGAAGGAAAGCAAGGATATAGTTCTAAACATGCACTGAATTTACCCAAAATCCGACAGAGTCTCCCCTAAAAATTCAGTAATCTCCACAACACAGATTCAATCCATCTTCTAATTGCAGCACATTGAGCATTAACAGGCAACGACCAGAAGAGACTTAATCGAAATACACAAATTCCTGTAATAAGGTGTTCAGTATCAACAAAGCAATACCAACCAAGTCTCAGTCAGTTATGTACGCACAAATCCAACCGCAATCTTAAAACCACACTCAACTGTTACCAACACAAAGATTCAGTTCTAATCACCCCTAACAATTAGTGTCCAGCAGAGACTTAACCGTCAAAAAGGTACTTTGTTCCACCATTTCAGCTTAATCTCAATCAATGTTGTTTTTTCTTTTCTTTCTTTAATTCAGCCATGCAAGATAAAAGCACACTCAAATGTGCATATTGAAATCACGGTTGGCAGTTTTACACACTTCCATCCAGTAACTTACAGCAAATTAGATAGTAAACTTGATAAACGCAAATGAAGCTCAGAAATCTTCAAAAATAACAGCCTATTCTCGCGACTTGACATACCTCACATTCCAAATCTGTCACAAATTCCTTAAACGAGGTAGAAAAGTAGAGGAATTACCTTGTTGGAGTTGAATGTATGCTTAGAGGAAGATAGAACAGCCAAAATCTGCACAAATCGAACTCAAAAACCTCCAACTCGGTAGTTAGGGTTCGAACAGGTATGCTCCAAAATCGGGCAGATTCAAGATGTTTCTGGTGGATTTCGAGTGCTAGGAGTGTAGAGGATTCAAAAACGAAGAGATTGATAGTAAGAATGAGGGATTTGGTGGAGTTTTGAGTGAGTTATGGGAGATTGGAGAAGAGGGAGATAAGGGGCTGCGGCGTCGCGAGGTTGAAGAAGAAGTTTTAAGGATTTTGTTTTGCCCGCGCCCCTCTTTAAGTCAGAAATTCCGAGCTGTCCGAACTTCAATGTTCGGACAGAAGCTCGGACGCACATACCTGGGCTGCGCTTCGTGTTCGGTCCGAACTTCGATGTCCGGACCGAAGTTCGGACATCCCGTTTTGCATAGCTCTCAGACTCTCGAACTGAGTCCGAACTTCAATCTTCGGACCGAAGTTCGGACATATCGTTTCTGCGCAGGTCTCTTGCCCTCGACTTAGGTCCGAACTTCAATCTTCGGACTGAAGTTCGGACATCCCCAAATTTGCACCACTCTGTTCCTGTTTGAGCCCCAACCACTGCAACAACAACATTATACTAAAACAAAACTATAAACAACATAAAAACACAGAATGAAAGTACCGAAAACACTGGGTTGCCTCCCAGTCAGCTGCTCTTCTTTAATGTCTTTGTCTTTAGCTAGACAATTTCGGCTTGATCAATCAGAAGAGGTGTGATGAGCAACTCCACAACAGCCTGCAGTGAATCTTCAGCTTCTCTTCCAATTCTTTTCGCATTCGCCAAGAGAATTTCTTTTTCACGTTCGAACTCGCTCTTGAGAATTCATCTTCGATGCAGGCTTGGGTTCACTCTCCAAAGAATATTGCCTGCAAAGGAAAAAGGTTATGATCAGTACCAAGATAACCTTTTAAACGAGCACCATTTACCTTAAAGGTTTCACCAGCCTTATTTTCCAGCTCGTATGCTCCATACGATGTAACTCCTACGACTCTGAAGGGGCCTGCCCAGTGACTTAAGCTTCCCAGGGAAGAGGCGTAGCCTAGAGTTAAAGTAGCACTAGATCCCCCACTTTGAAGTCTCTTTTGTATCATCCGATCGTGGATCTTTTTGGTGCGCTCTTTATAGATTCTTGAGCTTTCGTACGCCTGGTCCCTCAGTTCCTCCAACTCAGAAAGCTGAAATCGCCTCTTCTCTCCAGCTCACAATCAAAATTAAGAGCCTTTAAAGCCCAATAGGCTCTGTGCTCTAGCTCAACTGGGAGATGACAGCCTTCCCGTATACCAGCTTAAGGGGGACATCCCAATGGGAGTTTTAAATGCGTTCTATAGGCCCATAGAGCATCATCAAGCTTGACAGACCAATCCTTCCTGGAGGAGTTGACTGTCTTCTGAAGAATCCATTTGAGCTCTCGGTTACTCACTTCTGCTTGCCCATTAGTTTGGGGGTGATAAGGCAAAGCACCTTATGAGTCACCCCGTACTTAGTCATCAGAGTATCAAAAGCTTTGTTGCAGAAATGAGAACCTCCGTCACTGATGATAGCTCTTGGCACACCAATCTGGTAAAGATGTTCTTCTTCAAGAATTTTACACGGTTCTAGCATCAGCAGAAGGGCAGGGGATTGCTTCGACCCATTTGGAAACATAATCTACAGCAACAAGGATGTAGTGGTTTCCGTGAGAAGAAGGAAATGGGCCGGTGAAGTCAATACCCCAGACATCAAATAATTCCACTTCAAGGATTCCCTTCTGCGGCATCTCATGCCTTCTTGAAGTGTTCCCCATCCTCTGGCAGTTATCACAGTGAGCACAGAAGCGGTGGACATCTTTGTGTAGAGTGGGCCAGTAAAAACCGCACTCTAACACTTTAGCAGCTGTCCTAGTGGGACCGTGGTGACCACCCGCCTCTCGGGAATGGCAGAACTCTATTACACTGTTTACCTCTTCATCCGGGAGACATCTTCTGATCAATCCATCAGCACATACTCTGAAGAGATAGGGGTCCTCCCAAACGTAATGACGGGTCTCAGACAGAAACTTCTTCCTCTGGTTGTAGCTTAGATCATGGGGAACCAACCCAGAGGCAAGATAGTTAGCCAAGTCAGCGTACCATGGCTCCTTGACTTTCCCAATTACAAAGACCGTTTCGTCGGGAAAGAACTCATTTATGGGGACCCCGTCATCTGGAGTCTCAAGTCGATAAATGATCTGCTACCACCCCATTCTGCTTCCCTTGCTTATCAACCACTTCCAAGTCGAACTCTTGAGAAGCAGGATCCATCTCAATAGTCTGGGCTTGGAATCATTCTTTTGGAACAAGTACTTCAAGGCGGAGTGGTCGGTGTGGCAATTACCTTACTCCCCAACAATAAGGTCTGAACTTGTCAAGAGCGAACACCACAGCAAGTAGCTCCTTCTCAGTGGTGGTGTAGTTCTTTTGAGGCTCCGTCAGAGTCTTACTCGCATATGTGATCACCCTCAAAATCTTTCCTTCCTTTGACAGAGTGCAGCACCAACAGCGAAGTCGCTAGCATCAGTCATTACCTCAAAAGGAAGGGTCCAGTCAGGGGGAACCACAATGGGGGCAGAGATGAGTTTATTCTTGATGGTCTGAAAAGCCTTCAAGCATTCTTCTGAAAGAAACTTACATCTTTCTGCAGGAGATCAGACAAGGGCTTCGCGATTTTTGAAAAGTCCTGGATGAACCTTCGATAGAACCCCGCGTGACCCAGGAAAGATCTGACTCCTCTGACTGAAGTGGGAGGAGGTAACCCCTCAATGACTTCCACTTTTGCCTTATCCACCTGAATGCCGTCTTTGGAGACCCTGTGCCCAAGCACTATACCCTCATGTACCATAAAATGGCACTTCTCCCAATTTAAAACCAGGTGGGTCTCCTCACATCTGCTTAGTATCTGATCCAGCTGATCCAGACACACATCAAAGTTCTGGCCATACACCGAGAAGTCGTCCATGAAGACTTCTATGCTCTTCTCAATAAATTCGTTGAAAATGGCCATCATGCACCGCTGGAAGGTGGCTGGTGCGTTGCAGAGACCAAATGGCATCCTCCTATAGGCAAACGTGCCATAAGGGCAGGTGAAGGTGGTCTTCTCCTGATCCTCTGGCGCGATGGGAATCTGGAAGTAACCGCTGTATCCATCAAGGAAACAGTAGTACTCCTGCCCAGCCAGTCGCTCCAACATCTGATCGATGAACGGCAGCGGGAAATGATCCTTTCTTGTGGCCTCGTTCAAACGTCTGTAGTCTATGCACATCCTCCAGCCAGTGGTCTGTCTTTGAGGCACCAGCTCTCCCTTGTCATTGGGCACCGCCACAATTCCTCCTTTCTTGGGTACGACTTGCACGGGAGAAACCCAGCGGCTGTCAGAGATGGGGTAGATGATGCCCGCATCCAAAAGCTTTAATACCTCAGCTTTCACTACTTCCTTCAGGTTGGGGTTCAATCTCCTTTGGGGTTGCCTCACTGGTTTGATACTATCTTCCATGTAGATTCGGTGAGTGCAGAACCCTGGACTGATCCCTTTAATATCTGCCACTGACCACCCCAATGCTCCCTTGTGTCTTCCTAATACCTCCAGAAGTCTGCTTTCCTGCGAAACAGACAAAGAAGAAGAAATAATAACTGGCAGGGCGCCACCCTCTGCCAAGAAAGCATATTTAAGATTTGAAGGAAGAGTTTTTAATTCAAGAGTGGGGGGCTTCTCTACTGAAGGAATGAGCCTCTGAGTAGGCCTGTCCAGTGGCTCCACAGGAGGAGCATGAGGGCGAAAATAGGTTCGTCCCTGGTTAAGCTGCTGGACAACAGTAGCTACCTCAGTGCTCTCCTTGTCATCCTCAATCGAATGGCATAACACCTGTTCTAACAGATCAGAATTCTCAAACAGGAAGGAAGAGTCATCAGTACTTTCAGCGACAATGCATCATAATCATCAGTATAGTCGACATCAATAGAAAGTACAGCATGAGAAGAAGCATTCGTTCTCATCATCTTGGTGATATCAAAACTAAGCTCCTCATTATTAAATTTCAGGGTGATTTTTCCTTTGTCAACATCAATGACAGTTTTAGCAGTTCTCAGGAATGGTCTACCCAAAATTAATGGCACTTCAACATCCTCATCCATATCAAGAATAACAAAATCAGCAGGGAAGAAGAAGTTACCAACACCTACCACAACGTTCTCAACCATACCTCGAGGTTTGATTGACGAACGATCAGCTAATTGCAGATTAAAGTTGATTGGGACAAGCTCACCAGCATGAAGCTTCTTAAACATCGAGTACGGCATTAAATTGATGCTTGCTCCAAGGTCGCAGAGTCCGTACCCACAGTCCATGTCTCCAATGGTGCAAGGGATGATGGGCTGCCCTGGATCTCCACACTTTGGAGGGAGCTTCTGCTGGATGGCTGCAGAGCACGTCTCTGTCAGCTGAACAATCTCCTTTTCTTTGAACCTTCGCTTGTTAGAAATCAAATCCTTCACAAAGCGAGCGTAGTTAGGCATCTGCTTGATAGCATCAATCAAGGGAATATTAATAGTAAGCTTCGAAAATACACTTAAAAATTTCCCAAATTGATCATCAAGTTCTTTTTCTTTTAATCTATTAGGGAAAGGAAGTTCCTTCGGAACCACCTTACCCTTGGAGTTTTTAGCAGTCAAAATATGAGAAGGGGAAGAAATAGGAGCCTGGGTCTCCTCAACAACTACCTCAGGAGGGGCTGGGGGCCCTGACGGTGCACCAGTGCTAGAAGAAGGGCGACCGGTCTCCTCGTCAGCTTGGTCCTCAGCCACTTGATTTCTATTTATTAACTGCTTCCCACTTCTTAAGGTAACGGCTGCCACCTCTTCAGAATCTGAGCAGTCCTCAATTACCACGGTTTCTGAGACTGTCACTGCCTTCAACTGAGCTTTAGGATTGGGGTCTGTTTGGGAAGGCAGTGAGCCAGACGGTCTCTGCTGTAGAAGGAACTGAGTCAACTGACTCATAGTTCCTTGCATCTCCACCATGGCGTTCTCAAGCTTCTGCTGGCCAGCTGCCAGATTCTGATTTATCACTGTTTGTTGCTCTTGAGAGGCCATCAGTTTATCCATCATCTCCTTTAAATTAGCATTATTCGAGCTCAGTGACGATGGCTGAGCTGGAGACTGTTGTGGCCTAAACTGATTGAATGGGGGCCTAACAAAACCGGTGGTGCTCCCTGACTTGCCCTCTGAGGCTGCATCTGCTGTGAGTTGAGGGCGTTATTTGGATTACCGTACCTCAGGTTTGGATGCTGGTTCTGCATCCAAGGCTGCCTGTTGTACTGGCCAATTACATTTGCCTCCTCAGTCTGCCTCATCTCAGCAACCATCGGGCAGTCTTCGTAGTCATGGCTGTCTCCACACTGAGAACAGCATACTTCATTTGGACCAGTAGACACCTGCTTGACGGCTTGCACAGGTGTCTGTCCCATAGTGAGCCGCTCGAGCATCTTCGCCATATTGCCCACTGTGGTACTTAAATGGGCCTGCTCAGCAGCAATCTGCTCCATCATAGGATCTGGAGTCCGAGAGGAGGTCTGCCCAACTGTGAAGACCCTTCCTCCACTGTTGCTCCACTGGCGGAGCTCCTCGCAGTAGGACTCCATGGCTGACATAAATTCCTCTCCGCTTTTAGCCAACAAATTTCCACCCAATGCGGCTCTGACCTCGGCTCTGTGCTCATCTCTCAGCCCTTGAAGAACCCCTGGGCCAAGGACGTCATATTCTGACCGTGATGCGGGCACTGGCGGAGCAGCTCCTTGAACCTATCCCAAGCTTCACATATTGTCTCGTTACCGGACTGTCTGAAAGCGGTCAGATCAGCGATCATCTGTCTGGTCCGGGAGATGGGAATATACTTCTCATAGAACCTCTCCGTCAGCAGCTCCCAGGTAGTGATGATACCTGGTGGTAGACGGTGGAACCACTTCGAGGCTTCCCCTGATAGACTGTGCTGAAATAAGCACAGCCGAGCATATTCCTCAAGCCCCTGGGACATCCCCAACGAATCCAGATGGACTAAGAACCGATGGACATGGTCGAGTGCATCAGCCGGGTCTGCGCCTGAGAAGGTCCCTGCTGGATGATTCCTGACAGCGTTTGTTTGATGGCTTGGTTTTAACTTTTGCCATTCTGTTGTTAATTCAGCTGTGAGGTTCGGTAAAGTCACAGGTCCTCTTCTAGGAGCAGCTGGCGGCCGATTAATTCTTCCCAAGGTGGACTGCTCAGCGTTGGCATTGGGATTGGCTGGTCCGTTAGCAGCCATGGCGAAGGTGAGTGCTCTTCTCGCTCTTCGAGCTGTACGGTTGATCTCTAAGTCTAAGTTGAATCTTGGTGGGCCTCGAGATCGAGTACCGTGCATTCACCAAACACCTGCCAGTTACACAAAACAAATCAAATAAAATAAAAACAATTGACAACCAAGGCAAAGGACTTGACAAAGTCAAGTCCCCGGCAACGGCGCCATTTTGCAAACAGCAAAATTGATCTACTAAAACTAAACAAATTAATCTAGAAAATAATAATCAATAAGTCTGTCGGGTTGCAAAAATCCCGGTCACTATAGATAGAAATTAAGTAACCAAGTATCGAACCGTGGGACTTGAATAAATAAGCCTAAGTCCTATCCTAAATCCTAAGAAAACTGCAAATTCAGGGGGTTGTGAATTGTTTTTGAAACTGAATCGAATAAATGCAAATCAGAATTGAAATAAGCAATCGGTAAAAATGAATGATGAGTTGATAATATGAGTGGAACTCCGGGTTCGGGTTGTTCTTTTCTGGTTGAATCTAGCAACTCCTACAATTTAATTATGAGAACGGAAAGGCCAATTCTTTCTATCTCTTCAATGCTAAATCCTAGTTCATTGAAGAGCTCACCTATCAGAACGTGTCAACTCTAATCTAGCAGTTGGCAAAACACATATAGGTGGAATAAGCACAAAGAATTGTTAGCGTTTGTAGGAAAGATTATCTATCCGACTAATCCTTCCCCAAATTCCCAGGTTAATTCGAACTCCCTATTAATCACCTTGTCTGATCTTAATAGGTTTCGCAGAACAACTCTATAACTCGCGAAATTAATAGAGAAGAAATTGATAATCATTAACCTGAAACAATCCGATACAACTCATAATCAAATTGCAGAATCTTTAACTACATTGAATCCATCTTGAACAAACCCTACCCCAGAGTTAAATCCCTACTAGCCAGACATTGCAATGGAACAGATAAATACAATCAACATAGAAATCATCTAAAGGAAGAAAAACCCTTCTGTTGAACGATTATCCAGTATCGATGGCTGCAGGCGCAAGGTTGAAGATGATGGTCGCACTCCCTTCTGTCGATGCTCCTCCAGAACGATGTTGATATGATTGGTGAATGTGGATGAAGGTGAACTGATGCAATTGGCGTGGATGAATAGAGAGAACTTCGTTTATCAGCGTGAGAGAGTGTGTTGTAATGATCGATGATGCGTGAATAACTTTCTCCTCTGATTAGGTCAGTTAAATAGACTTTTCCTCCTCCTTTTCCCCTTCAAAACGCCGAGTTTATGTTGAATTTTTCGTCCTGTCCGAACATTGGTCCGAGCTTCAATGTTCGGACACAATGCTTTGAGCGCTCCAAACCCAGAAGTCTCGACTTGTGTCCGAACTTGGAAGTTCGGACACAAGTTCGGACATGCACCGTAGTGTTCCCTCGTTGAGAATCTCGAATCATGTCCGAACTTCGATGTCCGGACCGAAGTTCGGACATCTCATCAGTCACAGCACACAAATCCTCGACTCATGTCCGAGCTTGGAAGTTCGGACTCAAGCTCGGACGTACCTTCAAAACCCTCCAAATTCTTTATCTTGACTCCGATTCGACCCCCGTTTGTTGCATTACCTCCCTTGTGAGTAAATCTAGTGTTTCCTTGGCTTTTCTCTGCATTTAACATAGAAAAAGGGTATCAAGCCTTAACAAACAGCAAACCAAAGGAAAACGTAAGATAAATGTGGAATATTGTTGATGCGTGTACACAAATTAGGCATTAAAGACTACCAAAACCATTCATATCTCACACTCATCAGAGGGTACCATCTGCATCCTAGATATGGCGCAAGCCAAGGAGTCTGGTAATGTCATCACAAGTATGACAATTACAACCGACAGTAAATTAGTGATTTATTGGGACTCGATGCTAATACGAGAGGTGATCTCAGGTACCTTTCCTGTTGATGGTGTTAGTGCTTCCGTATTGTTCGAATCAGGGGCTTCGCATTCTTTTATTTCATCGGCGTTTGCTACGAAGCTGGGGGCTACCCCGAACAGCTTTCAGACTTTTCAGTCACCCTTCCTTCGAAGGAGAAAGTAGGTTGCACCAGACAGTACACGGGGTTAGAGATCAGCATCATGCAAGACTGAGACCTTTCCCATCGATCTGATCGAGTTCAAAACTTGGGTTTTGACATTATAGTGGGCATGGATTGGATGCAGAAGCATAGGGGCCGCCTTCATTGTGCAGAGCATCGACTACTACTGAAGGGGCCGAGCGGCAGGACAGTGTCATACCGCAGTGTGAGGAGAGAGCCGACTGTCAAGATCGTGTCAGCATTGTCCCTGATGAAGGACGTTAGGAAGGGCCGACAAGCTTTCCTCTGTTATGTACAGGACACGAGACAGAGCGACGTGATGGACTCAGACATTCCAGTCGTGGTAGATTTCCTGACTTGTTTCCTGATGAGCTGCCCGGCATGCCACCTGTGCGCGAGGTTGAGTTCGCCGTCGACTTGTTGCCAGGTACGGGCCCTATTGCTAAGGCACCCTACCGTATGGCGCCGGCTGAGATGAGGAGCTGAAGCTACAGCTAGAGGACCTCCTCGACAAGGGATTAATTCGACCTAGTGTTTCTCCTTGGGGTGCTCCAGTACTGTTCGTCAAGAAAAAGGACGGCAGTATGCGACTGCATCGACTACCGCGAGCTTAATGCGGTCACGGTCAAGAACAAGTACCCGTTGCCACGAATAGATGACTTATTTGACCAGTTGAGAGGGGCCAGTGTGTTCTCGAAGATAGATCTCAGATCTGGCTACCATCAGATTAGGATTGCAGAGGGTGATGTGGAGAAGACAGCTTTCAGGACACGGTATGGACACTATGAGTTCACCGTTATGCCATTCGGATTAACGAATGCGCCAGCTATTTTCATGGATTTGATGAACTGTCTCTTCAGAGAACAGCTTGATAGTTCAGTTGTAGTCTTCATCGACGATATCCTGATCTATTCAAAGACCAAGGAAGATCATGAATTACATTTAAGACAGGTGTTGAATATTATGAGAGAGAACCAGCTGTATGCCAAGCTCTCGAAGTGTGAGTTCTAGTTGGACAGCGTGTCATTTCTAGGACACATTATATCAGCAAGCGGGATATCTATAGACCCTGCTAAGATTGAGGCAGTGAAGAGTTGGCCGAGGCCGAAGACAGTTACAGACGTCCGCAGCTTTCTGGGTTTGGCCGGTTATTATCGAAGATTCGTGAAGGATTTTTCCAAGGTGGCCAAACCGATGACGAATCTAATGAAGAAGGAGTCCCAGTTCTTATGGTCTGCAGAGTGCGAGAAGTCCTTTCAGACGCTGAAGGATCTCCTAACATCGGCGCCCGTTCTCACTATCCCTGAGGGCACCGATGGGTTCGAGGTATATTGTGATGCCTCTGGAACCGGTCTAGGCTGTGTGCTTATGCAGCACGGGAAAGTAGTTGCTTACGCATCCCGACAGCTGAAGAAGCATGAGGTGAATTACCCCACACACGACCTTGAGTTAGGCGCAGTAGTCTTCGCTTTGAAGATCTGGCGACATTATCTACGGTGGTGTGACAGTCACTATCTACTCTGATCACAAGAGTACATCTCTTCTCTCAGAAGGAGCTGAATATGCGATAGAGAAGATGGGTCGAGTTCTTGAAGGACTACGATATAGACCTGAAGTACAAGGAGGGCAAGGCGAATGTAGTAGCCGACGCCCTGAGCCGCAGAGCTCATTCATTGTTTACACTATTAGTGAGCAGCAGTATGATTGATGAGATACGAGCTGCACAGGAGAGTGATCAGTATATGCAGAGTATCAGGCAGAAGATGTCTGAGGGTTATTTTGAGAGAGAGAAGTATGAGTTCGAACTGTGTGATGATGGCATGATTCGACTGAATGGCCGATTATGTATTCCGGAGTCTTCTCCTGATTTGAAGGAAAAGATACTCCAGGAGGCTCATTGCTCGTCCTTATCCGTCCACCCCGGTTTTTCGAAGATGTATAAGGACTTGAAGGTCCATTTCTGGTGGAGCGGGATGAAGAAGGATCTAGCTGACTACGTGGCTAGATGCTTGACCTGTCAAAAGTTTAAGTTTGAGCATAGGAGACCCGGCGGTTTAGTGCAGTCTATGCCTATTCCTTGCTGGAAGTTCGAGGACATCTCGATGGATTTCGTTGTCGGTCTCCCACCGACTAAGGGAGGACTGAACACGATTTGGGTCATTGTGGACCATCTGACGAAGGTGGTGAAGTTTGTTGCTATGAAGGATACCTGGAAGGTCCCGAAGTTAGCGGACTTGTTCCAGAAGGAGGTGATCCGGCACCATGGTGTGCCAAAGACCATTGTGTCTGATAGGGACCCTCGATTTTTGTCTAGATTCTGGGGTCAGGTTCAGGAAGCCTTGGGTACGAAGTTGAAGCTTAGTACGGCATTCCATCCACAGACCGACGGTCAGAGTGAGAGGACCATCCAGATACTGGAGGACATGCTGAGAGCATGTGCCTTGGATTTTCAGGGGAGCTGGTTAGAGCGTCTACATGATAGAGTTCGCCTACAACAACAGCTACCACTCCTTGATACAGATGCCACCGTTCCAGGCACTTTATGGTAGACCGTGTAGGACTCCTTTATGCTGGGATGAGGCCAGCGAGACTACGCTTCTAGGACCAGAGTACCTAGAGCAGATCAAGGAGGATGTCCTACAAATTCATAAGAACATGAGGGCAGCTCAGGACCGGCAGAAATCATATGCAGACACAGGAGGAGGGACATTGAGTTCACTACCGACGATATGGTATTCCTTAGAGTGTCACCCATGAAGGGGATCTTCCGGTTTGGGTAAAGGGCAAGTTGAGCCCGAAGTATGTTGGACCTTATGCGATTAGGGAGCGAGTGGGCCCGTTAGCCTACAGACTGGATTTACCAGCAGAGCTCGGGAGGGTGCACGACGTCTTTCACGTTTCATAGTTGAAGAGGTATGTGCCCCACCCATCGCACGTTCTACAGCCAGAGACTTTAGAGTTGGACCCCGCTCTACGATATGAGGAAGTACCACTCCGCATTCTCGATACGAAGACAAGGCAGACTAGGAACAAGACCATAGCATGGTCAAGGTTCTCTGGTCGAACCATAGGTGGAGGAGGCTACGTGGGAGTTAGAGGACTTCATGAGAGTGAAGTATCCAGCACTTTTTGAGTAGCATGTGATACTTATACGGGTTCGTGGTCAAACCCTTTTTAAGGGGGGTAGACACCACTTGGCTTGCGCATATGTTATGCATTAGGTCGTGTTTTTGTGGTGTGTTTTGGTAGTATGCTATGTCATACATGTTGTTTAGATGATTGTATGTTTGATACATCTTATGTATGAGCCTTAGTGCACCTGTTTGAATATATATATAGTACCGCTGAGTACTTTTGATGATGAGTTGGATGTGCACCTTGTTTAGTGCTATGATACGAATGAGTTTATTCGGCAATTTGATATGTGTTGTATCAATCATGATACATATAGACTAGGTCTGAACCTAGTGGGAGTTACTCCCTAGCGATGGTCTGTTTGATTACTTAGTGGAACTTGATTCCTTAGGTGAACTATAGTTGAGTAAGGACTTCGGGATGAAGCCTTTTTAAGGGGGTAGACTGAAATACCCCTAACCTTAAAAACATAATTAAATGATCTATTAATGATCTAAGATGGTTAATAAACATCTAAATACTATTGGGGAACAATCTAAAGATCTCAACAAGGCAAAACATGCCTTAAGATCGGTAAAGCCAAAAATGTGCTTTAAGACACCATAGAGATTGTGTGACCTCAAGTAGGATCCAAAGTGGATTCCTAAGTATTATAATGAAGTAATGAACATTATAAAACCATTCTCAAAGGAAACCAAGCTCTAAAACATGTTCTAACACAAAATGTGCTTTAAAATTCTTTAAAGCACGTTTTTGAGAAAATTGACTTTCTGAGTGGGTTTTGAGTGGTGTTAAGCATTGGATTAGACCTTGATATACTAATGTACTATAATTTACCACATTGGAAGGTCTAAATCCAAAATTTCAAAAATAATCGAAAATATAGCATTCATTTATGAATAGTAACCCAAATAGTGCATTTTTAAGCAAAATTGACCAAGTATGGTCAATGGTCAATTAATGACCACCCTAACCCCTGGCTGTCGGCAGGCATGGAGATTAGAAGACAGCTCATTCTACTTTAGTGATAAATATCTTCCTAATGTGATGAATCACCATTTTACTATTCCTTTTTTTACATTTTAACCATTTAAACACCTTTTCCTCTCATTCTCTTGCCTCTTGTCCCATTCCAGCCAAGCCATCAGCTCTTCCAAACCCTATCAAGCTGTGTTCTTGAGTACGGAAGACAAATCAATCTCTTAAGCACCTAAGGTAATGGTTTAAGGCATATTTTAGCTCTTTTTCTTCATCTCTTCATCTTCATCTCTTCTCTTACCTACACTTGGCGCTCATGATCTATCACTTTCCATGGCTTATTCTCAGTGTTTTAAACCTTGAAAAACAACCAATCTCGGCTGAAGAAAGTCTAGGGACCAAGGTTTCCAAAATTTGCATTTTAGGTAAAAACATACCTTAAGCATCTCCTTTCTCCTTCCGGTTTCTTCTTCTGATTTTTATGAGTTTATTCACTCATAATATTCATATTTACATGTTTATTCAGTTGGTTAACCGTTTGGAGCAAGGGTGGCCGAAAATCAAAGGAAATACCATTCTTTAAGGCATTTTGCCAAGGTAAAACCTATTACCATAGCAGCTTGTTGTTGTCTAACTATTTCCTATGTTTATATGGTGAATTTAACACCATGTGGTGTGTTTAATTCAGGCTGAAATCCTTTGGAAACTTCCTTGCATTTTAAGGTGATTTTTGCCTTAAATCTTACATTAATTGTTCTTTATGGTTAAGCTCATGCTTGGAGTATAACCATATCTTATTTTGGTGTATTAAACATGTCTAAATGATGTGGTAATTTTTCCTCCAAGCTGCCGAGTATTACTAAGGATAAACCAAGGTATAAACACCTTAAACTTATGATTTCTTAGCATATATATTATATGTGCCGAGAGTGGAGTTAATTATATGGGTTGTTTTTAACCTAAGAATGGAAAAAATGACTAAGATAAATTAAGCTAGTCATTTAAGTGATTTAATTAACACAATGGTCAAATTATGACATTATGTGGAAAAAAAAATAAACTACAGCAAGGCCGAGAGTTTATTGTATAAATTGAGCTATTATGTGTAATTTTATGTTATAAAGCAAAGTTGTAATAAGGCCATGTCATTAGGCCATTTTAAATTTAAGTTTAAAGCTTATTTAGTTTAATTTATGCTTATATAATTAAGTTTGGGGTCAAATGGTAATTACTGGTAAAATATAAAGCCGTGGGCTTAATTTAGAGGAATTTAGGGGTTTTAAATGAATTTAATAAAAATTATAACATTTTATAAAGTTTTGGGTCAAAATTGTAAAAATAGAAAAGTATAGGGTATACTAGGTAATTACCGAAAGTTTGGTTCCAATTTGGTATTAGAAGTCAAAGTTGACTATATAGGGGACTTTGACCAAGTTTGGAGAATTTAAGAAATTAAAATACTACCTTATATTAAGATAGTTATTAAATTGTAAAAGATTTATAAGAGATGGGGTTATTTGGTGATTTCCGAAACTTTGGGGGTACTAGAAGGGATTTAGTATAGACCTTAAGTTATTAGGAATTTTTAGAAGTTTATTTGGTTAAATTTGGAGTTTATATGAATTATATAAGTATAATATATGATATTTTATAACATTGTTACAAATGGGTAACATATGGGTAAAAACCGAGAATTATAGAAAGTATAAGGTTAGGAATGATATTTATAACCTTTTGGTATAGTTTGGTAATTTTTGGAGTTATATATAAGGTTTTATAAAGATATATGTATAATATATAGTTTTAATGATATTAGAAAAAACATGTATTATAAATTGGGGAGATTTGGTAAATATACAAAGTTAGGTGGTGGGAATTTTATTAAAACAGACCTAGGGTCTGTTCGGTAATTATAACCATTTTAAACTATAGGTTATAATTATATTAAGGTTTAAGATTATAATATAAGGTATATATTATAAGTGTAACAACTAAAATATAATTTGGGGTGGATTTGTAATTTATGGTAATGTGGAATATAGTGAAAGCCGAATAGTAGGAAGCTGTTTGGTAATTTATAACACTTAATATAACTATAGGTTATAATTGTTTTAATGACATAAATGTCATAATATATGTTATTAACTATAATATAACATTATATTAATTATGTGGTGGATTTTGTAAATACTTATGAAAATAGGTGCTGTTCGGTAATATGGACATTTTAAAAATGATAATTTATAATATGGTTTTAAATGTTTATAAGGGTGTAACTTTTATAATATAAGAAATATTCATTAAGAGAATGAATATATTATAAAGACTTACCATATAATAAATTCCCATAATACATGTATATATCAATATTGTTATGGAGTGGAAAAATATAATATGGTTTATTAACCATGTATTGTCATAATTTAAATGATATAAGATAAAGGGAAAGGAATCACAAACATTAGATAGGGAAGTTCTAATGCTAGGAGTATACATGGAACAATAAGGGTTTATATGATTCAAAGTATTTTTTACATATGAATTATACCACATTTAACTTGGAAAACAACCATAGGAAAATAAATACTAAGGTGAAATGTATAATATATGATAAAGAATTATACATGTAGTATAGAAACAACTATATAATATACAAGGGTATATTCGATTACATGCGATAATAAAGATCAACATTAAGTATATTAATATACGAGACAAGACTACGCATGTAATATAATGTTTTACCAAATCCCGAGTTAAGCCGAAAAACCCCGACAAACGTTGACAGTTAATAACGGGGGAATTAACCGGGAGGTAATAGTGACGGTACGGGGTACCGTAGAGTTATGTTGTTATACGGGATTCTAATCAGTAGCGTTATGTATTGTTAGACTGTTAGAGACGACACACGGAGCATCGAATCTAGCTGATTCATACTCCGCGGTTATACATTCAGGGTGAACGGTATGTTGTTACGTGTCTCTGATTGTCTCTGAGGGTTGCCTCAGTTCAGACTTCTGTGTGATCTGTGATAAGATTGTTTGTCTGATTGTGTAAAAAATAAGCATGAACTGTGTATTTTTAGTTGCTTATTATATACTGTTTTGTTGCGTTAACAGTATTGGTTCGTATATATGAACCTATATATATAAAACGAACTAGCGGCTATGGTGCTATCTTATATGTAAATATAAGGATCGTCAGAAAAACGTTGTAGCACTAGGATAATAAGATATACATATTATCCGAGACTTTAATACGGAGCATTGGCCTTTCTAAACGCCGCTCTCGTATCTAACACTGGATCCCGAGTTTACAGACTCCGGATTGGACTAATGACCTTAGTCCGCTGTGTTAGGAAAATTGGTAATGCGATGCGATGGTATAATTAATTAACATAACAAAGCCAAGAGGATGTGGCTCTTGGTGCGCGCTGTGATCACAAAAACGATACAAGGATGTCCGCGTACGGGTCCGCAAGTACTAAGAAAATTTCCCGTGAGCTAGGATGGCTCGTTGGTCGGAGACTCTACCGCTGGAGTGGCTACTGCCGTGGGTGACCCGCCATAGTATATGGGTAATTTAGAGACACGTCGTTTTAACGAGGCGTTGACACTAGGTATAACTGAACACTTATTACAGTTGAGACTTGTACATTGGCGAACAATATTGGTTTCTATACCAAGGATGGGAATTGATACTTGTTTATTATTCTCGTTGTTTCGCCTTGTTTTTCATTGGTTATACTGTATGGTTATATTATGTGTGTTGATGGTTGTGTATTGTATGGATATTACTGTTAAATGTTTTTACAGTTTAGATATTAAAACGGTATTGCATGTAACGAATCTCATGCTCTCGACCAATTAATTGAGGGGTTTGAGGAGGCATGACGGGGCATGTGATAACATACTCAGCAGGGGCTGATTCCATACCACAAACCATTTTTATTTCAGGAGACTAGCTGGTGGGTCGACGCGGGGTGCGACAGTTGTGTTTACTGTTGGTTAGACTTGGTACGGTTTGAGACTACTGTTATTTTGGACTCGGGTTTGTAAACCGAGGTGTGTATTTTGGTTAGACGCTCACGTGTACGGTTTGTAAAAATAAAACGGTTGTTGTTGGGATATGTTTTAGATTGTTTAATCTTTACTATCTATCTCTTGTGGTCACTGCGGAAATACGGTTCGCAAGTTGATTATCATGTAACTCGTTATCACCCGTATGGACGAGTGATAACAGTGACACCATTAGAGCGACAGTCTGTTATTTACCACTGCGATTTATTTACTAGGCACGACGTTTATATTATAATTAGGAGCCGGATTAGTAGGGGTGTTACAATTTCAATTTGGAGTATATAATTGATAAAATAAATACTTGGTTAAGGAATTTTGAATATAGTTGCTGAAATGTCTGATTGCATGTTTACGTGTTTAGTGCCCACAACAGAATAAAAAAAATGAAAATGGAAAATAAATAAAAAACAAGAGGAGAAAATTAGATTAGCAATTTGAATTAGGCTTCACCGATAAAAGAGGGCTGTAATTCTTTTTATCGAGCATAAGTTTACATTAGAGTTTAATTTTGTATTTTCTCATTTGGCTCTAACTATGATTTAGGATGTTACTTTGTGTGGCCTTTCATTTAGTTTATTTCATTTGAGCGTAACCTTGCTTCATTTGTTTTAGTTCCCTCTAAACCAC
Source organism: Limonium bicolor (assembly GCA_023374045.1). Classification (NCBI taxonomy): domain Eukaryota; kingdom Viridiplantae; phylum Streptophyta; class Magnoliopsida; order Caryophyllales; family Plumbaginaceae; genus Limonium; species Limonium bicolor. The sequence goes on along the minus strand of CM041777.1, from coordinate 370,829,886 downwards.
AACTTCAGATAGTGGAAATTTGTTAGTCTAAGTGTCTTTAATTTCTCAACGCTATTCCATTATATTGTTGGTTTTTTTTTACGTTTATCCATGTTTACTTTACCATATATTTATTTTGTTTTGATTCTTAACATTTGTATTGTTTAATGATTTATTGGGTTGGGTTCGTTTGGGTTGCTGTAAACTCTCGGCCCTTCCAACTTTCAGTTCGAGCCCAACTCATTGCTAGCCAAACCAGGCTAGAACAGGTGGCCCTAGAAAGCCCTTTAGGTCACCCTTTATTATGTTTAAGCCTTTGAAGGTACCCCACAACTAGCTCATTTTTATTTGCTTTGTGGGGAACAATACCTTCCAAACTTTTAAAGCATATCCCAAACCATCCTTAATTTCATTAAAAAACTTTACCAAAAAAAAGAGAATAAATTCAAAATCCAAATTCAAATTCAATTTCAATCTGGTCCAACATTGAAAAACCCAATCTGGCCCAAATCGAAAAACCCAATCTGGCCCAAATAAAAAGACCAATCCGGCACCAAAATCAATAAGGCCCATTCGGCCCAATTTTCAAAGATCCAAAACAAAACCCAATTCGAGGCCCAAGCCCAAATCCCAACTTTGGCCCAACAAGTCCAAAATCAGTCACAAGCTCAAAACATCCCCATGAATCATCTCAACTCATCTCTACTATCAAATCAGTCCATCTTTACTTCCAAAAATCAGCCCAATGGTGAAGCCCATTTCAGCCCAAATTCAAAAGACCCCACTTCGGCCCAAGCCCAATTCAAACCAAGGCCCAATTCAGCCCAAAAGCCCTTCAGGCCCAAAAACCCAACTTTGACTCGGTCCAACTTTGACCAATATGAACTTTGACCTTGACCCAACTTTGACCCGGTCCAACTTTGACCAGCCCAAGTTTGACCTTGACACAACTTTGACTTGATCCCACTTTGACTCAGTCTAACTTTAACCCGGCCTGTTTTCCAACCCCAAACCAAATTCAATTCTAGCAAAATTCAATTCAAACCCATTTTAGCTTTGTTCAATTCAATTCAATTCAATTCCAAATTCAATTCAATTCAATTCCAAATTCAATTCAATTCCATATTCAATTCAATTCCAAACTCATTCAAATCCAATTTCAATTCAATTCCAAACTCATTCAAATCCAAATTCAATTCAATTCCAACTCATTCAAATCCAAATTCATTTCAATTCCAATTCAAATCAATATTCATTCAACCCCGATTCAACTTCGATTTCAATTCAATTTCAATTCCATTCCAATTTCTTCTACACTCTAATGTCTCATAGACCCTAGCGTCTCACAGACTTTGTCATTCCAATTATTCGAATGTCTCACAGACCTGAGCGTCACACAGACCCGAGCATCTCACAGACCCAAATATCTCACAGACTTCGACATATCAAGGTTTCAAACGTCTCACAGACCTGAGCGTCTCACAGGCTAGCATCCCAAACCCAGAACTTCTCAAAACTCCAAACCCTTCGGAATCTCAAAACCTCAAATGTCTTCAAACTCCACAAACATCAAAACTTCTAAAACCTAAAATCATGAACTACGTAAGGTCTGGTCTAAACAGGGAGTTGAGTACGTAGGCATCCCATCTAGGGTGCGACCCCATTCCAATCCAAAACCCTTTTCCCAACTCTAAGGCGATATTCATGTCTGTCAAACCTTCAAATCCCCTCCGACTCCCATGAACCCCCGACTTCTTCAACTCTCAAATCAGACTCCTAATCTTACATTCTATACTCATTCGAATTCATCAATCCCTCTTCTAGGCGCTAGCTTGGCAGAAAAGCTCGCCTCATCCACTCTCTCTCCTCATCCTAATCTTCTATCCTTGGCTTTTAAATGAATCTCTTTAATAAGGTTTTGAAAGAAGGTAATCCCGACAATTGGAGATCGAGGTTTCCTCGGGCACCAATCCGAGGTCGTGGTCGTTGCCACTTCTAAAGGGTGTAACCCAGTGCGAACCCACAATAGTATCTCTGCAAATGACCTGATAATTCCTATCCATAGGCAACAATTTCAGAGTCAACCAACGGTTCTTAGAACCCTCCTTCCCTTCCTTCCTAGTACCTTAGGTCAAACTAGGTGGCGACTCTAGTCAATTTCCGCCCATAGGGCATAAGTCCGCGTGGAGCCCATTGAGAGCGGGTGTAGTGCACACTTGAACTCTCCCATATGCTTTCTGGGAAAGACGGACGATTCAGTAGGTATTTGAGGGATGCCAGAATAACGGGTTTTCACCCTCCACAGAATGGAATTTTATAGGATCTAGGCTTTTAGTTAGAACCATTTAGATAGACCCCCCTCATACCGAAAAACCACCCTCCACAGAATGGCGACTCTACTGGGGAAAACTTGAGTAAGTTTTTCTCAAACTCAAGGAAGACTGAACTCCATTCAAAATTGTCGGGACTTCCCCACTTCTTTCAAAACCTTAGAGATTCTTTTCAAAGCTTTTAGGATTATTCTATTCCACACTTTGAGTGTATATCTGATGAGGACAGATAGGATTTGTTAGATCGTCAACAAACATGACAACAATTGGGTTAATAATTAGCTCACGATTAGAAAGAGACACTTAGGTGTGAATGAAGCTAACTTCCCTTTAGGTTAATAAATAACCAATTTAGAATCACTAATCTCAAGATAAAACACTTAGTACCTAGGTTGGTGCTAACTTCATTTGGTTTATTTACTGCTTTCATATTTATATTGCGATTGTGGGGTGCATGGGGTGGGTAGCTTAGGACATGCATTCATCTGTGTCACCCGATTTACCCACGATGTCACGGGATCCCCAACCGGTCCACGGTTGATTCCCCATGAGCTAGGGTTACTCTCTCAGTGAACAAACCCACGAGGCGGTACGGTCTCCGACCAACACTTTGAGCTCATGATCCAAAAATATCCTCCATTATCCGAGTCAAAGCTAGCATATAGTGAACTCAGAGCCTTCAGTGTCCAACAACCTGGTCCGGTGTCTAAGACGGGTTTTATGGGTAGTCACCCCCTTGTAGACCGTTTGTCTGACCACCCTTTGCCTTACCCTGAAGATTGCATGGGCTCAGTTCTCCATGATTCCTCTGCACCACGGGTTTTTTTTAAGCCCAATGTCACGCTACAAATTCATAGCGGATCCCGTATTTATGGATACCCATACATGATATAGCATAGTCAGCGAATAATTCAGACTTTAGACACACTTTATCGTGCAGACGATGGGAGACCCATTCCCATGAAGTACTTCCCAAAGTTTCCCAAAAGTGAGTATGTTGTGATAATCCCCGGTCGTGGCTCGTGTGACTGTATCGCTTCGGGTATCCTGACCTTTCGAACTTAAGCACTCCGGACTTTCTTGATGATGTGCCCCATAAGGCATAATAGAGATAAATCCCGAGAGATGAACAGTGAAGGAACGACGGTTCCCGCGGTGGTATGGAAGCATTGATTGACCTGGAAGGTGATTATCCCAATCATTCACACTCAGCTCCACATAAAAACAGCCACGATTTTTATTTTGCACTTACATTTATGTGTGATCAAGTTTCCATAATTAGCAAAAATCAAAATAAATCATGTCAAACACTATAATGAAATATCTTCAAAGTCGTCCATCTCGGATGATTTAAAATAATAATGATTTTCAAAATTGTTATTTCCAAAACAGTTTTCAAAACCGGTTTCATTCAAAGTCTTCCAAAAAACAAACTTTGTCAAACAGTTTGCAAAGAACGGATTTCAAAATCTACTGTTTATAAATGATTTTCAAACATCACTTCTCACAAATGCTATTTCAAAAACTATTTTCAAAAAAAGATTTCAAATCCCTACTTGTTACAAATGAATTTCAAACAACATTTTTCACGGATTTTACTTTAAAATAGTTTCAAAAACAGTTTTCGAAGTCGGTATTCTCAAATGTATTTCAAAAAAAATGATTTAGTCCCCATGTTGTGACCCACTATTTTTGAAGTTCAACCCACCTTCAAGAGCAGCGGTCAGTACCGTGGAGCGTACTAGTCATTTCGTATTTTCACAAAAGTAGTGGATTTTCACAAAGATTTTGTGCTCGGTCAATCACCTTTCCTTTCTCAAAAATGCCCCTTATTTTCCTTCATCGGAGCAAGTGAAGCGCATGAAGATCGACAACAGCAGTTTGAACCGAAGATTAGAGCTGCATCATCAACCGAGTCGAGTGACATGAAGACTAACAACGCTGTTCAAGTTCAAATTTGCTGAGAATCAGAAAAGCACCAGCCTTAGTCGCTTGATTTTAGTATCACTTTTCTGCTTGAGCCTGAAGACAAACGAGCGGTCAATCAGGAGCCCGAAGACTAGCGAGCATTCACTTAGGAACTAGAACGTGAATTAGTGGTCAGTCAAAAGCTTGGAGACGAAGCAGAATAACTCGGTAGAAGTTTTCAACTTCAACCCCCCCCATTTAATGACTTTTTAGGATTGATGATGTATATGTCTTCCCTATGATTCTTTCCTCTCTTGTCCATTTCTGAGTAGATTACATGTATAGGTTTATACATTCCCTTTGAATTTGTTTAGATCAATGTGTATAGGGTTCCCCACTCCCTATTTTATTTGCGAATGACCGAGCATCAAAATCCATATTGGGAAAATCCATCACTCTGAAAACACGTGTTTTCAAAAACTGTTTTTTTCTAACATTTTGTTTCTTTTAGCACACACATCTTGCTTAAAGAAAAATAACGGATAAAGCAACTCCTCACTTTTGTCTACCATTCTTAAGAATTGTGGTATGGAGTAGAAACTTGTAGTATCCCCAGAGACATCCTATAGAAAAAAGAGAGGGAAAGAAGATAAAATGAAACTTGACATGCATTCACATTCACATCATTCATGCATCATGCATTCCACAAAATTTTCAAAAATAAATAAAAAGTCGTTTTGCTCCAACAATCATTCTTACTCATCAAACAATAAATTTTTGTGTAAAGAAGCTTGGAGATGTTGTCTCTTCTCCTTCTTCTTCTTCTTCTTCTCCTTCATTCTAACCCTTGTGAGTGTAGGTGTTCATAGCAAGCGGTAACTGAAGGGAAAAAACCAACCCACTTGAAGTGACGGTTGAAAGAATGGAGCAAGCACCCCAAAGTAGTCAAGAAGTTGAAAGTCGATTTGTTCACAAGGGGTTGACCCAAGACCATACTCATAACTTGGAAAGAAACTCGAAGATAGAGCAGCATGTTCGAGGAAAAATGTCTGGGGGCTATTCTGAGTCAGATAGTAATAAGGAGTCTCCAACATACTACACGTATGATGCCTTTGAGTTCCAAGCAATGGACCCTCAACAATCTTCCCAACACAATGATGAAACCTGGGCAACCCTAGCTCAAACCCACACTCCCTCTGTCCAGTTTGAAGCAGCATCAAATGCACCTCACCTGCCTGTCTGCAATTCAACTCTGAAAACCTCAATTGCCCCATTGGGAAGATTGCAGTCGCAAATGATCCATAATGGAGGAAAGCCCCAAACCTCATCCTCATTCATTGTAAATCCTGATTTAAGCATCGGCTCACCCACACAAAGACAAGTTCGTTCACAACAAACACCCCCTCAGTCATCAAATCCTTACTAACATCCTTACCAAAGAGCAACAGCCCCATTCCCCCCATTCCTTTGACGATAGCCACCCTCAAATAGCCTTTACCTTCATTCAAAAGCCTGATCCCAAGGCATTCCCTATGGTAGAACTAATGCAAGAGCCGAGGACAGAACTGCAAGAGTGGAAACTGACCCAACGTTTCAAATCAGTGGGTGGGAACCGATTAATCCATATGCTGAAACTCGCTTGCCCAAAGGCTTGAGTTTGCCCTTTAATGCGGAAGTATGAAGGAATTGGAAACCCGAGGTGAAACGGAGTGTTGCATCCTAATCCAATTCGATCTGATTTACTATCCTACGTTACCTGGTCTCGATTGCAGAATCTCGTAAGGGGGGAGTGAGAGAGAGCCTTTTGAGCCTTTTGTTAGAATCAAGTTTAAGTTTGATTGCCAAATGTTACGTGTCGTTTTCTTGGGGGTACACTCCTATTTATAGAGTTTTGGGGCCTGGTCTCACGTTGCCAGCCTGTAGCATGTATTTTACATGTATAAGTACGGTTTTGCCCTCCCCTAACGTCTTTGGCCGACCATAGACAGCCGGCCATACCACATTATTTTGCCTTGCCTAAGTCCTACTTTCGTCCGGCCGGAGACGGCCGGATGCCTTATGTATTCCTATTTCCATCCGGCTAGAAGCGGCCGGATGCTCCATGTGCTTTGTTTGGCTTGGTACCATTTCTTCCCTTCTCATCAGTCCCACAAGTTCTATCTTTCTGAATTTCGGTGAAGAAAAGAACTTCTGTGTTTTGTGCTTCGGCGAGAAATTTTTGTGGCTGCGGTGCTGCGGCCAACTCTAAGGTTCTTTGGTCTGCCTGTGCTACGTCTTTTCCTCATCTCAGTCCCACAAGTTCTTTTTCTTCATATCTGGAGAGAAAGAACTTCTTATTGGTCATGTGCGAAGCTCGTGACTCGAACCTGTTCTGTATCGCTCTTTTCGAATTTTCTTGCCTTCTTTCAGTGTAGAATACGTAGGGTCACTCTTCTAACTATTTGTCGGAATCGTCTTTAGTAAGCGTGTGGCCCTTTCTTTTTTCCTGTAAAAAGGTTTTTTGTTTGTTTATATATATATTATTCATTTGGGCGGGCGGAGAAACTTCCCTTAAAGTCCGAGTTCTTGAGTTTCTTTCTCTTTCCTCCTCTGTCCTTTTGCTTTGGCTGTCTTCTTCTCTTCGCCACTCCCGCTATTGTGCTCTATCTTTCCTTTCGTTGTCGTTGCTTTTCTATTTCGTGCTAAATTCACCAATGTCTACCTCTGCTGCAAAAAGAGTAAGCTTGCTGCGAATTTTCCGCCCGCCATCGAGGTGATTCAGGGCTCTTACTCCCCCAATGGCTTTCGCCCCTCGTACCTGAAATCTTCGAAGCCCTATTTGCCCGGGCGCCAGCCTTCTCCTTCCTCTCTTGATTTCTCCTTCCTCAGTGATTGTCTCAGGAGTGTCGAAGCTCCACTTGGCACTCAGATTTTCCTACCATCCGACGATTCTCACCCCAATGACGACTTTGGCCTTGGGTATGTGGTTTACGCCGATTTTTTCCGCTCCGGCCTGACCATACCTCCACACCCTTTGTTTTGGGCTTTTTGCTTCGTCGTTGCTGCTCTCTCGCCCATCTACATCCGAAGGCTATCTCGTATCTCCATGCCTTTGTCTCTCTTTGTGAAGAAAACAAGATTCGGCTGGAGGGTACCGACTTCGCCCGATTTTTTACGGTTAGGGTTGATCCTGACAGCCTCACCCTTATTGCGAAGGCCGGATACTCCCCTTTTGACTATAAGAAGGTTCATGAGTGGAGTTCGCGATGGTTCGTCATCATTCCTCCATCCGGCCGCTGCCTAGGCGTTCCATATTGTGCCGAAGTTACCAAAGGTCAGTTGATCTGTCCCCCTACCCCTCTGGCCGAGCTGCCTATTTCGAAGATTCCGAGGGCAGTAAATTGCAAACCGCCGACTGTCGCGGCGTTCTTCACAAATGCACGCCTATCTTCACTGAAGACCTATCACAGTAAGTGTTTGATTATAAGCACCGGTTTTGCTGCCTCCGTTGTTTCTCTTATTGCTTTGGTGTGTTGTACGTAGATTTCTTCCAGAAGGGAGAAAAGATCGGTCCCTTCTATAGCTGGAACTTCGTCACCTTCAAGAGTGGGGATGAAAGATTAATAACTATGACACGATGAATGCGGCTGTTGATGCGGCTGAACAACTCTTGGGAGATGCTCCCCCTTCTACGAAGCGCTCCAGGCAAGAAGCCAGAGATGACCAAGCTGGTCATTCGAAGAAAAAGAAAAGGTTGGAATCCCCTGAACGTGCTGACGCCGGATTGCCAGGTACATGGCACGTGTGCCCGAGTCTGGGCGTCGTGTCTTTCTTCCTCTCACCCCTGGTTCGGGTCTAGACCTTGGTTCTCGCCTGGGGCGGGAGTCTGGTCATCCGACCCGATTTGTGAACAGTTTCCTAACTTGTAGGGTTACTTTTCTTCAGATCCTGTTCAAGAGAATACCTTGGAGGCCACAGGACTCTGCACCGATCTTCCGGCCAAACAAGGTTTTGATCAATCCCTCCTTCTTTCCTGCTCCTTTGCTTTTTACAGTGCCCTTCTGTCTCCGGGCTTTGTACTTGAACCTTCTGGTGATGAAACTATGTCAATTTTTATTACTGCGGCAGTCTCTGTCCCTGTTAAGCAAAGACTAAAGAAGAAACTGCATCAAAGCCAAAGGCTCCACAGCCAGGGACATCAGGAGAGGAACAAACCTCTGACAACCCTGCGGCCTCAGCTTCATTCTCCATCGATGTTGCTGCGGCCAAGGATGCGGCGTGGGAAAGAGCAACGAAGTATCGGCAGGTGCCTGAAGATCTTGAGCTTCGGAGCAAGCAAAGAGAACATCATGGCTTCTTCTTCTTCTTCCCCTCCTCCTCCTGCCCAGGAGTCCTTTACCGGTCCCTCCCAAAAGGAAGGAGGGTTTTACCATCATGGGCACCCCCTCCCTTTAATATCTTGCGAATCTGCCAAGTATTCCTCCGTTTGGAAGGAGGCAATAAAGAGATCCGGTCATCCAGATAGGATCTTTGCTCCTCCAGCAACCATTACTGCTACTAAGGAGAGGTTGCGGATGGGAGAGGGGGGGGGGGCAGATGCCATTATGTGGCACTCTCTCCCAATAAAAGACGTGTTTGACTTCATGTGGGAGGACATTTTTCGGGATGGCATACACTCCTTTTAAATATCTTTCTCTATGTTCCTTTCTTGATTTGTTTTGCTTTCTTCTTAATTTTGTGAACTGTGCTGCTTGTTTTAGGTGATGTCCATGGCCCAAAGTGCTGAGGTTCACTCCGGCAACCTCCAGTCCAGGCTCCGTTATGAGGAGAGCCAAGCCGATAATGCTCAAGAGGAGCTGAAGCGGAGCCGCTCTTCTCATGATGCTTATATCGACCAGATTCACTACGAGATCGATCTCAAGGTGAAAGAGAGGACTGAGGCGATAAACAGGGATCTGCAGCTGTCTCGACAGGAATGCACTCGTCAGCGTGATGAATATGAGCTACAACGGAAGAAACTTCGAGAAGAAAACTTTTCCTTAAAAAGCCGGATCCTGGAAGCTGATAATACTTTAATAGAGGTACGAAACCGTCTTGCCTTTGGAAAAGATGAGCTGGCTCGGGCCTTCTCTGACCTAGATGTTATGCTGAATCAGGTGCGTTCTGCCCACCGGAATGAGGTGGCTTCCCTCCAGGCCGACAAAGCTTTTCTTTATGAGGAGATTAACTCTTTTAAGCAGGAAGCCGAGGAACTTGAACCGAGAAGCAGGCTCTTCAACGAGAAAATGAGGCCCTTGTGGAGGAAAAAGGAAAGCTCATGCAGGAGCTTAACTGCTCGTCGGAGGAAAAGGCCGCACTGGAAGAGCAAACAAAGACTTCTTTCGAACAAGAGAAGCAGTCTTTGCTTCGGGATTGCTCTATTTTAGAGGAGGAGAAGAAGGCCCTTGTTGCGGAAAAAACTATTTTGACAGGTGAGAAAACCAGGCTGGAAGAGAGAGTGAAAGAGTTGGAGAAAGCCATGTCTCGTCTCCCAAGTTGAGAATGCTGAGTCGTCGAACCAAGGTAATCCTTCAGATCTCGATCTCTGTTCTTCTTTTTATCTCTTTATTTCTTACCTTTCTTGTGTCCGGTCAGGCTTGAGCTCTGCCAATCTCTTGAAGCATGTCAAGCAGCTGTTCTGACATGATGTTTATCTGCTTCTCTCATGTCAGCATCTGAATGTCAGGTAATTAGTGCTAAAGAAGAGCTGTCTCTAGCCAATGCTCAGCGTGACAAATATCAAGCCCAGTCCTGACCCTTGAGTCCCAAGTGGCCAAACTCATGTCGTTTTCACGGCAATCTCAGGAGGAGATACAAAAGCAAGGCACAATTAATGCTCATCTTAAGGATTCCTTCGCTTCTCAGTGCCGCAGGATAGTCGACATCTATCAACAGATTATCTCGGAGTATTTTCATGAGAAAGGGGAGTTACAGGACGATGATTTGTACAACAGGCTGGAGTTCAAAGCTATTGCTCAGAAGTCTAACTTCTTCTCGGAGCTCGAGAGATTCTGCCACAGTCCTGGAGAGACATGCTTTGGTGCTGGCCAAGCCTCCTTTCTTCCGGTTGGAAGCAACGTCCAGCCATCAGCCGGAGGGATGCAGCGTATTTCTAGGAGATCCAAATCTTCTGAAAGCGTGGGTGGTAGTGGCGACAAGCTAGCTGCTGAAAAATAGAATGAGAGTTTCTTTTTATTTTTAGAGGGGTTTTTTTTACATGTATCCTTTGTGCTTGTCCAATTTTTGTACTCATTACACTCTTGTAATTGTTTTTACCCCGCTCCTGGGAGGAATATAAGTTATACTTTTTATTATCTTTGTTTACCTCTCTACCGGAGCCGCCGGTTTCTTATTGTACTTTGGCCTCCTCTTTTTTAGCCAATTTGCGTGTCACTGTGGTATTCTCCTCTTTTTTTGAATGGTGCATATATGATTATCTTGCGCAAGCTTTGCAGTTAAATGTTTACCCTTACAACATAAAAAGCTTGCGGCTTATTGACCGAACCTTTGTTTTAACCGAATCTTGGGTTTTGGCCGGATTTTTCTTTCAAGGCGTAACAGCCTGCGGCTCTTTGGCCGGTGCTTACTCTCAAGGCATGATAGCATGCGGCTCGTTGGCCGGTGCTTACTTTCAAGGCATGATAGCCTGCGGCTCGTTGGCCGGTGCTTATTTTCAAGGCATAATAGCCTGCGGGTCATTGGCCGGTGCTTACTTTCAAGGCATGATAGCCCGCGGCTCGTTGGTCGGTGCTTATTTTCAAGGCATGATAGCCTGCGGCTCGTTGGCCGGTGCTTACTTTCAAGGCATGATAGTCTGCGGCTCGTTGGCCGTGCTTATTTTCAAGGCATGATAGTCTGCGGCTTATTGGCCGGTGCTTACTTTCAAGGCATAATGGCCTGCGGCTCGTTGGTCGGTGCTTTTTTTCAAGGCATGATAGCCTGTGGCTCGTTGGCCGGTGCTTACTTTCAAGGCATGATAGTCTGCGGCTCGTTGGCCGGTGCTTATTTTCAAGGCATGATAGCCTGCGGCTCGTTGGCCGGTGCTTACTTTCAAGGTATGATAGCCTGCGACTCGTTGGCCGGTGCTTATTTTCAAGGCATGATAGCCTGCGGCTCGTTGGCCGGTGCTTACTTTTGCTCTTTTTCAAAAAATAATACCTCTTTATTGAAGAATCATAAATTTTACACATAGAATTTTTTCAGACATTCCCCATGCCAAGAATGCGGTAATTCGTACCCTTCACCATTTTTTAGGCGGTATGAAGCTCGTCCCGTCTTTTGGTGTATGACGTACGGTCCTTCCCATTGGGGCTCTAGCTTCTTAGGCTGCTTCACTTCTCGGAGAACCAACTCTCCTGGAGCAAAACTTCGCTTTTTTATCGTTTGGTTGACATATCGCTCTACCTTGGATTTATCTTTCGCCATCCTTATTGCGGTGGCCATCCTAGTTTCCTCGAGGAGATCTAGATGGTCCTGTATTCCCTGAGTGTTGACTTCTTCGTCATATGTCTCCCATCTTATTGATGGTACTACAATTTCCGCCGGAATGACAGCCTCTAAACCATATGTTAGTCTGTAGGGTGTTTCTCCTGTCGGCCCCCTTTCTGTTGTTCTGTATGACCAGAGGATCTGGGGTAACAGCTCTGCCCACTTTCCCTTTCTTTCATCGAGCTTTTTCTTTATCGCTTTTACTATCTGACCATTCACATTCTTGACTTGCCCATTTGCGCCTGAGGGTGCGCCACTAATGCGAACCTTAAGTCGATCTTCCTTTCTTCACAGAATTCCCGGAAGCTCTCGCAATTGAATTGCGTTCCATTATCAGTTATTATTGTCTTTGGTATGCCGAACCTGCATACCACATATTTCCAGATGAATTCCTGTGATTTTCTAGCTGTGAAGGAGATAGTGGGCATTGCCTCGACCCACTTCGTGAAATAGTCAATGGCGACATATATGAACTTGAACCTCCCTGGTGAAGCTTCTGGGAATGGTCCCACAATATCCAATCCCCACATAGCAAAGGGAATTGGGCAGAGGATAGATTTTCGCTCCGCCGGAGGATTGTGTATTTTGTTTCCGTGTTCCTGACACTTGAGACACTTTCGTATATATACTTTGCAATGTTCCATCATTTTTGGCCAAAAGTATCCGAGCCTCAAGATTTTGTGCGTTGTGGATCTTTCTCCTTGATGGTTTCCACAGAGCCCATCATGTACCTCTTTTATTAGTTCTGTCCCTTCGGCTATGGTAACACACTTCAGTGCCGGTCTTGCGAAAGATCGCTTATACAGCTGGTTATTCTCAATGAAAAATGATGCGGCCCGCCTTTTTATTATCCTGGCATCCTTTTCCTCTTCCGGCAACTTTCCTTGTCGTATGTAATCTATGATTGGAGTCATCCAAGATTCTGCCTCATCATTTGATTCTACTGTAAACACTTGAGCCTCATCTATGCTTGACATAGTTTTGACTTCTAGCCATATTTCATTGGGTACTCTTTCGGCCATACTTGCCAATTTTGCCAAGGCATCAGCCTCGATGTTCTCCTTTCGAGGAAGGTGTTTTAGCTCACATCTTTGGAAATTTGCCTTTAGCTCCAGGACCTTGAGCAAGTACCTCCATAGCTTTTCCTCTTTGACTTCATAGATGTTGTCATTTTGTCTCGCTACCAACATAGAATCTGAGTATACTTCTAATTCTGTGAGAGGTAAAATTTTATAAGCTTTATTTTTAACAAGCTTTTTATAGGAAGGAAAGAGTAGAGAGGGTATCCTCTTATGGAACCTATTGCCCCTAGGGCGGTAGCCACCTCCAAACCCTAGATAAGAGCTTCGTATTCAGCTTCGTTGTTGGTAATGTCAAAGTCTAGCCAGAAGGCGTAGTTCAAGCTCTGTCTGTCCGGTGCTTGGACTACTATTCCAGCTCCTGCCCCATTTTTGCATCACGCTCCATCAACTAAGATGATATATGGGTTCTGGGGCTGTCTTTCCCCCTTTGCAAAGTTTGTTTCTGTTATGAAGTCTGCCAAGGCTTGGGCTTTAATCGCTGTTCTGGGCAAGAAGTGAATCTCATATTGTGTTAGCTCTACTGTCCAGCTCACCATCCGGCCGGAAGCATTTGGATTGTTCGCTATTTACTTAAGTGGCCAATTGGTCCTAGCAAAGATCCGATGTGACTGAAAATAAGGCCGTAATTTCCTTGGTGCCTACACTAATGCAAACAAGATTTTCTCTATGTTAGTGTACCGTCGTTCTGTTGGGCTCAAAATTTTGCCGGTATAGTAGACTGGTACCTCCCTTTTCGCTTCCATGATCAAGACAGCTACAACTGCCCAATCTGTTGCGGACAAATAAAGGTGGAGGTCTTGGCTGGGGGCAGGCACGCCCAATTTAGGCAGATCCCGAAGCATTTCCTTGATCTTTTCGAATGCGTCTATACATTCTTGTCCCCACTGGAATTTGCTGTTCTTCCTTAGAATATTGAAGAACGGGATTGACTTTTCCTGAAGCTTGGAACAAAACCTGCTTAATGCTGTGAGTCTCCCGTTCAGGGCTTGGACATCTTTGATATTTTTCGGAGGAGAAAGGTTAAGAATTGCTTGACTTTTCTCTGGATCGACTTCAATACCTCTCTGTCCGACAATGAAGCCAAGAAACCTTCCTTTAGTCACACCAAACACACACTTCTCCGGATTCAGCTTGATTTGGTATTTGTCTAGAGTATCGAATGTTTCCTCTAAATCTTTCATGTGTTGCTCTTTTGACGGGCTTTTTATGACTATATCATCACATAAGCCTCCACATTTCGGGCAAGTTGTTGACAAAATACCTTGTCAATCATTAGCTGAAAGGTTGCCCCTGCGTTCTTTAGACCAAAAGGCATTACTCTGTAACAGAATGTTCCGGCTAAAGTGATAAAAGATTTTTTTTCCGAATCTTCTTCTTTCATCTTTATCTGATTATAGCCGGAGAATGCATCTAGAAAACTTAACACAGAGCTCTGAGCAGTTGAAACCACCAATCTATCTATTGATGGTAGGGGATAGAAATCTTTAGGACATGCCTTATTTAAATCTGTGAAATCCACACACATTCTCCACTTTCCATTTGCTTTTATAACCATGACAACGTTAGCCAGCCATCGTGGGTATGCTACCTCCCTGATGAATCCGACCTTGAGGAGTTTTTGGACCTCGGTTCATGCAGCCAAATCTCTTTCTTCCCCCATTACCCTTTTCCTTTACCTGACTGCCGGATGTTTTGGGTCTACTCTGAGCTCATGCCGGATAACGCTTAGGTCCATTCCAGGCATTTCGTCCGTGCTCCAGGCGAATGTTGTCCTTCTTTTTTCCAGGAACCTCATTAAGTGAGTTTGTTCTTCACTGTCAAACGCAGTTCCTATTTTAAAAAATTTAGAAGGGTTAGATTTTAAATGTACCTCTCTGGGGGGTCTTGAGTTGTTTGACATCCTTCATTTTCTTGACTTGGCTCCGAGGAAGAAGGTAACTCTCCCTTGAACTCCTTTTGTGACCCTACAGTTTTGACCATCCCCTCGCTAGGAAGACTGTCCATGATGTGGACTTCACACATTCGGGTCATCTTTTGGCTTCCCCTTATCGTAACCACCTTCCCGTTTGTGGTTAAATATTTTAATTTCAAGTGATGAGTGCTGTGTATGGCTTTGAAAGCATTGATTCCTGGCCTTCCAAGATACATGTTATATCCAGACAGACCTGGCACAATAAAAGCCGTGAGTTTCTCCGTTCTCCTTTCGTCCCCTTGACCCAGGGTCATTGTAAAATCTATACTGCCGGAAGACGTGGTAGAGACCCCTCCTATAAATCCTCCTAGAACCACCGAATATGGCTTGATCCGGTCCTCAGGCACTTCCAACCTCCTAACCGCTTCGGCTGATATGACATTCGCTCCAGCCCCACTATCAATCAGGATTCCCTCCATCATTCGATCGTTTACCTGTGCACGAATGACAACTGGATCGTTGTGTGGATATAACACTCCATCTTCATCTTCGTCGGAGAAGAAAATTGGAGGAAAACTTTCTTTTTTGGCAATCTTCCTCTCCGGGAGTTCCTGATGCACTTGATGAATGTGCCTTTTTCTTTCATTAGGGGTTAGTGGTCCTACCTCCGAAAAAAGTCCCGTGAGTTTTCTTAGAGAAAGTTTTGTTAGCTTTCTTTTATTGGGAGAGAGGGTTTACTGTAAACAAAATCTAAAAAATGAAAATTCTATTCCTCTTATTTCGTAGCGCGATACTTGATAATTTATTCCTACATGCTTGATTTTTAGGAAGATGATAAGTGTCAAAATGAGCATGTTTTATAGGTGTATTTCATGTTTAATATCAGCACTTTTTCTTGCTCATTTCTCCACTTCGGTTAGTTTTCCTCTAGTTTATTTTATTGTTTATCTCACAAAATTATTGGTTTAACATGAGGAAAACCAAGCCGGGAGTGAAGTAGACAAAGAGACGAACGCGTAGATGCAAACGGCTCAGAAAACGGAGTCTAAACGAAAAATCTAGAGCCGGTCAAAGTTTGAAGGAAAATAGGCCACGGTCAAGGGTGCAACCGCCCCATAACAGGCGGACACCACCACACCAACCGCCAGGCGGACACCACCACACCGACCGCCTACTATCTGGCGGACACCACATGCTCAACCGCCAGGCACCGGTCACCACACCCTCTACCGCCACTATTCAAGCGGTCTCACAGGCGGACACCACACCATCAACCGCCACTTATCAGGGCGGTCTTCACAGGCGGACACTAAAATCGCGCGCGCCCGAACAAGTTTTCTTCTTCGCGCGACTCTGCAATCGCCTTATCTATCTACCCCGCCGTCGCCTACCTTATTTCGCTCACGCGTATCCAGCTCCTGTCCCCTGCATTAAATGAAGCAATCAATGCTTCAATCAGTGAAGAAATCAACAGAGGCAATCTACTGCAAGTCTTCTACGTAGTCTTCATTTCTTCTAAATACCCATTCCCTACAGCCTTGTACGAGTGCACGGAAAAACCTGAAAATCACTCACACTCACCTCATCTCTCTCTTCCAGTAGTTCACTCTCGTATTTCATTTCACTCCATTAATTCTCTAATTCACCCACTTCACTTATAATAACCTACGTACATGTTTCACTCTTCGACCTCTCCATTTCTCCATTCACTAATCACGTCCCGTGCTGTTATTACGTCCAACCTCTGTCAGATTTATTACCAGTTAATATGTCTGGCTAAGGAGGATTCGCTCCGGCAAGGTTTTAAATATGGTTTGTTTAATTATGTAATCAATATTTTTACCGGTTTAATAAATTCAGTTGTTACGCTTAAAGGATTTCCCTCACCATTTTAATAAATTACATGAATTTATTAAAATGCTTTCCTAAGTCTATTTTGATCAGACCAGGTGATAAATAGACAGGTTATTTAAGCCGTAAATCTGGAGAAAACTTATTATGATTTAATAAGTTAGTATTTACAGATGCAATTATAATTCCTTGAATTTAACGTCCGTTTACATAGTTTTGCTCGAACCTTGATTAGACCGAGCATTTTCTGGTAAACGAGTTCTTAAGGGTCTATGACTTAGTCCTTAGGACAATAACAGGAATTTTGCCAAACTAATATATTAAACCGGTAGAGATAGCATAATTAATCAGATTATATAAAACTTGAACCCGGAGTTCCATCTAATTCATCTGCACTCAGTAATTTAATCTGCTCTTTTAATTCTCTAAAAACAAGTCAATTAACTTTCCCCCTTTTGTGACAAGCTTAGGAACTATTTTAGCTCGCTATAAGTCCCACGGTTTGACCCCGGCCGCTTCTGTTCTATACTACTACGACCGGGTTTTAATTTGCAGCCCGACGGATATTTTGAGTATTAATTTCTTCTTTAATGACTACACCTCTTCTAATCACTCACGATAAATCCACTCTGCAAAATGGCGCCGTTGCCGGGGACTTGATTTAATTAGTCCCTAAGCCCCGGTTAATTCACCTGTTTTAATTACAATAATCTGTTAATCTACTAAAAAAAAACTGTTAATCCAATTTTGGACATATAACCTCGGACATCTGACTTGGACATCGGACATCTAACTTCTGATCTGACTTGGACATCTGACTACTAATTTGTTAATATTATTGTTATTTATTTCTGTCATTTCATTCCATTGTCATTTCGTTCCATTGTCTCTAACTACTAACTTAAAATTTCCAGTCATTTCGTTCCATTGTTATTTCGTTCCATTGTCATTTCGTTCCATTGTATACTAACTACTAACTTATAATTTCTGTCTACTAATTCCTAACATTTTTATTATTCTAACGTATAACCAGTTCTTTTCTCTGTTTTGAGTGGTGTATGCCTTTCACCAGGTCACAGAGCCTCCCAGAGAATATTAATCACACGGTTGGTTACATCCCAGAAATCGAGAGAACCTTTCTGCGCAATCTCAGGCAGAGACGAACTCAACGAAATACCACCACAGTGACAGATTCTGACCCAGGAAGCTAACATGGCAGCTACACCAGCAACGGTTCGAAATATCAACAGGCCGTCTAACCAAGGACAACAGCCTGCTATCGTCCTTCCTCACCTTAGCCCATCCGAATACGATGAGTGGCAGAAGCTGAAGCCATATCATCAGATTCGATGTGTGTGAAGGAGTGGGCATGTTTGATGGCACCAGTCCAGACGAAGCCCTGTTGCATGTTACAAAATTCTTACAACATGCCAATAGCCTTACTGCAACCGACGCAGTACTTCAATATGCAAGATTGTCTTTATTCCCACACAGCCTGACGGGAAACGCGAGCAAGTGGTATCACAGCTTAACACCGAGTACCATTGGTACCTGGGACGACATGGCCACCAAGTTCTATGACAAATTCCTACCTCCGAGCCGAACTTTGGAGATGATTGCTGAAATTTATAATTTTAAGCAACCAGGGTCGGAGAATATTTGTGAAACTTGGGACCGTTTCAAAGGTCTACTACTCATTGTCCTCACCATGGTCTGAGGAAGGAACAAGTATCACAATTGTTTTACAAGGGCTTGATCGGTCCGTGCAGAACAATGGTGTTATCTTCGTTAGGGGCAGACGTTCTGAAAAAGCCGGGAGCACAATTTCTGAACAGCATGGAGTCTCTCTGTGAGGAAATTAGAGACTGGGCCTCCGGTGGATCAAGGAGCGGTACTCCAGGATTATATCATGTTGGGGAAAGTGATAACAAGTTCGATCAATTAATGAAAAGCCATGAGCAACTCATGGAAAGCAATGCTCAGCAAGCAACAAAAGTGAGCACTCTACAGAAAGTGGTCGAACAGATGGCCATGAATTCCTTCCCTCAGCAAGCTAAGTCGATGATTTTCCGACCACCTACTACCCCTCCAGGCTATGCTCCTCAATCTCAACCAACTCCAACAAATTCTTGTACGCAATGTTGCGGGCCTCATGAATATGATCAATGCCCCCAACTACAAGAAATGAAAGCAGCGGAGGAAGCAAACTACATCACCAACAATTCAGGTTACCGACAACCATGGCAACATAACATGCAATCCAACCTTAGCTACTCAAACACCGGAAATATCCAAAACCCACATACCCTACAAACATCCCAAATTACAGACCTCAGTCCAATTTCCAAGGAGGCCAAAGGCAATATCAACAACAGCCTTATGGCAATGAAGCTTCATCGAGTCGACCAACTCAACCTCCTTCGAATCCTGAGTCTGATATGTCTCAGATGCAGGAGATGTTTAAGGCGATGATGGGTAAATCACGAGATACGCAAGAAGAGGTCGCAGCTCTGCGCAAAGACCAAAAAGCCTTGCAATCTCAAATCCAACAGCTACTCACTCAACAAAGACCACCTGGTCAATTCCCTTCACAGACTAATCCCAATCCAAAGGAACAAGCAAATTCAGTCCTTATAGACGATGGCACATCACAATCAACAAACTTGTGTGCAGTCTCTTTAAGGAGTGGAAGGGAACTTGCCACCAACAAAGGAAAAGAAAAAGAAAATCTTGAAGATTCCTATATCAATGTTGATGAAACCACCAAACCAACTTTACCTCCCTCAGAAATCCCAATTCCTACTCCTGTTACTCCACCTCCATCTCGAATTACCCTCGACATCCCAACCTCCACTCATAAAAACAATGAACTCCCATTTCCGAACAGAATGAAAAAGAAACATCTTGATGAGCAATTCTCCAAGTTCTTGAGTATTTTCAAGAAACTAACCCTCGACATACCTCTGATCGATGCCTTACAAGAGATGCCTAACTATGCAAAATTCCTCAAGGATCTCTTGACAAAGAAGAAAAAGAAACCTGGAAAGGAGACAGTGCACCTGACAGAGGAATGTTCTGCAGCCCTTCTTCGAGCACTCCCTCCTAAACAAACAGATCCGGGAAATCCCGTGATCCCGTGCTTTATAGGCGGGGTGGATTGTGGAAGTGGTCTATGCGACCTAGGAGCCAGCATTAATATCATGCCATACGCCACCTTCTTGAAAGTTAAAGGAGGAGAAATGCAACCGGTTCCTTTTAAACTCCAACTAGCAGACAGATCAGAGATCAAGCCCATGGGCATAGTCCGAGATTTGGTAGTTGGAGTGTCTCGCTTCATCTTTCCAGCTGATTTCGTCATTCTAGAAATGGATGACGATGTCAAGGTTCCCCTGATTCTAGGTCGACCGTTTCTAAGTACCGCCAAAGCTATCATTGACGTCCACGACGGGAAAATCACTCTTCGGTACGAAGATGAGACGATTGAATTCGACATGCAAAAAATGATGAAGAAAAGCTCAAACTTTTCTCCTCATGCTAAGACGGTGGGATTCACAGATGACGAGGAGGAGGAAGGCGATTTTGCTACAGAGGAGGACCGTATTTTCCATCTTCCATCCAGGAAGCTGAAACTGAACCCCTAGAGCAAGTATTACTTACTTCTCTAGAAGAAAAGATGGAGGATCCAGAAGTTAACGCCATGCTGGCGTACGTAGAAAAAGGAAGGGCTGGTTATCAATCGTTCCGGCCACCAATCGAAGAACTCGACAGAAAACCCCAAAAATCAATTCCATCAGTGGAACAACCACCTGAACTCGAGCTAAAAGAAATACCCTCTAACCTCAAGTATGCCTTCCTAGCTGAAAATGACCATTTGCCTGTCATTATTTCCTCTTCTCTGAATTCGGAGAGGAAACGAAGCTACTTGAGGTATTAAAAAAGCACAAGACAGCAATCGGGTGGACTATCGCTGATATCAAAGGAATTGATCCCTCCTATTGCACGCACCATATTTACATGGAGGAAAACTTCAAGCCTATCCGACAACCTCAACGCCGGCTAAACCCTAACCTCAAGGAGGTAGTTCGAAAGGAGGTTCTGAAACTCCTTGACGCAGACATCATCTATCCAATTCTGACAGTCCATGGGTCAGTCCTGTTCAAGTTGTCCCTAAGAAGGGGGGCATCGAAGCTGTTATTAATGAAAAGGGAGAGACTATCCCTCAAAGAAAGATCACAGGATGGCGCATGTGTATTGATTATCGGCGTTTGAACTTGGCCACCAGGAAGGATCATTTCCCTCTCCCCTTCATCGACCAGATGTTGGAACGACTTGCAGGGCAAGAGTACTACTGTTTTCTAGATGGGTTCTCGGGTTACTTTCAAATACCTATCGCACCTGAGGACCAGGACAAGACAACCTTCACTTGTCGTTACGGTACCTTTGCATACCGACGAATGCCTTTCGGTCTATGCAACGCCCCTGCTACCTTCCAGAGATGTATGCAAGCAATATTTGCTGACTTCATCGAGCAGAGCATAGAAGTCTTCATGGACGATTTCTCAGTCTATGGCTCTAGTTTCGACAAATGCTTGGCACAACTAGATTTGATCCTGAGACGGTGTGAGGATACGAATCTCGTCTTAAACTGGGAGAAGTGTCATTTTATGGTCAAGGACGGGATCGTCCTTGGACATAAAATATCAGCAAAAGGGATAGAGGTGGATAAAGCCAAGGTAGAGGTTATTGAGAAGTTACCAGCACCAACAACAGTTCGAGATATACGAGCGTTTCTAGGGCATGCAGGATTTTATCGGCGGTTTATTCAGGACTTCTCCAAAATCAGCAAACCTTTGACCGACCTGCTACAGAAAGATGCCCCGTTTCATTTTGATGAAAGATGTTCAGCTGCATTCCAAACAATAACACAAAAATTGGTGACAGCACCTGTAGTCATACCACCTGATTGGTCTCTTCCTTTTGAGATCATGTGTGACGCAAGTGACTATGCCGTGGGGGCAGCTCTGTGCCAAAAGAAAGAGAAAATCTTGAGAGTGATCGCCTATGCTAGCAGAACACTGAACGACGCGCAGAAAAACTATACGACCACCGAAAAAGAACTTTGGCTATAGTTTTCTCCCTCGATAAGTTCAGATCTTACTTATGGGGAAGCAAAGTCATCGTGCATACAGACCACTCCGCTCTCAAATACTTATTCACAAAACAAGAAGCCAAGCCTCGCTTACTGCGCTGGATTCTTCTACTTCAAGAGTTTGACATCGAAGTCAAAGATAAGAGCGGGAAACTGAATGTCGTCGCCGACCATCTCTCTAGGTTGGTGACTCCTACGGATAGTGTGCCCATCAACGAATTCTTCCCCGACGAGACTGTCTTCTCCATCACCAAAGTACAGGAGCCATGGTACGCAGACCTGGCCAATTATTTAGTCTCAGGAACAGTACCCTACGATTTTTCCTACTCCCAGAAGAAGAAATTCCTTTCTGACTCGAGGCATTATTTCTGGGAGGACCCGTACTTGTTCCGAGTTAGTGCTGATGGGTTAATTCGACGATGTCTCCCGGAAGAAGAGGTTTCAAGCGTCATTCACTTTTGTCATTCTCGGGAAGCCGGAGGTCACCATGGACCCACGAGGACCGCTGCTAAGATCCTGGCCTCAGGTTTTATTGGCCAACCCTTCATAAAGATGTGTACCAATTCTGTAGACAATGTGATAATTGTCAGAAAATGGGTAACACATCCAGGAGACATGAGATGCCGCAACAAGGGATACTAGAAGTAGAGCTCTTTGATTGTTGGGGCATAGATTTCATGGGACCGTTCCCTTCCTCACAGGGCCACGAATATGTTCTGGTGGCAGTTGATTATGTGTCAAAGTGGGTGGAAGCTGTACCGTGTCATCATGCCGATGCAAAGACAGTAACAAGATTCCTCAAAAAGCACATTTTTACCCGTTTCGGCGTGCCCAAGATTATTATTAGTGATGGAGGAACTCATTTCTGCAACCGTTTATTTGAAGCACTTATGGTTAATACGGGGTACGTCACAAGGTAGCTTTACCTTATCACCCCCAGACAAACGGTCAAGCAGAAGTTTCCAACCGAGAGTTAAAATGGATCCTTCAGAAGACGGATAACTCATCGAGAAAGGATTAGGCACTTAAACTGGATGATGCGCTTTGGGCTTACCGCACTGCATTCAAGACTCCCATCGGGATGTCTCCTTTTAAGCTGGTCTATGGAAAAGCATGCCACCTTCCTATAGAAATGGAGCATAAAGCGTATTGGGCAATCAAGGCCCTAAACTTTGACATGACTTCTGCAGGAGAGAAGAGGAAATTCCAACTTACCGAATTAGAAGAGCTGCGAGATCAGGCTTACCAGAATGCTAAGATCTATAAAGAGCGCACCAAAAAGTTCCACGACAGGATGATCCTCAAGAAGGAATTCGAAATTGGTGATTGGGTTCTCTTATATAACTCGAGATTAAGGATTTTCCCTGGGAAGCTCAAGTCACATTGGGCCGGCCCTTTTCAAATTGTTAGTGTGACCCCGTACGGTGCCTATGAACTCCAGAACAAACAAGGCGAAACCTTCAAGGTCAACGGGGCACGTCTTAAAAGGTATAATTCTCATTCCAATATTTCAACTAACCTATCTGCAACTTATTTTGTCCAAGAACAGCAGGACAATTCGCCCTCGAACTCTTCTCCAAACTAAAACTTGGTCAAATACGTCTAGCTAGAGACGTTAAACCCGGGCAGCTCGGTGGGAGGCAACCCACTATCTATCTTTTATCTTTCCTTTAATTTAATATGTTTTTCCTTTTTGTACTATATTTCCCTTTTATTTGCTATAATAAAATGCAGGCTTCACTTGAGTTCTTCTCGCTGTGTAGAATATTCGTTACAGGTTAATTCATGACATTCCACAGCAACACTCAAGTGTGGGGGAGCTCTACACACTCTACGAAATCTGGGGAGTACACTCTTTCCTTTATTAATTGCATGCCCTATTAATTTTATTTCCTCTACGCAATGAGGGCATTGCTTAAAACTTAAGTGTGGGGGAAGAGCCTTGTCAGGACATTTTATGCTTAAATTGTCAATCTCTCTGCTTATCTTCTGCTTACCTCGCATTTGTTCAAAAATTGAATTATGTACCCTGCTAATGTAGGTTGTTCTCTTTAAAAACAAATACTATTATGAATTGTGGGATAAAGGGTACAAATTTTTAAAAAAATTTTCATTTGATTACTTTTGAGGAGCATTTTTATATGCGGTGTGACCAAATAATCTGCAAATGATTGGATTTTATTGCTCAGGGTTTCTTTCTGTCTTCTCTCTTAGGGATTGCTAAGGGGTATTTCTCTGTTAAAAAAAAGAAGAAGTGTACAAAAAATAAGAGACTTTCGAGACATCATTGGTAACCAACAAAAGAGAGTTGAGTGTTCTTGAATACAAAGGCATTATGCCTATATTTTCTCATCTCTTTTGCAAAAGTGAAGCAAATGCATAAATCTTTTCTTCCTTTTATTTTCTCCTCAATGCCCATTCTTGAGAAAGTTGGCCTTGGTAAAAGTTCTTGGAGTCACCAAAACAAAAGAAACATTGAAGTACCTTAGATCATACCCCGAAATTCTAAATTTTGTTTTCACCTTGAGCACACCTATGCCACCAGCAGATAATTTTTCACACTCCTCAATAAGTTTTAGAGATCATAAACTATTGACTTTTTTATCCTACCCTTCATAATATTATTTGTTAGTATTGAGCATTTCCTACTTGCTTAGGTACATGGTTTTACTTGAGGACAAGCAAAAAGATAAGTGTGGGGGTGTGATAAGTGTCAAAATGAGCATGTTTTATAGGTGTATTTCATGTTTAATATCAGCACTTTTCTTGCTCATTTCTCCACTTCGGTTAGTTTTCCTCTAGTTTATATTTTATTGTTTATCTCACAAAATTATTGGTTTAACATGAGGAAAACCAAGCCGGGAGTGAAGTAGCAAAGAGACGAACGCGTAGACGCAAACGGCTCAGAAAACGGAGTCCAAACGAAAAATCTAGAGCCGGTCAAAGTTTGAAGGAAAATAGGCCACGGTCAAGGGTGCAACCGCCCCATAACAGGCGGACACCACCACACCAACCGCCAGGCGGACACCACCACACCGACCGCCTACTATCTGGCAGACACCACATGCTCAACCGCCAGGCGGTCACCACCACCTCTACCGCCACTTATCAAGCGGTCTCACAGGCGGACACCACACCATCAACCGCCACTTATCAGGCGGTCTTCCACAGGCGGACACTAAAATCGCGCCCGAACATAGTTTTCTTCTTCGCGTGACTCTGCAACTCGCCTTATCTATCTACCCCGCCGTCGCCTACCTTATTTCGCTCACGCGTATCCAGCTCCTGTCCCCTGCATTAAATGAAGCAATCAATGCTTCAATCAGTGAAGAAATCAACAGAGGCAATCTACTGCAAGTCTTCTACGTAGTCTTCATTTCTTCTATAAATACCCATTCCCTACAGCCTTGTACGAGTGCACGGAAAACCTGAAAATCACTCACACTCACCTCATCTCATTCTCTTCCAGTAGTTCACTCTCGTATTTCATTTCACTCCATTAATTCTCTAATTCACCCACTTCACTTATAATAACCTACGTACATGTTTCACTCTCCGACCTCTCCATTTCTCCATTCACTAATCACGTCCCCGTGCTGTTATTACGTCCAACCTCTGTCAGATTTATTACCAGTTAATATGTCTGGCTAAGGAGGATTCGCTCCGGGCAAGGTTTTTAAATATGGTTTGTTTAATTATGTAATCAATATTTTACCGGTTTTAATAAATTCAGTTTGTTACGCTTAAAGGATTTCCCTCACCATTTTAATAAATTACATGAATTTATTAAAATGCTTTCCTAAGTCTATTTTGATCAGACCAGGTGATAAATAGACAAGTTATTTAAGCCGTAAATCTGGAGAAAACTTATTATGATTTAATAAGTTAGTATTTACAGATGCAATTATAATTCCTTGAATTTAACGTCCGTTTACATAGTTTTGCTCGAACCTTGATTAGACCGAGCATTTTCTGGTAAACGAGTTCTTAAGGGTCTATGACTTAGTCCTTAGGATAATAACAGGAATTTTGCCAAACTAATATATTAAACGGGTAGAGATAGCATAATTAATCAGATTATATAAAACCTGAACCTGGAGTTCCATCTAATTCATCTGCACTCAGTAATTTAATCTGCTCTTTAATTCTCTAAAAACAAGTCAATTAACTTTCCCCCTTTTGTGACAAGCTTAGGAACTATTTTAGCTCGCTATAAGTCCCACGGTTTGACCCCGGCCGCTTCTGTCTTCTATACTACTACGACGGGTTTTAATTTGCAGCCCGACGGATATTTTGAGTATTAATTTCTCTCTTTAATGACTACACCTCTTCTAATCACTCACGATAAATCCACTCTGCAGAAGACAACCTATGACCAGCCTCACTTCCTAAGAAGTTCTGTTGTCCGAATGAAAAAAGAAAGAACTTTTACTTTCCTTCCTTACAGACCTGTTATCATACCCACCGATTTGCCAGGGTCGAGCCTGGGGTGAACTTCCTCCTCCTGTCGTCCTCGTAGTGCATTCTGGGCGCTGCCCTGCTGACCGGCGTATTGCCTTTGTGTTCCGGCTGATTGCTTTCCCTTCTTCTTATTTTCCTCAATGATTCGAAGCTCTTTGGCCAGGGTAGCGCAGTTTACAGTCCGGTGGCTGCGGTTTCCATGGTATTCGGAGAATGCAACTAGAATTTCTCCCTGCGGCGGCTTTCTTGGCTGAGGAAGGTATCCTTCTCTTACCGTGGCAGCATATTTCCCTGGGTCGATGTAGACAATGGTCCTTGCCCCCTGATGCTGCGGCCCCTGAGAGGAAGACCCGGCGGTCGACTTGTAATAATATGGTTTGTATCTTGACCCCCTCTTCCGGCATTTCCTCCATGCCCCTCTTTCTTTTCTGGCGCTGCTGCAGTTTTGAAGCTATCTGCTAGCTGCTTAGCCTTGTTTTCTACTATCTCAGATTTCAAAAAATCATGGATCATTTCAGCTAATTCCCCATGAGTTTTTGGTGCTTTTGTTGCGATTTTTCCAGCCAAGCCGAGGCTGAGCCAAGCCATTACCAAAGGCTTTAATCAAGATTTTCTCATCGATATCATCAATTTCTGCGACTCTCTTATGGAAGCGTTCACTGTACTCCTTCACAGCTTCCCCCTTTCGCTGCTTGACGTCCATCAACTCTATTGTCTATTTTCTAACCCTCTTGCTCACAACGAAATATTGTTGAAATTCCTCGGTCAGTTGCTTGAAGCTGGTGATGGACTGCAGCGGCCTTGTGGAGATCCATCCCAATGCTCTCTTTGAAGCGTTCCTGGAATAAATTGCAGAGAGTGAGGGAGCTGATCCCTTGAGTATTCATGGCAAACATGAATTTCTTAATGTGTTGGGCGGGGTCTCCTGTCCCATCATATTTTTCAATCGCCGGAGCAACGAAATGCGGCGGGAGTTTTGCTTTTCTTATCCTCTCCGAGAGGGGTACAGGCTCATGTCTATCTGGTCGTCCTCTTCCATTTCTTCCTCACTAATGACTGAATTGCGCTTCCGATCTTTACTTTCTTCGCCATTACTGCCTCTGGAATCCTTGTTTCTCAACTACTCTATAGCCTCAGTCATTTCGTCCCACTTCTTCTGATATTCCTCATCTCTTTGCATTAATTCCTGTTGCAGAGTCTCGTTTCCCTCCACAATCTTCTCGTCAATCGATCTGACTAGTCCCTTCAGCATATCCTCAAGATCTTTCTTGGAGATGGCTTCTGGCACCTCTGAACTCATTTCCTCTTCAACACGATTGTTATCCTCGGTAGTGTTCTTCGGTGTTTTCTTAGATCTTGGAGCCATTTCCCGTATTCAGATCCTGCAAAAAATACCATTAGTCATTTCAGGATTTCCTTTATGAATCGTCATAGATCACTTCCCTGTTTCTATGTGGTCTCGTGGCTGCTTCTTGCTGTTCGTTTCCCACAGACGGCGCCAAATGAAACGGAGTGTTGCATCCTAATCCAATTCGATCTGATTTACTATCCTACGTTACCTGGTCTCGATTGCAGAATCTCGTAAGGGGGGAGTGAGAGAGAGCCTTTTGAGCCTTTTGTTAGAATCAAGTTTAAGTTTGATTGCCAAATGTTACGTGTCTTATTTCTTGGGGTACACTCCTATTTATAGAGTTTTGGGGCCTGGTCTCACGTTGCCAGCCTGTAGCCTGTATTTTACATGTATAAGTACGGTTTTGCCCTCCCCTAACGTCTTTGGCCGACCATAGACAGCCGGCCATACCACATTTTGCCTTGCCTAAGTCCTACTTTCGTCCGGCCGGAGACGGCCGGATGCCTTATGTATTCCTATTTCCATCCGGCTAGAAGCGGCCGGATGCTCCATGTGCTTTGTTTGGCTTGGTACCATTTCTTCCCTTCTCACGAGGCATCACATTGACAAATATGATAAGCTCATGGATCTACATGGTTTATCCGATGAGCTGAAGGCCACGTGCTTTAGATTCTACTTAGGGGGGACTGCTTATTCTTGGATTATGGGCCTGGATCTAAAAGGAAAGTCAAGCCAAGACCTTTACTTTGAGTTTCTCACTCAATATGGTGGTAACTTTCATCATGAAGTTACGCGCAGAGATTTAGAAATCACTTTCCAAAACCCTAACGAAACTGTGAGGGAATTCATAAAACGATGGAGGGTGAAGGCTGGGCAAATGAATAATCGACCCACTGAAGAGGAGCAAATACAAATGGTGATTTCTGGCCTGAGAGAAGAGTATCAATGCCGGCTGAGATACCTAGGCATTTGTGACTTCAAACGATTGATGGCGGCCGTGATTGCTTTGGAAGACACTGAAATCAAATTGACTGAGCAACTAGAAATGATGGAAAGAAAGGAACGTCCACTTGGACAAAGCTCACAAGGACAACTTTCAAACCTCGGAATGTCGCTCAGCAAAGCATTGAAAATATTAGTCGAGGGAGGCCATCTAGCACTTTTCAATACAAGGTCAAGAATCAAGAAACTTGGGCCACATTTGCATGAGTATTGCGACTATCACAGAATCCGGGGACACACCACCGATGAGTGTACCACACTAAGAGACACAATTCAAGAGCTGATCCATACATGAGACATCTCTACACTAGGGATATGTACGGGGTAAAACGTATTGCAGCAAGTGTACTGGTCTATCGTAGCAAGTTTTCCTAGGTAGTATTCTCTAGGTTATCGAATCAAAGGAGGCTGTGTCTAGTTTGAGTCTTTAATCTACTAACTAATAAACTATAGAAAAATAACAATGATAAATTGAGGGTTTGATTGCAGAAAGTTAATAAACTAAAATAAAGACAAAAATATTAAAAGTGATTCTCTAACAATTATAAAAGGGAGAATCCTAGTTTACTACTTCTCCCTAGTTATCATTTCCCTTCCCGAGTGTTTTATAAATTCTAAATTGCAACCTCAGATCTAAATTAATCTAAAACCGGTCTCCCACAAGATAGATTCTTACTAGCAATTCCCAAATCCTAACTCTCGTTATGAATTTACAAATTAACTAATAGCGTTAACGATTCATCTGGTTTCTAGTCAGCTAATCCCCAAGAATTGACATCTGTAGTTTCACTGGTAATATTCCTATGGTCTAATGAACGCCGCAGTTCTCACTTGTTAGCAATTCATACCAAATAAACTCAAGCAATAAATAATCACAAGAGAATTCAATAATAAACAAAGAATAAACTACAATCCGTAAAGAATTTATATTCAACAACTCAGGAAAAAAACAATAAACTAGTTGTCCATAGCAAACCAGTATTCTAAAAACTACTCAGACATCGGAGACAAAGAAATAGTAACAATAATTAAAAGATTAGAAAACATCATCTGATTGTAGAACGATGACGAATCCAATCTATGTCTTCTGCTCCGATCTGTCTGGTAATCTCCCTTTTTCCTTCGACTGACTTGAACTCTGCGCGGTGGCTTCTCTCGAACTCGTCTGCGCTTCTAGCTAACTTCTGCTCTCGCCTGTCTCCCTCACGAACTCGTACGGCGGCTAGGTTTTGGTCTGTTCTCCCTCCCGTCTTGAATCGTACTCGTATTTAATATCTTGAATGTTCCAGATGTATTCTAGCGTGCAAAAGATATTAATATATATCCATTGCCAATGCAATTACGTCAGGATGATTCAAAAGTTCATCCATGTGAAGCTTTTGATTTGCTGGACTTGTATTTCACGTATCCAATGAAAACTGAGCCCAAGAACCAATTGGAGATGTTGTCCCCTGCATGACCCATCTTGCAGAATTGAGTGCCCATCATGTGTACGTGCATGTTCGTGCCTACATCATGATGCAGCCCATGTTGGTCGGCCCATAATGACGAGTTCACGCCCTTATGCATTCTATGCCCACGCGCGACTTTCAAATTTTGGTCCGGGATTGTAAAACACATTAAACCTGGACCATACCTATATTTAGGCAGTATGTCCCGTTCAGGTGTGATCCCGTCTTGGTTGTTAAGCTCTTGACATATGTTCATAGACCTTCTTTTCAGTGTTTTTAACCTGTTTTAGCATAAAACCACATTTAAGGGGAATAATCTAAACATTTACAAATTAAGCATATAAGTAAGGAATTTATCCTATAAACTAATAAAATATTAATCACATTAAGCATAGAAACATAGATAAATTCCGCACTTATCAAATACCCCACACTTAGCTTTTGCTTGTCCTCAAGCAAATAAAGAATATAACTGCTCCAAACCGAAACATCAAACTCCAGGATCAAACATAAGCCGAAGAAAAACAAGCAAAATGACAATCAGAAAAATCAATCTGCTATAAGCTATCGGTTTTCGCAAACAGTGAATAAGAAATAATTTTAACAAAAGCATGAAATGAACTGAATTGCAAAAACTGAAACACAGATTAGCTTAGGACCTTCCACCAATTTCTTTCCATTACCCTTTGGATGACAAGGGGTGTGAAGTAATGCCTTATTCCGCAATACCTTTCAACACCACACACTCATGACCAAAAACTAAAAAAAAACTGCAATCAAATATTTCGCACGCAAAAACTTTTCTTCGTCAAGAAACAAAAACAAACGATTTATTTAATTAATTGCATAGTTTATTCCGTCACCCAGACTTTTCTCCTTATCCATGTAGCGGCTTTGGGCCAACTATCCCAGATCAGAAGACCTTAGGTAGATAGGTGATAAAGCACCCCGAGGACTTAATAACCAGATAAAAGAGGCCTGATTCGGTTTAGGAAATCTTTGATCAGAGGAGTACCTTGTCTTATCCTTTCTTTCCAAACATTCATATCATTCCCAAGGTCCAAAGCTAAACGCATTTAATCTCCACAATCAGCCAATCCATCAAATTTCAGTGAAAATAGAGTAGCTTTGAGAAAATAATTTAAGCAGACAGCTTTTAAGCAGAGAAATTTTTAAGGTTGTAATCAAGCTCAATTTCAAACTTCCACAGATGTTATCACCCAAAATTCAACATTTATGACAAAGAGAAGCACATTATTTATTACTTGAAAAACAATAAAAAACTAGTGGTCGGAAGTGATAACGAAAGGTCACTTCCTACCCCACACTTAAAATTAAACAATGTCCTCATTGTGTGACAAGGCAGGAGTGAAAAACTCAAAGCTCACAGAAAAACATTTATGTCCATAGGAAACAGAGCAAAGCAGTAATTAACAAAATTAAAAATTAAATGAAATTAAAACTAGGACTCCCCTGGATTTTGTTGTTACTTCGTATGTAGAACGACCCCACCCCACACTTGAGTTTTACTCAAGTGTTGCAGCCTGGTTGCAGCATCCACATGAAGCATTCATCTGAAAGAAAGAAACTAAAAGCAACCAAAAACTACAAACGGAGTTAAACATTACTAAACAACAAAACTAGGTAAATAACTAAAAAACAAATAAAACTGAAATTAAAACTAACAAAATAAAATATAGCACTGGGTTGCCTCCCAGCCAGCTGCCCTTCTTTAATGTCTTTGGCTAGACGTGTCTCGTTCTCTCAAGAGACTCCGGATGATTGAGCTTTCTTTGGAACCCAACGACTAGAAGTTCGAGAAGCTTCCAAAACTTGTTTCGAAGACCTACCAGCATAAAATAGTAGTTGCTCACCCTCAGCATTCAAAGTAATGGTACCGTGAGCAACTTCGATTCGAGCGTCAGCTGTTGCTAGGAAGGGTCTTCCAAGGATGATAGGAACTGTCGGATCTACAGCCATGTCGAGTACGACAAAATCGCAAGGAAAGTACAGATGCGCCACCTTAACCATCACATCCTTAGCAATCCCACAAGGATAAACCATTGAGCGGTCTGCTAGCTGAAGCGTCATTCGTGTAGGCTTTAAGTCCCCAATCCCAAGCTTTTCAAATATAGTGTATGGCATGAGACTGATCGATGCTCCCAAATCAGCAAGACAGTGGTCGAAGTCAATGTCTCCTAATCTGCAAGGAATTGTGAAACTTCCAGGATCTTTGCATTTTTCTGGTAGGCGCTTTTGTATGATCGCTGAACAAGTTTCTGTAAGCTGAATAGTCCCTGTCTCAACTAACTTTGCCTTATTAGATAAAAGCTTCCTTAAATACTTGGTATAGTTAGGCACCTTCGCAACTAATTCAACAAAAGGGATATCAACAGATAGTTGACGAAGTAAAGTAAGAAACTTATCAAACTCAATATCCTCTTTGGAGCGCTTGGTTCTGTTTGGGAAGGGAACTGTAGGAGCAACTTCAACTGCAGGTGGTGTAGGTGGAGAAGATTTGGTAACTTCACAATTTCACTCATTCTCTAGCATTGGTTTCTCTACGCTCACCACCTCAGGCTCAGTAGCTTTACCTTTACCACTCCTAGTAGTTACCTTCTTAGCCGTTTCCTTTTCCTGCAAAGAACATTTGTTAGCCACCAAGATATCATCCACCAGTTTAGCATAATTTGGCATTAACTTAAGCACATCAGAAAAAGGCATATCCTTAGTTGATTTCTTAAAATTTTAAGAATTTTCCAAGTTGTTCATCAAGGTCCCTTTTCTTTAACCTGTCAGGAAAAGGGATAGGTTCTTCAAATTTGCGATTAGAAAGAGAAGAGTAAGAAGGTTGAGTTTCAGGAGACTCCTTCTCCTTGGGTGTTTCAAAAACTCTACTTGGGTTCTCAACCACTGCATGAAGAGAAGAAACTGGAGCAGCCTCTAAAAAATCATTTGCTATAATAGTCACGGCATTAGCTTGCTCCTTAATGTTTCTCTCTGACTGGGTAAGCTGTTGAGACAATTCGGCCATCTGATTCTTCATATCTCTATTAAATGACTCTTGATGTGCAATGAATGAATCCAGCTTACTCTCTTGCGCTATGAAACGCTTCTCTGTTGTTGCAACAATGTAGCAATCAAAGCTTCTAGATTCGAGGAGGAGCCATTATTAGTTTGCTTTGACTGCTGATGCTGCTGAGGTTGATAATGTGAAACATTATTACGCTGCTGCCCAAAATTATTGTTGTCAGGCTGGTATCTTTGATTCTTCTGATTACTGTAAAAATTATCCGACCTATTCTCAATATAATTAATTGTTTCTCCCTGCCGTGGTATGCATTGACACATGCTGGAATCTCTTCCACAAAATTCACAAACAAGAGAAGGAGTAACTGTAGCAGCACCGTTCAGTTGAGGAGTTACCATATTCACCACTCTCTCGAATTGTTTAGTTAGAGCATCCATCTTGGTTATATGAAGAGTGTGGGAATCTACCCCATAAAACGTGCAGCTTTCTTTGAAGAAACTACAGAAGAAGCTCTTGCACCACCCCACTGATTAGCTGAATTTGTTAATGTTTCCAAAAGCTTTTATACGGGCAATGGGCAACTCCATAAGGCTCCCACCAGCACAAGTATCCACCAGTATTCGGCTCTGGGGTCCAAGTCTTTATAAAACGATTGTAGGACTACTTCTTCCCCCCAGCCATGGTGAGGAACTCTTCTAACAATTCCTTTAAATCTCTCCCAAGTTTCAGAAAGAGTTTCACCACTGTACTGCTTGAAATTAGTAATTTCCCCCCTCATGGTCAACATACGAGAATGAGGGAAATACTTCACCAGAAAAGCATTAGCCAACTCGGTCCAACTGGTGATGCTATTGGGCTCCAAAGAATTCAGCCACTCTGCAGCTCGATCTCTTAGTGAAAATGGAAACAGGGTGAGTCGAGCTACCTCTTGAGATGCTGGAGTAGAACAAGCTCCAACCAGTCGCAGAAGGATGTAAGATGTACATATGGGTCCTCTGTGACTGTCCCACTGAACTGTGGCGCATTCAAAACCATCGTGATGTAGTGGGTTTGAATGTCCATTCAACTCCAGGTGGTAATGCAGGGATCACTATAGGTGACGTGAGTCCCTCTACACTAGGACGAGTGTAGTCATTCATCCGTCTCTCCTGGTTGACAACCACTCATGTGTGCTTTCCCTTGAATACTGATAAGTGTGAAATTTATATAGTTTTGTAGGTGCTTGGTCATTATATTATGTAACTTTTTACGCACCTTCTCACACTTATCCTATGCTTTTTGTAACTCTTTCTTTGGGTAGGAACTAATTCCAATTTATGATAAAATCAGGAAATAATGACAGAAATGCATAGTTCTCCTCACGAGCTTTCCAACGCAACAAACGGGGACCAAAACGGACTTATAACGAAGAATCTGGGGCCGACCGAAGATTGGAGTAATTCGTATTATATATATATGAGGCTACCGCCTCCTATTGGGCGGACTCCACACGAGCACCGCCTGGCGGACAGGACATGAGGCTACCGCCTCCTATTGGGCGGACTCCACACGAGCAACCGCCTGGAAGCTGGCGGTCAGGGAGGCGGACACAGGTAAATCAACCGCCCGTTTTTTGGCGGTAAGGTGGCGGAAACATAGAGACAACCGCTTGTTATTAGGCGGTTAAGCAGGCGGAACAAATAGGCACTACCGCCTCTTATCTCGCGGTCGTGACAGAGCGTACCGCTAGTTATCTAGCGGACAAGAGATAGAAGACTGGAGGCGGACAAGAGGCGCATTTCGACACCGAACAGTTTTCTTCTCCGATGGGCGCCGCATTCGAACTGCTACTTCATTTATTACAGACGATCGCCCACCTTAATTTCTGCACGCGTGACGCCGGCTCAATCAATTAAATCTGTCTGCAATCAATTTCTCTGCCCCCGATGAATCTCTGACTCAAATCTTTACTGATCTGCACCAACTCCACCGCCTCTACTAGCTAGCTCACTATCCCTGTCATTTCTCTTCCTTGTCTGCATCCCGTTCCACGTATCTATAAATAGAGCTGCAAATCACTCTGCTCAAATCGTCCATTAATCGTCCATCATCAAGTCATTCACTCCATTCACTCATCAAAAATCGCTCCACTCCATTCACAAATCAATTCACAAATCACTCAACCACCACCACAAAACCCACGCTCGACCATTCTCCATATATTATCATCCGCCTCAATTCTATTCCGGTCTGTCAGAATAACGGAGCAGGAGTCAGCGAACAGATGATTTCTTTTACTCTTAACTCTGCTCATTTATTTAACATGTCCGGTTAGATTATTTATACTCTGGGAGATGGTTATTATTAGTTTGTTTTAATTGTGCACTTTATTTTACCGGTTTAAATTAATTATAATTTGATACAATTAATGTTATTCTCTCGCATTTTAATAAATTACATGAGTTTATTAAATTGCTTTACGAAATCTATTTTGAACTGATCCGTGAGAAATAGATAGGTCATATTAATTATTATGTCTGTGGAAAAATTTATTCTGATTGAATAAATCTAGTATTTCAGATGCAAAATT
This sequence comes from Limonium bicolor, assembly GCA_023374045.1. NCBI lineage: Eukaryota > Viridiplantae > Streptophyta > Magnoliopsida > Caryophyllales > Plumbaginaceae > Limonium > Limonium bicolor. The sequence goes on along the minus strand of CM041777.1, from coordinate 370,794,304 downwards.
ATATTCCTTTTAACTAAGCCGTTTACATGTGTTTTGCCTGAGTTTATATCAAACCTTGCATGTTCTGGTAAACGAGGTCATTAGAATTTAGGATTTAAATCTGAAGACTATAAAAGGAATTTTGCCAAGTTATTCTTAATTAAACCGGTAGAATAGCATAATTAATCAAACGAATAAAACCTGAACCCAGAGTCCGTTCTTCCATTTTCACAAGCCACTTTTAATATTTTGTTATTTTAATTTTTAGTTGTTATTTAATTACAGTTTAGAACAAAACAAAAATTCCCCTCAATTTATAACCTTTGCTAAGACTAGATAATTTTCACACATAGTCCCACGGTTCGATACCTGGTTCCCATAAACTCTACTACAATAACCGGGATTTTTGCAACCCGACGGTTTTCTGATTTATTATTTCCTAAGATTATTTCTTGGTATTTAATAGGTCAAATTCTCGTTTGCAAATTGGCGCCGTTGCCGGGGACTAGACTCCTGTCTAGTCCTTAGCTTGGGTTATTATTAAATTAAAAAAAATTATTATTATTATTATTATTATTGTATCTATCTATTTTTATTTTATTTTACTCTACTTTTAAATTTTGTGGAATCTATTTTTCTTTTTTTTTTTGCAGACTGTTGATGGTGTACACTCGTTCTTGGTCAGACACTCATCTCGATTGGGACAGAATCCTTGACCCGGAAATCGAACGTACTGCTCAGCTAGCCAGACGCCAACAGAGGTTCCAAAGAGAAATACAAATGGCAACTCCTACAAACGGTAGCCAAGCAATGAAGCAATTTAGCAGACCAGCAGCCATTCCAAGAAGAAGCCCAGTAGCTCTTCCTACGCTACCACCTGAATTAATGAAGGAATGGAAGGATCTGAAGCCTTCACATCAGAACAAAGTCATACGAGAGATGCCCTCAGGCACATTTGACGGTTCCAACCCCAACGACGCCCTAGATCATGTCAACCGATTTCTTAAATATTGATCAAATTGGGTGCTCAGATAGTCTCCTTGAGTATGCTAGAATGAGTTTATTTCCTAGCAGCCTCACCGGGAAGCAATGAAATGGTTCTACTGTCTTCCTTCTGGTATTATCACTAGTTGGGAGGAGATGACAACCAGGTTCTATGAAAAATATTATCCTATTTCTAGAACTAGGAATTTGGTTGCTGCTTTACTTGCTTTTAATAAACAGGGAGGTACTGAGACTATCTGTGAAGCATGGGATCGTTTTAAAGAAATGCTCCGCAGTGTCCTCATCACGGACAAGATCTCACGTGTATGCTATGACATTCTTTAATGGTTTGCAGCATATACATCAAGCCGAAGTTGATCAGCTTTGGGAGGAAACATCCTCAACCGATCCGCAATGATTTCATGGCGGCCATGGAGACGTACATTGAAGAGGTTCGTCAGTGGGGCACCGAAGGTGGCAAGACTATGACTATGGTGCCAAAGGTGCAAGAAATATAGATCCTTGGATGAGCAGATGGCAGAGTCACAAGCTCAACAATCCACACTGGTAAGCTCACTAGTAAAAAGATTTGATGATTTTCTAATTAACGGTCAGCCTTCTCAGCAGGTAAAGAGGATAGCTTCTTCATCCTCATCTGAGCCTCTGTGCTCTCATTGTGGTGGTGACCACTCGTTTGAAGTATGCCCTTATCTGGAGGAGATCGCTGAAGAAGCCAACTTTGTAGGACAAGGGAATTACCACAGCCGCTGGAACCGAATTCAACATCCAATCTCAGGTATGGTAATCCCAACAATGCCTTAAATTCGAATCTTTTACAAAGTAATGTGCAGGGACCCCCAGGCTTCTCTAGGCAACCATACAATCAAGCTCGTCCTCAGATGCAGATGGGACAGGGCCAGAACTCTACCAGCCACCTATTAAATCTACATCTGATGAAAAGATGGAAAAGCTCCAAGATATATTACTTCCATGGCTACCAACCAGAAGGAACAACAAACTCTCAACCAATCCTTGATGAATAGCCAGAGAAATCTGGAGCAGCAGATGAACCAGCTACTTAACAACCAGCATCAAGGCAGCCAGGCTCATTTCCATCACAATCTCAGCAGAATCCAAGAGAGACGGCCAAGGCCTTGAGGATTGCAATTGTGGGCCCTTCAGAGATCCAACCTAAGGATGAGCTCAGCGCAGCCGTGATGTTAAGAAGTGGCAAGCAGCTGGGAGATAATCAACAACAAGTGACTGCACAACAACTGGTGAAAGATCACCCATTCTAATGAATCACCAGAGCCTTCGGTCCCACCAGGTATTTTCTGAGGAATACAGGCTCCAATCAATTCTTCTCCTTCTCCATCTTCTATTCAAATTGATGTACCTTCTTCTACTCCTAAGCGAATAGAGCTTCCATTTCCAAACAGGATGAAAAGAAGTGTTTAGATGAGCAGTTCAATAAATTCTTAAGCATATTTAAGAAACTGACTATTGATATTCCATAATTGATGCTCTTCAGGAGATGCCTAACTATGCAAAATTTTTGAAGGATCTCGTGACAAAGAAGAAGAAAAAGCAGGACAGGAGACTGTCCACCTTACAGAAGAGTGCTCTACGGCGTTACATTCGAGCACTTCCCCCGAACAGAAGGATCCGGGCACTCCTATTGTTCCCTGCTTTATCGGAGACATTGATTGTGGAAGCGGCCTGTGTGACCTGGGTGCAAGCATCAACATCATGCCATATGCAACCTTCATGAGGTAAAAGGAGGAGAGCTTCACCCAGTCCCTTTTAAACTCCAGCTGGCCGACAGATCCGAGATAAAACCGATGGGAATTGTGCGAGATCTTGTAGTGGGAGTTGACCGCTTCATCTTTCCTGCGGATTTTGTTGTTTTAAACATAGATGATGATTAGAGGTCCTACTCATTTTGGGTCGTCCTTTTCTAAGTACTGCCAAGGCGGTCATTGACGTGCATGATGGCAGAATCACCTTGAGGTACGGAGATGAGAAGATAGAGTTTGACATGAAAAAGATGATGAAGTTAGTTCTACTTCAGCTCATTCATTTATGTCGGTAAGTATGCAAGATGAGGATGGCGAGGTATGTGAACTTTCTACTGATGATGAGATTTATTCTATACTTTCTTCTACTTTTTTCCGATTTTGAACCTTTAGAACATATTCTTATATCTCTGTTGAGGATAAAACTCTTAATATGGATGTTAATACAGCTCTAGCACATATAGAGAGAGGAAAACCAGGTTTTCAAGCCTATCGCCCTCCTTTGGAGAGACTTGATAAAGAAATCCAAAGACCTGTTCCTTCTATAGAGCAACCTCCAGTACTTGAGCTTAAGGAGCTCCCCTCTAATCTCAAGTACTGCTTTTTAGCTAATGATAATTACTTGCCTGTCATTGTTTCATCTTCTTTGACTTCTGGGCAAGAAAGCAGGTTACTTGAAGTCCTGAGAAGACATAAGAGAGCCATCGGATGGACTCTAGCTGATATCAAAGGTATCAACCCGGCCTTCTGTACATCGTATCTATATGGAGGAAGACTACAAACCTGTCAGACAACCCCAGCGTCGGCTCAACCCTAACATGAAGGACGTTGTCAAGACAGAGGTGTTGAAGCTTCTGGACGCTGGGATCATCTACCCTATATCAGACAGCACATGGGTAAGTCCTGTACAGTAGTTCCTAAGAAAGGAGGTTTTGAAGCTGTTATAAACGACAAAGTGAGTCCATTCCCCAACGAAAGATCACTGGATGGCGTATGTGTATAGATTATAGGCGTTTGAATTCAGCCACCAGGAAAGATCATTTCCCACTCCCCTTTATTGATCAAATGCTAGAGAGATTGGCTGGGCAGGAATATTACTGTTTTTTATGGTTTTTCAGGGTACTTTCAAATTCCTATTGCACCTGAGGACCAGGACAAGACTACCTTTACTTTGTTACCTTGTCCATTTGGTACCTTTGCATACAAAAGAATGCCCTTTGGTTTATGCAATGCCCCTGCCACTTTCCAGCGATGCATGCAGGCCATCTTTGCAGACTTCATTGAGCAGAGTATAGAGGTATTTATGGACGACTTTTCTGTCTATGGCTCTGATTTTGATGTTTGTCTAGCACAGCTTGATCTTATCCTTGGACGGTGCGAAGAGACCAACCTAGTTCTCAACTGGGAGAAATGCCATTTTATGGTAAAGGATGGGATAGTGCTCGGCCACAAGGTGTCTGCTAAAGGGATTGAGGTTGACAAAGCAAAAGTCGAAGTGATAGAGAAGCTACCAGCTCCCACTTGTGTAAAGGAAGTAAGATCGTTTCTTGGGCATGCTGGTTTCTATCGAAGGTTTATTCAAGACTTCTCTAAAATTGCTAAACCTTTGACTGATCTGCTAATGAAAGATGTTTCATTTATATTTTCTGAAGATTGTATTTCTGCTTTTAATTTAATTAAGCAAAAATTGGTGCTGCCCCTATCGTTGTTTCTCCTGACTGGTCATCGCCATTTGAAATAATGTGTGATGCTAGTGACTTTGCAGTAGGTGCAGCCCTGTGCCAAAAAAGATAAGGTGTTAAGAGTTATTGCTTATGCCAGCAAAACTCTAGATGATGCCCAGAGAAACTACACAACAACTGAGAAAGAGCTCCTAGCAGTGGTCTTCTCCTTAGATAGATTTCGATCATATTTATGGGGAAGTAAAGTGATCATCCACACTGACCACTCTGCTCTTAAATATTTGTTTGCCAAGAAAGAGGCCAAGCCTCGCTTGCTACGTTGGATTCTTCTTTTACAGGAATTCGATATAGAAGTGAGGGACAAGAGTGGTAAACTGAATGTTGTTGCTGACCATCTCTCTCGGATGGTAACTCCTGACGATGGTATTCCTATTAATGAATTCTTTCCTGATGAAGCCGTCTTCAGTTTGAAAAGGTACAAGAGCCATGGTATGCTGATATGGCTAATTTTCTTGTTTCTGAATTGTTCCTCATGATTTATCATATGCTCAGAAAAAGAAATTCCTTTCTGACTCACGCCATTATATCTGGGAAGACCCTCACTTGTTTCGAGTGTGTGCAGATAGCTTAATTCGCAGGTGTCTCCCTGATGATGAGGTACCTAGTGTTCTGGAGTTTTGTCACTCCAGAGAAGCTGGAGGCCATCATGGATCCCATCGGACGGCAGCCAAGGTTTGGAGTCCGGATTTTATTGGCCCACACTCCATAAAGACTGCCAAACCTTTGTGGCTAGTTGTGATAACTGTCAGCGCATGGGCAATACTTCAAGGCGACATGAGATGCCTCAGCAAAGCATTTTGGAAGTCGAACTTTTTGACTGTTGGGGTATCGATTTTATGGGGCCATTTCCCTCTTCACAAGGTTATCAATACATTCTGGTAGCAGTGGACTATGTGTCCAAGTGGGTTGAAGCCATACCATGCCAGAATGCTGATTCAAAGACCGTGATCAAGTTTATCAAAAAGCACATCTTCACTCGCTTCGGAGTCCCACGAGCAATTATCAGTGATGGGGATCACATTTTTGCAACCGTTCATTCGATGCCTTGCTGGCTAAACGGAGTACGTCATAAGGTTGCACTACCATATCACCCACAAACAAATGGCCAAGCTGAAGTATCCAATCGTGAGTTGAAGTGGATTCTCCAGAAGACAGTAAACTCTTCAAGGAAGGACTGGTCTCTACGGTTAGATGACGCTCTCTGGGCCTACAGGACAGCATTCAAGACACCCATCGGGATGTCTCCTTTTAGGCTGGTATATGAAAATCTTGCCATCTACCTGTTGAGTTGGAGCATAAGGCGTACTGGGCACTTAAGGCCCTGAACTTTGACATACTCGCTGCTGGTGAGAAACGCAAATTTCAGCTTTCAGAGCTTGAAGAACTAAGAGATAAAGCTTACAACAGTGCTCGAATCTACAAGGAGCGCACCAAGAAACTCCACGATCAAATGATCAAGAAACGTGACTTCAAAGTTGGAGATTGGGTGCTCCTCTACAATTCTAGATTGAAGATCTTTCCAGGAAAGCTTAAATCTCATTGGGCAGGACCATTTAAGGTGGTAGGGGTTACTCATTTGGAGCCTACGAACTGGAAAACAAGAAGGGTGAAACCTTCAAAGTTAATGGGGCCCGTCTGAAAAGGTATACTTGTCCCGCTGATGTTTCTACTAACTTGCTTGGAGTTTCTTTTGTCCAGGTACAGCAAGATCTTTCTTCCCCTGTTTCGGAGTCGGCGCCACCTAAAAAGACGTCTCTACCATGGCGAATGAAGCATAAGTTCCGAAGCTGCGCAACTTAGTCCTAGGAAGTTGTGGGACCCCTCCCACTCCTCTTCCTCTTCCTCTTCTAATTAATCGGACTTATGAGTCTAGCTTGAGACTATAAACCAGAGCAGCTTGGTGGGAGGCAACCCACCACTTATTTGCAATTTACAGGAATTCTCTATCCTTTTTCTTACACTTACATTCTTCAGTTTTTCTGTGTGCTTCAATAATTTTATCTAATATTATAAAAAAAAAAATGTTATTAGTCTATTTTCTTATTTTTCTTCATTAAGGAGTGGCAGCACATGAGGCAGTAATAACTTGAGTTCTTCTGGCTGTTTAGAAAATTCTTTCCAGGCACATCTTGCGCAATTCTACAGCTGAACTCAAGTGTGGGGTGGACCGTGCAACACACCATGAGCGGACTCTGGGGAGTATTCTAAATCCTTTTCACTCTTTACTGTTACACATACTCCCCTCTGAACTACTATATGTCTTACTTTTGTTTCCCGTTGGATTGCTTGCACAATGTTAATTCTTCCACAATGAGGACATTGCTTCACTCTAAGTGTGGGGTGGGGTAACCTCCTTCGTAGCTTATCTTTTGTGTATTTTGAGCTCTTTTCTCTTGCATTTGTTTAACTCCTGCTGTGTTGCTCAACTTGGAAGGAAGCCATAGAGGAGGAATAATTGGTTCACTGATAATGGGGTGCAAAATTTTAAATTTTTCTGGTTTTAATTGATTAAAAATGAAGTCTATGTTCTATTGATACTGAAATGATTGAGAATACTCACCATCTGAACCCTGTTTTTAGCCTTGAGCCTTGGAATGTCTGGATTGAAATGGTTGGAAAAAGAACAAGGCAAGGTACTCCGCTGATCCTAAGCATGTTTAATTTAATTCTGATCCAAAGTCAGGCCTCGTCCACTTGGTTATTAAGTCCTTTGGGGTGCCTCATCACCTAGCTACCTAAGGTCCTTGTGATCTGGGATAGTTGACCCAAAGCCGTTACATGGGTGGAGAGAAAAGTCTGTGGTGAAAGAACTTAAAAGCGCTTAAATTGAAAAAAATGTGCAATCATTGTGCTAAATGAAAAATAATCTTCTCTATGGATCAAGAGTATGTGGCATTGAAAGGTATGATGGAATAAGATCTTACTTCATGCCCCTTGTCATTCTAACGGTTTGAGAATGTAAAGGTGGATTGGCTCATTGCTAAAAACGAGGTTCTTATGGTTTTGTTTCTCTATTATTAGCTTTGAATGACTTCTTGTTTTATGAAGGAAAAAAAATGCCCCTGTATTGGTAAAACTAGTAATCTTTCTTCTGTGTCCTTCCTTTTTGAGTTGAGTTTCATTCGCTTGACTTGAACTCGTGTTTGAGAGTTTTGCTTGAGGACAAGCAAAGAGCTAAGTGTGGGGTGATTTGATAAGTGTGAAATTTATATAGTTTTGTAGGTGCTTGGTCATTATATTATGTAACTTTTTACGCACCTTCTCACACTATTATCCTATGCTTTTTGTAACTCTTTCTTTGGGTAGGAACTAATTCCAATTTATATGATAAATCAGGAAATAATGACAGAAATGCATAGTTCTCCTCACGAGCTTTCCAACGCAACAAACGGGGACCAAAACGGACTTATAACGAAGAATCTGGGGCCGACCGAAGATTGGAGTATATTCGTATATATATATATATGAGGCTACCGCCTCCTATTGGGCGGACTCCACACGAGCAACCGCCTGGCGGACAGGACATGAGGCTACCGCCTCCTATTGGGCGGACTCCACACGAGCAACCGCCTGGAAGCTGGCGGTCAGGGAGGCGGACACAGGTAAATCAACCGCCCGTTTTTGGGCGGTAAAGGTGGCGGAAACAATAGAGACAACCGCTTGTTATTAGGCGGTTAAGCAGGCGGAACAAATAGGCACTACCGCCTCTTATCTCGCGGTCGTGACAGAGCGTACCGCTAGTTATCTAGCGGACAAGAGATAGAAGACTGCGAGGCGGACAAGAGGCGCATTTCGACACCGAACAGTTTTCTCTCCGATGGGCGCCGCATTCGAACTGCTACTTCATTTATTACAGACGATCGCCCACCTTAATTTCTGCACGCGTGACGCCGGCTCAATCAATTAATCTGTCTGCAATCAATTTCTCTGCCCCCGATGAAATCTCTGACTCAAATCTTTACTGATCTGCACCAACTCCACCGCCTCTACTAGCTAGCTCACTATCCCTGTCATTTCTCTTCCTTGTCTGCATCCCGTTCCACGTATCTATAAATAGAGCTGCAAATCACTCTGCTCAAATCGTCCATTAATCGTCCATCATCAAGTCATTCACTCCATTCACTTCATCAAAATCGCTCCACTCCATTCACAAATCAATTCACAAAATCACTCAACCACCACCACACAAAACCCACGCTCGACCATTCTCCATATATTATCATCCGCCTCAATTCTATTCCGGTCTGTCAGAATAACGGAGCAGGAGTCAGCGAACAGATGATTTCTTTTACTCTTAACTCTGCTCATTTATTTAACATGTCCGGTTAGATTATTTATACTCTGGGAGATGGTTATTATTAGTTTGTTTTAATTGTGCACTTTATTTTACCGGTTTAAATTAATTATAATTTGATACAATTAATGTTATTCTCTCGCATTTTAATAAATTACATGAGTTTATTAAATTGCTTTACGAAATCTATTTTGAACTGATCCGTGAGAAATAGATAGGTCATATTAATTATTATGTCTGTGGAAAAATTTATTCTGATTGAATAAATCTAGTATTTCAGATGCAAAATTATATTCCTTTTAACTAAGCCGTTTACATGTGTTTTGCCTGAGTTTATATCAAACCTTGCATGTTCTGGTAAACGAGGTCATTAGAATTTAGGATTTAAATCTGAAGACTATAAAAGGAATTTGCCAAGTTATTCTTAATTAAACCGGTAGAATAGCATAATTAATCAAACGAATAAAACCTGAACCCAGAGTCCGTTCTTCCATTTTCACAAGCCACTTTTAATATTTTGTTATTTTAATTTTTAGTTGTTATTTAAATTACAGTTTAGAACAAAACAAAAATCCCCCTCAATTTATAACCTTTGCTAAGACTAGATAATTTTCACATAGTCCCACGGTTCGATACCTGGTTCCCATAAACTCTACTACAATAACCGGGATTTTTGCAACCCGACGGTTTTCTGATTTATTATTTTCTAAGATTATTTCTTGGTATTTAATAGGTCAAATTTCTCGTTTGCAATAACCAGATCAACTGGTGGTTCTGCAGAACAACTGATTTCTTCCTCTTTAGACAATTGTAGAACCTTTTTCTCTTCACCTTCTGATTCCAGATTAAGATTCTGACGAATTCTTCTTGCTAATCTGTCAATTTCTGGATCAAGCTCAAATTCTGGCTCTCCTGCAGATCGAGTAAATACCATAAACAAAACTTAAAACAATAAAAGAAAGATAAAATACTAATGCTGATTGAAGTAAATAAACTGTAATTAAAACAAAAACAACAACAAAACTCAACCAGAAAAAGAATACTAACTAAACTACCAATAACGATAATAAAATATATCAAAACAAAATAAAACTAACCGAATTGAAATAAAATAGAAACGAAATAAAAATAATCAAATTTAAGAAAACTAAAATAAAATAAGGTCGAGCTAAAGGAAACAAAAATGAGTAAAATAAATGTAAACAAAACAAAAACAAAAGTAAAATTAAACAAAACAAAAATCTATCAATAAAAAAAAATAAAAAAGACAATGAAGATAAACAAATAAAAGAGAAACTAAATAAACTAAAGAGAAAAAAAAAACGAAATAAAAACTAGCACAATGCTAAACAAAAATTAAAACTATTAAAATAGTAGACACAAAAATAAAATGAAATAAACCAAACGAAATACTAATCCTAAAAATAAAATAACTATAAATAAAAAACAATCAAACAATTAGAGTTTAATATAAAACCCAAACAATAACAATTAAACAAAATAAAACAAAACAAAATAAACTAAAACAAACTAAACAAAAAAAGAAAGAAAAAAAAAAAAAGAAGACAACTAAATAACCGTGCCTCCCCGGCAACGGCGCCAAAAACTTGTACGGGGTAAAACGTATTGCAGCAAGTGTACTGGTCTATCGTAGCAAGTTTTCCTAGGTAGTATTCTCTAGGTTATCGAACCAAAGGAGGCTGTGTCTAGTTTGAGTCTTTAATCTACTAACTAATAAACTATAGAAAAATAACAATGATAAATTGAGGGTTTGATTGCAGAAAGTTAATAAACTAAAATAAAGACAAAAATAATTAAAAGTGATTCTCTAACAATTATAAAAGGGAGAATCCTAGTTTACTACTTCTCCCTAGTTATCAGTTCCCTTCCCGAGTGTTTTATAAATTCTAAATTGCAACCTCAGATCTAAATTAATCTAAAACCGGTCTCCCGCAAGATAGATTCTTACTAGCAATTCCCAAATCCTAACTCTCGTTATGAATTTACAAATTAACTAATAGCGTTAACGATTCATCTGGTTTCTAGTCAGCTAATCCCTAGGAATTGCCATCTGTAGTTTCACTGGTAATATTCCTATGGTCTAATGAACGCCGCAGTTCTCACTTGTAAGCAATTCATACCAAATAAACTCAAGCAATAAATAATCACAAGAGAATTCAATAATAAACAAAGAATAAAACTACAATCCGTAAAGAATTTATATTCAACAACTCAGGAAAAAAAACAATAAACTAGTTGTCCATAGCAAACCAGTATTCTAAAAACTACTCAGACATCGGCGACAAAGAAATAGTAACAATAATTAAAAGATTTGAAAACGTCATCTGATTGAAGAACGATGACGAATCCAATCTATGTCTTCTGCTCCGATCTGTCTGGTAATCTCCCTTTTTCCTTCGACTGACTTGAACTTTGCGCGGTGGCTTCTCTCGAACTCGTATGCGCTTCTAGCTAACTTCTGCTCTCGCCTGTCTCCCTCACGAACTCGTACGGCGGCTAGGTTTTGGTCTGTTCTCCCTCCCGTCTTGAATCGTACTCGTATTTAATATCTTGAATGTTCCAGATGTATTCTAGCGTGCAAAAGATATTAATATATAATATTCATTGCCAATGCAATTACGTCAGGATGATTCAAAAGTTCATCCATGTGAAGCTTTTGATTTGCTGGACTTGTATTTCACGTATCCAATGAAAACTGAGCCCAAGAACCAATTGGAGATGTTGTCTCGTGCATGACCCATCTTGCAGAATCGAGTGCCCATCATGTGTACGTGCATGTTCGTGCCTACATCATGATGCAGCCCATGTTGGTCGGCCCATAATGACGAGTTCACGCCCTTATGCATTCTATGCCCACGCGCGACTTTCAAATTTTGGTCCGGGATTGTAAAACACATAAACCTGGACCATACCTATATTTAGGCAGTATGTCCCGTTCAGGTGTGATCCCGTCTTGGTCGTTAAGCTCTTGACATATGTTCATAGACCTTCTTTTCAGTGTTTTTAACCTGTTTTAGCATAAAACCACATTTAAGGGGAATAATCTAAACATTTAACAAATTAAGCATATAAGTAAGGAATTTACTATAAACTAATAAAATATTAATCACATTAAGCATAGAAACATAGATAAATTCCGCACTTATCAGGATAGAACATCTGTCCTAGGCCATGGGATATCTTAACTATCAGTGGTAGTGGTAGAAAACAGTTTTCCTTTTACTTTACAATTGTCATAATAGTGTGACAAGGGTTGCATCCCCTCCCTCCCCCTTTGTTTAAAAATAGAAAAGAGAGAAACAAAGATCGGGTTTGCTTAGCTATAGAGAAACAAGATAATTTTGTCATACTGACAGCAAGAGTACGGAGTCTTTAACTCTTTAAGTAGTTAGGAATCAGTTGACAGTCAAACATTGTTGTCACGTCAAGACTTACATGGAACCCCCTCATAACCTGACTATCTCAAGTTCCAAGAGCATCGTATGAGCTTCATATACCATCAACTGGAACCGATTCAAGCGAGACTAGGTGTAGCCTTACCACTCATATATTGTATAAAAAACACAAAAAACAATCGGTCAAAATCCGAAGTCAACCATCTCCATTAATCATTTTCAGCATTCCATCATTCATGCATCTTACACATAGTAATTTCATATTACCGCAATAGATTGCATTGTAGATAGTTGCATATGCATACTCTCATATCGAAACAACATCTTTGGAAAAATATTGAGAGATTGATTGAACAGAATGCGTGAACCACTAGACTCTCGACCCATCAATGAACACATGGGTCTAATTAAAATCAGCACCAAAACCAAGTGAGTAGTGTGCGAAGAGCGGTATTTTCTCTTGAATTCCAAAAGAGGGTATTGGACCGTCCACCGAGAGATAGAGAAGATAGAGCTAGTCCACAGAGGTAAACCATGAGCGACTTGTGCATTCCTTCAGCACATGGGGAGGCACAATTCATAGCGAGATCAATGTTGATAACAAGACACGAACTGTGATTCATGCAAAATCTGAGAAGTTGTAAGAAAATAATCATTGACTATCAGGAATGACGAGGCACTTAGGAACAAAAATCTTCACAAAACCAAAAAGCTTGTGACTGCCCTGCACATAACCCCTTTGTGAGCCCCTCTGATCCTTTCACGATAAACCTTTTTCTACAAACTCCACAACATGCCAACTCACATACACATACTTACTCACCCTTGCTGTAACACCCCAACCGTTAAGCTCATCATTACCTCATAAATTGTCACCCAATACTCTTACTCACGCAGCGGAACTCTAATTGCAACGAGGGGTGAAACAACGCCAATAGCCACCCATATGGCTAACCAGGCCTTCCTTACATACCGTAACGGTCTGATGAACTGGATCAACCGAGTACTTCATACAAATACAACACTCATTTCACTTCTTTACTATACCGAGTCTACAATATACGGATGCCGATAACATACTCGGACTTACACCTCATTCAAATGCATAAGTAATTACAATCTAACTACCCATGCTCACAGCAGTCCCCGTCCTACTCTCTCGAACGGCGGTCAGCTTCAAGTACCTGCACACTAAAAACGTTCCCCCTAGGGGGTCAGCTTACGCTGAATATGAAATTCGCATATACCGCGTGCTAACCGCGGTACGCCGACTACTTTGGGTCGGATATACATGGAGTTCATTTTAATCAAACAACATGCATCATGGCAATACAATATATATGTATATCACACAAGGAATCTACATCCAATCACGGAACACGATTCCTAATAACATAACAATGTTGTTAGTGGTAACTGGTTACTCTTAGGCATTGAGGGTTATTCCTCAATATGCCTTGTTTACTTATTCAATACCTCACCTGCTCTCTCGGGTTACTTATTCGTATACACACCCATTCTCTTGGGCTACTCATTCTTATACTTACCCATTCTCTCGGGTTACTCATACATATACTCACCCCTTTCTCTCGGGTTATTTCTACTCATTATCTCACCCACACTCTTGGGTTACTCATACTCAAGCTCTTGTAGATTCTCGAGACACTACAGGTCTCCTACGTCACGCTTGTTACTCTTATTACATACTTAAGCCAAAACTCATGGCTCTCTAGCATAGTCTTACTTCCCCGGTTTCGACCCTACTCTGGGTCTAGCATGGTGGGAAGGTTCAACTAGCTCACGGAACTCTCTCTTAGTTCCTATCTCTTTACTTTGGTCCGACTACTCTCGGACTACTCTCGTTCCCATACACTCCTCTCTCGGAGTTATAATAATATCATGTATATTAGTCTAGAAGCATCATTCTCGATGTTTCTAATGACTTTGGGAACTTTACTTAAATTCGGGTAATCTTAGGTTTAAGGGTTACCCTCACAATCATATGCTTATACATTCGGATATTTTCTTATACGGGTAAAATCCTCATATAAGAGGTCGACCGTATCTCAAGGGAGTCACATAGTCCCTCAGGTCTCTTTTACCTTTCTTATATGTTTACATTATTGGACTAACTTCGATCCTCTCGATGGAGGTTCGTTTATCCTCAACTCATATTTATTTCGTGGATTGTTTCAGTAAGGTTTTCCAACCGTTATCGGGTATTTACTCAACCCGTACATCCCCTCACATTCTAGGGAGTTCATATGTTTACGATATCGTTATACTTTAATCGATAGCTTATGTGTGTTTGCATATTTCCATTGCTTATGAGACTACCCGTACTACGGGTTATTAGTCAATCAATACTCACTATGAGTCGGTCTAGGCACTCTGTTAGACCACACCGGCATACAAGTATGTTAGCTCATACAACATACATCAAGGCATACATAATCAAACAAGGGATTATTTTCATGCTTTAATCTTGATTAAGCCGGCACACAAACACACAAATCAGAGTAACTCGGTTAGCATACGGGGCATGAGAAAATCATACCTTTCACCGGGGTTTTTACTTTTACCGTGTCATCTCACCAAGCTCGGGTCACGCACGGTTCTCTGATAATGTTTCAACATTATTATTAATACTAATATCATACGGAACATAATAAAATTACTCCCGCAGTTACCCCGTTATCCCGTTTTCTCGGTATTACTTTATTAATTTGAGTTCTCACTTCTCAATCACTTCTAACACTCTCTTGCACTTCCTAGGGCCTTTACATGTCACCAAACAAGGCCTTAATATCTTATAACATCATTAGCATTCAAACCCCCATCATTTACAACCTTTAAAACACTCACGGCATGATTCTGGGGGTGGTCCGGGACTTGGTCCTTACCTAAAGTCCCGGACCAATTGTTTCCCTAACTCTCGGCTGATTTTAGACTATGGTCCGGGACCTTGTCCTGGAGTATAGTCCCGGACCAGGGGTGTGGTGCAACTCTCGACCGTTTTTTAAGTGTGGTCCGGGACTTTGTCCAAGGACCAAGTCCCGGACCCTGCTAAAACCTGCTCCAAACTTGATTTTTCCACTCCAAATCAATCCTTAAACCACCCTTAATCTTTCCATAAACTTTCCACATGTTTAACCACCTTTAAACATGCTCCAAACCTCTTCAAATCATGGGTAAACCCTTACCCAAATTCTTACTCAAAATCACTTATATTCCATAACTAGTTTTCTCTTGTTTTCTACTAGGCTTGTAACAGATTTGGTTTCTTCTTTAAACCATTCTAACCTCACTTACTGATGCCATTCCAAGCATTCACATGGCATTATTTTTACTCCTAACACACTCTCCCTTCAAAGTGTGGTTTTCTAACCATTAACCAACCACCTAAATCTCTTAACTCACCTAGTTTCTTCCTTAACATAAAACACTCAAGACTATCCACTCCTAGGTGAATTTTGACAGCACTTACTTGCTTTCCTAAGCATTATCACCACACTAAAACAGCTCACAACACTTCTCACACCTGTTTGGTTTAGGCATTAATAATCACACCAAATTCTCATGGTTCACACATATGCCTAGCTTAGTTTCCTAGGCTTGTTTGCACACTTAAACCACATTAAACATTCACACTCAACTAACAATATTGTAGCATCATTACTACTCTAATTCAAGGTCATTACTTATGTTCAAAAATGTGTTTTACATAGACAAAACCAACTCAAGGTGAGTTCAATACCTTGTTAGTTTTCTGTTTTCTCTTCCCTTCTTCTTCCTTCTCTTCTTGTTTCCACACCCACCAATGGGTTTAGATTGCTAACTACAATCACATTCCCATGCCATACACAATAAGCTAGTTAATTCACACACCCCTCACTAACCCTAGAATTTTCAAGAGCTAGTTTTCAAAGCTTAGCTTAGGCATTACCTTAGAACACCCAAAAGGATAGCTTGGCAATCAAAAGGGTGAAGTTCCAGCACTCCACAAAGGCAAGTGAAACCGGCTGAAGCAAGGATGGAGAAGGAACTCACGTTGGAATTTTCCAAAAATCAAAGGAAGCTAGACAATGGAGATTTTGAGCTTGCTTCTTACCTTAAGGAACCAAGGAGTGGTTTTAGAACCAAACGACACCTTCAACCTTCAATTTCCAGATTTTTCCATGGAGGTCAAGTGTGAGCTTTTTTGGATTTTGAAGGGAGGGAAATGTTCCCCAAGTTGAGAGGAATCCAATGGTGAAATTATTTTGCAATTTGGTGTTGATTTGAACCTTGTAGAAGAAGAAGAAGAAGAGAGCTGATGGTGGCTCTTGCAAATCGCCATGGAGCTTCAGAGAGGAAGAAGAGAGCTCAGGTGGGAAGTGGGAAAAGAAAACGTGAGAGAAAGAATGAGGAGCAAGAGAGAGATTAAGTGGGTTTGTACTATTTACTTTTTGCCTTTACTTTTCTTTTCTTCTTTTTTCTAACTAATAAACAAGAGAGGGGGAGGCTGCTACTCTAATAAAACCAGCCCCCACTAGCTAATTAAGCTAGAGCGTTTTTCAGTTTCTGACAGAAAACACTCGTTATTTTACCCGTTTGGCACTATTCACTTACCGGGCCCGTTTTTCGGATTTTTCTCGTTTCTTTATTTTAATGGTTATTAAACTTCCATTAATACTTAATTATAGTTATTTAATCAACTATAATTTTTACGGGTCCGTTTGACCACTTAAAGTCACGTTTTCGGGTTTTCTCGAAAAACGTGCTTTTAAACTCCGTTAGCGTTTTAATCCATTATTTGGATCCGTTTTCTTCGGGAATCATTCCCGTGTACTAATTAGGCCTAACTAAGCCTTAGGAATCCATCTCGGACCCTCTGAGATCATATCTCTTATACTCATTTAACGCGCATTTTAGCGTTTTCGCTTTTCAAGTTTTCTCTTTTCTTTTGGTTTTATTTTTTACCAATACTCTTTAGGCACCATTAGGCCCTTAATAATTTTATTAGAGTAATTTAATCACCATTTTTAGATCCGGGGTATTAAAATCTACCCCCCTTAGGAACTTTGTCCTCAAAGTTGGTGAATCTAGATGGTTACTCTCATGGCGTACTATGCCAAGGTTATAATACATGTATAACCTTACAGACTCCACAAGTCTGTCTCATTTCATACTACACATACCACACACATATTACAGCATGTATAGCAATCAAAAATACTCTTTTACTCTCTCCATGGAATCGGTCCGAAGACAAGAAGGCACCTACAGTCCTCGAATCCATATTGAGTAAATACTACTGATCCCTCAGGTACCGGTCACGTGAACACTTACTCTTTCTGGTTCACGGCCGTTTCATGACAAATGGGCACTTACTCTCTCTGGCCCACGGTCCCTTCGGTTCTGATAAAAAACATTACACATATACATATCCTCAGGCACTCTGGTGACTCACTCAACACAGGAACATCTCAGGGTACTCTCCCCGTCCCGCTGCCTTTGGAAAAAATCACACACTGACACCGCCCCAACCGGTCACTTAGGACCGCCGCACGTACGGTGCAATGGTTTCAAAACTAATACTCGCCCACTGTTCTACCGGTCATCAAGACTTAAGGCCACAGCCATCGGCGGGTGATAGCGGTTTCAAAACCAATTCGTTTCCATCTTCATACTTGAAGAAAATTCTTTTTCAAAATATGTTTGAAAATTCTTTTTAAAACATCACACAACTCCAAATCAGATTTATGGTAGCTGTATCTTTTTTAGCGTGATTACTTGTGACCACTATAGGGAGCTTCAGGAATCATCTAACCTGATGTGATCAGCATCAGTGTTGAACTATCCTTCCACCCCAATTTGTGTTCGGTTTCCCTTGATCGCTAGCAGATCAAGTTCCACCTCCCACGTCAATTTCACACAATCAGATAGTCAAACATTTTCGTTTTCTATCTTTTACTCTTTCTAGTCATAATCATAAAACGAAACGATTCATTCTGATTTACCTCTTAGTTATGGAACTTAGGTCATCCATTATACTCGATTTATTTCACTACCTTTACCTAGGTACTCCATACTTAAGGCCTCATTAGTCAAATTATTACTCAATTTTAAAACACATAACATACAACTCCAAGGATGGAACTCACTCCATCTACCATTCTCAAATAAAATCACCTTGGGAACTCACTCCCTCTTAGGTTACACATCGGTTCCATGCCGATTCATACTCATCATATCTCATGTCTAATCTCACTAGACATATACTATAGGGATTCTCATTCCCCAGGAGTTTCTCTACTCCTCTTTTCATAAATATTAATACTCGTTACTTGCATCACTCATGCACAATACTTACTCGTTACTTGCATCTCTCATACACAATACTTATACTTACACAATGAATGGGTACACATGTTTATGTAACATGAGGTCCAAACATCAAAACAATTTCTTTTATGCTATGCACATAGTAGTTTACGAACTATACGTAAAACATACTCTAAGCGGTTTCTCGCCCTACCCCCCTTAAAAGGGGTTACGCCCGCGTAACCAACCATATGTTATCACTGAACATTTGTTCATTAATTCGAGTATTATGAAGTGTTTTAATTTCAGTACGGTTAATTAACTCATAACCGGGTTCGGTTCTAGCCTCTAAGGCTTCAAGGGGTTATGATATAGGTATACTTAACCCTGAATCACGGTCCACAAGCTTCTGCTGCGTGACCTGATAACTAGAGCTTAATTCGCTCTTTGGTATTCTCAATGTATTTCAATCGTCGCTTGGTATCTCTTACCGTATGCGAATTCGATGAATTTTAGATTGTCTCTCCAGTTCTCTGGGAATCTACTTCGTATAACACAGTATACCTTTGTGATTATTCACTTATTTTTCCGACTTGTTGTCGGTGAGGTCAAGATACTACTTAACATGTAGTGTTTCCTCGTTTAATAGTGGCTCATGGATTATGTTTGTTCTTGGTTCTGTTCCAGAGTTCCTCATTCATACTACTCTACTTTTTCCACATATCGATCCTGGGCCCTGTGGGTTACTGCCCACGTTCTTTGTGCATCTTTGGCCAATGGCCGCACGGTTATCTCTCTAGATTCTCACTCAACAGGCTTTGTTGACATTTCTCAATTCCTGGCTCTCCCACTTGATCATTACCGCACAAGCGCAACACCAAAACACTCAGTCATACAGAGTGTAGAAGCGTAAACCCTTGACAGTAAATCTCTCATGAGATAGGAATGATCATGTCTTCTTTACCACATTTCCTTACCAACTTTATATCACTAACCGAATATACTCTTACAATGGTCGCTTACTGCGTACCTTGTTCTTTCTCATTTTCATGGCATCCGTTATTACTTTAGCTTCCGCCCAGGTGTTCTCGCCATTTACACTATGGCTTGCCATTCACTTGGCTCAACAATATACGCTATTCTTTAAATCTCTCTGCGCGCTTGCGCACTGCTTACTCTGCAGTTCATATTGCACACATACAGTGTTTACTACTCAACTGATTACTCTTCGGTCTCGAATTGCTGCAATCGAGGTTCCTCTTTACACTCTACTATAGTTCATATACTCATTGGCAATATACACATGCTCAAGTTTTACTACACCGCTCTAGCGGTTTCACATTACATACTTAGGTGGTAGCCTTTCTCTGGAGGATTCACGCAAATGCCGCTCCATAGGCCCCATAATAACAAGTGGTATCCCCACTCTAAGGTAGTGGTTCATTCACCACTGTTCCTCTTATGCCTCTATGCATATTTTTACAACGTTTGGATCTACGTATTGTAGTTGGTTTTATCGGCTTACAAGCCACCTTGCCTCGAGTCATGCTCCATGCGGCTGTTTATATAGGTTTCTTTCTCCGTATGCCATTAAATGGTTAGGAGGTATTTCTGGGCTCTTGATATGGTTGTCTCATCACACTTCCGGACATGGAAGGCCCTTTTTGTATTTAATATTAACTCATGCCCTCTGGCAATTTAGGGTATCCCGTGTTACGAGGGATCCCTTCGGGTTCTACCCGAGTGTTTGCTTAAACACTTGTGTTCTCAACACGATGTTTCGTTCAACTGCTGCTGATTCCGGTACCCTTCTCGGATTGCTCCTGGGTGTTACTGAGTAATGCCATTACATCTGGCTTGTACTTATGGTCATGTTCAGTTGTGACTTCGCCTTGCGGCTATGTCCTTGACTATCCCGTTTAGGGTTATAATGTCTCCCGTTATTGGGTAGAGTATTAGTACTTTTCCTTTACCTACTTAATTAGGTCATTATTCTCTTAGTGAGATATGCTGTGGGAATTCTATCCCGTTTATCAAACATTGATATGATCAATTAAGGCATTCATCTTATTGCTTACACTGGTATCCATTCCAGTTATTAGGTATTTCCTAAGACATATCCAGTGTCTATACCTAATACTCTGTGCTTCTCGCACTTCTCCACGCTATGTCCTTAGGTCCGTCACCTTATTGGTTTCTTGACTCCCTTATATTGGTAAGCTTCCTTGTGTTCTTCGATCATTCGAGGTGTCTACTGTCTTGGTTTGGATTGGCTCTTTCGTCCGTAGTATGGAGTGGCTACTTCCCGTGCTCCGTACTCTACTTGTATACATACATGGAGTATCTTATTGATACGTTACCACCTACCCGACTAACTCATAATTGGTCTGTCAGGCCCGCAAGCTCCTTCGGAGTGCGGTCGTTCCATGTCTCGTTTAGTATACCGTAGTGTCGGTCACACGCCTAAGTGAAGTATTCTGTTGCCAACTCCTCTTATATCGTCCTATGATAACTTACCGTCATTCTCTGGTTTGGTTTAAAAAAATTCGGGGGTTTTTGGAAAATTCATGTTTGAAAGAAAATTCGGGTTTTAAAAGTAAGCTCTTCATGGCATTTCAATGCCGGCTGATCTTACCTAGTCCAGCTTCTTGCTGGCCGGTATGTTCTTTATACAGTGATTAGGCTATTAGGCCTTTTCAAGGTTTCATTTCAGAATTCTTAAGGTTCGAGTTGCTATATGGCTTCATTCGCCATCCTGGTACTTTGCTAAGTACTGATAGCTTGTCAAAGCTCCTCTTAGCTGTCCGTTATACTGCACTTGCCGAGGCAAGTGCGCGGTACAGGCGGTTTTTGGGTTAACTCATACTGGTCACGGTATTGTTCACATTGTATTTGGTAGCCTCGTTGGCTCTTCCTTGATCCCCTAGTTGGATAACTGCTCCTTGGAGCTGATTCTCATTCATCTTGACATGACTGTCATTCCTTAGGTGCTTCTCCATTCTCGGAGTTCCTTAATTACTTTAGTTCTGTGCTTTACCTTGTTACTCGTTCCCACGTCTTACTGTGGTTACCGAGGTTTAACTCACGTAGGCACTACTTTGTAGTCCTATTCGGGTATATCCCGTAGTTATGCTCGTAGCTGTCTAAGATATCAGTTAAGTATTGCAACCTCTTTGGGTGTGGCAGGGTGGGTGCATCTACTCCTGACTAGATTCTCAGTTGGTTAGATTACCGATGTTGGTATTACTTAGCTATGGCGGTCCGTAGACATGTGTCTCGGTTTTTGTATTTCTCATGAGTCCGCCTTGTTGCACGGTTGGTGCTTCCTTCTTGCTGCTGCTCGGCCAGCTAGGTTCTCGCGACTGCTAAGCATGTCGCCCCAAGTTGCCACAGATTTCGGTCTCCTTGGATTAGGATTTCTCGATCTCTCGCCATTATGTGCGGTTATTGTCATTCCAGCGGGATCCGTCTCCGGGATTCCCGGTTCTCGGGCATCTACCGATGACATGTTCTAGTTCAATGTTGAATATTTAGTAACTGCCAGATTAGGTTTTCCCGTCTCTCGGCGTTCTTTCCCAAGCTTTTAATGCGGGGTTGTGGAGGGCGGGTCTGGTATTGTAGGTATCCATCAACTGGAAGTTCCTAACTAGCGCATCTCTCACGCTACCACTCAAACCCATAGCCCTAAGTCTCTAATTCCTAACTCGGTATTTCCTAAGCTCGGTATTTCCAGTCATCAGAGCGATACTTCGCTCTGATACCATTTTTGTAACATCCCAACCGTTAAGCTCATCATTCCCTCATAAATTGTCACCCAATTCTTACTCACGCAGCGGAACTCTAATTGCAACGAGGGGTGAAACAACGCCAATAGCCACCCATATGGCTAACCAGGCCTTCCTTACATACCGTAACGGTCTGATGAACTGGATCAACCGAGTACTTCATACAAATACAACACTCATTTCACTTCTTTACTATACCGAGTCTACAATATACGGATGCCGATAACATACTCGGACTTACACCTCATTCAAACGCATAAGTAATTACATCTAACTACCCATGCTCACAGCAGTCCCCGTCCTACTCTCTCGAACGGCGGTCAGCTTCAAGTACCTGCACACTAAAAACGTTCCCCCTAGGGGGTCAGCTTACGCTGAATATGAAATTCACATATACCGCGTGCTAACCGCGGTACGCCGACTACTTTGGGTCGGATATACATGGAGTTCATTTTAATCAAACAACATGCATCATGGCAATACAATATATATGTATATCACACAAGGAATCTACATCCAATCACGGAACACGATTCCTAACTAACATAACAATGTTGTTAGTGGTAACTGGTTACTCTTAGGCATTGAGGGTTATTCCTCAATATGCCTTGTTTACTTATTCAATACCTCACCACCCCTCTCTCGGGTTACTTATTCGTATACACACCCCATTCTCTTGGGCTACTCATTCTTATACTTACCCATTCTCTCAGGTTACTCATACATATACTCACCCCTTTCTCTCGGGTTATTTCTACTCATTATCTCACCCACACTCTTGGGTTACTCATACTCAAGCTCTTGTAGATTCTCGAGACACTACAGGTCTCCTACGTCACGCTTGTTACTCTTATTACATACTTAAGCCAAAACTCATGGCTCTCTAGCATAGTCTTACTTCCCCGGTTTCGACCCTACTCTGGTCTAGCATGGTGGGAAGGTTCAACTAGCTCACGGAACTCTCTCTTAGTTCCTATCTCTTTTACTTAGGTCCGACTACTCTCGGACTACTCTCGTTCCCATACACTCCTCTCTCGGAGTTATAATAATATCATGTAATTAGTCTAGAAGCATCATTCTCGATGTTTCTAATGACTTTGGGAACTTTACTTAAATTCGGGTAATCTTAGGTTTAAGGGTTACCCTCACAATCATATGCTTATACATTCGGATATTTTCTTATACCGGGTAAAATCCTCATATAAGAGGTCGACCGTATCTCAAGGGAGTCACATAGTCCCTTAGGTCTCTTTTACCTTTCTTATATGTTTACATTATTGGACTAACTTCTTCGATCCTCTCGATGGAGGTTCGTTTATCCCTCCACTCATATTTATTTCGTGGATTGTTTCAGTAAGGTTTTCCAACCGTTATCGGGTATTTACTCAACCCGTACATCCCCTCACATTCTAGGGAGTTCATATGTTTACGATATCGTTATACTTTAATCGATAGCTTATGTGTGTTTGCATATTTCCATTGCTTATGAGACTACCCGTACTACGGGTTATTAGTCAATCAATACTCACTATGAGTCGGTCTAGGCACTCTGTTAGACCACACCGGCATACAAGTATGTTAGCTCATACAACATACATCAAGGCATACATAATCAAACAAGGATTATTTTCATGCTTTAATCTTGATTAAGCCGGCACACAAACACACAAATCAGAGTAACTCGGTTAGCATACGGGGCATGAGAAAATCATACCTTTCACCGGGGTTTTTACTTTTACCGTGTCATCTCACCAAGCTCGGGTCACGCACGGTTCTCTGATAATGTTTCAACATTATTATTAATACTAATATCATACGGAACATAATAAAATGTTACTCCCGCAGTTACCCCGTTATCCCGTTTTCTCTCGGTATTACTTTTATTAATTTGAGTTCTCACTTCTCAATCACTTCTAACTCTCTCTTGCACTTCCTAGGGCCTTTACATGTCACCAAACAAGGCCTTAATATCTTATAACATCATTAGCATTCAAACCCCCATCATTTACAACCTTTAAAACACTCACGGCATGATTCTGGGGGTGGTCCGGGACTTGGTCCTTACCTAAAGTCCCGGACCAATTGTTTCCCCTAACTCTCGGCTGATTTTAGACTATGGTCCGGGACCTTGTCCTGGAGTATAGTCCCGGACCAGGGGTGTGGTGCAACTCTCGACCGTTTTTTAAGTGTGGTCCGGGACTTTGTCCAAGGACCAAGTCCCGGACCCTGCTAAAACCTGCTCCAAACTTGATTTTTCCACTCCAAATCAATCCTTAAACCACCCTTAATCTTTCCATAAACTTTCCACATGTTTAACCACCTTTAAACATGCTCCAAACCTCTTCAAATCATGGGTTAAACCTTACCCAAATTCTTACTCAAAATCACTTATATTCCATAACTAGTTTTTCTCTTGTTTTCTACTAGGCTTGTAACAGATTTGGTTTCTTCTTTAAACCATTCTAACCTCACTTACTGATGCCATTCCAAGCATTCACATGGCATTATTTTTACTCCTAACACACTCTCCCTTCAAAGTGTGGTTTTCTAACCATTAACCAACCACCTAAATCTCTTAACTCACCTAGTTTCTTCTTCTTAACATAAAACACTCAAGACTATCCACTCCTAGGTGAATTTTGACAGCACTTACTTGCTTTCCTAAGCATTATCACCACACTAAAACAGCTCACAACACTTCTCACACCTGTTTGGTTTAGGCATTAATCAATCACACCATTCCCATGGTTCACACATATGCCTAGCTTAGTTTCCTAGGCTTGTTTGCACACTTAAACCACATTAAACATTCACACTCAACTAACAATATTGTAGCATCATTACTACTCTAATTCAAGGTCATTACTTATGTTCAAAAATGTGTTTTACATAGACAAAACCAACTCAAGGTGAGTTCAATACCTTGTTAGTTTTCTGTTTTCTCTTCCCTTCTTCTTCCTTCTCTTGTTCTTTCCTTCTCTTCTTGTTTCCACACCCACCAATGGGTTTAGATTGCTAACTACAATCACATTCCCATGCCATACACAATAAGCTAGTTAATTCACACACACCCCTCACTAACCCTAGAATTTTCAAGAGCTAGTTTTCAAAGCTTAGCTTAGGCATTACCTTAGAACACCCAAAAGGATAGCTTGGCAATCAAAAGGGTGAAGTTCCAGCACTCCACAAAGGCAAGTGAAACCGGCTGAAGCAAGGATGGAGAAGGAACTCACGTTGGAATTTTCCAAAAATCAAAGGAAGCTAGACAATGGAGATTTTGAGCTTGCTTCTTACCTTAAGGAACCAAGGAGTGGTTTTAGAACCAAATGGCACCTTCAACCTTCAATTTCCAGATTTTTCCATGGAGGTCAAGTGTGAGCTTTTTTTGGATTTTGAAGGGAGGGAAATGTTCCCCAAGTTGAGAGGAATCCAATGGTGAAATTATTTTGCAATTTGGTGTTGATTTGAACCTTGTAGAAGAAGAAGAAGAAGAGAGCTGATGGTGGCTCTTGCAAATCGCCATGGAGCTTCAGAGAGGAAGAAGAGAGCTCAGGTGGGAAGTGGGAAAAGAAAACGTGAGAGAAAGAATGAGGAGCAAGAGAGAGATTAAGTGGGTTTGTACTATTTACTTTTTGCCTTTACTTTTCTTTTCTTTCTTTATTTTCTAACTAATAAACAAGAAAGGGGGAGGCTGCTACTCTAATAAAACCGGCCCCCACTAGCTAATTAAGCTAGAGCGTTTTTCAGTTTCTGACAGAAAACGCTCGTTATTTTACCCGGTTTGGCACTATTCACTTACCGGGCCCGTTTTTCGGATTTTTCTCGTTTCTTTATTTTTAATGGTTATTAAACTTCCATTAATACTTAATTATAGTTATTTAATCAACTATAATTTTTACGGGTCCATTTGACCACTTAAAGTCACGTTTTCGGGTTTTCTCGAAAAACGTGCTTTTAAACTCCGTTAGCGTTTTAATCCATTATTTGGATCCGTTTTCTTCGGGAATCATTCCCGTGTACTAATTAGGCCTAACTAAGCCTTAGGAATCCATCTCGGACCCTCTTGAGATCATATATCTCTTATACTCATTTAACGCGCATTTTAGCGTTTTTCGCTTTTCAAGCGTTTTCTCTTTTCTTTTGGTTTTATTCTTTTTACCAATACTCTTTAGGCACCATTAGGCCCTTAATAATTTTATTAGAGTAATTTAATCACCATTTTTAGATCCGGGGTATTAAACTTGCAATAGAGGATCTCAAAGGAGTCAGAGCCATAGTCTCTCCCCCACCATCTTTCATAAAACAACGAATGAAATGTTTGAAGAAATCAGTGAATCAAGGCAACTCCAAAGCCAAACACCAAAAAGAACACTGAAAATGTTCAAGAAGATCGATGGGTCAATGCAACTCCAAAGCTGAAAGACAAAATACAAAGTAGAGAACGCTTGAGAAAGTTGATGAGCCAAATGAAATTTCAAAAAAATAAAATGAGAAGAAAGTTCAAACCGTACACCAGAAGAGGCAAGAAGGAGAAATCCAAATCCGAAGGACCAATGATGTCCCATAGAAATCAATAAAGGTTATCAAAACCGGTCCAATCATTCCACCCATGGCGAAGGCAAAATATATCCTCTATTGCACAAAAGCTCCACAATTCCCAAATAAATCTTCCAGTCCCATGTGACATATATCATACCCTTCAGCCCCATTATAACCCATTAAAGACCTTCGACTCATACGTTAATGAGCGTTAACTGAAAGTACCAGATCTGAAACATGAATCATAAGTTTCGTACTTGTTATCAACATGTCCCGTCGTACCAAAGGGACCATGAGAGAGTGAGCGCAACCTTACCTCACAAGGTTTTACGAGTGTGAGTGACTCTTCAATCTAAGCACCAATCATAAACAAACCTACCCCGTTGCCGGTGAGAAATTTGTGAGGATCGAAAAGTCCAGAATCTCAAAAGAAATTCTAAGGAAAATATTGCTCCGAGCATCGAGATCATCATCACACCATTAGCACACACATCCACACTCACAAGAGATTGACCCATATCCCTCCGTGAGAGGAAAGTGATTCACGCATTCGAGCTCAAAAATCAATCAAGATTGAACCAAAGATGTCTTATATTCATAAACCTCATATTAATAAAGATAAGGCCATACCTTCTCTCCAAAAATGGCATATGCATTTTGCATCGTATCCAACCTTTAATATCTACGTGCATCATAACTAGTTCATCGTCAGCATCCGACTTGTAAGTACTCTGCCTAGTCTCGCTGAAAGTCGACTTCATTTGCAGTTTTTGAAGCGCAACCTCCAATCCAAAGAAGTCAAAGCTGGAGCCATCTCAAGGCCATACCGAAATCATAAAAGAGCCCTTCGAAAGTCATGTGGAAACTACCCTGGAGCCATGAGAGAATCGTAGCTGGAGCCATACGGGAGCCATCTTCAGACATTGAGACCAACTCTAGAGCTACACTGGGGCCATCCCAACTGTTCGAGAACGATACGGGAGCCACCTCAAATCCCTGTCGGAGCCATTTTGTCACCAAGACCTTGCTCACATAATATCGAACTATGTATGGTCTGATCTCAATATGGAATTGAGTACGTAGGCAGCCCGTCCAGGGTGCGACCACATCAAAGGCGAAAACTTCCCTTTTTCCCCTCGGCGTCGTCGAAGTGAACCAACCAAAGCGTCGTCATGCTCAATCAGCACAAGGTCATCCCGGAGCCATCCATGGAAATCCTGGAACCATGATGGGAACAACCAACAAAGTCATGCAACTGTGTATCGTCATTCACCCATGAAAAACAATTCACCCACTACAAAATCCATAAGAAAAAAATCCCATCAAATCACAATAAATACATCATTGAAGCCATCAAACAACTTCAAAATTTTCAACCAAATCTACCCACCACATCGAAGCATTTCAATCACATCAAACAAACCCACCAACCACCCGAAATGATCACATTCCATCAAAAAATACACCAACCCATATCAAACCCACCAAACCACCCCGAGACCATTGGTCACACCGGAGCCATCGGTGCATACCGGAGCCATCAACGCGTGCTGGAGCCATCTTAGATCATTGAAGCCATGTCGGAGCCATCCCAAAACTTCGAAGCAACTCTGAAGCCATCAACTCATAGAAAACGGATTCTACATCCGCAAACAGGGAGTCTCAATTTAACCAGTGCATTTGTTTTAAACACCTCACATCGCATATCATTTGCATATACCCACAAAGTTCATTCACAATCTAATGAATATTCACAGCCCTCTATGCAGCTATTACGCTACTAGTGCGGTTCCGCCTTTTTCCTCCACTAGGCAGCTATTACGCTACTAGTGCGAGATCGTCCAATTCATCACCCGCTAGGTAGCTATTACGCTACTAGTGCGATTCCGCCTTTTTCCTCCACTAGGCAGCTATTACGCTACTAGTGCGAGATCGTTCACTTCATAGCCCGCTAGGCAGCTATTACGCTACTAGTGCGGTACCAACCTTTTCCCCCGCTAGGCAGCTATTACGCTACTAGTGCGGTCCCGCCTTTTCCTTCACTAGGAAGCTACTACGCTACTAGTGCGAGATCGTTCACTTCATCACCCGCTAGGTGGCTATTACGCTACTAGTGCGGTTTCGCCTTTTTCCTCTACTAGGCAGCTATTACGCTACTAGTGTGAGATCGTTCACTTCATAACCCGCTAGGGCAGCTATTACGCTACTAGTGCGGTACCAACCTTTTCCCCGCTAGGCAGCTATTACGCTACTAGTGCGGTCCCGCCTTTTTCCTCCGCTAGGCAGCTATTACGCTACTAGTGCGAGATCATTCGCTTCATAACCTGCTAGGCAGCTATTACGCTACTAGTACAGTACTCGATCAAAGTATTATAGGCTCGTCATAAGTCCTATAGCTAGATGTCAAGAGGTTTAGTTGAGGCTCACCTAAGTCCTCGTACTTTCAATTGCATTCTAGGCTCGTCATAAGTCCTAGGTCTGGATGTCAAGAGGTCCAGTTGAGGCACTCCTAAGTCCTCGTGTGCCCAAACCAATCTATTGTTAGCATTCTAGGCTCGTCATAAGTCCTAGGACTGGATGTCAGGAGGTCCAGTTGAGGCTCGTAATAAGTCCTCGTGCATTCAGCTTTCATATCATTTCCCGTCACATTCATATATTATCTACCTCGTGGTCGCATCTCAATGCACCACAAAGCCGTGGTGAGAATTTTTGGCGCCATCATAACCTTGATCCAATTCTGCAAGGGCTTGCAAAAATTGAATCAAGGGGAGCCATCTGTAGACACCAAAAATTCTCACCCATAAAGCGAAATTTAGACAAATTAATAAAACAAGAAGGTCATCGCCTTTCTTTTCAAAACATGTTCATGTGCATTCCAAATGAAACTGTCATTTTATGACAAATTTTTAATTTGATTTTCAAAGCATCCGTTTTCAAATCCGTCCCTTTTCGTTATTTATTTATTTACCATTTTATTTTTCAATTTATTTCATGTTACTCAGTTATGTTTTTATTCGTTTATTTATTGCCTATTCATTTTTATTTTGGGTTCATGCTATTTTGCTACTTGTTTTATCTCATTCCATTTCAATCATACTTTTACTTGTATTTCTTTACTAGCACTTATTTTCATTTTGTCTTTACCATTATCGCTTTAGAATTATTTTAATCATTTTATGTACATTTCACTATCGTATTCCATACTAGTATATTTCGTTTTAATCACTAATTCAATTATGCTCCCTCTCATCTCATTTTATTTTTTTATTTCTCTTTTCTATCTTATTTACATGTTACTCGTACATATGTAATTCAACTTCTATTTTTATTGCGTTCGCTGTATTTTAACCACTACTTCATTAGTACTATTTCATTATTTTATGCGCTCATCATTATATTATTTTTGTTATTTTATGTTTTATTACATTTGATATTTTATTGTTTACATTCCATAATTTCAGGTCTCTTCAAAAGAAAACAATTCATTTTATCAATAAAACGCTTCTATCTTACTCTATGTTTCCATTCAAAACGCTAGCGTTTTGGAATTCACTCAGTTCGAATCAGAACTTTGGTATCATTGCTCACACTTTATACCAAGTTTTGTTAATAACCCTTTTTTGGTTCGTTTTCGGACAACAAACCACAGACTCTGGACAACCTGTCCAGACCCAGTCCACCCACGACCTACTTCCTGGTCCACTCCCGACCCAATCCAGAAACAAACCTGCCCTAAAAAAACCCCTGCCTCACATTATAAAATACAAGTTAGAAAGTTCTACAGGGGCGGCCGACAACACTCATCCCAACAGTTTTCCTCACTCTCAAACCTTTAACATTCTCATTCTCGTTGATACCGACAAAAAAAAAACTCTGAAGCCATAAGCTGCTCTTCTTCCCATCTTCATGGCGGTACTCCTGCAACCAAACTGGTGAACCTTTCCTTCACCGTCGCCGGGGAAACAAGGACTATCATGCTCTGCCCACTTCTTCATTCTCTTTTCTACGATAATTTGCAACCTAGACAAGAGAACAAGGAATAGATTTCCATCTCAAATGGTACGTTCTCTCTTCATCCTCGGTTTTTTGCAACCCACTGGCGAACAATGAATATACACGCTCTGCCTCTTTCTTCTCTTCACCCATGCTCATTCCTCTCCTTCGATAAACCTCACAAAACTGGAGAACAAGTAACCTACAGCTCCACTTCCTCTCTTCCTTTTTTTGACGGAACAAACATGTCCCACTGCATTTTTTTCTTCTCTGCACCTAACGAACAAGGAGCATAGAATCTCTGCTTCCTCATTCTCTTCACTGTCGAACAAAGGAACTCCAGCTCTGCAACTCGTTCTTCTCTTAACTTATGTGTTTTTGCAATCCAAGCTGGCAGGCAAGGAGCAGACACTTGTCTCTTCTTTCTCTTCAACCTAGCAGGCGAACAAGAATCATACCAGCGCCACCTTTAGTTCTATTCACTCAGCTGCGAACAAGCAACCGACATGCTCCAATCCTAAAGTAACCACCTCGACATATCTCCGCGCCTTCATTCTTTTCACCCACGAGCAAGCACGCTCGAGCTCAACACCGTCTTCACTCTCTTCACGTCGCAACGTACAAGAAACGAACAAGAGCCCCGCGTCTTCGTTCTTCTCACCTGCGTACAAGGAACACCAACTCTGTACATGCTTCATCTGCTTTATGCTGCTGCAGACAAAGAACATACTGTCCCTGCCTCCGTTCTTTTCACTGCAGCTGGTCGACTAGCTAGAACGAACGTACATACTCTTCTCTTCCCCAGCGACGATTTTGCACACTCAACTGCAAACATGGAAACTCATGGGTGCTTTTGCACCCAACTGGCGAACAAGGAAGCTCATCAGATGAGTACGACTCGTTCTGGGAGACCAATAGTGGACGACTTTTGTCTGCAACCTCTAGCACCCTGTTTTGGAGGTCTTAGTCTTTTGTTAAGGTACTGAATTCTAGTCCTTATTATCTCCCGAAGTCATGCGTTAATGATACTATTTGGTTATTCTCCCTGCTAATCGAATACTAGATCTATATGTGCTGTGCATTTCACCGATGGGGTTTACGTAACGTATGTCTCTATTTCCTCGGTATTATTCATGTGTTTATCTGTAATCTAGTAAGGTTTAACTTGTCTGATATTCAATTTGCGGTTAATAAAGTAGTTAAAAAAGAAGCAGAATAGCAATAATTCCATGCGTTCCCTTTTTAGCTTATTTATCATTTCAAATTTGGAGTATATAATTGTTAAAAGAATAAATACTTGGTTGAGGAATTTTGAATATAGTTGCTGAAATGTCTGATTGCATGTTTACGTGTTTAGTGCCCACAACAGAATAAAAAAAATGAAAACGACAAATAAACAAAAAACAAGAGGAGAAAATTAGATTAGCAATTTGAATTAGGCTTCACCGATAAAAGAGGGCTGTAATTCTTTTGATCGAGCAGAAGTTTACATTAGAGTTTAATTTTGTATTTTCTCATTTGGCTCAAACTATGATTTAGGATGTTACCTTGTGTGGCCTTTCATTTAGTTTATTTCATTTGAGCGTAACCTTGCTTCATTTGTTTTAGTTCCCTCTAAACGACAACTTCAGATAGTGGAAATTTGTTAGTCTAAGTGTCTTTAATTTCTCAACGCTATTCCATTATATTGTTGGTTTTGTTTACGTTTATCCATGTTTACTTTACCGTATATTTATTTTGTTTTGAGTCTTAACATTTGTATTGTTTAATGATTTATTGGGTTAGGTTCGTTTGGGTTGCTGTAAACTCTCAGCCCATCCAACTTTCAGTTCGAGCTCAACTCATTGCTAGCCAAACCAGGCTAGAACAGGTGGCCCTAGACAGCCCTTTAGGTCACCCATTTATTATGTTTAAGCCTTTGAAGGTACCCCACAACTAGCTCATTTTTATTTGCTTTGTGGGGAACAATACCTTCCAAACTTTTAAAGCCTATCCCAAACCATCCTTAATTTCATTAAAAAACTTTACAAAAAAAAAGAGAATAAATTCAAAATCCAAATTCAAATTCAATTTCAATCTGGTCAAACATTGAAAAACCCAATCTGGCCTAAAATCGAAAAACCCAATCTGGCCCAAATAAAAAAGACCAATCCGGCACCAAAATCAATAAGGCCCATTCGGCCCAATTTTCAAAGATCCAAAACAAAAACCTAATTCGAGGCCCAAGCCTAAATCCCAACTTTGGCCCAACATGTCCAAAATCAGTCACAAGCTCAAAACATCCCCACGAATCATCTCAACTCATCTCTACTATCAAATCAGTCCATCTTTACTTCCAAAAATCAGCCCAATGGTGAAGCCCATATCAGCCCAAATTCAAAAGACCCCACTTCGGCCCAAGCCCAATTCAACCCAAGGCCCAATTCGGCCCAAAAGCCCTTCAGGCCCAAAAAGTCAACTTTGACTCGGTCCAACTTTGACCAATATGAACTTTGACCTTGACCCAACTTTGACCCGGTCCAACTTTGACCAGCCCAAGTTTGACCTTGACACAACTTTGACTTGATCCCATTTTGACTCGTTCTAACTTTAAGCCGGCCCATTTTCCAACCCCAAACCAAATTCAATTCTAATCCAAATTCAATTCCAGCCAAATTCAATTCAAACCCATTTAAGCTCTGTTCAGTCAATTCAATTCAATTCAATTCAATTCCAAATTCAATTCAATTCCATATTCAATTCAATTCCAAACTCATTCAAATCCAAATTCAATTCAATTCCAAACTCATTCAAATCCAAATTCATTTCAATTCCAATTCAAATCAATATTCATTCAACCCCGATTCAACTTCGATTTCAATTCAATTTCAGTTCCATTCCAATTCTTCTACACTCTAAATGTCTCATAGACCCTAGCGTTTCACAGACTTTGTCATTCCAATGATTCGAATGTCTCACATACCTGAGCGTCACACAGACCCGAGTGTCTCACAGACCCAAGCATCTCACAGACTTCGACTCTCAAGGTTTCAAACATCTCACAGACCCGAGCGTCTCACAGGCTAGCATCCCAAACCCAGAACTTCTCAAAACTCCAAACCCTTATGAATCTCAAACACCACAAATGTCTTCAAACTCCAAAAACATCAAAACTTCCAAAACCTAAAATCATGAACTACGTAAGGTCTGATCTCAACAGGGAGTTGAGTCCGTAGGCAGCCCATCTAGGGTGCGACCCCATTCCTATCCAAAAAACCCTTTTCCCAACTCTAAGGCGATATTCCTGTCTGTCAAACCTTCAAATCTCCTCTGACTCCCATGAACCCCCGACTTCTTCAACTCTCAAAATCAGACTCCTAATCTTACATTCTATACTCATTCGAATTCATCAATTCCCTCTTCTAGGCGCTAGCTTGGCAGAAAAGTTCGCCTCATCCACTCTCTCTCCTCATCCTAATCTTATCCTTGGCTTTTAAATGAATCTCTTTAATATGGTTTTGAAAGAAGGTAATCCCGACAATTGGAGACCGAGGTTTCCTCGGGCACCAATCCGAGGTCATGGTCGTTGCCACTTCTAAGGGGTGTAACCTATTGCGAACCCACAATAGAATCTCCGCAAATGACCAGATAAGTCCTATCCATTGGCAACAATTTCAGAGTCAACCAACGGTTCTTAGAACCCTCCTTCCCTTCCTTCCTTGTACCTTAGGTCAAACGTGGTTGCGACTCTAGTCAATTTCCGCCCTTAGGGCATAAGTCCGCATGGAGCCCATTGAGAGCGGGTGTAGTGCACACTTGCACTCTCCCATAAGCTTTCTGGGAAAGACGGACGATTCAGTAGGTATTTGAGGGATGCCAGAATAACGGGTTTTCACCCTCCACAGAATGGCATTTTCTAGGATCTAGGCTTTTAGTTAGAACCATTTAGATAGACCCCCCCTCATACCGAAAAATCACCCTCCACATGATGTATTTATGGGATTAAAAATATTTGTAGGTCCTAAATGGATATTTAGAAAATTTAGAAAAGGAAAATAAGATTTAAAGATTTATGAAATTAAAAATAATGTTATATAAGTACAAGTAATTTATTGATAAAGGAATAATACAATTTGGAAGTTGGTTTGTAATTAATAAAAGATATGGGGCATAATAAGCCCATGCTTGACATGTAAATACAATTTGAGAATTTATAAAGAGGTTATGGCATTTAGACAATTAAAATCATGTATCATAAATAATACATATGTATAAAACGAATACATTTAAGATTTTCAAGTAAATCGAAAGGAAATGGGTATAAGGAATTTAATGGGTGAATACCAAATAATATTTGGAGTGATAGTATATTAAATATAAAGTTAAGAGGAGAATTAATTAACATGTGACTAATAAATGTCATTGATGAAATTGTAAATTGTTATGTCGTTTGAACAAATACAATATGTCATGTGAATAATACTTGTTTATACAAAATACATTCAAGGAAATTATCTAAGTTAAGAGAAAATAATTGATGTGGTATATAAGTTACTGGAGGTAAATAAAAGAGAATTACCATGCAATATAAGTCTTATAAGTAAAGACTACGATGGTTTAAATTATATAGGTAAACCTTAAACATAAATAAGGTTAAGAGGTTAAAAGAAGTTATCTAAGTGTTGAAAATAAACCTCACATGAAATAACGAATACGAGGACATTTCATGATACGATAAGAATATTATACGAGAGTAACGTAAATTAACACTCTCAGTTAATCCTATTCTAGGACCTTGTTTGACCAGACGTTGACCGGGAATTAATCAAGTACCATCTTCGGTGAACGGTATGGATTTCTTACAACCTGTTTGCTAACGGATTACACTGGCTTGTGTGCTATCTGTTGTGACCAAGATAATTGCATGTAATATGTTGCACTTGCGTTGTGTATCGTTGTGATTATTCTATGCACTACTGTGTTATTTTATGTGCGTGAACGATACTAACTATAACGTGCATGTGCCACGCATGCAACTCTACACTACCAGTGGAATTAAATACCTACGTGTTATTATACCGAGAACTTGTACTCGAGTTTCTCACTAACTTCCTTTATAAACAACGTCGTTGTCCTGAAACATGACAACTGACAATACGCAACAGTATGCTTGTTTAACGTCCTGGTGTGACGTCTGACATATTCAAAGCTACGAGGAGCGAGGAGCCCAGATGTTTCTGGCCATGCATGCAAATTATGGAGGCTGTACCTGTCGCAGGTCATCCTCAATACAGTATACGTCATGACGGTGGTTTTGGGTGTAGACTTTGTCCACTCACCGGGTTCGTACCGGGATATTCTTGAGGTTGGGAGGAAGGCTACGTTTCTCCCGTTGGGCTAAATACCCGTAATATCTTGTGGTAGGAGAATACTACATTCTCCCGTTGGGCTAAATACCCATATACTTATAATAAGAAGCAGCTACACTAATCTTGGTGCACCGAATCTTTTTAGTACAGGAGTTGACTACACTCTCTCCTGCGGGATTTATTACCCGACCACTTACGCGAGAGTCTTATCTCGTCTAAAGGGTTTATCATACCCGTTCCAAATTAAATTACTAACTTGACCACTGCTGTCATGTTTCTCATTGTGATGTTGATGACCTTGTATGGCTACTTGTGTGAATTATATATGATGCATGTTTACAGTGTTTGATAAAAATGAACCGCATGCATACGACCAAGTAGTTGTGCGTGGCCCGCTAGCTTATGGGCTGCACGGGTCCATACCAGCATTATTTGCTGAGCCATTTCGATGGTTATGTTTTTCAGGTACCTGAAGGAAGAAGAGATTACCCGACCGAGTGTAGGGGGGGTAGATTTAAGACATGGGATTATTACTGTCTGTATCATTTTACAGTACTATACTTTTACTATTAGCTTTTGTTATTTTAAGCGGCTTGTATTCAACGCTCAGACTGTATCGTTTGTAAGTTATTTTGGAGTTAGCCTTGTTAGTCACATGGGTGACTAACGGCGTTGTAGCACCACCCGTTGTTTTATATATATATTCTGCTGCATTTCTAGTTGACTTTGGGAGCTATCATCTTACAGGTTGTGGAGTTTCGGGTTGGGGTGTTACAATCTTGCTTCACTTGCCAGCAAGATCCCAAAGCCACATTCAGCCCGGAAGTCAGTTTATTGATCATAGTAAACTTAGATCTTTTATTGAGATTTACTTTATCTATTTCTGTAACACCCCCGTCTATTAATCCTAATCCTCACTGAAATTACCGGGTAATCGCAACAGAAATTAAAGACGTTATAATCACAGCGGGAATGCTCACTAACTAGGCGGGTGTCACAACCACCATTCCAAAGACTTAACCAACCATCCACCGTGATGATCGAGACTAATCTAACCACAACGCTTACCAACATTTCTCCACACCATTCGCTCAAAAGAGAATCCAAATAGCGTCCTAGGAACTAGTGAGCAACTAAGTATAAATTTACATCAACCGAGAGTAGGCATATTTAATACAATGCCACCAATGCTCATGGCAACTCAAAAATGCTATAATTGAGTTCAACTACAACTATTGCCATTTGAAAATAACCAAACCCAAAACCCGCGCTCCGTCGTCGCGTCAACCGCCTGTAAATAAAATGTCGGTGCCCATGGAGGGCTCAGCGCTTGTCCGAGTATGTTAGACTGTGTTATCTTAGACCCCTTTAGGTTGCTTAGGTTAGGTTAACTAGGCATCTTGACATGTCATCCAATTTACATGCTGTTCCGGTTTACAAGAAAGAATAAAAACTGTAATTGTGGAAATGTAAACACCCAGTAGTTCATACAAGATAATCATAGATCATCAAAACAGATATAACATCT
The DNA here is from genome assembly GCA_023374045.1 of Limonium bicolor. Taxonomy (NCBI): domain Eukaryota; kingdom Viridiplantae; phylum Streptophyta; class Magnoliopsida; order Caryophyllales; family Plumbaginaceae; genus Limonium; species Limonium bicolor. The sequence goes on along the minus strand of CM041777.1, from coordinate 370,756,594 downwards.
ACACATTAAATCATCTACTTTAATCCTTATACAAGGATTGAATCGTCGAGTCGAAATTCGCACTCTCATGTTTACCACCAACACAGGAAGCCCCGCTTCCACCAACTCTCTTATTACCTTGTGGGTGTCTCGTTAGATGGACAAATTTCCATTAACCTCACCAAGTTTTATTTTTAATTGGATAGTAGTCCTGTTGCCAATGATCAGAGACCATTGGGCTTCCCTGTGTCTCGAGAGAGAGACATCCATATGGCCGTAGCCGTGTGCCAAACAGCAGCACCCTCTGCCAATCTGTAACACCCCTACTGTAACTTAAACAATAATTCGAACTGCAGCAGAATATATATAACTTAACAATCACTAAACGGGTTGGTGTTACACGCCGTTAGCCACCCACGTGGCTAACAAGGCAGAATACTTACAAAACGTATCGGTCCGATGCACAGACTCCCGAGCATAGTACTAAAACCATAGATACAACCAACAATACCGAGTATTCATATTTACATCCATAACTGTATAACCGTCAAACCATAATATACCACCGCGGGTGCACAGGCGCATCCCGGGTCTAACATACAAAAACTACCAAAAGTATTTCATAACTCATAAGATCTAGAGCCACTCCGCTTCCTCGATCCTCATCCTGCAACAATAAAAATATGGTGCCCCAAAGGGGCTCAGCAACTCATGGATGGTATGGCTAACGTGCAGCCCGTCGGCTACCGGGATACACGCAACCAATTGTCATGATGACATAGCATTGATTTTTGAACAAACAATTTACATAACATAGCAACAAGAATTGCATCCCCAACATTAACATATAACATAACGAGAACAGTCCTCTTAAGGAACCGAACAAAACCTAGTTGTCCACTTGGAGAGCCTAGAGAATTCTGTCAAACTCATGCTAAGCTCATTACATAACTCGTTTCCGTCCTGTTAGATGAACGAATAAATTGACCCCAAGGTGCGTGGGATATAGTGATCCAAGCACACCAAACATAGTATGCCCCATGGCCCGACGTGAGTCAGTAAAATAGCCTTGGTTAAGCTAAAGGGAGGTTGGAAACCATGAAGGGAAACAACCATAACATACAAAGAGAGTCAAACCTGACATGATATCGACCCCCATACTCACATGCGTGGCCGGAACGACCGGACTCCTCACTCCCTGGTTAGCACTTGTTAGAAGTCCCATTATTGAAACTTAGTACATTAATTCACAAGTAGGTGTTAGGTCCAGTTAGACACACAAGAGAGATGAGACATAGCTTAATAACACAACCACAATTAGCTCATACATAGCCGTGGTTAGAACGTTCCTTAAGTTGAAACGTTATAAACGAGTACCGCTCTCTTATGTATCCTAGTTTAGTTAACTAACGGGTTAGCACGTATCCGAGGTCAACCGTACCGGTACACCCACGTCACAATAATAACAATGACTGTAAATTCATTTCATGACTTATATCTTACAAGGTCATAAACACACAGAAAAGCAAACAATACACAAGCCGGTGTAAACCGGTAGGCAACAGACTGCAAGAAAACATACCTTGTCCCTGTTGTGTTCGAGTTCCACCGAATGCAACTCCTATACAAAATTAATAACGTCGGTTAATTACCGTATTTTAACTTCCGAATAACTAAGTGTTCTACATGACTATATATCATGTTTCCTTACTTAATTCACACCTGATTATACTTGTTATACCCACTAGAGTCTACTACTTAACTCATTTTTTAAACAGGTACGGGCCGACCGACCCCACCGACCGACCCAACCCCTTGGGTCAGTCCATTCCAGTAACATTTCGGGTTCACTGATTTTGCCCGGCCGACCCAAGCTTACTCCGACCGACCTAAAGCCCTCTAGGTCGGTCCATTACAAAAACATTTTTGTTCATTGTCTTTAGCCCGACCGACCGACCCACCGACCGACCCACCCAGGGGGTCGGTCGATTACAGAAACATTCCCGCTGCCTTTTTACAGTCCGACCGACCCAGCCAGGGTCGGTCAACTGCAGATACTTCCCAAAACTTTCCAAACTTCCTCCTAACTTTTCCTCAAGCCTCCTAATGTGTTCTAAAATCATTTGGCACCCTTAACCCTTCATATAACATCCACAAATATCATTTTCTAACTCACTTCTAAACTTTAACACTTACTCATTCCTTACAAAATTCCTAACACTTGTAATGTTTTCCTTAAGTTCCTAAATGGTGTACCATACCCTAAATCTCAACTAACCATATTGTTTCCTTATCACCACTACAATTCCTCCAAAAGCATTATTTCTCACAAAGACCTCCTTACACAAACTTCTCAAGACTTCTTTCCACAAGTTCAAACTTCCTCCTTTATAAGACATTATCCTTCCCTTGTTTACCCAAGTTTGCACAAGTCCAAAATATATTCCCACCATGACTTTGATGTATCCAAAATCTCCCATTAGACCTCTAAATTTCCAAAACAAAGCCTAAGTCACCTTAATGCTCATAAGCACTCTAATTCCCATTTCTTTCACCAAATTTAAGCCTTAACAATTCCTAGTACAACCTAGGTCACTAAACTTCATTTAAACACCTAAACTTCTTTCTACTCAAATTTGACATAGCTTTGCTAGCATTTTCTTACACCCAACACAAGGTTTTTTTCACCTTTAGACACTCAAGAACATTTATCCACACAAGAATGTTCTTTACATACAACTAAACCTTAAACTACACTACATCACAATATAGTGCATAATTTAAATTGCTTGGCACTTAGGCCCTTAAATAACATGGCTCTTAGGCCATTAAATTGCATTAAACTTAAAACACTGAATTTCCCACATAATATTTGCCTTTGACCTGCAAATACAAACAACATCACATATGTCTTAATAACCTCCTTGAGGATAATTTTCTAGCTCATTTACCATTGGCTCCTTAGATAATTTGTTAAGCATTTAAAGCTCAATTTCCTAAGACACATTAAGCCACATTAGGTTAGGTGTTTACCTTTTCTTCAAGTTTTCTTGGATTGAAGCTTAGCAAGGAACTTGATCACTTGTCAACCTTCTATCCATACACAAGTAAAGATAATGAGCATTACGCTTCATGCTTATACTCATTAATAAACCTTAGGTTATAGAATGTCTTAAAGCACATAAATGAATGTTTTACCTTGGAATTGAATGGAAATTGGATTAAGTAGAAAGAGAGGACTCCACCTAGTCCTTTGAAGTTTGGAATGAAGCTAAGAATGACCAAAAGAAAACACCATGAAGAGGTGATTTTCGGTCACTAACAAAAACAAGAGGAAATATAGATTTTCTTTGGTTTTCCTTACCTTGAAGCAAAGGAGAACAATGAGGTGTAAAAAGATGAGTTCAAGCTCCTTCCATGGTGATTCCTCTTGGCACCGAAATGGAGGTTTTGATGATTTGAAAAGACAAGGTTGTAGAGCTTGACTAAACTAAGAGAATGGTGGTCTTGGAATTAATTTTGGAGCATGGAGCTAGGAGATATAAGCAATGGAAGATGGAGAATGGTGATGAACTGTAGCAAAACCGATTGGAGAAGGGAGGAGAAGGTTGAAGACTGTGGGAATCATGAAGGGAAAGAAGAGAATGAAGAGAGAGGTTACTTTTGTGAGATATTTAAGTAAAAGGTAAATAGTGAATTTACTTATTTTTTCTTCTTTTCCTTAACAAGCTAGTTAAGTGTGGTGACTCATACCTTAAAAACGGCCCCCCCCCCCCCTTTTAGTACTAGGATATTTATGGTCTTTGTTGACCATTTAGTTGACTTACATTGACTAATGTCTTAAACTAGCACTATTTGGGCACTATTCACAAATTAGTGCACATAATTGTGAAATTTTTATTTCCCATTGATTTAGACTTCCTAATGTGATACTAAGTAGTAAAAATGTTGATTAAAGAGTAATGATGGCCATTTAGCCGCTGAAAACCCATTTCCAAGACAATTTTTCAAAAATGTGCTTTAAGACTATTTAAAGCACATTTTATGTTTAACTTGTTTTCAAGCTTCGTTTTCTTTAGTAATTGATTTAACATGTTCATTAACATGTAAATAAGGTCTTGGTAGGCTCTTAGAGTCTTAACCAAGGTTATCCCAAGCTTAAAGCACATTTTTGCTCTAATTGCCTTTATGGTACTTTATTGTGTTTTCTATGGTTTAAATTGTTTACTAATGTTTATAAGGCACTTTTCCGCCTTAGTATACCATAATTTAATATTTAAACAACATATAAGGTTTGGGGTATTTCAATCTACCCCCCTTAAAAGAACTTTGTTCCCAAAGTTCACACTACGCATTTTCAATATTAGAACACAAGGATTACTTATAAAAACAACACTTTCATAACAAACATACTTTACATAACACCGGACTCAAGGTCCCGGTAACATAACATCACTTATACTCTAAGGTCTATAACATAACAACATAGGCAATGCATTTCAATACATGTCGTACATACATAACTGAAACGGTTCTACCCCCCTTAAAATAGGAGTACGCCCCGTACCCTATACATACAAATAATAAGAGTAAACAACGACGGGTACTTCACCCTCATTTTATATTCCAGCTCCCAAGTGGCCTCCTCGAGTTCCTGGTTAGACCAGAGGACCTTCACCAGTCTTACAGACTTATGGCGAGTGTCTCGAGTCTTAGTATCCAGAATCCGTACGGGAGTCTCCACTGATCGCATGGTCGGCTCTAAAGTTAGCCTTTATGGCTGAAGTACATGAGACGGATGAGACACATATACTTCTTCAACTGAGACACATGAAATACATCATGTACCTTGCCCAACTCAGCAGGTAAATCTAGCCTGTAAGCTACTGGGCCTATCCGCTCCATCACAACATAAGGCCCCACATATTTCGGGCTTAACTTACCTTTCTGGCCAAAACGAAACACACCCTTCATGGGGGAAACTCTAAGAAACACCTGGTCGCCCACGACGAACTCTAGGTCACGTCGTCGCACATCCGCATATGATTTTTGTCCTGAGCTGCCTTCATGTTAGCTCGGATCTGGCGTACTTCTGCTTGTACTTGCTCCAGATACCCAGGTCCTATAATGACCGTCTCACTCGACTCATCCTAGCATAAAGGCGTGCGGCATGGTCTACCATACAAAGCCTGGAAGGGAGACATCTTGATCGATGCTTGGTAACTGTTGTTGTAGCTAAACTCGATTAGATGTAGCTTATCAATCCAGCTGGTCAGAATTCAAGTGCACATGTACGTAACATATCCTCTAGCGTCTGGATGGTGTGCTCACTCTGACCATCTGTCTGTGGGTGGAACGCTGTACTCAGCTTCAGTTCGGTACCAAGCGCTTCCCGTGTAGTTCTCCAGTACCTCGAGAGGAATCTGGTATCCCTATCAGACACGATAGTCTTTGGTACCCCATGGTGTCGTACAATCTCTCGGTCGAAGAGCTCTGCAAGCTTTTCCACTTTCCAAGTGTCCTTCATCGGTATGAATCGGGCCACCTTGGTCAGTCGATCTACAACGACCCAAATCATATTCAGACCTCCCCTTGTAGGCGGAAGCCCTACTACGAAGTCCATGGAAATATCATGGAACTTCCACTCATGCACTGGCATTGGCTGTACCATACCACTAGGCCGTCGGTGCTCAAACTTGACTTTCTGACAAGTGAGACACCTTACCACATAATCATTTACATCCTTTTTCATTCCAGTCCACCAAACTATCATTTCATGTCCTTATATATCTTTGAAGCTCCGGGGTGAATCAAAGTCGTAGAACAATGGGATTCACTCAGTATGCGCTCTTTCAGCTCGGTGCTACTCCTCGGAATACATAGTCGGCCATTCAGCCTAATCAGGTCATCATCGTGGAGTCAGAAATCATACTTCAGACCCTCGAATGTGCCATCAATAATCTTCTGCTTGATCTTTAACATATACTGATCCGACATCTGAGCACTCCGCACCTCTTCAACCAAGCTAGAATGAGAGGCTAACGAATGGAGAGAGTGTGCTCGGTGACTCAGTGCGTCAGCTACCACATTTGCCTTACCCTCTTTGTACTGCAGGTTGATGTCATAATCATTTTGAAACTCGACCCACCTTCTTTGCCTCATGTTCAACTCTTTCTGAGTGAACAAGTACTTCAAACTCTTGTGGTCAGAATAAATTGTCACGTTTACCCCATACAAATGATGTCGCCATATCTTCAGAGCGAAGACAATGGCCCCCAATTCTAAGTCGTCGGGTAGGGTAGTTTCTCTTCATGCTTCTTCGCTCGTCGGAGACGTATGCTACGACCTTCCTGTGTTGCATCAATACACAACCCATACCTCTTCCGGATGCGTCGCAGTATACTTCAAAACCATCTGTACCTTCTGGTATTGTCAGGACTGGTGCAGAGGTAAGAGCATCCTTGAGACTCTGGAAAGAACTCTCGCAGTCGTCTATCCACTCGAATGGTGCATCCTTCTTCATTAAGGAAGTCATCGGCTTTGAGACACTGGAGAAGTCCTTCACAAATCTCCTGTAATATCCTGCCAGACCGAGGAAGCTCCTGATGTCGGTAACCGTCTTCGGCCTAGGCCAGGTGCGCACTGCATCTATCTTGGCCGGATCAACAGCGATCCGAGCCTCGGAAATAACATGACCAAGGAATGAAACTAGGTTCAACCAGAACTCACACTTAGAAATTTTGCATACAATTGATTTTCTCTCAAAGTTTGCAACACACATCTGAGGTGGCTTTCATGCTCACCCTTTGACTTGGAATACACAAGAATATCGTCGATAAAGACTACCACTGACTTGTCCAACTGATCTCGGAACAAGCGGTTCATTAAGTCCATAAACTTGGCTGGTGAATTAGACAAACCAAAGGACATAACCATGAACTCATAGTGGCCGTATCTGGTTCGGAATGTGGTCTTCTCAATGTCACCTTCCCGGATAGCAATCTGGTGGTAACCGGATCGTAAGTCAATCTTGGAGAATACTGATGCTCCTTTCAACTGGTCGAATAGATCATCAATGCGTGGTAAAGGATAACGGTTCTTCACCGTAACAGCATTCAGCTCTCTGTGGTCGATGCAGAGGTGGAGGCTACCGTCCTTCTTCTTCACGAAGAGGACCAGCGCTCCCCATGGTGAAACGCTCGAATAAATCCCTTGTCGAGTAGGTCTCACAGCTGCTCTTTGAGCTCTGTCATTTCGGCTGGAGCCATACGGTAGGGCGCCTTTGCTATTGGTCTGGTTCCCGGTACCAATTCAATTTCAAACTCCACTTCCCATGCTGGCGGCATGCCCGGCAGTTCCTTAGGAAAGACATCAGGAAACTCCGACACTACCGACACATCTGGGCTAAACTCCGGGTCTCTCTCTATGTCCTGGACATAGCAGACGTATACATCACTCTTCCTTTGCAACTCATGATACATAGACTGTAACACCCCTCTCCATAATCACGATATAATCTCTCACGTAGCAATAATAAAACGTCTCGTTGCGGAAAATAAATAACAATAATAAAACTCACTCGGGAGTCACGGCCATTACTCACCCATGCAAGTAATGAAGCCAAACTACATCCAACTTCCAGCATAAACAAACTACTAACCGCCGTGATAACGAGAAACTCCTATACATCACACTAGTCCATAAATCATAAACATCGACAAGTGAGCGTCTACCCAAACCTGAATATACATAACCTTACCATAATACCATTCACCATCTTCATTGCTAAACCAAACAAACTCCATGTGCGGTAATTAAAGTAAACTCTAATTACCCTGTTCCCGCACTTCTGCTCCGGTGATAATCAACAACCTGCATGAGTGTAGTATCAGCGATAGACGATGAGTATGCCGGGCCTGGACCCTAATGGTCACTTGTCATTTTAACCATTTTATTATTAGATTGGTTTCATGCTTTACCATTTTACAGTTATAATCAATACTGTAATATAAATGCACAATATACATAATCACCCATCCAAATATCCACAAACATTCATTTAATACCTCATACAACATTTATATATCGAACGTATCGAGTAAAAACAATATAATGTACAATGTACAATCGTCGTACGGCGTATGCCATCCTTATTACTCAAATTTAATTTGGCCTTCAAGGCCCCATCCATATGTACAATGTACATTCGCCGTAGCGTACAGTTTCCATATTTAAGTTACCTTAGCCTTGTAGGCTCCATCCAACCATGTTTAATTATTAATACCAGTAGGGCGTCATGTTAGGACAACCCTATAACCTCACCATGGACAGTAGTCCTCCCGTACACACAAAGGTGCTCATTTCGCCAGAGGTCCGGTGGCCCCTGACTCTCTTATGTCTCGTAAGACGTCCATATAAAGGCCGTAGCCACCTGACCCACGATCCAGTTTGGCTCGTTGGGTATAACCTGGAGCGGAATCCAATTAGGAAACCCCAGTGATCACAAATGCGCAACCAAGTAGTTCGTAAACTACCGGGATTCCTCACCTCATCTCAACTCAACTCATACCATCTCTCTCTCATAATGTGTAAGATATGCTCTTAGTCTTATGGAGAATATAATTTTTAATTAGCTGCCTAATGGGTCTCACGCATACCTAGAAGTAATCTAGGTTATATTCATGTTCGAGATCCATGCTCTAGAGACCGACAATGTCGTGACTCGTACCTGAGTGTTTTACTTAGGTTACCTTATACTTAATATTAATACTATGGTATTATATCAAGTAACCGTCATGTTCATCACATTAACGTATATGTATGTTTATATAAGTCGATCTATAGTCGACATAGTGTTAGTCCCGTAGGACGCTCGTGCATAATAAATAATGCAGTAACACTTAATCACAAATATGTATCCATACACATAACACACAAGTTATCAACCAAATCCGAGCCCAAGGAGCATCCTTAGGACAACTCGGATCAAACCCCTTTACATACCGTTCACCAAGACCTAGGATGCGCAGTGTAGTCCACTAGCTCGCCAAGCGTCCTTGTCTGAAGTATGATCTAAACGGTAATAAACTATAAGTCAGTCTCCATGACTAACTACATCCGGTATTTCCGAATAATAAGTGATAAGTGAGAAATACATAGACATTTAAGGGTTTAATTTACCCTATACTTACTCACTTTCAGGATAATATTTCTCACTTATGGTATGTTTTTCCTAAGATTTATGTCTTGATATGGACTGATATATTTTATGTATCAAATACAGGAAAAGTGTTGGAATCAAATAGTTTATCTCACAAGCTTTCCAACGCAACAAACGGCGAGTAAAACGGACTTATAACGAAGAATCTAGAGCCGGTCAAATAAGCCACGTCGACTGAGACCTCCCCTGTGACCGCGTGAAGACAGGCGGACGTGAGTGCGGACAACACAAGTGTGTCCGCTTGAGTCTGAGCGGACGGCTGGGCGGACAGGACCAGAGGCGTCCGCGTGGAGCCTGAGCGGACGCGGAGGCGGACACGAGATAAGGCCGCGTGAGTCTGGGCGGACGCGGAGGCGGACACGAGATAAGGCCGCGTGAGTCTAGGCGGACGGAGGCGAGGACACACAGGCGACGCACGGAAATTTGCCAGATTCAGTCGCGAACAGTTTTCTTCTTCCTTCTTCCTTCGCGCCTACCGACAGCAAGATAAGGCGGCGCTGTCGGCGTCCTGAAAATCCTCACGCGTCTGCAACTTATCCATCTACTCCGCACTTCCCTTATCTTGTCAATCCACTCGCACGCATGCTCCTCTTCTTCTGTTTCCTTCTTCTTCCTCTCCTCTATATAAACTCTACCACTTCATCAGAAAAAAGCTGTGCACGATTGCCCCAAGCTTACTCTCTGTAATAATCACGTTCTCTCCCAAATCACATTTCCTCCACAGAAATTCCATACAACGCGTGCGAATGCAGAGTGCTCTTTCTTTCCTTTAACTGTACTTTGTTTTAATGGCTGTCGTGCTTACGACGTCTGTTTTATATAATTATGTCTGAGTAAAAACCTTAGCTCCCGGGTTGAGAAGCAAGCTTATTTTACTAAACTGTGTTACGTAGACTTTCTAATATAATCTGTTCAAGCAATATTTTGATTCTCCTCCTTAATGCACTTTAATATTTAGGCCATTTATTAAAGTGATATTTGTAGTTTCTTGTCAAAATGCAGTGCTGAGGCAAGATTCTAGACAAGAGAAGTCAAAACAGGTCAACGACTAGAAGTGAGTTTTCACCTATAGGTTAACCAGTCTCCAATAGGAATTGTTAATAATGCGATTAATTTATTAATAACTTGAACAAGGAATTGCGCTTGTTATTTGAATTAATCAGGGTTTATTAGACAGGGAACGGTCAATAAACTAATTAAGGTTCTTGAGTTTATTGCTAAAGTGGGAAAGTCTACAACAATATAATTGGGTAAAATAGGTGAGCAGAACAACCCGGGGTGCTTCCTTAAAACAAAAGAGTTTCATAACTGCTATTATTAATCTGTTTTAATTAATTGTTATTTTATTGTTTTGTTTACATTAAGTTCTAAACCACAATTTCTCTCAAAAAAGATAACGTTCTGTTCGGTAGTCTAATTAGAATTCTCAATTAAATTGCACTATCAGTTAAACCACAGCAAGGTCCCCAAGAGTTCGACACCCCACAATTCCACTATCCCGCAAAACGATTAGGTACACTGCCTAAGTGGTAGAAGTTGTAACACACTTTTACTCCAACAAGTTTTTGGCGCCGTTGCCGGGGACCTCCGGCACGGTTAACTGACAGTTTTTAATTTTATTGAGTTTTCTGGTTAACAATCTAACTATCGGACTTCGGACGTCTAACTACGGACATCGGACTTCGGACATCTAATTACTGACATCTAATTACTAACTCTTTATTTTATTGTCATTTATTTTTCAGTCATTTAATTTCCATTGTCCTTAACATTTAAATTCCATTGTCCTTAACATTAAATTTCCATTGTCATTAACATTTAATTTCCATTGTCATTTAAATTCCATTGTCCTTAACTTTTAAATTCTGTCAGTTTATTTCTGTAAACTAATTCCTAACTTATAATTTTTGTCATTAACTTCAAATTTCTGTCATTTAAAATTTCTGTCATTTAATTTCAGTAACTAACTTATAATTTCCAGTATACTATCTACTAACTTATAATTTCCAGTATACTAACTCCTAACATTAACACTTTATTTATTTCTATATATGTGTCGTACTCGATCTGCAGGTAGTCCTCAGAATAGTCTTGAACCTGAGATCGAGAGATTTCTTCACAGAGAAAGACGACAACAACGTGTAGAGATGGCAACTCGACAAACTCTCTGCCAATACCAGCAACCATCAGTTGAAGGAAGGCCTTCTGATATTGTCCTTCCTTAGGTCACTCAGGCTGAACTAGATGCCTGGCAGTTCAAAACCAGTTTCATTACCACACTCTACCACCAGGGCCAATACAGCGGGCTAGATTCAGACGATGCTCCACACCACATATCTGTGTTTCTTGATTTTTGTAATACTTTAAACAAAGCAGAAATCTAAACGAGCACATCCGTCTGCAATTGTTCCCCTATTCCTTGAAAGATGGCGCCTCCAGGTGGTTGAGAAGTTTACAACCCAGTAGCATCCACAGTTGGGCTGAGTTAGCAAACAAATTTCTGGCGAAATACTATCCCCCGTCCAAAACAAGAGAAAAATTGCTGAGATCACCAACTTCTGTCAAGAAGCAGGTGAATCTCTCTATGATTCGTGGGATAGATTCAAAGAATTACAAATATTATGCCCACATCACGGTATGAGTAGCCAGGAGCTTGTTTTATCATTCTTTAGAGGCTTGAATGATTCTAACAAATTGTTGCTAAGTTCCTCATCTGGAGGAAATTTCATGAAAATGACCGGAGAAGAAGCAGTTGATCTACTGGACCAGATGACCGCCAGCACCAGACAATGGTGTAAAAATAAGGGGAGAGGTGAAGTAAAGAAAGAAACCGGTATCTACAGTATTCCCCCACAGGATCATGTGTCTGCTCAACTAGCTGCTCTCACAAAATTTGTGGAAAAACTAACTCTTAGTCAACCACAACAAAAAGCTGTGAAAACAGTAGCCACTTCCCCATATCTGACTCCCTGTTGCGAAAACTGTGGAGGAGCTCATGAAACCTCAGACTGTGATGGCTCAGGTTGTAACAGGACCCTTGAGGAGGTAAGTCTGATTAACAACAGACCACCAAATCCCTATCCGAACTCCTACAACCAAAACAATTGGAGGAGCAATCAACAACCATGGAGGAATTTTGATCCATAGTCGAGTAACCAAGGTTTTAACCAAAACCGACAACCGCAGTACAACCGGCAACAGGAACAGCCAACCAACCCACAAGGAGACAGGGCGAACTGAAAGGCATGATGAATCAGCTTCTAAAACAAGGTCAGGCGATAAATTCAAAATTTTCTGAGATAGAAGCCAAAGTTGCTGATCAGGCTACCATAACCACAAATTTGGAAAGACAGATAGGTCAGATTTCCAAACAGTTGCTCTCAAAGACCAGCAGGGTCACTCCCAAGCCAGACGGATCCAAATCCCAGGGAGCATGCAAAATCAATAACCGTAAGAAGCGAGAAAGAGCTGGTATCCGGTACCCCTGAAGCTGAGGAGAAATCTGATAAACAAAAAGCTGACAAAGAAGACGTAACAATTCCCAAGGAGAAGGAGTCTCCTGAATCCCTTAAACCGTCGCAGGTTTCGTATGAAATCCCAATCCCATTTCCTGATAGATTAAAGAAAAAGAATTTGGACGATCAATTTGGAAAATTTCTTAACATCTTTAAGAAATTAACTATTAATATCCCTTTTTCTGATGCCTTAACACAAATGCCTATTTATGCAAAATTTATGAAAGATATCTTGTCTAACAGGCGATCTTTACAGGAAAGTGACACAGTAAAACTAACCGAAAGAGTATCTGCAGTACTCTTAAAGAAGCTACCACCAAAGTTAGGAGATCCAGGTCTCCCTATCATTCCTTGCGCAATTGAAGACATAAATTGTGGTAACGGGTTATGTGATTTAGGAGCTAGCATTAATTTAATGCCTTTATCTATATTCAAGAAATTAGGCATAGGTCAATGCTCTCCTACTCCTGTTCAGCTCCAACTAGCTGATCGTTCCATAATCCACCCCGAAGGAAAAATTGAAGATTTAGTGGTTTCTGTTGGCAAGTTTATTTTCCCTGCTGATTTCATTGTTATTGATGTTGAGGAAGATAAAGATGTCCCACTAATCTTAGGTAGACCTTTTATGAGAACTGCAAGAACTTTAATTGATGTTGAAGGAGGAAAAATTATTTTAAGACTTCATGATGAGCAGGTAGTTTTCGACATGACCAGGAACATGAAGCATCACTTCTGAGACACAATCCTGTTTTTTCTATTGACACTATTGACTCTTTAGTACAGGAGACGTTCCTCAGCAGAGATGAAGAAACAATTTTAGAAAGATGTCTTATGGCATCTTGCGAAGCTGATGACGAAAATCCTGATATTGCTCTAATGGCTGAAGAGTTAAACAAACATAAGCCATATTTCCGCTCCTACCACCAAAGATTCGAGCCAGTCGAAAGAAACACAGATAGACCCAAGCCATCGATCGAAAAAGCACCTACAGTCGAAATGAAACCTCTTCCCCCTCATTTAAAATACGCCTTTCTGAAAGAGCCATCTGATTTACCAGTTATTATCTCCTCTAAATTATCGGATGAGCAGGAAGCAACTCTTAGGTGTGCTACGCAAACATACGACCGCTATCAGTTGGTCGATAGCGGATATCAAAGGAATAAGCCCATCTCTGTGCTCTCATCGAATTTACATGGAAGATGATTTCAGGGCATTAGCACAACCACAGAGGCGTCTCAACCCGTTCTAAAGGAGGTGGTAAAGAAAGAGGTAATAAAACTACTTGACGCTGGCATTATCTATCCAATTTCAGACAGCAAATGGGTAAGCCCAGTGCAGGTGGTACCAAAGAAGGGTGGAATAACTGTAGTTCCCAACGAGAAAGGTGAGTTGATTCCTCAACGCACCACTACCGGTTGGAGAGTCTGTATAGACTACAGGAAATTGAATACTGCCACACGTAAGGATCACTTTCCCTTACCTTTTATTGACCAAATGCTGGAAAGGTTAGCAGGTCAAGACTATTATTGTTTTCTAGATGGCTATTCAGGATACTTTCAGATCCCAATTGCTCCAGAAGATCAGGATAAACTACTTTTACCTGTCCTTATGGAACATATGCTTATAAAAGAATGCCGTTTGGATTATGCAATGCACCAGCTACCTTTCAACGGTGCATGATGGCTATTTTCTCTGACTATATTGAAAAATGCATAGAAGTCTTTATGGATGACTTCTCTGTTTTTGTTTGACATTTGATGCTTGCCTGGAGAATCTTGATCTTATTTTGGCCAGGTGTGAAGACACAAATCTAGTCCTGAACTGGGAGAAATGTCACTTCATGGTTCGTGAAGGGATCGTGCTAGGACATAACGTGTCTTCCAAAGGTATAGAGGTGGATCGCGCTAAAATCGAGGTAATAGAAAAACTTCCACCTCCTACTACTGTAAGAGGTATTCGAAGTTTTCTTGGACATGCTGGTTTTTACAGACGATTCATTAAAAACTTTTCCAAGATTTCTAAGCCTCTCTGCACTTTACTGACAAAAGATGCTAAATTTCATTTTTCTGATGAATGTTTAGCAGCTTTTATTTGTTAAAAGAAAAACTTGTCTCTGCTCCTATTGTTGTATCACCCGACTGGTCACAACCTTTTGAAATCATGTGTGACGCCAGTGATTATGCGGTAGGTGTTGTTCTGTGCCAGAAAATAGATAAAGTTCTGAGAGTCATTTATTATGCAAGTCGTACTCTAAATGATGCTCAGAAAAATTATGCCACCACCGAAAAAGAATTGCTGGCAGTCGTCTTTGCTTTGGATAAATTTCGTCCATATTTATTGGGTAGTAAGGTTATTATTCATACTGATCATTCTGCCCTCAAGTATTTATTTGCCAAAGCAGATGCAAAACCCAGGTTGATAAGATGGATACTTCTCTTACAAGAATTCGACATAGAGATAAGAGACAAGAGAGGTATCCAGAATGTCGTGGCTGATCACTTATCAAGAATGGAGGGACCAGAAGACGAAAGACCCATCAATGAGTTTTTCCCGGACGAGGTAGTTTTCACAATTCAAACGGCAAGAGACCCTTGGTTTGCCGATATTGCCAATTATCTGGCTACAAAGATCATCCCAGCTGATATGACGTATCAGCAGAGAAAAAGGTTCTTTTCTATTGTCAAACATTATTATGGGATGATCCTTTCTTTTCAAAATCTGTGCAGATGGCATTATCAGGAGATGTGTCCCTGTAACACCCCTACTATTAATACAGTCATAACGTCCAATCTCCTTACTCATCAGATACTCGCAGCGGATATACACTTACATACAATGGGTGATACAATGCCGTTAGTCACCCACGTGACTAACCAGGCTACTGATTCTACATACAGCATCGGTCTGATGGACCGGAATCCCGAGTACTACAAATCTACAATACATTCTCCACTTACCAATTACTACTACAATCTGCATTCAATACAATACTCCAAGTACCATACAATATAATCTACATACCGAGTTTACTAGGTTCCTTATACAAGTGTAATACCTCTTCAAGTTCATACATACTCACTAAGAGACTACTTACTACCCATTCCTCGCTACTACTTTACTTTCTAAATACAAGGGGTGTGCTAGTTAATACACCTCTACATTCTGCTACTACTATCCAATGTAGTCGCCGGTCTCGTGCCTTGACCACATTCGCTTCGGGTACCTGCACACTAAAAAATGTCCCCCGAAGGGGTCAGCTTTCGCCGAGCATGATAACCGCATACCCCGCGTACTAGTGAGGGTACGCCGACCACTTGGTCGAATACATGCGGTTCATTTTATTCATACATACATAGCATACATGCTTTCATACATATACTACGATACTCTACGCAAGAATACATACATACACTTCAATGCACACTTCAGTTCATACATAGTAATCCACATAGCCCAACGATACACTTACCTTTCTGAATTCCGTGGTACCCAATACAATATACAATACATACGCATTCATACACAATCCAATAACCTATTAGCCCATATTGGTCCACCCGGGTTAATCGGTGGAGATTACTCTTTTACTCATTTACTCCATACATACACACATACTCATTCTCATACTCATACATACTTACTTTCTTTTACTCTTACTCATGTTAAGTTGTCGGGACCTCCGGCCCGGGGACTACTCCGTCCCACCACCGGGATTTACTTGGTTCACTAATCCAGGATGCTACCCACTTAAGGGATTTGGGCCGTGGACCAGCTTACGAACCAGGAATCGGATCCAACCTCTTGTGTCTCCTCATCCTCACGCGTGGCCGAAGCTATATCGGACTTGTACTCATTCCAATTTACTCACTTAAGTTAGGAGTTAGATAGTTAGGAATTAGCACAAGTCAACATTCAAGCCACAATAGTACGGTACGAAGTTCATATACACTTCATACGAAATACAGTGCAACATACAAGTACACTACAAAATACAATACACATCATCATCATCCATATGTTTCATGAATTATACAAACTATTTCAAGACAAATATCAAGAACAATGTGAACAAGCACAAGTAAGTGCAATGTAATCCGGTTCGTGCATTTATCTTATTAGGTGGTCAAATAAGCACACAAATCGGGGTAACCAGATTAGGATACAGGGCATGAAGAAATCATACCTTTCACCGTTGTACTTGTATCCCAATGTTCCTCCGGTATTCACAATTCAAATCCTATGATATACATACATTCAAACGATTAATCTAACTATTATTACTTAGTTCGTACTTACTATGTCCTCACACTTCTTATACTTACACATTACTTATTTACTTTTCTTTACCTTAAGTTTTACTTTCTTACTTAACTTAGGTTTACTTTCTTACATGTACATGTATATGTGGATATACATACATATATATATATACATATACATATATATATATAATATATCATATTATTTAAAAAAATATTTTATTTATTTTTTTATTATTTTTTTTTTTTGTCAGGACCGGACTTGCGACCGACCTTGCAAGTCCGGTCCATTCCAGTGGCTCAGGCTACAGAAATTTTTCTGGCCGACGGACTTGCATGTCCGGTCGCAAGTCCGGTCCATTCCAGTAGCTCGGGTTACGGAAATTTTTCTGGCCGTCCGGACTTGCATGTCCGGTCGCAAGTCCGGTCCATTCCAGTAGCTCGGGTTACGGAAATTTTTCTGGCCGACCGGACTTGCATGTCCGGTCGCAAGTCCGGTCCATTCCAGTAGGTTTCATCGGGAAATTTTCTGGTCCGACCGGACTTGCAAGTCCGGTCGCAAGTCCGGTCGATTCCAGTAGCATCCTGACGGGAAAATTTTCAGCTCGACCGGACTTGCAAGTCCGGTCGCAAGTCCGGTCCAGCCCAGTATTTGCATTTTAATTTCTGTTTTCAGTCCTCTCTTTCACCCATTACTTCCCCATTGTTCCTACACTTAATCCCACATGTTATAACACTAATTAAACCTCCTAATACTCCTTAGTTCATTCACCAAATCCATTACTAGATCCATCAAACAACTTACACAATTCCTTACCTCCTTTCAACACTTACAATAGTTTCTCCAAGTAGTTTTTGCTACAGATTTTGGGTTCTTATTTCCTCCATGCATAGTTCCCTCTCCTAATGTCATCCTACCATTCCAATTCATTTCCAAGCAACTACAATATCTATACCACCCAAGTCCAACTCTCCATTTCACCAAATCTTGTACACTCATTCCTCCTAGTTTCCACAATGCACTTAGATACTTTTTGCTACAGATTTTGTCATTTACACTCCTCTTCTATATCTCCCTCTTCTATCGACATTTCTAACATTCCTAATGCATTTAGAATACATTACTCATCTCTCTCAACTTACCCTCTATTTTCCTTAATCAAAATCTGTTACACATACACACCCTTAGTCACCTAGTTTCTAACACACTAAGTGTTCCATTCCTAGGTAAATTTTGCCATAGTCTCCCTTGTATTGTTATACACTCACCACATTGTCTACACTCACACCAATAATCAATTCACCTGTTTACAACAACCAAAACATACAAGCTCCCATATACAATACCAATACTAAAACACTCATAAAAACCCTGCACTCAAACACCTAAGTCCCAATCTGTTTTCAATAAGGTTTACACATCTTTTAAAGCTTCAAAATACTTATATTCTCTTACACATTACATTACTAATACATTACCATTTTACAATACACATTTCCATTCCTTAAAATCTGTTACGTTACATATACAAGGCTTACACAAGGGTGAGCATTCTTACCTTGTTTCTTCTCTAGATTTCCTTTCTTCTTCTTTCTTCTTCCTTCTCTCTCTCTACCGGTTTTGTGTAATCTCAATCCACTAGCACTACAACCATTCATATACATTTCAATACACCATTCTCATACTAAAACTAACCTTGAACATTAATCAAGTTTCAATCTAGGTTTTAGGGTTTGGAAAATTTATTACCTTCCAAGAGCACAAGAGCTGTTTGGGATAGCTCAAGAACAAGATTTCTCTCACCACTAAAATGCCAAAATCGGCTATACACACAAGGAGTAAACAAGGCTTTAGTTCACATTTTCGTTTTGCCCACAAGGCTAGAAAAACGATGGAGTTTAAAAGAGTTTTTACCTCAAAAGAACAAGGAGACCAAGGTGGCTCTAATGGTGGTCTTGAAACTCCAAATGGGGTATACCCTCAAAATCGAAAATGCTTGTTTTTGGATTTTGGAAGGATGAAAATGTAGCTCTTGAGGAGAGGAGTACAATGGTGGTGTTTTTATAATTTTTGGAAGAGTATTGAGGGAGTTACAAAGGAGAGAAGTTATAGTTTGTGGGTGTTTTCTCTTTTCTCCATTGAAATCGTGAGGGAGGTAGAAGATGAAGAAAAAGAGAGGGTGAGGGCTGCTGCTTCACGTGAGGGAAATGAGAGAATAGGTAGGAAGAGAGAGAGTATGGATGAGTAGAATAAAGTAGTGAGTAGTTTTTTTACTTTATTAGTTTTGTAGGTTTGTAAATAAGGAGGAGTTAATAGAGTGTGTGAGAGTGAGAGGGGGAGCCCATCGGCTGGCATACACACACACACAACTTCAATTTTTTTATTTTAAAGTGGACACATAACTCTTGGTTATTATACTTCTACCCCACAACTTCCCGTTTGTGACAGTTTTTACTAATCTCCCGGTTTATTGATTTTATTGGTCCCAAAGCTTCACTAATATTTATTAATGATTATTTAGTTGACCAAAATTGTTACGAGTCTATTTGACCCGCTTAAAGACACGTTTTCCCGTTTACCTCGAAAAAACGTGCTTTAAGGTTCGTTAGTGGTTTAATCCGTTTTAGGATCCGTTTTCTTCGGGAGTTGTTCCCTAATATTTATTTAGACTCAATTAAGCCTTTACAATCCTTACATACGCTAACCGAGGTTTCATACCTCCTATGGTTATTTAACGCTTATTTAGCGTTTTACGCTTTTTAAGCGTTTCTTTATTTCTTTGGATTTTTTTCCTTACCAATATTCCTTAAGCTTTATTAGGCTCTTAATTACCTATTAGGATAATTTAATCGCCATATTTAGGTCGGGGTATTTCAATCTACCCCCCTTAAGAACTTTGTCCTCAAAGTTGTTCGAGGTTATAGGATTACTGTACTTACTCCTTTATACTTGTCTAATGCCAGAGTCATACATCCTTCCTCCTTACAATTCCCAAATCCCTCAAGGTTCCTTCATACCATACCATACCATACCAATGTACAATAATTACTCCAATCCGCATTCCTACCAGTCATCCGGTTCCTCATTACAAGCTCTATACATACATACAGTGCAAAGCTATTCCCAAAGCAATGCAATACACATACAATCCCTCAGGCACTACGGTCATCTAGACACAGGACTCCTCTATGTCCCACTGCCTTTGGAATAATACAACATGCTACACTACTATCTTCTCCGGTATAACTTCCAACAATTACTTACTCTCCAGTCTAAGAAAATTCTTTTACAACTACTAATTAGAAATCTTTCTAAAGCATACAACTCCAAATTCCAATTTATACTCATTACTTCTATCCTAAGTGTGATTCTTGTGACCACTTAAGGGGAGCTTCAAGAATCATTCGACTCTGATGTGATCAGCATCAGTGTTGAACTATCTTTCCACTCCAATTTGTGTTCGGTTCCCTTGATCTGATCAGGGTCAAGTTCGACTTCCCACATCAGTTTCAAACAAGCAAATAATTTGGTTGTTTTCATTTTCTATCTTTTTACTCTTCTAGTCGTGATTACGAATTCATACATCTCCAAAGGATGGAATCAGTCCATCGATCGTCCTCACTCTACTTCCCAAATACTTTACTCCGTGGTTCAATACCTAAATGCTCACTTCCTCAGCCTTCACTGCTTTCATCCATCACTCTCCAATATTCTAACTAAGGACTACAGTACTTATGAAATTCAATCGTGCTCAATTTACTTCCAATAACATACTTACGAATACATTACTCCTGGTTACTTTCCTCTACTACTCATAATCCATTCGTACTACTTCTTTAAGGGTTACAATACTTGTGGAGTTCCTCCTACTCTACATTACTCTTCTTTACTAATACTCTTACACTGGTTACAAGATGGGTACGTTCATCCTATGGTATTTGCATATCTAATGCCTAGTTACCATAATTACAATATGAATGAGTACTTATGTTTATATAACGTAAGTACCCTCATTGAATAAATTCCCATTTGTGCTATGCACATTATGGTTTTATGTGTTTTATTTATAAAACTTACATTAAGCGGTTTTCGCTCTACCCCCCTTAAAAGGGATTACGCCCACGTAATCTACCATATGTTATTATTACTAAACATTGGTTTAATCCGTTTGGGCAAACTGAAGCGTTTAGCTTCACTACGGTATACTATAGAATATGCTCAGGTCAAAGGGTCTTAACCATACCAACGGTTTAGTCTTTGCACCAAGAGTTCCTATATGAGTTTATTTAACTCATCGTTAATTCGGTTCTAGCCTATCAGGCTTAAAGGCATTAATAGCCATTTTGCTATACTTACTAGCTGGGGCCCACTAGCTTCTGCTGCGCGACCCTGATAACTCGGGTTATTTACCCTTCGTGCTATCCTTAATGCACTACGCATCACTTTTTATCCGTCTATTATGGGCATAAGGTTTATTAAACAAATGCGGTATTCTTTTACCGTGTTTGAACTCAATGAGTTTAAGGTTATAACCAGCTCTCTGGTAATCTTCTGCACATGCTATTCGTGCTTCTATGATTATTCGTTAAGCTCCTCCGACTTATTGTCGGGCGAGGTTAAGTCACTACTTAGTTGTAGTGCTTCCTCTGGTGTCACTAGCTTCTGAATTGTACCAGTTTCCCTGGTTCAGTACAAGTGTTCTTTACTTGTATGACCTTGCATCTCTATGCGTCGGTCCTAGTGACTTTCTTACGTCTCTTTTCACTCCTCATTCCATTGGAATTCACACTTTGTGATTGTTAGTGTATTGTACACTCTTCGTGCTTCTTTGGCCTTAGGCCGCACGGTTGTTGTTGCTAAGTTTGCTGAACTAGCTAGTGCCATGTTTGTTGGTGAAAAGAAAGGTTTACTACGGTTTACATCCTCCATATCCCTAGCCATCCCATTAGATCATTAGCTGCACAAGTGCAATACCAAAACACTCAGTCATACAGAGTGCAGAGGCGTAAACGCTTGACAGTAAGTCACTTATGTGATAGGGAAGAATATTTCTGTGTGTCATCTCATACTTATACTCCCGTGTTATTGCTTAGCTACTCCCTCATAGCGGTCGCTTGTTGCGCACCGTGTTCTTACTCACTGTACAACATTGTCTTTACTGTTTCTGTTACTGTGATAGTTTCTCTTTACTCATTGCCATTGTCATTGGCACCATTTCCTTATGGTGTGTACACTAAGGGTTCCCCTGTTCGTGTATGACGGTTGTCGTAGCATACCGCAATATTATTATCTTCCCATTGTGGGGATGTTTTATTTCAATTTAGGTTTCATGTGTAGGTTAGCTTACCTCACATTTTATCATCATTTATGATATAATTTACCAAGTATCTTGGTTGATAACGGATGAAGTAATTTATCGGGTTACAAGCTCTCTTGAGCGCTGGTCATTCATGGTTTTCAATGTATTCACATTGATTGTTTTGACAATTACTGTCTTTCAGTGCTGGGCACTAATGATAGGCTCTAGCTGTGTAGTTTACTCTGTCATTGATAATGAAAGTTCTTGTTGAGGGGTTGTCTCCACTCATAGGTCTCTGACAAGGTTATTATATTGAGTATTTATGTAATGGTTCACCTCATGCTTGGGTGCATGAGGAGTATACTTATTCCCTTAAGTCGTAATGGTTTGGAAATCTCATTTCCTGATTCCATCGCCTCTTGGCAATATCTATATGCGTAGGCTTTACTGTTATAATAGATGGAGACCTTTCTAAGGATTCACATCTTCACCACCTTGGTGGTCTTCGGTTGACGAGGGGTACCTTCCCTTCGGTTTCTCGTGGTGTCCAAGTGTGGGCTAGGCCAATGTTGGCATTATCATGATTCTTATGCCTCTGTGTACATTTGCTACAGAAGGCATGAGGGGTATTTAACTCCGTCAACTGTATACTAGACTGGTGCTCTAGTGGTAGTGACACTGAGGTGGCCATTACTACAAGCCACTCAGGATGTTGGGTTGGATTTATGGTCCAGTTGTTGATTTCTTGTCGTATGAGGCAATATCTTTTGTAGGTCTTGTTAACCATTGGTGCCGGTTTTGCAACCGTTTAAGTTTATATAACGTATCTGGTTTACGACTTCTGAGCCGTATTGCTGCAAGCTATGCTCTTTGCAAGCGGCTTATACATGTTTCCACTCCACGTATACCGTCATAGGTTGGAGGTATTATTGGGCTCCATGGTAAGTCGTGACATCACGCTTCCGTTCATAGGAGACCCCTTAGGCAATCTGGTGTTAATAGGTGTCTCTCAGTATTTTAGGGCATTTCCTGTTAAGTGAAATCCCTTCGGTGTCCTAACCAAGTGTTCGTTTTAGCTCCCATGCTCATATCATTACGCTTGTTCAACTGTTGCTAACGCAGACACCCTTTAAGGATTGCTCTTGGGAGTTCTGTCCCGTTTGTTGAGCATGTTAGGTTCACATTAGGCATTCGCCTTCATGTGTTTAGGCTGGGCATTCCATCCAGCTGTCAGGTATTTGTTTGGTGTCCTCGAGACATGTCCAATGTCTGTATTTACTAGTCTGTGCGTTTTGCACTTCCCAGTCTTCATTCCACATCTTCAGATGGATTCTCTGAGTTCCTTGATACTCGGTCGTCTGAGGTGTCCAGCTGTTCTGGTTTGAACTTACTGATGGTCCGTAGAACGGAGTCGACTACTTCCCGTATGTCGTACACTACATGTGCACATACGTGGGGTACCATGTTGATACGTTGCCACTTACCCAACTATATGTCGGGCCCGCAAGCTCCTTCGGAGTGCGGTTGTCCCACATCCCGTAACGGGTACACTCGTAGTGTTCGTCACACGCCTAGGTGAAGTATTCTGTTGCCAACTCCTCTTGTATCATTCTATGATACTCACCATAATCATGTTGGTTCGGTTTTAAAATTCAAGGTTTTTAAAGAAGGTGGTTTTGAAAGGAAAATTTTGGGTTTTAAGAACAATGGTTCGGTGTTAAAAGAAATCTCTCATGGCATAGCCATGTTTGAGGTCTTGACCAAGTCTAGCCTCTCGCTGACTGGTATGTTCTAAATACCGTGGTCGGGCCGTTAGGCCTTTCCAAGGTTCCATACGTCTGGTTGTTAGGATGTGTGATCCTGTGATTGTTTCGTTACAGTCACCGTACATTACTATGTACTTGTGACGTATTAGTGTTCCTTTACATATCTCTGTCTTTACTGCACTTGCCGTGGCAAGTGCGTGGTACTGGTGGTTTTTGGGTAATCTTATACTAATCTTGGTAGGGTTTCCATTTGTGTTTGTTAGTCTTGTCGACTCTTCCTTTGATCTTATTGATCTTCAATTGGTATACTCGCTCCTTTAGGTAGCTTCTAGGTGGTCTAGACATGGCTGTCGTAGACCTGGGTACTCCTCCACTCCTTGGAGGTTCCCGTTCTATTTGGTTTAGTGTCGCTCCTTGTGGCTCGTTCCCACACATCTGTGGCGGTCACTGAGTCTTCCTTGTTTAGGCACTACTCTTGTAGTCCTATTGGATTACATTCCATGGTTGTTCTTGTAGTTGTCTGAGCTATGTTGGCCAGGTATTGCAACCTTAATGGCGTCGTAGTTTTGGAGTAGACCGTTCCGACTATGTCCTTAGCCAGCTAGTATACCATTGGTGGTATTATTCAAGTGTTACTATCCGTAGACTTGTGTCTCGGGTTCCGTTATTACTCCTTTTTCCATTCCGTTGCACGGTTAGTGCTTCTTTCCTGCTGTTGGTTGACTAGCTAGGTTTCGCGACTGCTAAGCATGTCGCCCCATGTTGTTGTAAGTTGCAGCCTCCTCGTGGTTGGAGTGCTCATTCTGCCGCTATTAAGTGCGGGTGTTGTGGTTCAACCGGGGACTATCTCCGGGACTTCCAGTTCTTGGAATCTACTACATGTCGGTTCTTGTTTACTGTGTGATTGCTTCACAACTGCCAGATCGGGTTTCCCGAGTATGAGAGGACTTTCCTTCTCTCTGGCGTCCTTTCCCAAGTTATACAGTGGGGTTTGCGGCGGGCAGGACTGGTATTGTAGGTATCCGGTACTCACCGGTAGTTCCTAACTAGCATATCTCTAATGCTAACACTCAGCCCTTAGCCCTAAGTTTCTAATTCCTAACTCGGTATTCCTAAGCTCGGTATTTCCAGTCATCAGAGCGATACTTCGCTCTGATACCACTTTTTGTAACACCCCTACTATTAATACAGTCATTAACGTCCAATCTCCTTACTCATCAGATACTCGCAGCGGATATACACTTACATACAATGGGTGATACAATGCCGTTAGTCACCCACGTGACTAACCAGGCTACTGATTCTACATACAGCATCGGTCTGATGGACCGGAATCCCGAGTACTACAAATCTACAATACATTCTCCACTTACCAATTACTACTACAATCTGCATTCAATACAATACTCCAAGTACCATACAATATAATCTACATACCGAGTTTACTAGGTTCCTTATACAAGTGTAATACCTCTTCAAGTTCATACATACTCACTAAGAGACTACTTACTACCCATTCCTCGCTACTACCGTAATACTTTACTTTTAAAATACAAGGGGTGTGCTAGTTAAACACCTCTCATTCTGCTACTACTATCCAATGTAGTCGCCGTCTGTGCCTTGACCACATTCGCTTCGGGTACCTGCACACTAAAAAATGTCCCCGAAGGGGTCAGCTTTCGCCGACCGAGCATGAAACCGCATACCCCGCGTACTAGTGAGGGTACGCCGACCACTTGGTCGAATACATGCGGTTCATTTTATTCATACTACATGCATACATGCTTTCATACATATACTACGATACTCTACGCAAAGAATACATACATACACTTCAATGCATACACTTCAGTTCATACATAGTAATCCACATAGCCCAACGATACATACTTACCTTTCTGAATTCCGTGGTACCCAATACAATATACAATACATACGCAATTCATACACAATCCAATAACCTGTTAGCCCATATTGGTCCACCCGGGTTAATCGGGTGGAGATTACTCTTTTACTCATTTACTCCATACATACACATACATACTCATTCTCATACTCATACATACTTACTTTCTTTTACTCTTACTCATGTTAAGTCGTCGGGACCTCCGGCCGGGGACTACTCCGTCCCACCACGGGATTTACTTGGTTCACTAATCCAGGATGCTACCCACTTAAGGGATTTGGGCCGTGGACCAGCTACGAACCAGGAATCGGATCCAACCTCTTGGTCTCCTCATCCTCACGCGTGGCCGAAGCTATAGGGACTTGTACTCATTCCAATTTACTCACTTAAGTTAGGAGTTAGATAGTTAGGAATTAGCACAAGTCAACATTCAAGCCACAATAGTACGGTACGAAGTTCATATACACTTCCATACGAAATACAGTGCAACATACAAGTACACTACAAAATACAATACACATCATCATCATCCATATGTTTCATGAATTATACAAACTATTGTTCAAGACAAATATCAAGAACAATGTGAACAAGCACAAGTAAGTGCAATGTAATCCGGTTCGTGCATTTATCTTATTAGGTGGTCAAATAAGCACACAAATCGGGGTAACCAGATTAGGATACAGGGCATGAAGAAATCATACCTTTCACCGTTGTACATGTATCCCAATGTTCCTCCGGTATTCACAATTCAAATCCTATGATATACATACATTCAAACGATTAATCTAACTATTATTACTTAGTTCGTACTTACTATGTCCTCACACTTCTTATACTTACACATTACTTATTTACTTTTCTTTACCTTAAGTTTTACTTTCTTACTTAACTTAGGTTTACTTTCTTACATGTACATGTATATGTGGATATACATACATATATATATATATAGATATACACATATATATATATCATTATTATTTAAAAAAAAATATTTATTTTATTTTATTTTATTTTATTTTTTTTGTCAGGACCGACTTGCGACCGACCTTGCAAGTCGGGTCCATTCCAGTGGCTCAGGTTACGGAAATTTTTCTGGCCGACCGGACTTGCATGTCTGGTCGCAAGTCCGGTCCATTCCAGTAGCTCGGGTTACGGAAATTTTTCTGGCCGTCCGGACTTGCATGTCCGGTCGCAAGTCCGGTCCATTCCAGTAGCTCGGGTTACGGAAATTTTTCTGGCCGACCGGACTTGCATGTCCGGTCGCAAGTCCGGTCCATTCCAGTAGGTTTCATCGGGAAATTTTTCTGGTCCGACCGGACTTGCAAGTCCGGTCGCAAGTCCGGTCGATTCCAGTAGCATCCTGACGGGAAAATTTTCAGCTCGACCGGACTTGCAAGTCCGGTCGCAAGTCCGGTCCAGCCCAGTATTTGCATTTTAATTTCTGTTTTCAGTCCTCTCTTTCACCCATTACTTCCCCATTGTTCCTACACTTAATCCCACATGTTATAACACTAATTAAACCTCCTAATACTCCTTAGTTCATTCACCAAATCCATTACTAGATCCATCAAAAAACTTACACAATTCCTTACCTCCTTTCAACACTTACAATAGTTTCTCCAAGTAGTTTTTGCTACAGATTTTGGGTTCTTATTTCCTCCATGCATAGTTCCCTCTCCTAATGTCATCCTACCATTCCAATTCATTTCCAAGCAACTACAATATCTATACCCAAGTCCAACTCTCCATTTCACCAAATCTTGTACACTCATTCCTCCTAGTTTCCACAATGCACTTAGATACTTTTTGCTATAGATTTTGTCATTTACACTCCTCCTATATCTCCCTCTTCTATCGACATTTCTAACATTCCTAATGCATTTAGAATACATTACTCATCTCTCTCAACTTACCCTCTATTTTCCTTAATCAAAATCTGTTACACATACACACCTAGTCACCTAGTTTCTAACACACTAAGTGTTCCATTCCTAGGTAAATTTTGCCATAGTCTCCCTTGTATTGTTATACACTCACCACATTGTCTACACTCACACCAATAATCAATTCACCTGTTTACAACAACCAAAACATACAAGCTCCCATATACAATACCAATACTAAAACACTCATAAAAACCCTGCACTCAAACACTAAGTCCCAATCTGTTTTCAATAAGGTTTACACATCTTTTAAAGCTTCAAAATACTTATATTCTCTTACACATTACATTACTAATACATTACCATTTACAATACACATTTCCATTCCTTAAAATCTGTTACGTTACATAACAAGGCTTACACAAGGGTGAGCATTCTTACCTTGTTTCTTCTCTAGATTTCCTTTCTTCTTCTTTCTTCTTCCTTCTCTTCTCTACCGGTTTTGTAATCTCAATCCACTAGCACTACAACCATTCATATACATTTCAATACACCATTCTCATACTAAAACTAACCTTGAACATTAATCAAGTTTCAATCTAGGTTTTAGGGTTTGGAAAATTTATTACCTTCCATGAGCACAAGAGCTGTTTGGGATAGCTCAAGAACAAGATTTCTCTCACCACTAAAATGCCAAAATCGGCTATACACAAGGAGTAAACAAGGCTTTAGTTCACATTTTCGTTTTGCCCACAAGGCTAGAAAAACGATGGAGTTTAAAAGAGATTTTACCTCAAAAGAATAAGGAGACCAAGGTGGCTCTAATGGTGGTCTTGAAACTCCAAATGGGGTATACCCTCAAAATCGAAAATGCTTGTTTTTGGATTTTGGAAGGATGAAAATGTAGCTCTTGAGGAGAGGAGTACAATGGTGGTGTTTTATAATTTTTGGAAGAGTATTGAGGGAGTTACAAAGGAAAGAAGTTAGATTTTGTGGGTGTATGCTCTTTTCTCCATTGAAATCGTGAGGGAGGTAGAAGATGAAGAAAAAGAGAGGGTGAGGGCTGCTGCTTCACGTGAGGGAAATGAGAGAATAGGTAGGAGAGAGAGTGTGTGAGAGTAGAATAAAGTAGTGAGTGTTTTTACTTTATTAGTTTTGTAGGTTTGTAAATAAGGAGAAGTTAATAGAGTGTGTGAGAGTGAGAGGGGGAGCCCATCGGCTGGCATACACACACACACAACTTCAATTTTTTTTATTTTAAAAGTGGACACATAACTCTTGGTTATTTATACTTCTACCCACAACTTCCCGTTTGTGACAGTTTTTACTAATCTCCCGTTTATTGATTTTATTGGTCCCAAAGCTTCACTAATATTTATTAATGATTATTTAGTTGACCAAAATTGTTACGAGTCTATTTGACCCGCTTAAAGACACGTTTTCCCGGTTACCTCGAAAAAACGTGCTTTAAGGTTCGTTAGTGGTTTTAATCCGTTTTAAGGATCCGTTTTTCTTAGGGGAGTTGTTCCCTAATATTTATTTAGACTCAATTAAGCCTTTACAATCCTTACAATACGCTAACCGAGGTTTCATACCTCCTATGGTTATTTAACGCTTATTTAGCGTTTTACGCTTTTTAAGCGTTTCTTTATTTCTTTTGGATTTATTTTTCCTTACCAATATTACTTAAGCATTATTAGGCTCTTAATTACCTATTAGGATAATTTAATCGCCATATTTAAGGTCGGGGTATTTCAGTCCCAGAGACGGAAATCAGAAATATCCTTCTCCACTGCCATTCTAGAGAAACCGGCGGACATCACGGTGCAACCCGTACAGCTGCAAAGATACTTGAATCCGGTTTCTATTGGAACACCCTTCACAAAAACTGTCATGCTTTTGTGTCTACTTGTGATCGGTGTCAAAGGCAAGGTAACATTTCCCGCCGTAATGAACTACCCTTAAACAATATGCTAGAGGTTGAATTATTTGATGTTTGGGGGATTGATTTTATGGGACCCTTCCCAAATTCTTTTGGAAATTTATACATCTTAGTAGCAGTCGATTATGTCTCTAAATGGGCGGAAGCCCTTGCTTGCTCTACTAATGATGGTAAAGTTGTGATGAAGTTCATAAAGAAGAACATTTTCTCTCGATTCGGTGTTCCTAGAGCAATAATCAGCGATGGTGGATCTCACTTCTGCAATCGCCAGTTTGATGCTCTCCTGAAGAAATATGGAGTCCGACATAAGGTTGCTCTACCATACCATCCTCAAACGAATGGCCAGGCAGCAGAGATAACAAATAGAGAGCTAAAATGGATTTTGCAGAAGACGGTGAGCTCTTCTCGAAAGTATTGGTCCATTAAATTGGATGATGCACTTTGGGCATACCGTACAGCCTTCAAAACACCTATCGGGTGTCTCCCTACAAACTAGTTTTGGGAAGGCATGTCACCTGCCTGTGGAATTAGAGCATAAATCTTATTGGGCTCTAAAGGTGTTGAACTTCGATCTACAACAAGCTGGTGAGAAAAGAAAGTTCCAGTTGACGGAATTGGAAGAACTAAGGTATAACTCATATGAAAATGCAGTGATTTATAAGGAGAAGACCAAGCTTTGGCACGATAAGATGATTGCCAAGCGAGACTTCAAAGTGGGAGATTATGTCCTCCTTTATAATTCCAGACTAAAGTTCTTCCCAGGTAAATTAAAATCCTTCTGGTCTGGACCATTTAAAATAATATCTACATCTCCTTATGGAGCGGTGGAATTGGACAATAAGAAGGGTGGATCATTTAAAGTCAATGGAGCTCGTATCAAGTTATATATGGGGAACACGCTGGATAACGAAGAAGAAGCTGCTGCGCTTCTTTTCAAAGAACCAGTTACAACTTGAATCACTGAGGTACGGTCTAGCAAAAGACCTTAAAGATGGGCAGCTTGGTAGGAGGCACCCTACTATCTATCTTTTAATCTGCATTGTGTTTATACTTTGTATTTTATTTTATGAAAAAAAAGAGAGTGGAATAAAAAAAAAAGAGAGAGAACGAGGAGAATTAACTTGAGTTCTTCAGGCTATTTAGAATAATTATTACAGGAACATCTTACGCATTCCGACAGCTGAACTCAAGTGTGGGGGAGCTACACTACATACTCTGCCAAAGTCTAGGGAGTACATTATCCATACTTTGCTCTTTCAATTTAAATATCTCTTATTACCATGCTTTTGATCATTACCCAGGTAGTTTGCATGCCCTGTTATTTAAATATTTTCTATGCAATGAGGGCATTGCTTTGGTTCAAGTGTAGGGGAGAGATAATAATCAAAAGCTTGCTCTTAAGTTGATCTCTTTTTCGACACTGTGTTTAAATTTGTTAAGTGATTAATAATCAAAGAAGGAGCCATAGAGAGAGTAAGTAATGGGTAAATTAACAGGTTTAAAGGGTACACACAAAAAAAAACTCTGCTCCTTACTCAAAAAATTTTGAGGAAATTATCATTTGAATTTTGTTTTGACTCTTTGAGCCTGGATTTGATTTGGAAAGAAGAAATGGTGGAAAAAGAAAACAAGGCAAGGTACTCCTCTGATCCAAACAGGCATATTCTGATCCTAAACAGGCCTCGTCCACTCGGTTATTAAGTTCTTAGGGGTGCTTTATCACCCGGCTACCTAAGGTACTCGGTATCTGGGATAGTAGACCCAAAACCGCTACAAGGGTGGAGAGAAAAGTCTGAGGTGAAAGAAAAATGAACTTCAAAATTGAAGTATCTGTGCATTCGGTACCAAAAATGGAAAATGAAAAAATTGTCATTATGGATCATGAGTATGTGGCATTGAAAGGTATAATGGAATAAGATTTTACTTCATGCCCTTGTCGTTCAAGGAATTGTGAAAGAAATTGGTGGATTGGCTCAGGGTTAAAAGCAGAATTCTCATGGTATTGCTTCTCTTTCTTTTGTAGGATTTCAAAGTTATTCTCAGAAATAGAAAAATATATCTAATAAAATTAATGTTATTAAAGTACCCCTTTAAAATCTGAAAAGATTGGCAATTACCTTTTCTGTGCTCTCCTTACTTGATTATTCTCTCTTTAACTTGTTTAAACATTATGTCAGAAAGATTTGCTTGAGGACAAGCAAAAGATAAGTGTGGGGGAGTTTGATAAGTGAGAAATACATAGACATTTAAGGGTTTAATTTACCCTATACTTACTCAATTTCAGGATAATATTTCTCACTTATGGTATGTTTTTCCTAAGATTTATGTCTTGATATGGACTGATATATTTTATGTATCAAATACAGGAAAAAGTGTTGGAATCAAATAGTTTATCTCACAAGCTTTCCAACGCAACAAACGGCGAGTAAAACGGACTTATAACGAAGAATCTAGAGCCGGTCAAATAAGCCACGTCGACTGAGTCCTCCCCTGTGACCGCGTGAAGACAGGCGGACGTGAGTGCGGACAACACAAGTGTGTCTGCTTGAGTCTGAGCGGACGGCTGGGCGGACAGGACCAGAGGCGTCCGCGTGGAGCCTGAGCGGACGCGGAGGCGGACACGAGATAAGGCCGCGTGAGTCTGGGCGGACGCGGAGGCGAACACGAGATAAGGCCGCGTGAGTCTAGGCGGACGAAGGCGAGGACACACAGGCGGACGCACGGAAATTTGCCAGATTCAGTCGCGAACAGTTTTCTTCTTCCTTCTTCCTTCGCGCCTACCGACAGCAAGATAAGGCGGCGCTGTCGGCGTCCTGAAAATCCTCACGCGTCTGCAACTTATCCATCTACTCCGCACTTCCTTATCTTGTCAATCCACTCGCACGCATGCTCCTCTTCTTTTGTTTCCTTCTTCTTCCTCTCCTCTATATAAACTCTACCACTTCATCAGAAAAAAGCTTTGCACGATTGCCCCAAGCTTACTCTCTATAATACTCACGTTCTCTCCCAAATCACATTTCCTCCACAGAAATTCCATACAACGCGTGCGAATGTAGAGTGCTCTTTCTTTCCTTTAACTGTACTTTGTTTTAATGGCTGTCGTGCTTACGACGTCTGTTTATATAATTATGTCTGAGTAAAAACCTTAGCTCCCGGGTTGAGAAGCAAGCTTATTTTACTAAACTGTGTTACGTAGACTTTCTAATATAATCTGTTCAAGCAATATTTTGATTCTCCTCCTTAATGCGCTTTAATATTTAGGCCATTTATTAAAGTGATATTTGTAGTTTCTTGTCAAAATGCAGTGTTGAGGCAAGATTCTAGACAAGAGAAGTCAAAACAGGTCAACGACTAGAAGTGAGTTTTCACCTATAGGTTAACCAGTCTCCAATAGGAATTGTTAATAATGCGATTAATTTATTAATAACTTGAACAAGGAATTGCGCTTGTTATTTGAATTAATCAGGGTTTATTTGACAGGGAACGGTCAATAAACTAATTAAGGTTCTTGAGTTTATTGCTAAAGTGGGAAAGTCTACAACAATATAATTGGGTAAAATAGGTGAGCAGAACAACCCGGGGTGCTTCCTTAAAAACAAAAGAGTTTCATAACTGCTATTATTAATCTGTTTTAATTAATTGTTCTTTTTATTGTTTTGTTTACATTAAGTTCTAAACCATAATTTCTCTCAAAAAAGATAAGGTTCTGTTCAGTAGTCTAATTAGAATTCTCAATTAAATTGCACTATCAGTTAAACCACAGCAAGGTCCCCAAGAGTTCGACACCCCACAATTCCACTATCCCGCAAAACGATTAGGTACACAGCCTAAGTGGTAGAAGTTGTAACACACTTTTACTCCAACAATAAGTAACCCCGACAGTTCATCCCCGTTTTCTACCGTTGTTTGTTACGGATTTCTCTAAACCGGTCGGCTTTGTTACTTTAAAACTCGTATGTCAAAATATTTCAACTGTTAAGTTTAGTTCATTATATTTCTTTTAATCTTATCCACCATCTAGTTTAGGTACATAACCTATAGTTGCATGTATGCATGCATGATTGTATTATATTATTTTTTTTGTATTGTATCATTTATTATATTGTATCATTCTCCCACCATCCATTATAATACAATGTATTATATAACCCATTTATCTTTAGCAATTAATATTTGCATCCAAAATTCATAACTTATAGTTCGTAACTATATTTTTTTAAATAACCACCACCATTAAATCATATGATTTCCAACCAAAATATATATCCACCTTATATACATTATTCTGTTGTATATATTTACCACGTAGGTAATTCCCATGAGTTTAATAAACTCTTATATTTTATGTTACTTTTTATCATCTTTTATTAGATGATTGTTCCCATTAGTTGTATTTTATTATACAACTTATATTAAGATTATTATCCTAACATGAGTAACATTTTATGTTTTATATTTACAACTCCTAAGGTTTAAATCAATACACACCTTAGTTTATAAATCTTATTTATTTATAGTTTGTCACATTATTCTATGTGAATATCCTTACTCATATTAATTCCACCTAAACCATGTAATTGTTATAACATTTATAACATTATAGACCTTAGTCTAAAATTCATTTTCCAACCTTATTATTTTCGGTACAACACCATAGCTTATTTAAATTCTATTTGACCACATAACATCATGTAATGTTATACCATATGCTAATATCATTTGATATGATATTTTTATTTCCTTTAACTTATAACCTATAGTTTTTATACAAAACTATTATATATTGCCTCATAGGCATATATATTAAACCTTATACTTTTCCATAAACCATAGTTTCCTTTATTTACAAAATCACCCCATTATTTATACCATGTTATATATACCATTTAATATAACATTTCTAACTTATAAAAGAGTATAACCTATGGTTATTTTTTGTAAATTCCGAACAGCCCTTGTGCTATTCTATAATTGCCATTTGGCCCTATTTATAACATATAGTTTAATAATTCATTAAAACTATATATTATACATATATCTTATTAGATACCCTTACATAATTCTAAAAATCACCAAATTTCTCCAAAGGGTTATAAATATCCTTATTAACCCATATGTTTTCGGTATTTATAATTCCACCATCTATATTTCTCCAAAGTGTCATAATGACATAATAACTATATATTATACATATATAGTATATTCTAATTCCAAAATCAACCCAACAAATTCCTAAAAATTCCTAATAGCCCATTGGGTGTTTAAAATACCATTGTACACCCTTAATTTTTCGGTAATAACATATTTACCACATATGTTATAAAAATATTACCATAAGATGCTTATCTTATTATGAAACCTTAAATAAGTTATTTAACTTATCTAATTTGGTCAAAACCTACCATATGGTCAAGGTTGACCTCCTTAATATTTCCTTGACCATTAATTCCTACTAATTACGGTTTGAACCCCTAAGTTTCCAAAATTCACCATTTAACCCCAAAACTTAATAAAATCTTATAAACTATATTTTAACTCCTTTTAACCTCTTATTTTCGGCTTAATTATTATACAGCCCCAAAATTTAATTTAATTTCACTTTAACCCCTTATAATATGCGGTAATGCATATATACCACTTAAACTTAATTAAAGCTTATAAATGCATAAATAAAATGGCCTAAAGTACATGGCCTTATTACAAACATTTGCTCACAAAATAAATTACACATAAATGTCTCAAAAATGCTCATAAATCTCGGCCTCACCACATATTTTTCTTTTAATTACCAAACTTCCACATAATGTCTTAAATTTGACAATTATGCTTGTTTAATTAGTTATAAAATTTATTAAACCATTCCTTAATCATTTTAAGGTCAACCATGACCATGTCACCATGTTCCCTCACAGCAATTTAATTAGAAATAGCTTTAGAACATATTAACTTAACAAGGTTAATGTTTAAGTGATTTATACCTTGATTTAGCTTAGGTAAAGCCTTGTTTAGATTCGGCCACCTTAAGGAGAATTTCTCCAAAGCTTGATTTACTTGTCTTCATGTAGAAAACAAGACATGATTAAACTCCAAACATGAGCTAACCATGAGAAGTAATTTAAGTCATGAAAATCATGAATTTTTACCTTAGATCTTCAAGCTTGTTGTAGATCTATCTCGGCCCTATTTTTCCAGTAAAGAAAGAGTATCAAAACACTCTTAAAAACAAGGCACAAAACCGTGGGTAATTAGCTTGGAAGATGGCTAAGTTTTACCTTGTTTAAGATGCCAAAAATGGTGTTTTTGGCTTGGATCTAGCTACTCCTTGTAGATCTTGGTATACCAACTGAATCCATATGAAAAGGAGAAAACAATAAGGCTAGGGAACCAAGGTTTACAACCTAAATTCACAAGGAAGAAGAGATATGTGCTTAGAGCACATTTTTACCTTAAATGGTCAAGACTTGAACTTTCCACCTTAGATCTTGTTATGACCGAGAATGAACCTTCCTTTAACCTCCAAAACCCTCTACATAAATGTATAGAAATGGTTGGAGTCTAGATCAATGGAAAAAAAAGAAAGAGAAAGATAAGAAAATGGACATTTTTATGCCTTAGGAGCTTACCTAGAGCAAGAGCTCTCATCAATGGAGTTGGAACACTTACCTACGGTCAAGGAGGAGCCAAAGAGAGGGTTTGGCAAGGAGTCCCACGGCTGGAATGGGACTAATGGAGAAGGTAAGCTAGTTTTGCCTTAAAACACATTTTTTGCTTATTTTATGTTCTTTAATGATTGATGACTCATACTGATTGATTGTAGTTGATTATTGGAGGCTTAATCGGTGGAGAAAAGAACAAGGCAGCCGGCCATGATAGGAGAAAGGTGGGTGGAGAAAGGTGGGTGAATAACTGGTACCAATTTGATTCAAAAATGAAGTAATATGTTACTTTAATCAATAAGTGTAAGGTGACTCATCACTCTTGTCTTGTTAGCCTTGGAATCAACCGTATAATGAGGAGGAAGAGAGGCTCCAAAGCAGCTGGCTCACATGGGTAAGCAAGTGGTAAGCAACTTTTGTGTTTTAATATGTTAAAGTTTGCTTTTCCTTATTTTATGCAAAAGTAATGGGGTATATTTAATTGTCACATGGAAATTGTCTCATGGTCTGTTAGGAGACTTAATGAACCGATTTTAAGAGGTCCGATTCGTGGTCAATGGTCAACATTGACCAACTTAGTCAATGTTGACCCAAACGGGCCCCCTCTTAGGGTTTTATTAATATTTTAATATTAAATTTGTAAAAATTTGTAAATTCTTGGAATTAAATTCCTAATATGACATATAATGATATATTATCATATTTAAGGATAATTATAACCTTTTAGCCCATTTAAAACCAATTTAGAAGGCAATTACACAAAAATGTGCTTTAAGGAGTTTTAGTGCACATTTTGTGTCTCAAGGAGTTTATGGGCTTGGTTTTCTTTGACAATGGTTTTTTTGTGTTCCTTACGTGATATTTGATCATGGTATCCAATTTTATATCATTTAGAGGTCATTAGACCTTTAAGGTTTCTTAGAGCACATTTTTGCCCTTCTTGACCTTGAAGCATGTAAATGCTTTTTATTTGTGTTGGAGTGTTGTCCAACAATTGTAATATGTTTAGTAATGTGTTAATAAGCTTAGGACAAAGTTTTAGGTCCTAAGAAGTTCATTTGGGTATTTATTTACCCTAAACAGTCAAAGGGTGCAACATCTTATTTTGTGTTGACCACTGTTGTTCTCAGTTGACTTTTAAGGCATGTTTAGGCCTTAATTAATGTGATTAAATATTTAATCCATGTTTATTAGTTTGGGGTATTTCAATCTACCCCCCTTAAAAAGACTTCGTCCCGAAGTCTCTCAATCAAATATGTAAGTATATATAAATGTGTAACTACCCATTATTCCCATAATGTATATCTATGTGATATATCATTTACACACATCGTATTGCGCTTATACAGCACATAGCCATCACATTGTGGCGTTAGTTCAATCATATATGGATATAGGTGATCCATCAGCACCACCATTTCCTATCAGTTCTACCAACCCTGACAACCTCCCTAAGGTGTCCATAACATTCCATTGTTCAACATTCCATATCTAATGATTCAGTTCGTATCTAGACGATACCATATGTAATAATTCTATAAAGCAATATGAATACATATCACAAATAATATAAGAAAGGTACTACACACATGGTGTACATACAACATTCAAACAAGTATCTCATAAGATACATACATACAAGTGCACATAACACAAAAACAAACCAAACAACGTACGCCCCACGTACCAACCATAACCAACAAACCAATTCACTGTATGTCGTGCATACGTAATAATTCACTGTATGCCATGCATACTAAACAAACAACCTCGTATGCCCCGCACACCACCAATTCTTTGTATGCAATGCATACTAAACAACCAAAACTTAGTGCACACATGTGCACATCCAAGAGGCTCTACCCCCCCTTAAAAAGGGTTACGCCCCGGTACCCCACAAGTATACAACAGCCGCTCAACAAGGAGCGCTGGATACTTGGCTCTCAAAGAGTTCTCCAACTCGTGGATTATCCTCATATTAGAGAGACGGGTATGACTCTAGCCCTTCTGGGCTCCACAATACATTAGGGGTGAGGCACTAAACTATTTGTGCTCTCTCCCAAGTTCGTTCTTATGGGCCCACTCGCTCTGTATGAGGTGAAGACCCATGAACATAGGCTCAACTTGCCTCCTTTCTATTGTCGTGTATCCTCTCATTTGGATCACTAGCATACGTGCGTGTGTCTTCTCTCACTGATATTCATCTGGAGCTATAATATGACATTGGCCATTGTTAGTACTTAGTGCTCTTTGCACTTGTCTTTTTAATACTAAGACGTACCAGCCTATATGTCCACGGAGATAAAACTTGTCATCCGTGTCTCCTGGTGGTTTTGCTCCGGAGTAGCACACTGTTGTAGTTCTCTCTTTTTTTTATACACACTCGTGTTGATATCCATTACATCTTCCCGTATTCCCACAAGATTAATAACTGCACAAGTGAATACCAAAACACTCAGTCCTACAGAGTGCAGAGGCGTAAACTCTCAGTAGCTAATATCTCATGAGTCCAACGGAGAAGATGATCGAATTATCCTGTGAGTGGTACATTCCAAATCCACTGTTCCTTGCTTAAGGTATCTGCTATTATATAGCTTGTCTTTTATCCTCGCGTGGTCACGCGTTTATGTCCACATCATCTGGTAGATTTCCTCTGGATTGCAAGAATTTGCTCGATCCTTTTGAGGGTTCTACATATTACTTTTCCATAATGGTTTTTTTTTCTTCCTTTTGGTTTCCTGTCCTTAGTGTTCACGTTCTTGAAAGGTTTCCTTGTCTTTTCTTTATACTGTCTACTGCTCTCTGTGTGTTGAAAGTTCTTGATTTCACTAGCCCGTTGCTTTAACTGCGGCTCTTCTCGTCCATCTTCGAGGTAATCCGTCTTACTGTCTGTAGTATGGAGTTGACTACTTCTCGTGTTCCTAACACTACTTGTCTACTTGCATGGGGTACCGTACTGATACATTACTACTTACCCGACTAATTCATAAATAAGTCTGTCAGGCCCACATGCTCCTAACGGAGTGCGGTCGTCCCATGTCTCGTTTAGTAAACAGGTAATGTCTGTCACACGGTTATTGTGAAGTATTCTGTTGTCAATCTCCCTCTGATGGATATCCTGATTTCTTTTCTCTTCTTCTCCCTTTTTTTTGTTTAATAGTTCATGGTATCGGTTATCTAGTAATAAGTGCTATTGCCGTGGTGGTATCAGTGGTAATTCGTGTCATAAACCAGCGTTATTCAGCTCGGTGTAAGTAAAATTCGTGCTATATTTAGCAAACTTGGTTCTCCTAATTCGATCTCATTGAGTACAACACATATTCCTTTTCTCCTTGTTTATCATGATCACATCTCATCCATAGTTCATATTTATTCCCTCATCCGTTTAATTGGATGTATTGCAGATTGCATAATCGCTTGAGCAACTTGGCTCTTCACTACCCAACCATCCTCACTGACGGTGGTGCATCTACAAAGGGTATGCTTGTCCGTAAGGACTAAACATTCATCACTGGTGGTGATTAGCATTAAATGCTTATATACACTGATGGTATTTGGCTAATAAGTCCTGTTTGAAAATTCCCAAACAATTAAACTGGTGTGGTTTACAATCACAGTGGATGTATAGTTTCTCCAGTTGCAGTCGTTGGACTAACGGTCCTTCCAAAGTTGTATAGGTTTCTAATCTCAGGGTTTGTATGAAAACGTTTGGAAAACTCTCCTTTTTTTTGTATATATATTATAGAAACTAAAAAGTAGTAGTTGTAGTTGCAGTTGCATCTGCAGTTGCTGTTGCTGTTGCTGTTGCTGCACTTGCTCTGTCAAGTGCGCAAAGCAGATGGAAATTTCAGTGGTTTACTTGTCATAGCCCTTGCAATAGCAAGTGCGCCATGCACGTGGTAATATTGGTTCAGTAATCATTGGTCTCATTGACTCTGCGTCGTCGAGTATGGCTACATGATAATGTAAGCATTAACATCCTGTTCATATATATATTATCCGCCAAGGTCTAAAGCTTTTTGGTACTGAGTACACACAACTAATCCCAAAGTCTTACACAAAAGGCGAGTGGTCAATGACACACTCCCACATACTTATAACAAGTCTTTGTCTAACATCCAAGGTAAATACACAACATAGTAAGCAAAGTCTTCCACCAGCGGTCCCATGGAGTTAGGGTACTCATGCCCTATCTACTCCTTGCCCTTCAGGGCTCCAGCATCAGTAGATGTATGGCCATCCTGACCGCCTCGTGGTACTCCAGATCCTCTAGCTGAGGTCTTCTGAGTATTTCTTGGTGGCCTATAGTTACGGCTCTCAGGGTTCATCCAGCATTCGAATTCCCTATGGCCCTCTTTCTTGCAGCACCGACAGACAACTTTGCGGCCTTCGCAGTCTACCCCAGGATGGTCCTTCCCACAACGCTTACAGTAAAAATGGCGCTGGGGCTGTCCGGTGCCTAATGGTAGTAATTAAGTTTAAGTTATAATCTGATGGTATAAAGGTTAAGGTCACAATTGAATTTAAGAGGTAGATGTTCTCACCCTTAGGAGGTGCAGATCTCAAAGGCTGAGTATCTATAGCTGGGCCGGTCAACCGAAGGACGGGCTCTTTTCCTTTGCTCCCTGGTGACCCTGCTGCCCTTTCTTTGGAAAGAATTTCCTGTCAAGGTTTCGGGTCAGCATTCATAAGATATTTAATATGATCAGTCGTTTAGAATGGGATAAGTCCTTACTTTCCCTTCTTCTGGCCGTCGCCTGGAGATGCTCCTCCACCCTCAGACTCTCCCTCAGGGTTCTTCCTCTTCTTGGCCCCGAGAGTCTCTTCCCGAGTCTGGAGCATTAGCTCCGTCCTCGAGGCAACCTCATAACACTCCTGGAATCTCCTTGGTAAGTTTCACAAAGTTAATTGGTAATGTAGTAAGTAAGGAATTTATGGCTGTAACACCTCATCCAACAACAAACACATAACAACATTCTGCAGCGGAAAATATACTACTTCACATAACTTAACTTGTTGGTGTTACACGCCGTTAACCACCCATGTGGCTAACAAGGCTAATACATATACATTGTACCGGTCTGATGGACTAAATCCCCGAGCGACTACACATTATTATACCTTTTCATTAACAACAATAACAACATACACCTTTCAACTGTACCGAGTATTCACAAACTGATGCCGATAACAATTTCGGTCTTACTACGCCTACTGTATATATATACTGAAATGATTTCCCATGAACAACGTCTACCCCGTCCTACTCTCGAACGGCTTCCAGCTCTCTGTACCTGAAATAGGAAAAGAAGAGAAAGGGTGGCCCCCAAGGGGCTCAGCACCTTTGCTGGTATGGTAATCCCGCAGCCCACATGCTACCGGGCCACGCACAACTAATTGTCGTCTGAGCATGCGATTGATTATATTTAAATCATGCATGCAACTGTAAACACACAACACATAACATTTCGCCTCAATGGGCTCAACAAACGGATAACACATCCTTACTTGATAAGTCACTCATGGTATTCATTATCTCTAGAGTGTTCCTCCTCTAATGGAGCTACTTCCTTAATAGACGACACTTACCCTTAAATCGGGTTATCCTTAAACGCCTCTTATCACAAACTGGGATTCATTTCCATGATCCACACACTCCATATCTTACAACATATAACATTCCTCACATAACAAAACATAACAATACTTTTCACGTTTCGACGTGCACATGATAACATCGCAATAGGAATTGCATTACAACAACATCACATAGCATAACGGGAACGGTCCTCTTAGGAACCGACCCAAACATTGCTAATTCACTGGTGAGCCTAGAGAATGGTGTCACCCTCATGGTAAGCTCGTTATACAACAACAACAACACTCATTACCGTCCTAATAGTCGGACGAGTAACTTAAGTTAAGATGGTTCGGGTTTGGAGGCCCGAACACACCACACAAACACATGTTCCCCCTAAACCGATCATAAGTCAGAATAGCTAAGCTTTGGAATAAGCTAATGGGAGATCATAACCCGTGAGGGAAACAACCATAACAAAGAGAAGGGTAAGGCTAAGAAGGATACCCTCTCCCAAACAACGCGCGACCGGCCAAACCGGATTCCTCACCACTGTTAGTACATACTTACTTTAGATATTAGTTAGAACCCCACTATGGAGTCTATCACATCTACACATTATACAACATTACTACTGGGTTAAACACACAAGGGAGATCCCTACATTCACATACTCATATCACACAATTACACACGCATAGCCGTGGTTAGAACGTCCCATGGTTCGGGTCGTTTACTCCGAATACCGAACTCTCATGTGATCCTAGACTCAGTCAACTAAGGTTAACACTTCCGAGGTTAAATGGTATCGGAGTTGTATACGCCACATAAATGAATTACTGTAAACTCATTACATGTTTAATCTTACAACGTGGCAAACATACAGAAAAACACATTGGCATACAAGCCGGTGTAATCCGGTAGGACACAGGTTGCAAGAAAACCATACCTTTCACCACGGTCCACTATATTGTGTCCTCCTAGTTTCCTCAAACAAATCCCGTACAACTGGTAACATCACAATTACTTTCATTAACATTGGAGTAACATGTTTGTCTAACGTCTAATGCGCCCATAGTTACCCCGTCATCCCGTTATATTTATTTTACACTTGTGATCTTAAGTTCACAACTCTCACATCAAACCTAACATTTGTTTACACACTTTAAGACCTTTACATGTCACCAAACAAGGCCTAAACATCATCTAAAACCATTACCATTCAATCCCCCATCATTAGGAGCCTTAAACAAATTTTTTTCTTCATCTCTGGTCTGGACCGCCCCTCTGGGGCGGTCCCAGGGGCGGTCCACAACAGATGCTACACGTTTTTTTTTTCACTTCTCTGCACTGGACCTCCCCACAGGGGCGGTCCACTGCAGAACCAATTTTCTAATGTGTTTTTCTCCTCTTTCTGAACTCCAAATTCATCCCAATTTTTTCCTATGCTTTACACATGTTCTCCCACATGTTTTAACATCTTTTGGGCACACTTAAACCCTCTCGAAACATCCCAAAAATTCCTTAAACTTTTACTCAACTTTTACTAAGTCCTTAACACTTAGAACATTTTTTCTTACACTTGTAACTTGTATTCTTGCCTAAAACTTCACCTAACCAAAGTAATCCCTCACTACCTTATAACTACCCTTTTAAACATCATTTGCACTACACTCATCCCCTTTACACACACTCCTCATGTCTTTCCCACAAGTTCATAATTAAACCTTCACAAGGCGTTACACTTCCATTGTTCACCAAACTTTGCACAAGACTTTACGACACCTCCACCATCACCTTGGTGTATCAAGAAATCGTCCATTAGTTCCCTAAATCTCCAAGACTATGCCTAAGGCATCTTAACACCTAAGAACACCTTAATTCACTTTCTTTCACCATCTTAACACTTAAAAATTCCTAGTACCTTCTAGGTCATAAAATCTCATTACAACACATAAACTCTTTTGTTTATCAACTAAATTTCGCCATAGCTTCTCTTGTATCACCTTACACCAAAACACATTGTTTTTCACCTTTAGACAATCAAGAACATTCAATCTCTTAATACACACTCTTATACACAAACATATGGTTTTTCATCCTTTAACCATCAAACACATTCACCTTCACAAGAGATGTTCTTTACACACAACTAAACCTTTAAACTACACTACATCACAATATAGTGCATAAACTTAAATTGCTTGGCACTTAGGCCCTTAAATAACATGGCTCTTAGGCCCTTAAATTGCATTAAACTTAAACACTGAATCTCCACATTTAATGCCTTCAACCTGCGAATACACACAACAATGCTCCCATGTCTTTTTAGTCCACCTTGTGGATAGTTTTCTAGCTCATTTCCCATTGGCTCTTTAGGTTATTAAGCAAGTATAGCTCAATTTCCTAGTACATAAAACTACATTAAGAGAGGTCATTTACCTCTTTGTTTTCCAAGTTTTCTCACTTGTTTTCTCTTGTCCTTTCTTGATTGAAAATCAGCAAGGAGATTTTATCACTTGTCAATCTTCTAACCATTACACATATAAGGGTAATGAGCATTAAGTTTAATACCCAAACTCATAGTCAAACCCTAGGTTTGCATATGTGTCTTAAAATACCAAAATTTGATGCTTACCATTTGGAATTCGAAAGAGAGCTTGGTTAAGTAGCAAGATAGGACTCCTCCTAGTCCTTTGAAGTTTGAATTAAGCTATGAAGAGAGCAAGAAAAAGCACCATTGTGAGGTGAATTTTCGGACACATACAAAAATGAGAGGAAACTTAGATTTTCTTTGGTTTTTGTTACCTTGAAACAAA
Source organism: Limonium bicolor (assembly GCA_023374045.1). NCBI lineage: Eukaryota > Viridiplantae > Streptophyta > Magnoliopsida > Caryophyllales > Plumbaginaceae > Limonium > Limonium bicolor. The sequence goes on along the minus strand of CM041777.1, from coordinate 370,711,765 downwards.
GGAGACTGACAATATGGAAGAAGATGAGCTTTTCCCCCTTCAATGGAGAATCTCCATGGCACCGAAATGAAGCTTTTGATGATTTGAAAAGATAGAAGTGAAGAGCTTGGTCTAACTAAGACAAATATGGTCTTAGAATTTGATTTGGAGCATTAATGAACATTTGGTGAGCAATTGAAGTTAGAGAAGAGAGGGGCTGTAGCAAGCTCGGTTCTGGTTGGGAGAATAGAGGAAGAACACGGTGGGAAGGCAAGGAAATGAAGAGGAGAGGTGAGAGGTCTCACTTTTGCAAGATATTTAAGCTTAAAAGCAAATAGTAACTTTACTTTATTTCTTTTTCTTTTCTTTAGTTGGATGACTAGGTTGGTGACTCCCACCTTAAAAACCGTGGCCCCTTCAATATATAACATATATATGGCCTTTGTTGACCAATTAAACAACTTATGTTGACTTATAACTTAAACTAGCACTATTTGAGCACTATTCACAAAACAAGGCACATATTTGTGAAATTTTTGATTTCCCATTGATTTAGACTTCCTAATGTGATAATAAGTAGTACACATATTAATTAAAGAGTAATGATGGTCATTTAGCCACTCAAAACTCATTTACAAGACAATTTTTCAAAAACGTGCTTTAAGGCTCCTTAAAGCACATTTTGTGTTTTAACTTGTTTTCAAGCTTGGTTTTCTTTAGTAATTGATTTAATATGTTCATTAACATAAAATAAGGTCTTGGTAAGGTTATTAGGTCTTAACCAAACTTATCCCAAGCTTAGAGCACATTTTCGCCAATATTGGCTTTAAGGTATTTATTTGTGTTTTGTTTGGTTTAATTGTCTACCAAAGTTTCCTAAGGACTTACTTATCCTTATTAAATCATAATTGAATATTACTAAGTCTTGGTAGGCTCTTTGGGTCCCAACCTAGTTCACTCCAAGCTTAGAGCATGTTTTTGCTCAAGCTGTGTCTTAGTGCTTTATTGTGTTTTACTATGGTTTAAGTTGTACACTAACGTTTCTAAGGCACTTTTTAGCCTTTACATACCATAGTTTAAATGTTTAACAACATATAAAGGTTTGGGGTATTTCAATGGCTTTCATGTTAATACCTGGATGGTAGCGTAGAGGGTAGCACCCATCGCCATCTGGATGCGAAACAACAATCCCCCCCGAAACTTCTCGACCTTCACGGTCTCTGAGTAATCAACACCGGGGATAAAGTCCAGCAGACCACATGAATCGAGCGTAGTACTCATCCACGGTCAGACTTCCCTGGGACAATGTCTCGAACTCCTGGCGCTTCTTCTGTTTGAGATGTGCTGGGTAGTACTTCCCCCTCAGTAACTCGACAAAGGCAGCCCATGAAAAGTCGGGCGTAGCCAGGTGGTGGTCCTTGACCAACCTCCACCAAGTGCTGGCTGCATCCTTCAGATGGAAAGCAGCAATGACAACCTTCTGGTTGGCAGGTACTTGTAAAGCTTCGTAGGCCTTCTCATGTTCAACTATGAATCGCTCCAAGGCTACGGGGTCTGGCTCCCCTGAATATGTAGGTGGTCGGGTCTCGCCAACTGACTTCAGCCAGTTCGTTTCCCTGGGCTGTGGCGGGTGGGCTGGTGCTCCTCCTATTTGAGTACCCAGCTGTGCAAGGACAGCAGCGATCGTCTCAGCAATTCCTGGATTCGCGGGGTCACCGCCTCCACCTCTACTAGTACCACGCCCTCTAGTTCCCCCAGACATCTGTAGTACAGTATGTCACAAAAATTCTCGGTAAATTACCGTATACAACCAATAGATATTGAATTGCCTTAGAGGCTACTATGTCACGCAATTTGCGTTACCAGACACAATATCTTTCGAAGACGAATCGTCTCGTACCTTCCAAATGTTTCCCATAATTTCCCAAGTCCTATGCTCACTATCTTAACCTATACTCGTCATCAGAGCGGTACTCCGCTCTGATACCACTTTGTAACACCCCTCTCCATAATCACGATATAATCTCTCACGTAGCAATAATAAAACGTCTCGCAGCGGAAAATAAATAACAATAATAAAACTCACTCGGGTGTCACCGGCCATGAAATACCCCAAATCTAAATAATATTATTAAATCATTATTTATTGAATATAATCCAAATATGAATCATTTCACGTACGCATGCAAACCCATGCATGAAAACGTTACGTAAAAATAGTCGTTTCTCCATAAACGCTAAAACGCCTTAGAAGCATAGGGTCAAACATGACCTTGTATGACCCTCTAATATTCAAGCCAAATGGTCATACAATTATTATATGAATACAAATATATTCCCTAAGCTAAATTCAGTCAAAACGCAAAACGCTCGGGAGTGCTCACGCCCGCTCCTTAAAGCACGAAAAGTCCGGAGGAGTGCCGAGGTGGCACGAACTCCTATAAAATTAATTCCTTGAGTTCCTAACATCATTATTAACCATTATAAAGAGAACCCACGAAGTGGTTTCTCAAAATTCAGCAAAAACCACAGGAGGATTTCTTAGCGCCCCTTTTTGGCCCGGGAGTGTCCCGATGGCCCGTAAATTATGTCACGGGTTGATATAACCCCATATAACTCAATGTAACATCTTAGTATATGTTTATTTACCATAATAAGTGTTTACAAACACTTGGAACTCATAAAAACAATTGGTTTCCCAAAATTTCCTTAGAGCACAAAAACACACCTTCGGGTGTCACGAAAACGCGTTTTACGCAATTGCCTTGTAGTTTTTGACATGCCACGAATTGGTAATATTAAATAGGGTTCAAATTACCTTCTAAATCAGTTGGTGTGACTAGTCAACAAGACTCTCTATAGGGGCCGATTTTGAGAGCAAAAACTAGTATAAAAATTGCATTAAAAGTTTGTAAAAGGCATAGAACATGGTGACTCACCTTCCCATGTGTTATATTACTTAATGTCAAAGTATGTAGGTCTCATATGACCAGCAAGCTGTCGAAATTAGGCCATGGAATAAGGCCATGTGAGCTAGAACAAAAACAAATGAGAAAAAGCAAAAAGTAGATCTAGAATTCACTTTTCTAGATTCCTTCTTTTCCATGTGACCTAACATGCTTGTCCTTGGCTCTTCAATGTCAATTAAGACACCCCATTTGACCCTTGAATTCGTGACTCTACAAGGGAGGAAGAAGACAAGCCTAACTTAGAAAAATCAAAAGAATAACTTACCTAAATTACCTTGTCTTCTAGCTCACAATTATTTCCTTTCCAACTCTTGCCTTGTCACACACCACATGCACGAAATTATGCTGGAAAGGAGGCTTTTATGGAGCCAATAAACCATGTAATAAACTAAGGAAAAGTAAAGTCATTTGACATTAAAAATTGACAAAGCAAAAATCAAATTCCAAATGCATTTTCTTACCTTATACAATTCGTGAGTCTCATTCTTCTCCTTGCCCTCTTCATCCACGAATTGGTAAGGCTCCCTAGCTCTCTCTTCTAGCTTCATCTTCTTCCTTTGAAGCTCTTAAGTCCATTAATGGAGTTTTAACTTCTATCTTCATCTTTAAGGTAATTTCCTAGCATTTCTTGTCAAACCTTGAAGCAAAACTCTTCCTAGCATATCAACAAGGGTTCGGCATCAATTAGTTATCCAAGGAGGTTGTCCTAACCAACATTAAACCAAGGAGCATCTCAAGGTTATCTTAAGGTAGTTTTCAAGCTTGAAAATCCTTAAAGCACATTTTATTGTGTAACCGATTTCAATATCTTCTAAGGCTCTTTTCTTCTTCATTTTTCATGAAGGGAAACTTGTTCATCATCCACCATTAGTGAGCCGAAATTATAAGGAGAAAAGCTTAAGGTAAATTCTTTTAAAACTACTTACAAATCTACTTAAGATCTTTATTCAAGATCTAACTCCTAACCCTAAACTCCTTCACCACTTGTATATAACCGAAGTGGAGCATCAAAATTCTTCCCTTGGAGAAAGCTTGGAGATTCAAGAGGAGTTCAAGCACTTTAACCACCTTTGTTAAGAAGTAAGTTTACTAGTAAATCTTTATGTTATAAGCTTTGTTAAGCTTCTAAAAATTATACAAAAATTATGTACATCTCCTAGGTTTATTAAGACCGAAACTATATGGTATTATATGCCAAAAATACAATCTATAACTTATATAGAAAATATTTACCTTAAGACACATTTTTGTGTCACAAAATTTAGTTATGTCACATATTAATTCAAGCCGAATTATCAAGGGCAAAAATGCTTATTTTTTAGCTAAGAATCTATATAAGACATTACAATAATTTTTACATGAGTTATATAACTCCTATGAATTTATGTATAATTATTATGACATATAAGTCCACTTTTATATACTATATGGTCACCAAATAAATATGGCCGAATGTACTAATTGATAAATAGGTATTAATGACCTACTTAGGTATATAAACTTATATCACAAAGTTTGGTGAGCTAAAAATATTTCATTAGTGCTTATGGCTAATTAATTAAGTTAAGTGGCTTAAATGTAATTTTTTTACAAAATTAGTGTAGTATATATTGTGAAAGCCGGGAGCTAAAGGGGTATTTGGTGAAATTATAATATAATATAAGTTAGGAATTAAGTTTATGAATTTTAGATAATTTAAACAAGTGTTAAAATAACATTTTATTAAGTTTTGGGCTATTATGTAATTTATAAAAGTTGTTATGAAAGTTTAGAACATAAAAAGGGCGAACTCATAATTTAAGATATTATTAGGCTCACCTTTGAAATTTTGAGGAATTATATATTTAGACTTTAGTTTATAAGTCATTAAGAAGTTATTATAAAGTTTTGGGATGAAAATGTAATTAGGAAAGATAAATGACAAAGCCGAATTACTTTGGGGTTAGTTTGGTAATTTAAGAATTTATATATATATATTCGGCATTTACGGAGAATTAAAATTATATAGTTTACAAGTTAGTAATTATGTTTTGTGCTAATAAATATATTGAAAGTATTGAAATATATGTAGATTTTTTGGGCTAAGATGTAATTCTGAAAGTTATAATATATATAAGTTATGTCCAAAAGATTAGTGGTAGTTTTGTAATTTAATTAGATGAGGAATTAAAACTATGTTATATAAGAGATTAGAATTTAAGTGTAAGGTTTATGAATTAATGTGGTTGTTTTGTAAATAACCGAAATACAAGTTTAAGAATTTAGATTTAAATAAATATAGGTCCTATATGGATATTTGGAGGATTTAGAAGAAAGAATTTTGATTAAAGGAATTATGGAATTAAAACTATGACTTATATAGTTATAAGGAATTAAAAGTAACCAATGATTATTACTTTTGGTTAAAGAAGGAATAATGAAAGTTATAAGAATATTATGTCATAGTAAGACATTTAAATATAGTTAAGAAAATTAAGTTGTTATGTCACTTAGACAATTAAAATAAACAACAAATATAGTACATGAATATATGAATACATATATGTACATTAAAGGATTTATAAATAAATCAAAAAGGAATAACAAATAAGTTATACATTAAATCATGAGGTAATTAAAAAGAAATAAACCTCACATGAAATAACAACTACGAGATTTGTTGAACGATCCAATAGAATTATTATATAAGGGTAACATAAATTAACCCTCTCAGTTAATCCTATTCTAGGACTTTGTTTGACCGGACGTTGACCAGGGTATAATCAACTCCAACCTACGGTGAACGGTATGGGATTCTTGCAACCTGTTTTCTACCACCGGATTACACCGGCTTGTGTGCTATCTGTTGTTTGAAATAACGACCAAGATAATTAATGTAAAATGTTGTTTTACTCTTGTGCACTGTTGTATTATTTTATGTGTGTGATTATTGCTGACTACAACGTGTATGTCCCACGCATACAAACACTACTATACCAGTGGGTTAAATACCTGCGCTTCAGTATACCGAGGACTTGTACTCAAGTCTCTCACTAACTTCACTTTATAACAAACGTCATTATCCTAAACGTGATAATTGACATTATACATTGGGTTCTTGTCAACATCTTTATATGACACCTAACAATTCTATACTTCGAGAATGAGGAGCCCAATTGGATCTGGCCATGCATGCTACAGGAGTTGTACCTGTCTCAGGTCGTCTCCTACTACGTCGCGACGGAACATTCAGTTGGGAGGAAGACTCTATTCCTCCCGGGATTCAAATGCCCATCAGTTCAGTTTGAGGAAGATTTCATTCCTCTAGTGGGATTCATTTTCCCACGCCTCTCAGTTCAGGGTTTAACTACGTTATCTCCTGGGGTTTTTATACCCAACCTTTCTCTATAACGAGGTCACTATACCTCCACTATATTGATATACTTTTATACATCTGTCAGTCCCACTGTGTGGACCCGACAGCTATCAGACATTTCAGTTCAGCTAACTTGACCTTCTGTGTCTTGTTCTATGTGACATTATTGTCCTTGTAGGGATACTTGTTATTATCAGACTATGCTTGTTTACAGCTTTATAAAAATGAACTGCATGTGTTCGACAAAGTAGTTGGTGTGGCCCGGTAGACGATGGGCTGCACGTTTACCATACCAGCATTGTTTGCTGAGCCCCTTTGGGGGCACCCCCATTTTTCAGGTACCTGAAGTTGAGAAGATTACCACACCGAGTGTAGGTGGGGTAGATTCAAGCTATGGGAGTCTCCTATTAGTTATTTGTTTTCTTAGGTATTTTACATTAGAGTTTGATTCCTAGTATCTCGGATTGTATTCGTATTCAGACCGTGACTTTTGGAGATTGTATTTGGATTTAGCCTTGTTGGTCACAAGGGTGGCCAACGGCATTGTAATACCGCCCGGTTGTTGTATTTATTCCGCTGCAGTTGTATTTTATTTGGGAGTGATCGCCGTTCAGTTTATTGGATTTCGGGTTGGGGTGTTACAGGCCATTACTCGCCCATGCAAGTAACGAAGCCAAACTACATCCAACTTCCAGCATAAACAAACTACTAACCGCCGTGATAACGAGAAACTCCTATACATCACACTAGTCCATAAATCATAAACATCGACAAGTGAGCGTCTACCCAAACCTGAATATACATAACCTTACCATAATACCATTCACCATCTCTCATTGCTAAACCAAACAAACTCCATGTGCGGTAATTAAAGTAAACTCTAATTACCCTGTTCCCGCACTTCGGCTCCGGCGATAATCAACAACCTGCATGAGTGTAGTATCAGCGATAGACGCTGAGTATGCCGGGCCTGGACCCTAATGGTCACTTGTCATTTTAACCATCTTATTATTAGATTGGTTTCATGCTTTACCATTTTACAGTTATAATCAATACTGTAATATAAATGCACAATATACATAATCACCCATCCAAATATCCACAAACATTCATTTAATACCTCATACAACATTTATATATCGAACGTATCGAGTAAAAAAAATATAATGTACAATGTACAATCGCCGTAGCGTATGCCATCCTTTATTACTCAAATTTAATTTGGCCTTCAAGGCCCCATCCATATGTACAATGTACATTCGCCGTAGCGTACAGTTTCCATATTTAATTTACCTTAGCCTTGTAGGCTCCATCCAACCATGTTTAATTATTAATACCAGTAGGGCGTCATGTTAGGACAACCCTATAACCTCACCATGGACAGTAGTCCTCCCGTACACACAAAGGTGCTCATTTCGCCAGAGGTCCGGAGGCCCCTGACTCTCTTATGTCTCGTAAGACGTCCATATAAAGGTCGTAGCCACCTGACCCACGATCCAGTTTGGGCTCGTTGGGTATAACCTGGAGCGGAATCCAATTAGGAAACCCCTCAGTGATCACAAATGCGCAACCAAGTAGTTCGTAAACTACCGGGATTCCTCACCTCATCTCAACTCAACTCATACCATCTCTCTCTCATAATGTGTAAGATATGCTCTTAGTCTTATGGAGAATATAATTTTTAATTAGCTGCCCAATGGGTCTCACGCATACCTAGAAGTAATCTAGGTTATATTCATGTTCGAGATCCATGCTCTAGAGACCGACAATGTCGTGACTCGTACCTGAGTGTTTTACTTAGGTTACCTTATACTTAATATTAATACTATGGTATTATATCAAGTAACCGTCATGTTCATCACATTAACGTATATGTATGTTTATATAAGTCGATCTATAGTCGACATAGTGTTAGTCCCGTAGGACGCTCGTGCATAATAAATAATGCAGTAACACTTAATCACAAATATGTATCCATACACATAACACACAAGTTATCAACCAAATCCAAGCCCAAGGAGCATCCTTAGGACAACTCGGATCAAACCTCTTTACATACCGTTCACCAAGACCTAGGATGCGCAGTGTAGTCCACTAGCTCGCCAAGCGTCCTTGTCTGAAGTATGATCTAAACGGTAATAAACTATAAGTCAGTCTCCATGACTAACTACATCCGGTATTTCCGAATAATAAGTAACCCCGACAGTTCATCCCCGTTTTCTACCGTTGTTTGTTACGGATTTCTCTAAACCGGTCGGCTTCTTTGTTACTTTAAAACGGTCGGTTATGTCAAAATATTTCAACTGTTAAGTTTAGTTCATTATATTTATTTTAATCTTATCCACCATCTAGTTTAGGTACATAACCTATAGTTGCATGTATGCATGCATGATGTATTATATTATTTTTTTTGTATTGTATCATTTATTATATTGTATCATTCTCCCACCATCCATTATAATACAATGTATTATATAACCCATTTATCTTTAGCAATTAATATTTGCATCCAAAATTCATAACTTATAGTTCGTAACTATATTTTTTAAATAACCACCACCATTAAATCATATGATTCCAACCAAGTATATATCCACCTTATATACATTATTCTTGTGTTTGTATATATTACCACGTAGGTAATTCCCATGAGTTTAATAAACTCTTATATTTTATGTTACTTTTTATCATCTTTTATTAGATGATTGTTCCCATTAGTTGTATTTTATTATACAACTTATATTAAGATTATTATCCTAACATGAGTAACATTTTATGTTTTATATTTACAACTCCTAAGGTTTAAATCAATACACACCTTAGTTTATAAATCTTATTTATTTATAGTTTGTCACATTATTCTATGTGAATATCCTTACTCATATTAATTCCACCTAAACCATGTAATTGTTATAACATTTATAACATTATAGACCTTAGTCCTAAAATTCATTTTCCAACCTTATTATTTTCGGTACAGCACCATAGCTTATTTAAATTCTATTGACCACATAACATCATGTAATGTTATACCATATGCTAATATCATTTGATATGAAATTTTTATTTCCTTTAACTTATAACCTATAGTTTTTATAAAAACTATTATATATTGCCTCATAGGCATATATATTAAACCTTATACTTTTCATAACCATAGTTTCCTTTATTTATAAAATCACCCCATATTTATATCCATGTTATATATACCATTTAATATAACATTTCTAACTTATAAAAGAGTATAACCTATGGTTATTTTTTGTAATTCGAACAGCCCTTGTGCTATTCTATAATTGCCATTTCGCCCTATTTTAACATATAGTTTAATAATTCATTAAAACTATATATTATACATATATCTTATTAGATACCCTTACATAATTCTAAAATACCAAATTTCTCCAAAGGGGTTAAATATCCTTATTAACCCATATGTTTTCGGTATTTTATAATTCCACCATCTATATTTCTCCAAAGTGTCATAATGACATAATAACTATATATATACATATATAGTATATTCTAATTCCAAAATCAACCCAACAAATTCCTAAAAATTCCTAATAGCCCATTGGGTGTTTAAAATACCATTGTACACCCTTAATTTTTCGGTAATAACGTATTTACCACATATGTTATAAAAATATTACCATAAGATGCTTATCTTATTATGAAACCTGAAATAAGTTATTTAACTTATCTAATTTGATCAAAACCTACCATATGGTCAAGGTTGACCTCCTTAAATTTCCTTGACCATTAATTCCTACTAATTACGGTTTGAACCCCTAAGTTTCCAAAATTCACCATTTAACCCCAAAACTTAATAAAATCTTATAAACTTTATTTAACCTCTTATTTTCGGCTTAATTATTATACAGCCCAAAATTTAATTTAATTTCACTTTAACCCTTATAATATGCGGTAATGCATATATACCACTTAAACTTAATTAAAAGCATATAAATGCATAAATAAAATGGCCTAAAGTACATGGCCTTATTACAAACATTTGCTCACAAAATAAATTACACATAAATGTCTCAAAATTGCTCATAAATCTCGGCCTCACACATCTTTTCTTTTAATTACCAAACTTCCACATAATGTCTTAAATTTGACAATTATGCTTGTTTAATTAGTTATAAAATTTATTAAACCATTCCTTAATCATTTTAAGGTCAAACATGACCATGTCACCATGTTCCCTCACGGCAATTTAATTAGAAATAGCTTTAGAACATATTAACTTAACAAGGTTAATGTTTAAGTGATTTATACCTTGATTTAGCTTAGGTAAAGCCTTGTTTAGATTCGGCCACCTTAAGGAGAATTTCTCCACAGCTTGATTTACTTGTCTTCATGTAGAAAACAAGACATGATTAAACTCCAAACATGAGCTAACCATGAGAAGTAATTAAGTCATGAAAATCATGAATTTTTACCTTAGATATTCAAGCTGTTGTAGATCTATCTCGGCCCTATTTTTCCAGTAAAGAAAGAGTATCAAAACACTCTTAAAAACAAGGCACAAAACCGTGGGTAATTATCTTGGAAGATGGCTAAGTTTTACCTTGTTTAAGATGCCAAAAATGGTGTTTTTGGCTTGGATCTAGATACTCCGTGTAGATCTTGGTATACCAACTGAATCCATATGAAAAGGAGAAGAAAATAAGGCTAGGGAACCAAGGTTTACAACCGAAATTCACAAGGAAGAAGAGATATGTGCTTAGAGCACATTTTTACCTTAAATGGTCAAGACTTGAACTTTCCTCCTTAGATCTTGTTATGAACGAGAATGAACCTTCCTTTAACCTCCAAAACCCTCTACATAAATGTATAGAAATGGTTTGAGTCTAGATCAATGGAAAAAGGAAAGAAAGATGAAGAAAATGGACATTTTTATGCCTAAGGAGCTTACCTAGAGCAAGAGCTCTCATCAATGGAGTTGGAACACTTACCTACGGTCAAGGAGGAGCCAAAGAGAGGGTTGGCAAGGAGTCCCACGGCTGGAATGGGACTAATGGAGAAGGTAGCTAGTTTTGCCTTAAAACACATTTTTTGCTTATTTTATGTTCTTTAATGATTGATGACTCATACTGATTGATTGTAGTTGATTATTGGAGGCTTAATCGGTGGAGAAAAGAACAAGGCAGCCGGCCATGATAGGAGAAAGGTGGGTGAATAATTTGTACCAATTTGATTCAAAAATGAAGTAATATGTACTTTAATCAATAAGTGTAAGGTGACTCATCACTCTTGTCTTGTTAGCCTTGGAATCAACCGTATAATGAGGAGGAAGAGAGGCTTCAAATCGGCTGGCTCACATGGGTAAGCAAGTGGTAAGCAACTTTTGTGTTTTAATATGTTAAAGTTTGCTTTTCCTTATTATGCAAAAAGTAATGGGGTATATTTAATTGTCACATGGAAATTGTCTCATGTCTGTTAGGAGACTTAATGAACCGATTTTAAGAGGTCCAATTCGTGGTCAATGGTCAACATTGACCAACTTAGTCAATGTTGACCCAAAGGGCCCCCTCTTAGGGTTTTATTAATATTTTAATATTAATTTGTTAAAATTTGTAAATTCTTGGAATAAATTCCTAATATGATATATAATGATATATTATCATATTTAAGGATAATTATACCTTTTAGCCCATTTAAAACCAATTTAGAAGGCAATTACACAAAAATGTGCTTTAAGGAGTTTTAGTGCACATTTTGTGTCTCAAGGAGTTTCTGAGCTTGGTTTTCTTTGACAACGGTTTTGTTGTGTTCCTTACATGATATTTGATCATGGTATCCAATTTTATATCATTTAGAGGTCATTAGACCTTTAAGGTTTCTTAGAGCACATTTTTGCCCTTCTGACCTTGAAGCATGTAAATGGTTTTTATTTGTGTTGGAGTGTTTTCTAACAATTGTAATATGTTTAGTAATGTGTTAATAAGCTTAGGACAAATTTTTAGGTCCTAAGAAGTTCATTTGGGTATTTATTTACCCTAAACAGTCAAAGGGTGCAACATCTTGTTTTGTGTTGACCACTGTTGTTCTCAGTTGACTTTTAGGGCATGTTTAGGCATTAATTAATGTGATTAAATATTTAATCCATGTTTTATTAGTTTGGGGTATTTCATAGACATAGCGGAGATAATCTGAGTCGAAGGCTCCCTGGGCCTCTAGCGGTATGAAATGGTAACCCCAGTCGAACTCCGAAGAAGCAGTCGATGCTCGGCACATAGGATGCGACCCTTTTACCGCTCCAACCAGTTCATCCCCACAATAACATCAAATCCGAGTCCTTCAAACTCTATCATGTCGATCGGAAACTCTTCATCCCTGATTCGTACAATAGCATCTCGATAACAGCGGGTACACTTGATCCGCTCTTTCGACGGGAGAGTGACTAGGAAGTCAGGCATCTCTTCACCGTCTAACCCCAGCCTCTTCGCAAATGAAAGCGAAACAAACGTGTGTGAGGCTCCAGAGTCGAACAAGATCGATGCGTCCACACCATTAACTGGAAAGGTACTGGTGAGGATAGTGCCGCTTCTGTCGGCTTCTGCCTCATTACACACTCCCAGTATACCTCCCTTCCCGAGTGCACAGCCTAATTCAGTTCACAAACTCATAAGTACACAGTAACAACACGGCTGACATACTCCAAAACAACATCTCTTTATTCATTAACATACTCTTACACATAAGTTGGTTTACACTGTCAACATAGCTAATACACATGTAACATCCTTAACATACAACTGGTTTCACCATTACATGGTTACACAAGGCCTTAGAACTGCCAAAATGTCAAATTAAACGTCCAGGTTTCATGTGTGCGGTATTAATTACTATCGATGGTGCGGTATTCAGTTTGATCTTCTGATACCATGATATAGCATCCTCGACTGCCCACCCGTGATTAATACATCTCCTGAATTCAACACTATCTTCTTTGCGAGATCAGCATGCTTCTGCTCGCATACACAAAACACTGCGATATCACCAATGGACCAAGACACCACGGGTACTCCCTTACTCAGAGACTCGGGTGTTTCGTCCTTATCCTGGTGTAAACCTAACCGTCCACCTTTCTGGTAGAAGTTCACAATACATAAATCTGCCTTAACACTCGGAATTGGATCCGATTCAACTTGCTGAGCAATTCCCACGGCGTGGTTAATGACCGCAAGAACTCCTCAGGTATCCTCGGTACTGTTGCTCCGTCTTCCACTCGTTCGTCCTGATATGTCATGGTGTAAGGGTTCCAGTCCTTACCCATGCACATCATCTTCAATTTCATCTTCGATCCACTCGGGTACACCGGTGTGTAGAAACCTCCAGGTGCTGCCCCCGTTTGACGCATCGTTGGATGATGATGTGGATTTGTGCTTGGTGTCAGGTATCCATTTAATAATACCATACCTGGCTGGATATACCTGACATTGCTCTATCGAGAATTCGGTGATGTTTATGGTGGTTTCTTCGGGGTTTGATGTGGGAGGGATTGGTTAACAAATATTGAAGGTTCCTAAGGTTTAAAATTATCTAATTTAGGTAAATTATACATTATACTTAAATTTCAACTCATATGGTTGTTCATTTAGACTTGCTAACACTCATGCATGAAATGCGGTAAGCATTCAATTACTTCACTCAACGGTTTTAGTAGTACCTGGTCTAGAAGAGGGTTCAGCAGCCTCAGACCGGTCTACCACATTCAGGGCGGCCTTGCTAGCTCCCGACCCCTTCCCCTTCTGGGAGTTCATGTTCCCTTATCTGAGGATAGCTGGTTAGTCGCTTTCGGGCCTTCGGTGGTTGTGACGGCCTTACCCTTATTGCCCCTTAGGCCTGTAGTTTCTGCCGTTGGGGTTCTGGTAGCACTCGTAGTCGCGGTGCCCCATCTTCTTGCAGTAGCGACACTGCACATCATTTCTCTTGCAGTCCTTACCGGGTGGTCTCCGTTGCACCACTTGCAGTAGTAGTGGCGATCGGATCCAGAACCCGTGCTAGCTGCTATACTATTACACCATCAATACACACTTCACAACATAACAACACACATCTGAACTTTGGTGCATGGAATTAGTATTAGTAGTTACCCTTGGGCGGGTGAGAGCGTAGGGGCTTTTCCACATAGGCATACGTGAGCTGCAGTGGCCTCAGCAGTGGTGGTCTGGGCTTGGCCTTTGCCACCCTGTTGCTGGCCCTTCTGGGACTAGGGGTAAGGTTTCTTCTTTCCTCCCCCGTACCCTTGCGTGACTTGGCTCTCGCTGAAGCCTTGCGCTTGTGCGCATTCTCCTCGTCCCTCAAACGGACAGCGATCTCTACTATAGCAGCGGCATGATAGCACTCCTATTATTTAGGGTGTTAGTTATGCCCCGCAATCAACTCACAATCACATTCTCACATCATACATACTTATTCACATCACACTATAGTTCAATTACCTGCAAGGTAGTATATCCTATTGGCCCCATCCGTAGCGTAGGCGGTAGCTGAGTCCGTTGTAGAAACAATTTACCAGGATCTAGTCTGAGTAAACCAGATCTGGTAGCAGGTGGATAAGGTCGATGAAGGCGGTATAGTACTCGTCTACCGACATCTTGTCCCATATCTCAGGTGTCCAGCTCAAGGCGCTAGCCTCTTGTACATGTATCGGGTAGTACTTGGCTCGCAGCAGAGTCGTGTACTCCCTTCACTCAAAAGCAGGGTCAGCAACCGGTAACACCCCTACTACGCACATAACTTTACTTGGAATCGCAGCGGAAAATAAACAACTAACAGTAACTAAACGATTGGTGCTACAATGCCGTCAACCACCCACGTGGCTAACAAGGCTGAATAAATACAATTGTACCGGTCTGATGATCAGACTCCCGAGCATAGAACTAATAACCATATATATACATCAACATAATACCGAGTGTTTACATAAATCCTTCACTGTATACGTCACTGTAAACCATCATAAACAAGTATTAATACGCCACGGGAGCACAGGCGCATCCCGGGCAACATCCAAAAGTACTCCAAAAGTAACTACACCCTAGGATCTAGAGCCACTCCGCTTCTTCGATCCTCATCCTGCAGTAAAAGAAATATGGATCCCCCGAGGGGGTCAGCAACCCTTGGCTGGCATGGTTAACGCGCAGCCCATCGACTACCGGAATGCGCGCAACTATTTGTCATGATGACATGGTATTTATTTTAAAACACACACTCATACATATATAACATAACATGGGTATTGTACACATCATAACACACATCACAAACATACAATTCCTTTTAGGAAGAGAACCAACACAATTAGTCCCCATTGAGAGCCTAGAGAATGTTGCCACGCTCATACTTAGCTCGTTACATAACTCGTTACCGTCCGGTTAGATTGAACGGTTAACTTAACACAAGGTGCCTCGGATATAGTGATCCAAGCACACCGAAATAACACATAGTATGCCCCTGTGGCCCGACGTGAGTCAGTAAAATAGCCTTGGTTAAGCTAAAGGGAAGGTTAGAAACCAAATTGGAAACTTAACCATAACATACAGAGAGAATCGAACCGGTTATGACATCGACTCCCATACTCACACGCGTGGCCGGAACAGACCGGACTCCTCACTTCCCCCGTTAGCCCTTGTTAGTAGTTCATCATTGAACTCAACAAACAATCCACATAATAGGTCAAGTCTTGTTAGACACACACAAGGGAAGAGAGAGTCATACTTAACAACATAATAATATTTAACAACTGTAAACTCTTTACATGGTTTAATCTTACAAAGTCATAAACACACAGAAAACAAACAACACACAAGCCGGTGTAAACCGGTAGGCAACAGACTGCAAGAAAACCATACCTTGGTCCTTGCCTCGACTGATTTCCACCTTGCGAGAATCCTAAACACATTAGTAACGTCGGTTAATTATTTATTTTACTTCAAACTTACTAAGTATTTAACATGATTGTATGACATGTTTTAATGTCTATCTTACCCTAGGTTACCTTCATTATACACCCTAGGGTTAACTACATAAGTCACATTCTTTTCTGTTTTTTTTTTTACAAGTTTGGTCCGACCGGACTTGCCGACCGGACTGTCCATGTCCGGTCGATTCCAGAGAGTTTTCCCTCTTCGGAAATTTAGCCCGACCGGACTTGCAAGTCCGGTCCTATGTCCGGTCGATTCCAGTAACTCAATCCGTACACCAATTACAGGTCCGACCGACCTTGCAAGTCCGGTCCCAAGGTCGGTCCATTCCAGAAGCCAATTCTCGCAGGGTAAACTGGGCCGACCGAACTTGCAAGTCCGGTCGCAAGTCCGGTCTGCCCCAAATCTTTGTTTTCCTTTTTACATTCAACTCCAAACTTCACCCATATAACCTAGTACCCCCTAACCTCATTTGGGCACTTCAAACACAAAAAGACATCCTTAAACACACATAAAACTCATTTTCTAATTCCTTAAGCCTTTACTTATTTCTTCACAAAATTCCTAACACTTACAATATTTTCTCCTAGTTTTTCAAGTGGTGTTTCATACCTAGATAACTACTATCCCAAAATGCTTTCTCCTTATTTTTAACATCATCTCCCAAGCATCATCTCTCACAACTAACTCCTTATATCCATCTTAAAATTCTTTTCCAAGTTTACACTTTCTCCTTATTACCAAAGTTTGCCTAAGTATTTACCTAAGTCCCTAAGTGGCTTTGGTACTTACTAGAACCTCAAGATCATGTCTAAGTCCTTATTACACTCTAGAGTACTTCCTAGTTCATCAAAATTCTTTTAAAACATCATGAACTCCTTATTCATTTCTACATTTTCTAACTCACCAAACCTTATGTAAACACTTAGAACTTCTTACTCTTACCTAAATTTTGACATGGATTCCCTAGAACATTACTAAGCCTAAACACTTTTTTCTCCATTAAACACACAAAAACATCTAGAACACTTTCTTACACAACTTCACCAAATTCACACTACATCACAATATAGTGCATAACTTAAATTGCATGGCACTTAGGCCCTTAAAATGCATGGCTCTTAGGCCCTTAAAAGCTTAAATCATAAACACTGAATTTCCACAATATATATGCCTTTAACCTGCGAATACATCAACAACACATATGTATTTACTAGTCTCTTGAGAACACTTTACTAGGTCATTCACCATTTGCTCTTTAGGTAGTTTAATAAGCAATTATAGGCTCATTTCTCCTAAGGCATTAAACAACATTAAGTTAGTAGATTTACCTCTTTTTCCAAAACACTTCCTTCTTGTTTCCTTACAAAACCGTATGGTATTTTGATTCCTTGTCAAGTTCTAGACAATATACAAACATTATAATGAGTATTCAAGCTATAAGCTTCATCTCATTGTAAACCCTTTTTACATTGTTTCAAAAACATTAATGTAGTTGTTTTACCTTGATCTTTGAAGAGAGTTTGAATATATAACAAGAGAGGACTCCACCTAGTCCATGAAGAGTTGAAATGAAGCTAGAACAAAGTCACACAAAGAGCTATATCAATGTGTATTTTCGGTCAAGGTAAGAACATGGAGGAAACATGATTTTTCTTTGAGATTCCTTACCTAGAAGCAAAGGAGATCAACAATATGTCAAAATACAAGCTCAAGCTCCTTCAATGGTGGAACACCTTGGCACCGAAATGGGGCTCTTGGAGTTTTGAGAAGATAGGAATGAAGAGCTTGATGAGAGGAAGAGATTGGTGGTCTTTGTTTTTGATTTGGACAAGTGAGCAAGATTTAACAAGAGGTCAAAGTGGGAGTTCTAATGGTGGTAGTGGTATTACCGAGAGAGAGCAAAGAAGAGAGGAGAAGAAGAAGATGGTGTTTGGAAACCGTGGGAATGAAGGAAAGAAATGAGAATGAGATAGGATTTGCTTTTAAGAAGATATTTATGCTTATAAAGTAAAAAGTAAGTTTACTTAGTTTTCTTTACTTACTTATTTTATCAACTAAGAGTGGTGAGTCACACACTTAGAAAACCGGCCCCCTTTATTAGTGTGAGGGTGTTTTAGTCTTTGTTTGTCAATTTAATTACTTAATACAACATATGTTATAAACTAGCTTATAAAAAGCACTATTCACCTAAACAAGGCACTTAGAAGTGAAATTTTTGATTTCCCATTATAATATAGCACCCAAATGTGATACTATATAGTACACATATATATTTAAGAGTAATGATGGACATTTAGCCATTCAAAACTCATTTACAAGACAATTTTTCAAAAATGTGCTTTAAGACTCCTTAAAGCACATTTTGTGTTTAAACTTGTTTTCAAGCTTGGTTTTCTTTGGTAATTGGTTTAATATGTTCATTAGTGTATAAATGAGGTCTTGGTAAGCTCATTAGGTCTTAACCAAGTTTATCCCAAGCTTAGAGCACATTTTGGCTCTTATTGACTTTAAAGCACATTTTGTGTTTTCTTTAGTTTAAATTTGTTTACTAAGGTTTCTAAGACTCTTTTTAGTCTTATTACACCATATTTAGGTGTTTAAACAACATAACTAGGTTTGGGGTATTTCAATCTACCCCCCTTAAAAGAACTTTGTCCCCAAAGTTCATACTTCCACATAACTTAAACATTAGAACATGAGAACACATATCAACAACACTTCTATATCACATTAACAACATCTTACATCATATCGGACACATGGTCCAAACAACAAAACATCACAACATCATTCAGACTCAGCGGTCTGTAACATTAAACATGACAACACAACACAGACAATGTATTCAAATACATGTCATACACATAACCGAAACGGCTCTACCCCCCTTAAATAGGGGTACGCCCCGTACCCTATACATACAAACACTAAGAAGTAAACAACGATGGGTACTTCGCCTTCATCTTATCTTCCAGCTCCCAAGTGGCCTCCTCAACGTCCTGGTTAGACCAGAGAACCTTCACCAGTCTCACAGACTTATGGCGAGTGTCTCGAGTCTTAGTGTCCAGAATCCGTACCGGAGTCTCCACTGATCGCATGGTCGGCTCTAAAGTTAGCCTTTCAGGCTGAAGCACATGAGACGGATGAGACATATACTTCTTCAACTGGGACACATGAAATACATCATGTACCTTGCCCAGCTCGGCGGGTAAGTCAAGTCTATAAGCTACCGGGCCGATCCGCTCCGTCACAACATAAGGCCCCACATATTTTGGGCTCAACTTGCCTTTCTGGCCAAAACGAAACACTCCCTTCATGGGGGATACTCTCAAAAATACCTGATCGCCCACGGCGAACTCCACAAGGTCACGTCGGCGCACATCTGCGTACGACTTCTGTCTACCTGAGCGGCTGTCATATTATCCCGATCTGGCGAACTTCTGCTGAACTTGCTCAAGATACTCTGGTCCTATAATGACCGTCTCACTCGACTCATCCTAAAACTAATGGCGTGCGGCATGGTCTACCGTACAATGCCTGGAAGGGAGACATCTTGATCGATGCATGATAACTGTTGTTGTAGCTAAACTCGATCAGATGTAACTTATCAATCCAGCTGGTCTGAAAGTCAAGTGCACATGCACGTAGCATATCCTCAAGTGTCTGTATAGTGCGCTCACTCTGACCATCGGTCTGTGTGGTGAAACGCCGTACTCAACTTCAGTTCAGTACCCAATGCCTCTCGTGTAGACTTCCAATATCTGGATAAGAATCTGGTATCTCTCAGATACAATCGTCTTTGGTACACCATGATGTCTTACAATTCTTTATCGAATAGTTCTGCCAACCTTGCCACTTTCCAGGTGTCCTTCATCGGAATGAATCGGGCCACCTTGGTCAGTCGGTCAACTACAACCCAAATCATATTCAGACCTCCCCTTGTAGGCGGAAGCCCTACCACGAAGTCCATATATGTCATGGAACTTCCACTCCGGCACTGGCATTGGCTGCACCATACCACCAGGCCGTCGGTGCTCAAACTTGACCTTCTGACAAGTGAGACACCTCAACACATAGTCATTTACATCCTTTTTCATTCCAGCCCACCAGAAGTATCTTTTCATACCTTTATACATCTTTGAAGCTCCGGGGTGAATCGAAGTAGTAGAACAGTGGGATTCACTCAATATGCGCTCCTTCAGCTCAGCGCTACTCCTAGGTATACACAACCGGCCATTAAGCCTAATCAGGTCATCATCGTGGAGTCTGAAGTCGTACTTCTGACCCTCGAATGTGCCATCAATAAGCTTCTGCCTAATCTCCACCATATACTGATCCGTCATCTGAGCACTCCGCACCTCTTCAACCAAGCCAGTATGAGAGACTAGCGAATGGAGAGAGTGTGCTCGGCGACTCAATGCGTCAGCTACCACATTTGCCTTACCCCCTTGTACTGTAAATTGATGTCATAATCATTCAGAACTCAACCCACCTTCTTTGCCTCATGTTCAACTCCTTCTGAGTGAACAAGTACTTTAAACTCTTGTGGTCAGAATAAATCGTCACATACCCCATACAAGTGATGTCGCCATATCTTCAGTGCGAAGACAATGGCCCCCAATTCTAAATCGTGGGTAGGGTAGTTTCCTCATGCTTCTTCAGCTGTCGGGAGGCGTAAGCTACGACCTTCCCGTGTTGCATCAACACACAACCCATACCCTGCCTGATGCGTCGCAATAGACCTCAAAACCATCTGGACCGTCTGGTAAGTCAGGACCGGTGCAGATGTCAGAGCATCCTTGAGACTCGCGAAAGAACTCTCACAGTCGACTGTCCACTCGAATGGTGCATCCTTCTTCATCAAGGAAGTCATCGGCTTCGAGACACTGGAGAAGTTCTTCACAAATCTCCTATAATAACCTGCCAGACCGAGGAAGCTCCTGATGTCGGTAACTGTCTTCGGCCTAGGCCAGGTGCGCACTGCATCTATCTTTGCCGGATCAACAGCGATCCCGGCCTCAGAAATCACATGTCCAAGGAATGATACTTGGTTCAACCAAAATTCACACTTAGAAAAACTTAGCATACAGCTGATTCTTCTCAATGTCTGCAATACATCTCTCAGGTGGCTCTCATGCTCACCTTTCGATTTCGAATACACAAGTATGTCATCGATGAAGACTACCACTGATTTGTCCAACTGATCTTGGAACAAACGGTTCATTAAGTCCATGAACTTTGCTGGTGCATTTGACAAGCCAAACGGCATAACTGTGAACTCATAATGCCCATACCTAGTTCTGAAAGCTGTCTTTTCGATATCACTGTCACGGATGGCAATCTGGTGGTATCCGGAACGTAGGTCTATCTTGGAGAATACTGATGCTCCCCTCAGCTGATCAAATAGATCGTCGATGCGTGGTAAGGGGTAACGGTTCTTCACCGTAACAGCATTCAGCTCCCGATAATCAATACATAGGCGGAGGCTACCGTCCTTCTTCTTCACGAAGAGGACCGGCGCTCCCCATGGTGAAACACTGGGGCGGATAAAGCCCTTGTCGAGTAGGTCTCTCAGCTGCTCCTTGAGCTATGTCATCTCTGCTGGAGCCATACGGTAAGGTGCTTTTGCAATGGGTCCGGTGCCCGGAACTAGATCAATCTCAAACTCAACCTCTCGTGCTGGCGGCATGCCCGGCAGTTCCTTAGGAAATACATCAGGAAACTCCGACACTACCGGCACATCTGGGCTAAACTCAGGGTCTCTCTATGTCCTGGACATAGAGAGGTATACATCATTCCCTCGTCGTAACTCGTGATACATAGCCATGGCGGTGATGATCTGAGTCGAAGGCTCTCTGGGCCTCTGGCGGTAAGATATGGTAACCCCAGATGGACTCCGAAGGAGCAGTCGATGCTCGGCACACAGGATTTCTGCCCTTGTGCCGCTCCAACCAGTTCATCCCGACAATCACATCAAACCCAATCCGTCGAACTCTATCAAGTCGATCGGAAACTCTTCACACCTGATTCGAACAATAGCACCTCGGTAGTAACGGGTACATCTGATCCGCTCTTTTGACGGGAGAGTGACCACGAAGTCTGGCATCTCTTCACCGTCTAGCCCCAACCTCTTCGCAAATGCTAGCGAATAAATGTGTGTGAGGCTCCAGAGTCGAACAAGATCGATGCATCCACGCCATTCACTGGAAAGGTACCGGTGAGGATTGTGCCGCTCTTGCCGGCTTCTGCCTTATTGCAGACACTCAGTATACCTCCCGTTCCGAGTGCACAGCCTAATTCATTGGCAAACTAATAAGTATTGGGTAACAACACGGTTTATATGCTTCAAACAACTCCACTTTATTCATTTAACACTTTTTACAACATTCATTGGCTTATACTGTCGCCATGATTCACACTTACAACATCCTTAATACATACTGGTTTGTCACATAATTATACAAGGCTTAAAACTGTCTAAAGGTCAAATTCAAACGTCCGGGTTTCATGTGTGTGGCATTGATCACTGCCGACGGTGCGGTATTCAGTTTGATCTTTCTGATGCCATGGTATAGCATCCTTGATTGCCCACCCATGATTAGTACATCTCCCGATTTCAGCAGTAGCTTCTTTGCGAGATCAGCACGCTTCTGCTGGCCATATACAAACACTGCGGTATCACCAATGGACCAAGACACCACGGGTACTCCTTACTTAGAGACTCGGGTGACTCGTCCTTGTCTTGTGTATACCTAACCGTCCACCTTTCTGGTAGAAGTTCACAATACATAGATCTGCTTTTACACTTGGAATTGATTCCGTTTCAACTTGCTGAGCAATTCCCACGGCGTGGTTAACGACCGCATGGAACTCCTCTGGTATACTTGATACTGTTGCTCCATCTTCAGCTCGCACTTCTTGATATGACTTGGTGTAAGGGTTCCAGTCCTTACCCATGCACATCATCTTCAATTGCATCCTTGCTCCGTTCGGGTATTCGGGTGTGTAAAACCCTCCTGGTTTTGCTCCAAGTTCGTCGCATCGTCTGATGATATGGATTTGTGCCTCCGGTGTCAGGTATCCATTTAGAAGTATCATACCTGTCTGGATGACCTGACATTGCTCCAACGGAAAGTCGGTGATGTGTTGATGGTGGTTCCTTCAGGGTTTGGTGTGGGTGGGATTGGATAACATATATTGAAAGTTCCTTTAAGTTTAGAGTACTCTAATTAGTTAAATCTCACACTATACTTTATTTATTTACTCACATGGTTGTTTATTAAACTCACTCACACACATGCATGAAATGCGGTATGCAGACACTCATTACATTTAACAGTTTAGGCGGGGTACCTGGTCTAGAAGAGGGCCCTGGCGCCTCAGACCGGTCCACCACATTCAGGGTGGCCTTGTTGGACCCCGACCCCTTCCCTTCTGGGACTCCGTGTACCTCTGATCTGGGGGTGGCTGGTTTTGCCGTCTTCTGGCCATCGGTGGTCGCAGTGGCCTTACCCTTCCATTGCCCCTTGGCCTGAAGTTCCTACTGTTCGGGTTCTGCCAACATTCATGATCGCGGTGACCCATCTTCTTACAGTATCGGCACTGAACATCGTTACCCTTGCAGTCCTTGCCGGGGTGGTCTCCGTTGCACCACTTGCAGTAATAGTGGCGCTCCGGGCCAGAGCCCGTGCTAGCTGCTATCACAATACACAATCAATACTTGTTCCACAACTTATAACATATACTCTAACTTATCACACAGGATTAGACAATTACCCTTAGGTGGGTAAGAACGTAGGGGCTTGGCCGCATACGCGTAGGTGAGCTGCAGAGGCTCCTCAGCAGTGGTGGTCTGGGTCTGGCCCTTGCCACCCTCTTGCTGTCCTTCTGGGACTGGGGGTATGATTTCTTCTTCTTCCCTCCCCACTGCCCTTGCGTGCCTTGGCCCTCGTTCTGAGCCATGCGCTTGAGCGCACTCTCCTCGTCCCTCAGACGGACGGTGATCTCCACGATAGCAGCGGCATGATAGCACTCCTATATTAGGGTGTCAGTTATGCCCCGCCAAATAAACTCACAACACATTAACACGTTGTACACACTTATTCACATTACACTGTAGTTCCTTTACCTGCAAAGTGGTATATCCAGTAGGCCCCATGCCGTAGCGTAGGCGATAGTTCAGTCCGTTGTAGAAACGGTTCACAAGGATCCGGTCTGAGTAACCCAGATCCGGTAGCAGGTGGATAAGTCCAATGAAGGCTGAGTAGTACTCATCTACCGTCATCTTATCCCCTTGTCTCAGATTGTCCAACTCCAGGCGCTTGGCTTCTTGCACATGTATAGGGTAGTATGGCTCGCAGCAGAGCCGTGTACTCCCTCCACTGAAAGGTCGGGTCAGCAACTCTGCCCTCTCGCACAAGCTTCCACCAGTTTTGTGCCGAGCCCTTCAAGTAGTAAGCAGCAAGTCGTACCTTGACCTGCTCAGGTGGTGCTAGGGTTTCGAAGGCGGTCTCCATTTCGGAGATGTATGCCTCGAGCTTACGGGGATCGGCCTCCCCACTGAATGAGGGCGGCCTCAGATCAGCCAACGCCTTGACCCAATTGGTCTCTCGTGTGGGGTGGTGGTGGTGGCTGAACTCCGGGCTGTTGCCCTTGCTGTATAGCAGCAACTAAATCGGGTACCAGCTGGGCTACGGCGGCTGCAACTGCCTCAGCCATGGTCTGTGCCGTAGTACCTCCATCCTGGTCACCCATACCTCCAGTACCGCGCCCGCGGCCTCTACCTCGTGGTCTACCTGCCATCTGAATTCATATGAACATCTCATTAGCATTATGCTTGCACACTTATCGGTCCAATGATTGTAACGCTTCCCGATAATAAGGTGTCTCCACACTTAGTTAGTGGTTAACCTTTCCAAATCTGTTCACTTAGGTATCTGTAGTTAGGTTTCCAAACTCGGTATGTCCCTAAGCTCGGTATTCTAGTCATCAGAGCGATACTTCGCTCTGATACCACTTTTTGTAACACCCCTACTACGCACATAACTTTACTTGGAATCGCAGTGGAAATAAACAACTAAACAGTAACTAAACGATTGGTGCTACAATGCCGTCAACCACCCACATGGCTAACAAGGCTGAATAAATACAATTGTACCGGTCTGATGATCAGACTCCCGAGCGTAGAACTAATAACCATATATATACATCAACATAATACCGAGTGTTTACATAAATCCTTCACTGTATACTTCACTGTAAACCATCATAAAACAGTATATAATACGCCACGAGAGCACAGGCGCATCCCGGGCAACATCCAAAAGTACTCCAAAAGTAACTACACCCTAGGATCTAGAGCCACTCCGCTTCTTCGATCCTCATCCTGCAGTAAAAGAAATATGGATCCCCCGAGGGGGTCAGCAACCCTTGGCTGGCATGGTTAACGCGCAGCCCATCGACTACCGGAATGCGCGCAACTATTTGTCATGATGACATGTATTATTTAAAACACACAACTCATACATACATAACATAATATGGGTATTGTACACATCATAACACACATCACAAACATACAATTCCTTTTTAGAGAAGAGAACCAACACAATAGTCCCCCATTGAGAGCTAGAGAATGTTGCCACGCTCATACTTAGCTCGTTACATAACTCGTTACCGTCCGGTTAGATTGAACGGTTAACTTAACACGAGGTGCCTCGGATATAGTGATCCAAGCACACCGAAAAATAACACATAGTATGCCCCTGTGGCCCGACGTGAGTCAGTAAAATAGCCTTGGTTAAGCTAAAGGGAAGGTTAGAAACCAAATTGGAAACTTAACCATAACATACAGAGAGAATCGAACCGGTTATGACATCGACTCCCATACTCACACGCGTGGCCGGAACAGACCGGACTCCTCACTTCCCCCGTTAGCCCTTGTTAGTAGTACATCATTTAACTCAACAAACAATCCACGATAATAGGTCAAGTCTTGTTAGACACACACAAGGGAAGAGAGGGAGTCATACTTAACAACATAATAATATTTAACAACTGTAAACTCTTTACATGGTTTAATCTTACAAAGTTATAAACACACAGAAAAACAAACACACACAAGCCGGTGTAAACGGTAGGCAACAGACTGCAAGAAAACCATACCTTGGTCCTTGCCTCGACTGATTTCCACCTTGCGAGAATCCTAAACACATTAGTAACGTCGGTTAATTATTTATTTTACTTAAAACTTACTAAGTATTTGACATGATTGTATGACATGTTTTAATGTCTATCTTACCCTAGGTTACCTTCATTACACACCCTAGGGTTAACTACATAAGTCACATTCTTTTCTGTTTTTTTTACAAGTTTAGGTCTGACCGGACTTGCCGACCGGACTTGTCCATGTCCGGTCGATTCCAGAGAGTTTCTCCTCTTCGGAAATTTAGCCCGACCGGACTTGCCAAGTCCGGTCCTATGTCCGGTCGATTCCAGTAACTCAATCCGTACACCAATTACAGGTCCGACCGACCTTGCAAGTCCGGTCCCAAGGTCGGTCCATTCCAGAAGCCAATTCTCGCAGGGTAAACTGGGCCCGACCGAACTTGCAAGTCCGGTCTGCCCCAAATCCCCAAATCCTTTGTTTTCCTTTGTACATTCAACTCCAAACCTCACCCCATATAACCTAGTCCCCCTAACCTCATTGGGCACTTCAAACACAACTTAAGACATCCTTAAACACACATAAAACTCATTTTCTAATTCCTTAAGCTTTTACTTATTTCTTCACAAAATTCCTAACACTTACAATATTTTCTCCTAGTTTTTCAAGTGGTGTTTTCATACCTAAGATAACTACTATCCCAAAATGCTTTCTCCTTATTTTAACGTCATCTCCCAATCATCATCTCTCACAACTAACTTCTTATATCCATCTTAACAATTCTTTTCCAAGTTTACACTTTCTCCTTATTACCAAAGTTTGCCTAAGTATTTACCTAAGTCCCTAAGTGGCTTTGGTACTTACTAGAACCTCAAGATCATGTCTAAGTCCTTATTACACTCTAGAGTACTTCCTAGTTCATCAAAATTCTTTTTAAAACATCATGAACTCCTTATTCATTTCCTACATTTTCTAACTCACCAAACCTTATGTAAACACTTAGAACTTCTTACTTCTTACCTAAATTTTGACATGGATTCCCCTAGAACATTACTAAGCCTAAACACTTTGTTTTCTCCATTAAACACACAAAAAACATCTAGAACACTTTCTTACACAACTTCACCAAATTCACACTACATCACAATATAGTGCATAACTTAAATTGCATGGCACTTAGGCCCTTAAATGCATGGCTCTTAGGCCCTAAAATGCATAAATCATAAACACTGAATTTCCACAATATATTTGCCTTTAACCTGCAAATACACTCAACAACACATATGCCTTTTACTAAGCTCTTGAGAACACTTTACTAAGTCATTCACCATTTGCTCTTTAGGTAGTTTAATAAGCAATATAGGCTCATTTCTCCTAAGGCATTAAACAACATTAAGTTAGTAGATTTACCTCTTTTTCCAAAACACTTCCTTCTTGTTTCCTTACAAAACCGTATGGTATTTTGATTCCTTGTCAAGTTCTAGACAATATACAAACATTATAATGAGTATTCAAGCTATAAGCTTCATCTCATTGTAAACCCTAATTTACATTGTTTCAAAAACATTAATGTAGTTGTTTTACCTTGATCTTTGAAGAGAGTTTGAATATATAACAAGAG